>JAOTQR010000069.1:13666807-13680570 GCA_025774065.1 Solanum ossicruentum | reverse complement strand
TGCAAAATGGTAAGGTGATAGCTTATGCCTCTAGACAACTCAAGGTGAATGAAAAGAATTATCCTACTAATGATCTTGAATTGACCATTGTGGTATTTTCTTTGAAAATTTAGCATCACTACATGTATAGGGTTCATGTTGATTGTTCACCAATCATAAGAGCCTCCAATATGTGTTCACCCAAAAATATCTCAACTTGATACAACAAAGATGGTTAGAGCTTCTTAAAAATTATGATATAAGTGTGCATTATCACCCAGGTAAGGCTAATGTTTTGGCCGATGCTTTGATTAGGGTGTCTATGGTAGCCTAGCACGTATTGGTGATGATGACAAGAAAGTGGCTAGAGAGGTTCATTGATTGGCTAGATTGGGAGTTAGGGTGGAGAAAGTTGATAATGGTGGTATTGTGGTTGTTGATGGTTCTAAATCTTCCTTGATTGAGGAGGTGAATGAAAGTAAGATCTTGACCCCGCCTTGTTAGAATTGAAGGCCTTGGTGAGAGATGGTAAGGTGGAGGTTTTCTCCCAATGGGGAGATGGTGCCCTTAGGTACCAAGGTAGGTTGTGTGTTCCTAGTGTGGATAACTTGAAAAAGAAGATTCTTGATGAGGCTCATAATTCTTCCAATTTTATTCACCCCGATTCTACAAAGATGTATAGAGATTTGAGTGAAGTGTTTTGGTGGGGTGGTATGAAGAGAGATATTCTAAGTTTGTATGCGGTTATCAAAATTGCCAACAAATCAAAGCCGAACATCAAAGGTCGGGTGACCTATCCCAAGATATAGAGATTCCTACTTGGAAATGGGAGGAGATTAACATGGATTTTGTGGTTATTTTTCCTAAGACTAGAAGGCATTTTGACTCCATTTGGGTTGTGGTTGATAGAATGACAAAGTCGTCTCATTTCCTACCAGTTAAGACTACTTATGGTGCCAAAGATTATGCTAAGTTGTACATTCATGAATTGGTTAGATTACATGGGGTGCCTTTGTCTATCATATCGGATCGGGGTGCTCAATTCACTTCTCACTTTTGGAGGTCCTTCCAAAAAGGTCTTCGCACCAAGGTAAAGCTTAGAACGTCCTTTCACTCTCAAATGAATGGTCAAGCCGAAAGAACTATTCAAACTCTTTAGGATATACTTAGAGCTTGTGCTTTTGAGTTTAAGGGTAGTTGGGATGAACATCTTTCACTCATTGAGTTTGCTTACGACAATAGTTATCATTTAAGCATTGATATGGCTCCTTTTGAGGCTCTCTATGGTAGACGTTGTAGGTCCCTGGTTAGATGGTTTGAGGTGGGAGCGATGACTTTGTTAGGCCCGGATTTGGTTATAAAGGCCATAGATAAGGTAAGGATAATAAGGGAAATATTGAAAATAGCCCAAAGTCAACATAAGTCCTATGTCGATGTGAGGAGAAGGGATCTTGAATTTAAGGTTGGTAATTGGGTCTATTTGAAGGTCTCACCCATGAAGGGTGTGGTTTATTTTGGTAAAAAGGGTAAGTTGAGTCTAAGATTTGTGGGTCCTTATAGAGTGTTGAGGAGGATTAGCAAGGTGGACTATGAGTTGGAGTTGCCCAATGATATGAATATGGTTCATCCGGTCTTCCATGTATCTATGTTAAGGAAGTGTGTGGGTGACCAAAGTGTTGTTGTACCTCATGATGTTATGGGTGTTGTTGAAGACAATTTGACATATGAAGAGGTTCTGGTAAAAATTTTGGATAGAGAAGTGAAGAGGTTGAGGAACAAGGATGTAGCTTCCGTTAAGGTCCTTTGGAGGGACCAACAAGTTATAAGTGCCACATGAGAAGCCAAGGCGGACATGCAAAAGTGACATCCCTATCTCTTCCATCCTACTCAAGCCTAAGGTACTAATTCAAGTCCCCTATGTGATTTGAAGTCTTATGATTCAACCCCTATATTATTTGCATGCATTAATGTTTATGTTGGCAAGTTTATGCTAATTTTGACACTTGTGTTGAGATTTTTGAAAGTGGTATTTAATTGCATTGTTGCATTCTTAATGGGGCTGATTTCTTCATTATTACTCTTCTTATGTACGCTTCTTTGACATTCAGGGACAAATGTTCCCAGGGGGAGATATTGAAACGCCCCAAAATGTGTCCAAAAATGTGTATCGGAAATGCCCATATGTGTAATTTCCATATATCTCAAAATATGTGTATGATATCGAAAATTCGATTTCATATTCTTGATCAATGGGCAAAATTGAGAGGGAGATGGGTATAACCCTGATTTTAGAGGACCTGTAGCAAAATTTCATTTTCGCCAACTTTTGTGTCATGACCCAAGCCAAGGGCATAGACGTGACCGGCCAATGGAGAACCAGAAGGAACCCCAAACAAGCCTCATAGCATATCATTACACATCCTTGGTCGCGGAAGCAATAGAATACAACATGAAATAACAAATTGGAACAACCGGGGCTAAGGGAAACACTTCCATATCATGAACAACAAGAGTCGATAGATGTCAAACTCATAGTATAGATGCATGGCATGTTTAGCAACACCTCTACTACACAAATAAGAGCGGGGCCAAGACAAAGCAACAAGGCTCACCCTCATAGTCAATACATCAGTCAAAAAGAAAGTTTTAATACATAGCAAAAGATCATAAGTAGCATCCCCGGAATGGAGGACTCACCAACAAGCTTGATAGAAGTCGTACTAGCCACGTGGAGGAGGATGATCAAGTGGTACACTGGTTCCTACATAGTGACATCATGTAGGCATAGAATATGTGTTAGTACATTTGAATGTACTAAGCATGTAGGATGCAATGCAACAAGAGATAGGCATCGTAGTTGAAATGCATAGAAATAGACCATAGCTAGCATAATGATAATATGACATGTATGATTAGTGCTTAAGTAAAACATGCTTACGTAGGACATAACATATGCATAAGAAGAGACCACTAACTAATGGTGGATCGTCACACCCTACCACCCTTGGTGATTGAGGTACAAACCCCATCAATAGGTTGGTGGATCGTCGCACACTACCACCCTTGGTGCCGGAGTACAAACCCCCCAATAGGTTGACGGGTACAAGCCCCCAACAAGGTTGGTGGATCATCGCACCCTATCACCCTTGGTGTCAGAGCACAAACCCTCCCTCCCCCCGATAGGTTGATGGGTACAAACCCCTTACAAGGTTACCCGATGCACAACCCTCAGGTAGGGCATGATACATTCCAACACTATATAGAGAGCACCATATACATGCATTCATTTCATCATCATATATTCATTCAACTCACCAGACATGCATTGGACCTTCAATTCCTAAAGAAACCAAAACTGGATATTTTATCAAACACTTAGAGGGTGTGTAGTGCTATTGTAAGATCATACAATACAAGAGTGAAATCATGTTAGAAAATTCAGTGTAAAACCTTCAATAGATACTTGGTAACACCCTCAACCAATTTACATCAAAACCATTCATCAAATCTTACAATAGACCTTGATTTCATACCTCAAAACATAGTAAAACAATCACAATTTCATGAGCTTCAACATAGTGTGCAGTGATTTTTATAATAAGATAGACCCAATTGTAAATCAACTTTAAATAATGTATATTAGAGTAAAAGGAAGCTTAGGTATCATGGGTGAAAGGAACCCATGAAAGAAACCCACATACCTTAGCTTTGGAGATAGACTTGATGAAGATTGGAGATGGAGACTTGAATCTTGAAGAAGAACCTTGAGATACGAAAAGGGTTTTGAGTCTTGAGTTTAGAAGGAAAATATTTTCTAAGGATTTGAATGAGTATTGGGGAATTTTTAGAATGATATGAGGGTGAAAATGGTTAAGTATAGGTATTTTCACATTTGGGAACACTTAGGCCCAAGACTTAAAAGTCTTGGACCTATTTGAAAAAAACAGTCACAAAAATATACACCTGCGCGTCGCAGAAGCGGCGCGCTTTGCTCTTTGGAAATGAAATTTTTGAAAATTAAAATTGTTAATTGTTTGCTCTTAAATCAGGGTTAGACCCATTTACAACTCAAAATGACCCCCTAAACAAGAATATAAAGACGAATTTTTGATCTCACGCATGGATTTTGAGACATATGGAAATTACAATTTTAGGCACTTCCAAGGCACATTTTTGGGCACTTTTTGGGGTCATTACATTTTAAATTTCCAGTAGCACTTCATATTGGCTCTGCATACATTTTATTGCCAGTATTTTTTAATTTTGGCCTAAGGTTTTGGGGTCTTGGGCCTAAGTCTCCCTATGCGTAAAAGCACCTATACTTAGTCATTTTTCAACCCCATATAACTCAAGACATTCTCCAAAACCCTCTCTAACACTTAGCCAAATATTTCACTCAAATTCAAGTGTCCCAAACTCATTTCGGATCTCAAGAAATTCATCTAAGCTTCAAGTTCTCATTCCGATCTTCATCAAGGAAATCTCCAAAGTTGAGGTATGTGGGATTCAACCATTAGGTCCTTTCACCCATGGTTCCAAACCTTCCTTTTTATGCAAATTACATGCTTTCAAGTTGATTTATCTATGGGTACTTCCTATTATGAATTTGACTATAAACTATGTTGGAGTTTCATAAAATGTTGATCATTTAAACATGTTTTGAGCTATGAATGTATGATCTATTATGAGTTTTGATGAGGAGTTTCAATGTATTTTTCTTGAGAGTATTACAAGTGTTGGTGGGTTGATTTACATTAAGCTTTCTCACATGATTTCAATTTTGAATTGTATGATTTTGAACTAGAATTACACACTCGTCAAGTATTTGATAAAATGTCCAGTTATGAGATTCTTGAGTTATTGAAGGTCTATTGCATGACTTATAAGTTAAGTGACTTTATGATGATGAAATGTATGAATGAATTGATTTCATGAAAAGTATCTATAGTGTTGTGAGTTGACCACACCTTGTTGAGGGGGTGTTATGCCTCAATCACCTTGTCGAGGGGTGTTATGCCCATACTACCACATTGAGGGGTATAAACCTCAATCGCCTTGTCGGGGGGTGCTATACCTGTACTATCAATTGAGGGGCATATACCTCAATCTCCTTGTCGGGGTGTGTTATGCCTGTACTACCAATTAAGGTGTAAATATCTCAATCGCCTCCCAAAGGGGTGGTAGGCCTTGGATTCTAAGCACTAGTTTGCTTGGTCTAAAATGATGGTCTCTTCCTACATATGTATTATATTCTATGTAAGCATGTTTTACTTCAAGCGCTGATCATGCATGCCATGTTGCTAATATTCTATCTCTTAATCATGATTATACATTTCGATTATGTTGCCTATCTCTTGTTGCATTGTATCCTAAATACTTAGTACGATCAAAGGTACTAACACATACTCTATGCCTACGTGATGTTATCATGTAGGAACCGAAGCTCCTCACGATCATCCTCCCCGTGGCTAGTTGGTCATCTTTGAAGATAAGTTATTGATGAGTCATCAAAGTTTGGGGACAATAGCTATGCTACTCTTGCCTTTGCCATTTCTTAATGTTGAACTCTTTACACTATGAGGGTGAGCCTGGAAAGTGTCTTGGCCCCCGCTCAAGTCTATATTTAGAGGTGTTGTTGAACAAGTGATGTAATTATGCTTTGAGATTTGACTCTTCATGATTTATGCTACAAAAGACTCCCTTAGTCCCTTTATCCTTATTTACTCTCTCGTATTGTTTTTTAATTGCTTCTGTGACCAAAGATGTTTAAATGATATGCTAAGAGGCTTATGTAGGGTCTCTTTGGGTTCTCATTCACCATGTCACATCCAGGAACTAGGCGTGGTTCATGACACATAATGGGATTTGAGATTATTCTTGGGGCGGAATGATTAATGCATATCATGCTTCTATTGATTGTAGCACCCGTAGAGTTAGATTCCAGTTCTCTAACGAATCCATACTTGAAGTGGGAAAGTTTTAAAGTGGTAGTTAAGGGTAGATTCATTTCTTGTCTTAAGGCCCAAATTGATCTCTAAGAGTTGTATTTACCATCTTGTAAGGGTTATGGACATTGAGTCTAAAGTCATTTCTATTGAGTCAGTTATGGTGGTCAATTAGTTCTTCATATCCCTCTCGATATTTTGAATTGGTGGTAATGTCTTTTGCTTGACGCCCCGACTATGTTTATGGATCTCATAGATAGGGTCTTTAACCCTACCTTGGTCTATTTGTGGTGGTGGCTTTTAGTGATGATGCATTGATTTATTCTCGGAGTGAAGGAGAGCATGTGGATCATTTGAGGGTGGTGTTGCAAATCTTGAGGGATGAGAAGTTGATTGCTAAATATGAAAAGTGAGGATATTTTATTTTTTTGGGTAATGAAAAGATGGTTAGAGAAGTATACCGGTTGGCTAGGTTAGGAATTAGGTTGAATGAAGTTGAAAATGGTAGTGTAGTGGTGGTTGATGGTTCAAATCTTCTTTGATTGAGGAACTCAAGTCGAAACAAGACCTTGATCCCACTTTGTTAGAGTTGGAGGCCTTGGTAAAGGATGGTAAAGTGGGGGTTTTCTCCTAAGGGAGAGGTGGTATCCGTAGGTACCAAGGTAGGTTGTTTGTGCCTAATGTTGATGATTTGAAGGAGTTGATTTTGAAAGTGGCTCATGATTCATCCTATTTTATTCTTTTCCGATTGCATGGGAATAGCTAGAGACTATGGAGAGATATCTTGGTGAAATTGGTGTGATGACTTTGTTAGTATCGAATTTGGCTATGGAAGTTTTGTAGGAGATGAGGTTGACAAGCGAGAGATTTGAGAAGGCTCAAAGTGGGCAAAAGTCATCTTCCAATATGAGAAGGGGAGATCTTGAGTTTAAGATTAGTGATTTGGTTTACTTGAAGGTCTCACCCATGAAGGGTATGGTCCGGTTTGGCAAAGAAGTTAAATATAGCCAAGGTTTGTAGGGCCTTAAGAATTTCGAGGAGATTTGGTAAGGTTGCATATGAATTGGAGTTGCTCATGGTTATGAATATGATTCATCTGGTCATCCATATGTCTATGTCGAGGAGATGTGTTAGTGACTCAAGTGCTATAGAGCCCTTTGAGGTTGGGGTGTTGTGGAGGATAATTAGACCTATGGGGAGGTCCTAGTAGAGATATCGAATAGATATGTGGGAAGATTGAGGAACAAGGATGTAGCATCCGTCGAGGTTCTTTGGAGTGATCAACAGGTTGAAAGTGCCACATAGGAAGCTAGAGCGAACATGAAGAAGTGCCATATATACCTCTTTCATTCTATTCAAGCTTAAGATAGCAAAACTAAGTCCTTTCTATGATTTCAAGTCTTAAGTTTCAACCCTTATGTCATTTTGCATGCATTCATGTTCATGGTTATAGGTGTATAGTGATTTTTGACACTCACTTTGAGACTTTTTGAAAATGATGTAAATGCATTTGTTGCATTCATGTCGGGCTGAAATCTTCATGATTACTTCTCTTATGCACGTTTCTTTGACATTCAGGGATGAATGTTCCCAAAGGGGAGATATTGAAATGCCCCAAAAATGTACTTCAAAAATGACCATAATCATAATTTCCATATATCTCAAAATTCATGCGTAATATCAAAAATTCAACTTGATATTCTCGGTCGGTGGGCAAAATTGAGTGGAAATGAGTATAACCAGATTTTAGAAGGCCCATAGCAAAAAATAATTTTTGATAATTTTTGCGAGACAATGTCTGTCCGCGCCCTGGCCGCGATGCACCAGGGGAATGGACTAGTGTAATTTGGCCTTCGCGATGGGTTTGTGTCGCACGAGTGGCACGAGTGGCGCGAACCAGTGTTGGAGTTTTCTTAATTTTTTTGTTTCGACCAACGGCATTGGGGTCATAGCCCCATGCCCACTTATGCATGAAAATACCGATACTTAGCCATTTTTCAACTCTATATCACTCAAAAACCTCTCCAAGACTTAACCAAATATCTCATACCAAATCCAAGGATTTCAAGCTTAGCTTTGGAACTCAAGGATTCTCTTCAAGCTCTAAGTTCTCTTCAAGCTCATCTCGAGAAAACCCAAGTTTGAGTTATATAGGTTTCATCCATCGAGTCTTTTCATCCATGGAGCCCAATCTTTCTTTTTATGAAAATTGCATATTTTCAAGTTGCATTACTTATGGATATCTCTTATTATGAAATATGAGCATGATTTATGTTGGGGTTTTAATCAAGTATTGTTGATTACTCATGAATATCTACTTTAAGCCTACACTATGAGTTTATCTTTGTCTATTGAGACTATGCATATTTTGAGCTATGAAACTATAATCTATTATGAGATTTAATTATAGATTTCAAGGTACCCTACATGAGGGTTTTACTACATGTTGATTGGTTGATTTGCATTAAGTTTTCTCATCTTATTTCACTCTTTAAAAGTCTTGTGCTATGAATGCATAAGCAGGTAAATGCATGATTTTGAACTAGTGTCATGAACCCACCATGTGTTTGATAAAATGTCAAGTCATGAATTCTCAATTTTTTTATGATCTATTACATGATTTTGCAAGTCTAGGCTATTGATGAGTTATTGAGTTCTTATCCTAAGGTTTATGCCCTTATGAATTGTCCGGCCTACTAGATGAGGTTATGAACTATGTTATGTGTCTTACCCTTTAGTACAAGGTCGATTGCTACTTAAAGGGGTTATGAACTATGTGTTATGCCTCACCCTCATGTGCGATTCAATATTATGTATTATCTTATGCTTACATGTAGGGGTTATGACCTATGTTATGTCTCCACGCTCATGTACCATCCATTATCTCATGCTTACATGTACGGGTTATGACCTATGCTATTTTCTCCACCCTCATGTACTACGCATTACCTACTAGAAAGGGTTATGACCTATGCTACATCTCTCACCCTCTAGTATAAGGTGTTTGGATGATCTAATCATGTCACTTTTTTGTGTTAAATAAGTTATGCAAGTATGATTATTCTCAAGCATGTTTCATTATACACATTGGTTACGCATGACATATTGAGTTTATGTTCATTGATTATGATTAAGCATCTTGTTATTATGGCTTATGATTCTTGTTACATTGCATCTCGCATACTTAGTAAATTCAAACGTACTAACACATACTTTATGCCTACATGATATCACCATGTAGGGACCAGAGCTCCTCCTCCATGTGGCTAGTTCGATCCTTTGAAGCAAGCTTTGGTGAGTCCTCAATTCTGAGGACAATATCTACTTATTTCATGTTATGTTGAGACTCTTTCTCCATGTTGAGTACTCATTATTATGAGAATCATCTCGAGGAGTGTCTTGGCCCCCTTTCCAAATCTAAAGTAGAGGTGTTATTGGATGTTAAGTTTGTGTCTACTTTCGAGCTTAACTTATCTTATGATTTCTATGTTTATGAAGAATATTCCCTTAATCCTGTTTTCCCTTTTTACTTGACTCTTGTTATTGCTCCTTTGCATCCGCAACCAAGTATGTATGCATGTTACGATCAAAAGGCTTGTTTAGGTTGTCTTTGGACTTTTCATTCATCGTGTCACGTCTAGGCCCTAAGCTTGGATCATGACAAACAACTTCTATCGTGCAGGCGGACACGCACCAACTAATAGAATTGTCTGAGACTGTTTATCGGGTCTCACTTTCATATCATCAACAAACAGGCACTACAAGAAATATGCTCTATTGTGGCAACAAATGTCGCTACAGAAGGCCGAAAAGTTGTCGCTAATAGTCTATAGCAATGACAATTACTTCGTTGGTAGTAGTTCCATATAACTAAAAGTTATTTGTGACGACAAAAGAATGTCACCACAATAAAATTTCATCTGTTGCGATATAATCCGTCACAATTTATAAATAAATATGCCATAGAAAAATAATTTACACCATAAATATTTGCTAAATCGCTACTAATACATGACCTTTAGGTGCGACATAATTGCCACAAAAGCTTCTACACTAACAATTGCAACTTTAATGTCACTACTAAAATATAAAATTTTTGTGGCGACATAATTGGCACAAAAACTTATTAACTATGGCAACTTTAATGTTGCTACTAAATATTGATATCAATAGCGTCTCATATTGCTGCAAAAAAGTATTAACCATTAGTATCTATTTTTATGTTGCTGCTACATGAGCAATAGTAGCGAATTCTTCCGCCACAAAATCAACCAATTATTAGTGGCAATTGTATGTCGCTGCGACACATAATTAATTAGCGACGACAACTTTCGCTACAGAATCAACTGATGGCAACTTTTATGTCACTGTAAAAGGCAACTTCCATCTCGTTACTAAAAAAGACTTTTAGTTTTATGCATCAAATTCTCTAAATTTAATATATAACTATTAGATACATCTAATATATTTCATAAAATTAGAACAAAAGCATTTTAGAGTTTAATATTATAAATACTTCCAGTGCTAGAAATTCAACTACATACTAGCTAAAGCTTCAATTATCATTGTATCGATTTACATATGATAATAACCAAAAAATTTCATCACATGCATATACATATGATTGTAAAGCAAAAATTTCCATTGCAAGCCTTCAAACTACTTCTTGATTGGGCCCTATTACTTAAGAACCATGTCCCTGAAAATAAAAACATACAATCACTTTCTAATTCTCATAATTCTATCAAATGAAATGAATAAAATTGGTACTTCAAAGTTGTTTTAAAGGGACAAGAGAAGACGCACAATCATAGCAAAACAATAACCTAACCAAACTCCCATAAATCCTAAAGATACACGACAACAAATATAACTCAATTGGCCCCTCATAAAGTCAGTAAGTATAAACAAATACCAATTATATTGGTGATAGACAACACACATGAGTGTAAGTTATGCACTAAAATTAGTAGAACCATAATTACCAATACAACAAAGAATATATACCTACCTCATACCCTCTACAAGTTATGTAGGAACCATGAATCTCCCTCCTATTCAGTGGGTCACATGGACAGAGGGACCTATAGAGGATTCCAGAAGTCTATATATACATACCTGGTCCCAATCTTGGAGTTCCATAATAGCTTCTATCATATCAGCTCCACCATGGTATTGGAGATAATATACACAAGTCATACCAATCTAGAAAAGACCGTTAAGTCTGATAAGTGGTAAAAATACGACTTTTACGATGCCTAAAACATAGAATTATTGTGAGTTCCTAAGCACATTTATTATTTTAATATGCATTTTATGTTTGTTTTGTAGGAAAATGAGAATTTCATGAAATTATGGACACGAGACTGATTTGAAGCTAAAATTTGCTAAATCATGGAAGAACACTGTTTTGTATTGATCTGGACAAGGATGGAGACAATTTCATTCATGAGCTAACCCAACATGGTATAATAAGCCTTAATAGCAACAATTTTAAGGCTGGATAACAAGGAAAATACCAAGGCAGTGGTGAAACGCACAAGTACAATGCTATTCTGGAAGAAATCAAAGCACTTTGTGATGGATTGAATCAGACGTTATGCTGGGGTGTTGCTACTGTCCACGGCTAGTGATGTAACACATTTGATGGTGATCTGAGGAGTAGCAGTATCTAAATGTTCCAGAAATAATCAAGCCAAAGTAGAACAAAAAGGAAAAACTTAAATTGGCTAAGTCGTGGAAGAGCACTATTTTATGTTGATTTGGACACGGAGTGAAAACAATAACCCACATGCCATAATAAGTCTTAATAACAACAATTTTGAGGCTGGAAAACAAGAAAGATACCAAGGCAATGGTGAAACGCATTGGAAAAATCATAATTTCTAATAGATCTAGTTAATCATCAAAGTCATATTTGTAGCCTTTACTTAATGATTGAATGAAGTAGTGCAGTTGATGCAAGAAATGAAGTGGAGAAAGTACCCGTTGCATTCTAGTCATGATAGCAGCCATTTGTTCTTGGATCATCTCGTCTACTTCGCCTTTCATGTGTTCACGCTCCTCTTCCAATTTTTTTGTAAATCTTCTTCCACTTTCCTTTTTAAATCAATAGCTATTTGTTTACGTTCTTGTTGCAACTTCTGATCCATGTCAGCTTCATCTCTTGACGAATACTTTCGATCGCCGAAGACACACTTGCCTCTATGTTTGCCTGTTGTAGTTGAGTCATTTTAGGAGGCTTCTTTCCATATCCTTTTCCACAAACATAGCCTGATCTCTCACCAAGAACTGATGCTAAAATCTCATTACTAGTCATGGGATGCTCAACCTCTGTAGCTTCTTGTTCTGCAATAACTTATTGAAGCTGGACCTATAAATATGTAATCATTTACACCAAAACATCACGTACATATCAAAAGTAACGTATTGTATATATAAAAATTAATAAATCAATAACTTTAGAAAATTATATGAATCTGTTGGGAATGCGGATCTGACCATACATGTTCTCCATTAGCATTTTTACATGTGTGCTGAATGATCTCGTACCACAAGAATGCTTAGTTATTTGCTTTTCTCTATTTTTTCTGTTTCTCTCGCTAACAATCTGCATTAAGTCAAAAATACATTGTATTTCCAGTATAACAACCTACACTAGGTATATAGAGTAGTAGAGGAACAAATGTATTTTTTTTATTTTGGTTATAAATTAAGTTACGTTGAATTTCTCACTACCAAAATACTTAACTAGGTATTTTCAGTCTTCAACTCAAGATCCTCAGGTTGATAAGACAATCTTTCATCATCCATATTATAGGAAGAGTAATGTTTACGCAATCGAGCTTTTTGTCAAGACCCAAGCCTAGGGGCTAGACGTGACCGGCAATTGAGGAACCCAAAGGAACTCCAAACAAGCCTCGTAACATACCATTACACATCTTTAGTCACGAAAATAATAAAAAATGACATTAAGAGATAGGCATAACAAGGAAAATGGGACTAAGGGTGAACTTCCATATCATAACATCAAAGAACAAGAAAGTCAAGACTCATAGCATAGATACATATCATGTCCAACAACACCTCTACTACATATATAAGATTGGTGGCCACGACAAGCAATCGGGCTCACCCTCATAGCCAATACATGGATAAAAGTAAGATAGTCTTAGTACAAAGCAAGAGATCATAGGCAACGTCCCCAATTGGAGGACTCACCAACAAGTTTGAGAGACAATCGTTCTAGCCACGTGGAGGCGGAGGATGATCAATCGGTGCACCGATTCATACATGGTGACATCATGTCGGCATAGAGTAAGTGTTAGTACGTCTGAATGTACTATGTATGTAAGATGCCACGCAACAAGAGGTAGGCATCATAGGCAAAATACATAATCATAAGCAATGAATAGCATACTAACAATATGATATGTATGAACGATGCTTGAAGTAAAACCATGCTTATATAGAACATAATACGAGTGTAAGGAGTTACCATTCTTAGTGCAAGCCAAAGCCTACCACCCCCTTGGATAGGCGCATGAGGTACAAACCCCTTTATGAGGTTGATCGAGTACAAATCTCCTACCGAGGTTGACGGAGTACAAACCTCCGCCGAGGTTGACGGAGTAGAAACCTCCCATCAAGGTTGACGGAGTACAAACCCCCCATCAAGGTTGATGGGTACCAATCCTCAACAAGGTTACCCGGGCATACCACCCTCCGAGCTAGGCGATCGAGGTACCAACCCCTCAATAGGTTACCCAGCCCTACAACCCCCCGAGCTAGGCTTGGTCATCCCCAACACTAAAGAGATAATATCATATTTATACACAC
>JAOTQR010000069.1:13648034-13662842 GCA_025774065.1 Solanum ossicruentum | reverse complement strand
CATATAATTAATGAAACAATCAAAACAAACGTGGCTCTAACCATAAAGCATGCAAATCACAAAAACGCCTACTTTCTCCTCCAAAGATGACTTTTGCGGCTGGGGAACACATTAGATATTTACCTAAACCAATAGGTCCTTGAGCGGATCCCACGTTAGCCCCAAGACTTTGGTCTATAACTAGAAAAGTAAATGCTTGAGCTTGAGAAGCTTCTAGTCCAGTGGACTCGAAAAATTCACTAGGATAAGCGGTATTATTGAGCTAGACAAAACAATAAGAATGCAGTAATGAAAGAGGAAGTCATTGCTAGTAGTAACGATTTGTCATGATCCATTGGTTCATATAGAATACATGTCCTAGGTGTATTAAAAACATTCTTCTCGCTAAGTGTATATTAAAAAAAGTGTGTAAAGGTCCATCCCGAAACCAAGGGGTACTAACTAACAGTTGAGTCCTCTCCAAACTGCAGGTGATAGTTGCCCATCATATGGTCACCAACTTTTACTTGCCTCTATGGGAACCTAGCTCCGGGCAGGTTCGGATCACTTACGATACACAGGTCTACGAAGGAAGGGGATGCGTTAGAAGCACTTTCAATATGATTCTTTTCCTGCATTTGTTCGATGAGAAATGCGAGTCTGTTCCAGCAAGGGCTCTTACTCTAACCGACCTAGGACCGTCAACTCCAATTGTCCTTATAGATAATTGAAAGTCACCTCCTCTCCTTAGAGTCAAGTGGTTTTCAGTCCTTCAAATCCATTGCATTGGGAGGCCTAACGATTGACAATGGTTCACAGTCCCGAATGCAAATTCAAGTTACCTTTCAAAGAGATTCTACATCTACTTATTTCGTGACGAAGACATGTCAGCCTTACGATTGCAAATTGAGGCCTAAGGTAAAGCAGTAACAGTATTAAATGTACTAGCAATGACTTTTGAGGGCCTAGCCCCTAGTTCAATAAATAAATAGGACGAAAACATATCTCTGGACAAATGAATAGACCTTTCCGTTTGCCAACAAAGCGGTCAAAACAGTAAACAAGTTCATGCGTCAGTACCATGTCCAGGATCTTAGGAAAGGGGAAGCTCAAATGATATCTATTGGGATGGGCAGGCTCCCCACTTCTCTATGATTTATTATAGTCATACTCTGTTTCGTACCTAGAAGCTAGCCTTTCGCTTCCTCCTTGTACTAAATTTTTCCAAGAACTCCGCCTAAAAGCGAGAACGAAGTATATGACTTTAAAATAAAAAGGCTGGAAAAAAGAGAGCTCCTTTCTTTTCTAGCTTTGGTGGGAGGAATGAAAATCCTATCCCATATGAAGGCCTATATACAAAAAAAGCACTTTGCCTAGAATCCCATGTTGCCTGCCCTCTCCTCTAAGGCCGATCACATTCACTTTTGGAGCCCCTCGTCTTTGAGTACGGCAGCAGCCCAGACATGACCGAATTAGAGGCCTATTCTCGAGTAGATTGTCCATGGGAAGGAACTCACTCCAAGATCTGACTCCCCCGAATAGGAGTTCATAGGGCAAGGAAGACTTGTACAAGATAGAAGATTAGAAAGCGTTAACAACACTACCAGACCAAGAAAAGAAATGTGGGAGGACAACTACCTAAGGCTTAAAATGACATAGAATAAGTGGAATCTCATGCAAACACTGAGGGAGGTGGTCAATCGGTGCTTAGAGAACTACCTAGGATGCTTTACAAGCTATATTCCAAAGGAATGGGAGCATTGGTTACCATGGGTAGAATAGTGGTACTATACCACTTCCATTCAGAAACCAAACAAAAAGCATTTGAAAAGTGGTATATAAGCGTCGACCACCACTAATTAGGTCCTACACTCATTAGTCCGACAAAGTGCATCAAGTTGATTGCGACTTACGCTAGGGATTGTGTTTGCAACTTTGAAAGAAGCTCACTATCAGGACGGACGGGTATAAGCTATTCGCAAAAAGCTATAGTTTTTCAAAAGAATAGAACCATACTGCTTGAACAGAGACTCCCTCTTTGACTAGTGCTACCTCCTGTGAAAGGGATGAAGATCTTGCATATAGGCAACCTACTGACATATACAAACTGAAAAAAATAAGCAACTAAAAAAGCTAGTGGGTTGACATATTGTTGCTTTACACAAATAGCTAATATTACTTGAGTTGTGAGTTAAAAAAGGCTAACCAGCTTTTGTTCACGAAGCACAACAAAAGAATAGTAATAGGCGGAAGCAGTGATAAGAAGGCCTATCTCAAGTGAAATAAATAACAATAGCATTCAGTTGTCTTCGCAACGGGGCAACAACCCTGATTTTGCCAACTGAGACCGTGAGCTCTAATGTTTTTTTCTCATGGGACCACCAGATTGAAGGAAACATCCTGCATGCTTTGTCCCCTCTGCACTATCTCCATCAAAGCGTTTGTTAAAGCGATCAGGCAAATGCATGTATACTAGCTTACTAGCTATAGCTCTTACTGTGCTTTCTGGATACCTTCCATGTCTTATAGGTGCATGCTGGCAACTTGAGATCGAACTTCTACTTCATAAACTCTGCTTCATCAGAAGCGAGGAATCAATCTATCTTTTTTGCTAGCTTTTTCCTTTTTAGTATTAGAATCTAGCTCTTGCATCTTCATTCGATAAGGGGAATCTCGTAATACTCAGAAAGGCCTGTCAATGAGAAACTCTCCATCAATAGTAATTGAATGAGTAAAAACCAAGTAGTAGCTCCTTGAACTATACACCTATTTTAATGTCGATCAACAAGGTAAAGAATCCAAATCGGAATCAAGAGTACTTTCTTAAGAAGCTAGATAGAAGAAAAAAAGAAGACTGTCCCTTGACCTAAAAAAGACACTGACCACCATAATCTAATCTCAATTAGAACAGAAAAACTCAAGACGCATATTGAAAAAGTCAATCCCCCCTTTTCTTTTGTTTTCTAATTAACATGGATGGGGGACCTGGAAAGGTGATAAATATATCTAGTACTAGGACAGAACAACATTATTAACTACAGTGATAAACATAATTTTTTTAGGTTTAAAGTGTATAATAATGTTCTTAAGATCAGGTTTCACTCCAAAATGAGCTATCATTAATTAGTGATAACATGCAACATGTGTACTTACTTAAGAGTGTATAGGATGGGTAATTGAGTATGCGGGCAATGCAAGGATACTGGAAATGAAATGATGATAAAATAGTAAAAATGTAATGAAGGTGTACAGGTGTACACTTTAACAACTGTATATTAGTACGTATGTATTAAAGGAGGAGAGCCGGTGGGGGTAGAGCAGATACATACAAACAAATTAAACAGCCAGTGGCACTCACTCTGGTAATCTGTCACCATATGCAACCATTCCCCTTCCCCCACCCTTTTTTTAAAATCAAATTAGTACTCACTCTACTCCTATAAATATATAACACTACACTCTCATCATCACAATTACATACATACATTCCCTTTCCTCCTCCCTGAGAAAACTAATTAATTACTGGACGACCCCAGACAGCTTTTTACAATTTCAAGAACCAGTCCTCTAATTCCTCCACCGCCTCCCCCACAGATATGGTGGATCATCAGCACCCACCCATAATCCCTAAACTAAACGCAAAAGCTCCATCTACTAGAATGTTTTCTTACCTCTACTGTTCTCATAAGTTTGCACTTCTCAAGCTCTTGGAGGACACCAGAATGCTCATAAGCGTCACCGGATCTGCCTTTGCAAGTCTCTCTGCATTTTGGGAGCAGAGCATGCAGCAAAATCAAGCAATGGATCTTAGAAGAATTCCACTTCGAAGCATGACTCTTTCTATTTCTGTGCTGACATTTGAGTTGTCTCCCTTCCTCTTTCTGAAAAGCTTCTATCTGACAGGAGGAAGTACTCAACTAGTGAACGAAAGGAAAGATGACGCCAGGCGAAGTCAACTTATTCAAGAGTCCTCTTTAATTCAGGTAACTACTGTTGCGCATCTATCTACCAGCAAAGACAGGTTAGAATGGTAATCTATGCTAAGAGTGTCCCTTACCTTAAACATTAAGTAGCTCAACGAAGGAAGAGTGAAAGTAAGCAAGCGAAGTCTCAACCTGAAATCAATAGACCGCAAGAAACAGAATGGAGAAAGCCCATCTCTTTCCAACAGTATGTAGCTTTAGTTCCTTGAAGTTCTATGGAGTCCTCAGTTAAGCAGTTGAGTGGCTCTTGTTGAATACCTCTCTACGGACTGTTCCAGGGAATGCTCTAGTCTATTTCTAACTAGTGGTGGAAAGAGAACGAGAAAGAGAGTCATAAAAGAGTATCAATTTCAAGTAGCAGTAAAAGTCGTTCGAGAAATTCCTACCACTCTTAGCTTGTGACCTCTCTTCTGAACCCCCTTTTCTTTTCCACTAACACCTTGCCTGGTAGTAGTAGCTTCCTCCTCTCGCAGTCCCGCCCTTATAACAACTCTGCAACCCAAATCAGTCTTGCAGGAGTGGTAACCACTGCAGTAAGACTCTTTGACCTCATAGTCAATCTAATGATGAGCAATATCGCCAAAGAAGGGAGAGCCTGCTGAAGTTTCAAAAAAAGGAATTGAGAATCATCATATGTTGTGTTTTTAAGTGAAGGAGAGAGACAGGACTTGCTAGGAATTGATTCAATAGGCTCAGGGCCATGCCCCATGTCCGTGACATAGTCTTATCCGATGAATGGCAGTGCAAAGGCGGAAAAGGTCATAAAGGGTTAAGCTAAGGAAGGATGCCATTCTGAAGTCAAGTCTCTCAGACCGCATGGAGTCCTTTCCTACGCGTATACAAGAAGCTCTAGTTTCCCTAATCTAGAGGGTTCTCACACCAAAGATAGAGATTTTGGTAATGTAATAAAGTATTGAAAGGATTTGAAGACTGGAAAGCTTCCTTCTATGATTTCAAACTCTGAAAGGGAGTAAAAGAACCGAATCTCCGAAAGAAGCATTCAACTTCACCAGTGCAGCTAAACTCTGAACAAGAAAAAAGTATATGATACGCACCAGAAGAAAGAGAGTGAATTAGATAGAGTTACGGCCAGAAAGCTAGACGAAGGATGAGAAGGAATGGAGGAAAAGCCACTTGGATAAGAAAGCTAAAAGCAGAAGAACAAGTGCAGAAGGTCATACGGGAAATAAGGTACACTTTCCTTGCTTGGAAGCTGCCAATGAAGAACTGATTATTGGCCTTAGATCACTAAAGGATAAGGCAGTATCTATCAAATCAAGAGAAGGCTACACTTGCGCGACTTTGCTTGGTTGATGGAAAAGGTGTGATCTACAAGTTCTGCTTAAGAGAGTGAATCCATAATGAATACGGCAAGACACAAAGAAAGGTTGGGAACAACTCTTTCTAATGGGATTGGTGTCTCTATCCCTGCTTAATTGCCTTTCCACATGGGAATCCCGGATCACTATCGTTGACTGTCGTCTCTATTCAACTACTCGATCTCACAGTCAAGCAGGCCTATACCATTAAGCTCAGAAGCAGAATCTTAGCTTGAGTCTACCTTTGCAGACCTCCGTTACTCTTTAGGAGGTATCTGCCCCAAATAAACTACCCACCCTCGCAGTGTCCTGCCTCCCCTTGAAGGATCGGTGCGGAGTTAGGCATCCTTAGACGAAAGAGTGGTCTTTCAAGATTGGTCGTTGTGTGTCATCACCTCCCACCTAACCTACACATTCGATTAAGGTTGCCACTGCGAAGATATAGCAAAGGTGCACGGGATCTTACATCTAGCCGTTGGTACTCCGCATCTTCACGGAGAATGCCCTTAGTAATGAGAGGATTAGTCTTCTCATACCAGTGAATTGGGTTGCATATATTGATGCAAGAGAGTACAGGCTTGCCATTGTGGATGTAGGTGTTCCCATGAAACGAACATATGCCACATTCCGCTATGATACCGGCTGGAGTTGGTCTCACCTTAGTGACGAGAGTTCCAGCTCGATGTACCACCCATTCCCTCTGCACGTCCAAGGGTCATCTTCTTGTGAATACAACAGCTATCCACCGTAATCAAGTAAGATAACAATATTCACTAAGCTTCCTTTCAATTATTCCTATAATAAGGAAGACATGGAACTTGTTAATGGCCATGATTGTGATATGGCCCTATGACCTTTTTTCCTGTGAATAGCTTGGTTTATGTGAGTCTTAATCATGGCCACTAATCGATTAGCCATAATGGTCAGCGGCATTTATTCAGTTGTCCTGTCATGAATAACTAAACCTGCTTAATAAGTCCCTACATTACTAATACCTACAAAATTCTAACCAGCAACCAAATAATCTCTAAGAATGTTTGATAATGAGCGACACAAAATTAGGTTTAAAATTAGCCATCTATTCAACTGTGCTTCCAAAAGTCAGTGAAGAAGTAATAGTAATATAGAACATAGTACAAGAAAGTACTAATGTGATTTGCACATTACACATCAATGAGATGAATTCAGAAGTAGAAAGGAAATTAGAAGTTCTATAATTTACCATAGTTTATCATGAGATTTAGTAAAAACAATGCACAGAGCACATGAACGATCGCAGCTCAGAATTATACTTAGATTTTGAATAAACCACGCAGCCAAGAGATAAACTGCTAAAAAGTTGCACACTTTACCATATGTTGGGAGCGCTGATCTTGTATGGAAACAGTTATCCCTGATGGCATGTGAGTGATTCTAACAGCACTGTTTGTGGTATTTGCATGCTGACCTCCTGATCCCCCTGATCTATATGTGTCAATCCTCAAATCTTCATTCCTCAACTTCACATCTTGCTGACGAAGATTCAAAGATTAACTAAGCAGTCAATATAATATCACTGTCAACCTTAAATGATCAACTAAAAAGGAACTTGTGGATATAGCTAATCCAAATACATTTGAAAATGTGCATGCACCAGTTCTCCACCCCCTTTCCTAAATACACTTGAAAATGTGCATGCACCAGTTCTCCACCCCCTTTCCTGTCTCCTTGCTTTTCTTATTCTAAGGTGTGTCACATAACACATGAAATTTAAATAAGCCAGCATAAAGTTTTTTTTTTTTATTTTTATAAGGGCGACGTGAAGTATGTCCGTTTATTTCTAAATGGGAGGCATAAAGTATCCATGTTTTATAGGCTCGAGCTGTGGAAAGTGCTCTAGCCAAAGGTTACAAGACATTCATCTATTGCATGCTAGAACACACCCTATTCATATATTTGTGTGTGTGTGTATATTGTATAGCACAAACACACACTCCGCGTGCATGAATATGCTACACCTCATGAGGACATGTTCTATATCCTCCTAAGATCTTTAACCCACCAATCCCAACCTAGTGTTTCCAATGCTTATGTGAACTATGAGTTTAATAATATCAAAAAAGAAGCATTTCTTTTAAAGGATAAAACTGCTGAAGAGACCTTATCTGATGCAAGGTAAGCATCTAAAGTCCCTAGATGCAATATCTTGGAGCCTTGAGCACACTGCTCCCTTGGTGAGTTTTTTAAAAAATGAATTTATGCTTATAAACCTTCTACACACATAGTACTAACAACACTCACCTGGTCTGCCTGCGGAAGAATTGCAACAGAGACAGCACTGGTGTGAACACGTCCAGCTTTCTCTGTCACAGGCACCCGCTGCAAAGGAGGAAAATCTCTTATTTGGCTACATAAACTGCAGTAAGCACAGGACTTAAGGTGATACTACCTGAACTCTGTGAATTCCACTCTCAAATTTTAGTTTCCCGTACACACCAGCTCCAGAGATAGAAGCAATAGCTTCCTGGCAATAAATTTTGCAAAGTCAAAAACATGCAATGGGGACAACAAAATACAAAAATATAGTACCCTATCATGTACTAGGAGGCATTTATACCATTATTTGAAGCTTACAAGCTCCTTTTGATCCAACAATGCTAATCACAACTTCAAACCAACAACCGTAAAAATATTTCAGGTAACATTTAAGGTGATGTATGAAGCATGGTAGACAAACCTTGTATCCTTTAAGATCAGACTCAGCTATTTCTAGAACGTCATACTTCCAACCTTGTTTCGCAGAATATTTTTCATACCTGATGTTGAAATAATATCAGCATCAGGAATGAGAAGTTATTAGTTGAACCAAGGGAAATCCAGGAACTCAATTCATGTTCTAGTACCCACATTTTGAATATATCCATCGCAAATAAAGAAGCCTCTTCCCCTCCAGTTCCTGAAAATATTTTAAATTGCTCATTATATTGAACTTACCAAAAGAGTACACATTTTCTACTGATGAAAGTAGAGGTCAAATGAAGTTGGGATACATCAAAATTCAATGAAGCTCATTACCTGCCCTCACTTCGAGAATGCAGTCCCTCTCATCAGCATCATCTTTAGGTAATAACGACTTCAGAAGGAGAATCTTCAATTTCTTCTCTCCTTCTGTGGCTTCACTCAATTCTTCAGAAGCCATCTGCTGCATATCTTTGTCATCTTGGCATTCAGATATTACTGATTTCAGTTCCTTAATCTCCTAGAAAGAGAAAAGACAAATGGCATGATATATAAGAGCAAGACAGAGAATAATATAGGATACAAATGATCCTTGGGACAATAGAGGGGAGGAAAATTAATATAAATGTCAAGAGAAAGGCCAAGAAAGAAATGATATCTCGCAAATAAAAAGAAAGTTAATGTGTTTGCTTTCAACAATTTGCACCAAATGTATAATAATACCTTAAAAAAATCAGAAGGATGTTAGATACATGTGCTACTATGAAAACTGATAAAAGCGAAAAAGCTTTAAGACTCAGAGAACCACTAATTAGACCAACAACAACAATATATGCAGTGTAATTTAACGAGTGGAATGGGTAGGGTAGAGTGTACACAAACCTCATCTCTACCTTAGAAGGTAGAGAAGATGTTTCTGATTGACCCCCAGCTTAAATAGAAGCATAACTGAGTTAATGCTAGAAAGAAAAATGACAAAGCATCCTGGGAAAAAAACAGTAACTACAACAAATAGTGCATAATCGAAGTACAAGGATAGTAGATAATACTAGAAATCAGAGGACACACACTACAGGAGAAATACCATGACTACTAGTAAGAAAGAATAAGCAAGACAACACTCTACTACCTACTAACCTTCTACCTTAACTCATGTCCTCCACAACCTCCTATCTATGGTCATGTCCTCGGTAAGTCGCAATTGTGTCACGACGTGTCTACTCACCTCTTTCAGTGCTTCTTTGGCCAACCTCTACCCCTCCTGAAATCATCAATTCTAACACCTCCACACTGGACATCCGTATATCTCCACTTCATATGTGCGAACCACCTCAACCTTGTTTCTTGCATCTTGTCCTCCAACATGACCACTCCTATCTTGTCTCAAATATCTTCATTTCTAATTCCATCACTCCTAGTATGCCCACACGTCCACCACAACATCCTCATCTTCGCAACTCTCATATTCTCAATGTGAGAGTGCTTGACTGACCAACACTCTGTCCCATAAAATACAGTTGGTCTAACTACCACCCCATAAAATTTGTCTTTCAGTTTAAGTGGGAACCTTCTTATCACACAATACTCCAAGTGTGAGCCTCCATTTCATCCACCCTACAAAATTATTGTCAATTTTCCCATTTGCTTGGATCAGAGACCCAAGATACTTGAAGCTTCCTCTCTTTTGGATAACCTGTGAATCACGCCATCATCAGGCATTTCATCACAAACTTGCATTCCAAATATTCTACCTTGGTCCTACTCAAACAACTTTAGAGTTTGTCTCCAAACCTCTGATTTAGCACTAACTCTACCACAGGTCTCATCAATTGGTACTATGTCATCTGCAAATAACATACACCCAGATACCTCACTTTGAGTTTTTCATGTCAGTTTATCTATCATCAAGGCAAATAAAACCGGACTAAGAGTTGATCATTGGTGCAGCTCCATCAGAACTAGTAAGTGCGCCAAGTCTCCTCCAACTGTTCTTACTTAGGCCTTGTGTCAAGGACTTAGACTTCGACTAAGACTTTCGTGCGGCGCTTGACAACTTACTCACTCTTTCACAATCTTGTAAGCTCAAGTAAACCTTTCAACTAAGATTGCTAAGGGAACGCTAGATTAAAGAAGACAAGAAAGAGCTTTAAGAGAAGATTTGTATAACAAAGATGATGTTACTGTAGACAGCTATGAGCCTGCAAAAAACGGACAAGGCTTTTGCCAAAAGGGAAAAGAAAAAGCAGCAGTACTTTTAACAGGGACCAAGAAAAAGAACTGGAGGGCACAATCCATTGCAATAAAAATGGTTGAAGCACAATTCCAACAATAGAATTGGAAAATTTTCATGACATCTCAATCCCTCTGATTGCAAGAGATGAAGCAGAAACACAGGGGCGGTACTGGACGCTCAATTGTTGAACTGTGACGAACCCACTCCAATCCTATCCGACCCGAGTGAATGTAGTAGGGAGGTTAAGGCCAGATCAACAGAATGGGTACAAAGCAACATCATCAAGCTTAGCAAAGAATTTGGAGTTCTCTTTAATGGTTGCCACAAAGAAGCGGAAGCTCTGTTTCGAAATTAGACCAAAGAAGGGAATTAGAAAAGACTCTAGCTTTAACAATTGAGCCAAACAACACCATCCAACAAATCCCAAAGGAAGTCAGGAATCTAAATAGTGAAATTAGGTATAAAGATGGAGACTCAAGAAGTGAATCAGGAACAAGGGAAGGACCACAACCACAATGCAATCATAAAGATGAAAATCTTATCAAGGAAAAGGAGACAAATAGAAACCTTAGTTCATCAAGACAGCAGACATCAATGTGTTCATAGAAACTAAATTAGGAGGGACAGTGGAAGAATATTTTCAGCAACTTTGGGGAACCAGATGGGTTGGAGAGGTATGGATGGACTCCATAGGTAGAAGTGGTGGAATTATTGTACTATGGGGAAAAAGCGAATGGACAAGGGAGCTCATCGATAGTGGCAATCAGATGCTCACTGGTGAACTATCTGGGATCAGCCAAGACTTGACTTGGTAGCTTACTGTTGTATATGCAGTGTGACAGAAAAGAAAGAGAAGAATTGTGGTGGGAGCTCTCAAGTATTAGAGGGATATGCAAAGGACCCTGGATGATCTGTAGGGACTTCAATGTATCCAGATTTCCCACTGAAAGGACAAACCATAACAAAATAACTAGAGCCATGGCAGATTTCAACCAATCTATAAATGATCTTGAGTTACTAGATCTCCCTATATCTAGAGGAAGCTATACATGGAGGAGAGGTCAAAATCACCGTAGTGCCACAAGAATAGGTAGTTCTTGTTCTCTTGCCAATGGGATGAAAGCTTCTCCAAAAATCAGTTAAAGTGTTCTCCTACAATTTGGCTCAAACCATAACCCCATCCTACGATCCTGTGGTGAGGTGGAAACCTATTAAATCATATGTCAGATTTGAAAATTGGTGGCTTAAAGAGGAAGGATTCATAGACAGGGTGAAAGAATGGCGGAGCAGCTTCAATGCCACTGGCAGACCTGATTTTTAATTAGCTTCTAAGCTTAGTCAATTGAAAATGAAGCAAAGCGAACAAGAACAGCTGGAAGGAAAGAAAAGATTAGATTCAATCATAAGTGAGAAATCTGGAACCTATTCAGAATCTCAGACTTTTGACAGATGATGAACAATTGCAGAAAATTCAACTGGCTATGGAGTTTGAAGAGGAGTCGAGAAATGAGGAAATTGCCTGGAGACAAAGATCCAGGGTACAATGGATCAAAAATGGTGATAAAAACACAGAGTACTTCCATAGGATGACCAATGCTCATAGAAGACTCAACTCCATTGACATCCTCAAAGTTGAGGGGACTTAAGTTACTGATCTTGAAGAAATAACAGTGCCATTGACAAGGGCCAGACCCTGATGGATTCCCAATGTCATTCTTCGTTACTTTCTGGGAAATATTGCAGTTAGATATACTACTCACCCTACAAATTTCCATTTGCAGCAGGTTTTTGAGAAGAGCTCCAATGCCATATTTGCAGTTCTTATCCCAAAGAAGGCAGATGCAATTGAATCGAGAGACTTTAGACTTAAAGATCATTGCAAAAGTACTAGCTGAAAGGTTAAGGAGAGTGATAGATAAGCTAATAAACCCATATCAAATGGCCTTTATTAAAGGAAAGCAAATCATGGATGCAGCATTCGTGGCAAGTGAGTGCGTAGGCACTAGAATTGAGAGGCTCAGAACTGGGGTGATGTGCAAATTAGACATTGAAATGGCATTTGACCACATCAACTGGAAGTTCCTACTCGGCATCCTCAGGAAAATGGGTTTTGGAAAAGATGGCTAAACTGGATAAGTTTTTGCATTAAAACCACCAGGTTCTCAATTCTGGTAAATGGAGAACCAATTGGGTTTTTCCCAGCTGAAAAAGGGCTAAGATAAAGGGACCCCCTATCCCCTTTTCTTTTCATCATAGCCATGGAAGGCCTCAATGCATAATGAAGATTGCAATACAAAGGAGATGGCTAAAAGGCTTTAGAGCATGGACCAGGGCAGAGGAAGTATTGGAGATATGTCATCTACTTTATGTTGATAATACAATAGGTTTTTGTGATGCTACTGGTGAGCAAATCAATTTTTTGAGACTAATGCTAGTAATCTTAGAAGCAATTTCAGGCCTGAAGATAAACTGCATAAGAGGTAACATCTTTCCTATCAATGAAGTCACTCAGATTCAGGCTCTAGCTAAGATGTGGAGTGGGAAAACTGTCTACTGATTACCTTGGATTCCCATTGGGTGCTAAACATAGGCATTAGAGATTTGGGACAGCATCATTGAGAAGACAGAAAAGAAGCTTGCTACGTGGAAGGCACGATATCTATCTAGAGGAGGCAGGTCTATTCTAATTAACTCTGTGCTAGACTCATTACCAACACATGTGATGTCTGTCTTTCCTATGCCAGCTAAAGTACTCTAAGTTCTAGACAAACTGAGAAGAAACTTCCTATGGCATGGAAAAAAGGAGTATAAAGGGTTCAATCTGGTGAAATGGAACATAGTGCAGCAGAGTAAGGAGCATGGAGGTATAGGGTTTACAAACCTAAAGCTACAAAACAACAAGAAATGGTTGTGGAGATATGCTGAAGATAAACCAGCCCTGTAGAAGAATGTAATACAACAGAAGTACGGACAAAATGGGCAGTGATGCACTGATGAGTCCACTGACACCTATGGACTTTGGACTATGGAGGACAATCAGGTCTTTCTGGTCCAACCTGGGGAAGGACATTACTTCCCAAGTTGGCAATGGAAAAAAAATCCTCTTCTGGAAGGATAACTGAGATGGTCAAGGGACTCTGCAAGAGGCTTTCCCTAGCCTTTTCAAAATCAGCATCAATCAGAATAGCACAATAGAGAGCATCTGGACAGCTCATGGATGGAACCTAAATTTTAAGAAAGTTATGAATGATATAGAGGTAGAAAGAGTAGCTGCTCTACTTGGCAGAATAGGAACCTTCACAGGGACTATCAATGAGCCAGATATCATCAAGTGGAGTCACAAAACTGATGGAAAACTCTCAGTCAACAGTCTACAATAGAGGACTTCTAGAGATGAAAGGAAGAGATAGAGGACCTTGGAAAGCTACTTGGAGAAGCATGGCACCAACTAAGGTTGAAATGCTTCTCCTGGCTGGTAGCAAGGAAGGCTTGTCTCACCCATGAGGCATTACAGAGAAGGAAATTTCATTTAGATTCCATATGTCCTCTTTGTATGGAAGCCAAACAAAGAGACACCTCTTCCTCCATTGCAAGGTAACTTCTCAAATCTAGTCCCTATTCATTATCTTGGCTGGGGAAAGTCGGACAATGCCAGAGGCCAAAGCACACAGCTGATCTACTGAGTTGCTGGATCAGAATGGGAGTAAGCAAAAGCCAGAAGAGACGGTGGAAAACTGTCCCAGCTTGCATATGGTGGACCATATGCAAGAAAAGATCAAACTTCATTCAAAAGATCAAAGGGAAATGCATTTCTAGTGTATGTTTTTGGTGTAAAGAGAAATGTATAGTAAATGAAAGACGGATAGTGGATTTTCTAGGCTTTTTGTATTTAGCTATCTATGCTAGCACACTTTTAGAGGTGGCCAGCATACCCTTAATGCTAAAGAATACATGTTACCAATTTCCAAACAACAACAACAACCAAAAAAAAAAAAAAAGAAAAAAAAAAAAGGAGGAGAGATATGGAGTAATGTGTTAATAGAGTCCTATGTATGGGTAAAAAAGGCCCCCTTCTTATAGACAAGAGAGTAAAGAGGCATTTTAGAAAGTCTTTCTCCTTACGTTCTTGTCTCATGTTATAGAGCTTGAAATAGGAATTTAGACATCGCTTCACATTCATCTAAAGCGATAGTGGGAATGCTTTCCTCGGTCAGAAACATATGGCTATTAATGCTGTGTAGCAGGTCCAAAAGTTTCTCTAAAATTGACGTATTAGAAGAAAGGACAAGATACAGACTACAGTTTGGAATTAGGTATCATCATTCAGGGTTATCATACTGTGTTTGTGTCATTAGATAAGCCCGAGAGACCTAACTGGAAGAGGCTGAGAAATAAGATACTTTAGCTTAGTGTCCTTGGAAATGGGAACGATGGTACATTCACTCACACGATAATTACAACCATGCCATAGTTATTCAATTTTGAATGAGTATCTCTGCCTCTACTTCTATGGTAGTGGTAAGGTCTGCGTACATTCTACCCTCCCCAGACCCCACTTGTGGGATTATACTGGGTA
>JAOTQR010000069.1:13612792-13632018 GCA_025774065.1 Solanum ossicruentum | reverse complement strand
AGTTAAAGAGATAAGAGATTGTGAAATTCTTACAATTAGAAGTAAATTCTTGTTTTATCTTCTGCTATAGCCTTATGGAAGTTCTTAGACTAGGTAATTTACTTTGGGTGTTGAAATTTAGTGACAAGGGATGAGAAATTGCACAACAAGAATAACTTTATATTATTGAATTTTGGATGAACAAGATGGTTAAGATAGCCAAAAAATTTTAAATTATTGCACCAATTGGATTACTCATGGTTTGGGTATTACATTGTATATTATCAAATGGATAGAAAATAGAAAATCAAAAAAAGGGGGATTAAGAATTTCTAAAGTTAGTATGAATTTAGCTTGAACAAAGAAAGTAACGTGAGATTTTATGATATGAATATAGATTGATCGAAGAAAGTCTTACAGATTGCTTGAGGTGACAAGTTTGGTACTTCTACACGACTACAGTGAGTAGTAATCTTAACCTCAATTTGTGTTTTATAAGTTTCATGATTTTTACATGATTCATAAAGTGAATTGCTATTGAATAATTTGAATTTGCATATGGGACAAGTCTTTTTACTTGATATGATACCAAAATAGTTATATGTATTTTATAAGACAAGTATATTAAAATTGAGATGATTACCTTTATTGAAAGGATGTGACGTTTACTTGATATATAAGAACTTTTACATGTGTTTTTCATTAAGTTTTAACATGATATGATTACAAGATTTACATGTCTTGTACTGCTTTGGAAAAGCTTATATGGTTTATAAAAAAAATTTTAATGGGAGTAGACCTTGATGAATCCCGTAGCTAATGGAGGGTTCATTAGACTTGGTGCACTTTGTATTATCGATTACAGATAGAACTCTCTCTAGTGAGAAGGTAGACTAACATGCCGTTACTGATACCCCTCGAGGAGGGATTACCAATATGAAAGTTACAAGTTACCGTCTATTCTTTTAAGAAGATAGACATATCGATTACCGATTACATGATTCATTCTTGGAAATCTCCCGATTATATGCATATGATTTGACATGAAAGTATTTTACTGAGTTTATTCACTAATGGTGTTGATTTGCTTATATGAGACAACAAGATTAATTATGGCTATTGATTTTTGAAAGAACATTTATTACATGATCTCGATTATCCTCTACTAGCATATTTTCTGGCTTGTCCCTTATTAAAACAGTTGTAGTTATTATTATTACTCACTGAGCTAGTGTCTCACTCCTCGCAATATTTTTTTCTTTCCAGAGAATATAGGTGATATTGGCGAGGATTTAGTTAGTTAAGGGTAGCAAGTTGATTCTGTGGTGAGTCCCACACTTGTTCGCATGGGAAATGAGTTATTCATTATTATGGACTTTTTTTTTCGAATTTGCAGAGTCGCTCCATAGTCATTTATTTTGTTAGAGCCATGAAAACTCTTTTCTCTTCTTAGATGTGTGATGGATTTTAAGTTTCTCTTTGTTGTTGGAGATGAGTTAGTCTTTTGTTTAGAGAATAGACTAAAAAGTTATATGGTATCTTGCTTTGAATAGTCTGAAGTTATGTTGTTGATTCTGAGACAGGTTAAAATTTTGGATAAGCCTAAAATAGAGAAAACTCTGTCCGATTTTCTGCAGATTTCTAGTAAGGCTTGCTTTGGAATTTTTTCCCTTAGCTCCGATCATGACCCTAAATTGAGTCGTGAAAAAGTTGGTATCAGAGCCTAGGTTATTCCTATGATTATAAAGCACACGTTAGTAGTAGAATCTCAATTATAGTTACGTAGCTAGTCATTTCTATAATCATGATTCTGAGGGGACATAGGATGTTTCTTGTCCTTCCTTCTTATTCCTACTTATGTGTATCACGTTTAAAGCAATTAGAATCTAACAATATTTGTTTTGTTTATCAAATAGCTCGCACTCGATTGTCTAATGATAGGGCTACAATAGGTGTTCCTCAAACACCTAATAACACCTCTACTAAGCTTCCAACTTCTTCAACTAGGGGAAGGGGTGGAGCTCGTAGAGTTGGTCAAGGTAGGTGTCCTAGTGCCACCATAGGAAATCGCAGTGCCACTTTGTGAAATACAAGTAAGGCCACTCTCGAAATGAGTGCAACTCCGATCCACCTCCTCCATCCCAAGATGATGCTACTACATCAACACTGACCTCCATGCAGAGAGTTATAGAGGTGTTGGTTAACCGAATGGACAGACAAGAGAGGATAGGCCAGCATACTGTTGTCTCTGCTCAGACAAAGGCGCCACCTCAAACGGCCTTACAGACTTATGCTTTTGGGATTAAAGAGGTGTCCTTGCAGAAATTCTTGAAGCTGAAATCACCAAAGTTCACAAGTTCTGACAGTTCAGCTGATCCTCAAAGTTTCTTGGATGGAACCTTCAAGGCGTTGCGGGCTCTAGGATGTTCTACAGAGAGAGCTGTAGAGCTTGCAGTGTAAAAGGTAGAGGATATGACTAACACATAATATGAGATCTTATTGCTGGGACGGCTTGCGGGAGCAGCCCCACTGAAATGGGATGAGTTCACTAAATTATTCATGGATCACTTCCATCCTGAAAGTCAGAGGAAGAAATATGCAAGTCAGTTTGACAGATTACTACAGACTCCAGATATGGATGCGTCAACCTATAACACCAAATTCTGTAAATTGGCTAGATATGCTCCTTTCTTAGTGCCAAATGAAGAAGCTAGGGTTCAAAGATTTGTCAATGGATTGGTTGCTTATCTATACAATGTGGTAGCTCCAAATATGAAGAAGTTGACATATTCAAAGGCAGTTGATTTAGTAAGAAAGATTGAAGACAAAGGTCATGAGGAACGTGTAGCCTTTGATGCCCGAAAGAAGGCCAAGACAGGGGGATCTTTTGGCAGTGACTATGGTGCAAAATCGCAAAGTAGAAAGTCAGTGAAGACAACATCAGGTGTCTCAGGCAGGGATGGATACAGTTTCACAATCCATATACAGACCATATTAGGGATAGGGTGTTCAAGGACAGCCATCATCATAGGGACATCGATATTATGGTCAAATGTATGCCACTACTCTATCCTGTCAAATTTGTGGTAGATCACATACAGGCCAGTGTCGTGTTTTAACTGGAGGGTGCTTTCGATGTGGTCAGTTAGGGCATTGCCTCAGAGATTGTCCTCTACCTCCGAAAAACTCAAACAAGAACTCCACTCAGATGACTGCACCTACAGAGACTACTCGTAGTGCTTTAGGTACTACTAGGACAGGAAACAGAGATCGAGGTGTCGAAGATCGTGTTGATGGGAATCAAGGACAGGGAAATGTGAGTAGAGGCTAGTCAAGAGTTTTTATACTTACTAGACAAGATGTTTAGGGCTCCAATGTGGTGGTTACAGGTATTATTTCAATTTGTTCATTTAATGCACATGCTTTGATTGATCTAGGATCTACCCACTCCTATGTGTACTCGTACTTTGCTTTGAGGTTTGCTCGACAGCTAGAGATGCTGAATCATCCTTTTCTTATTGCTACTCCTATGGGAGATTCTCGGTTAGTTGAATATGTGTACCATGATTATCATATTAGAGTTGAGGGTAGAGACACTCTAGCTAACTTAATTGTACTTAACATGATTGACTTTGATGTATTGATGGGTATGGATTGGTTATCTCCTTTCTATGCTACAGTAGATTGTCATGCAAAAATCATCAGATTTGAGATGCCAAATGAGCCTACCTTTTTATTAAAGGGAGGTCAAGTTCCAGAGGTCAATAAGATTATATCTTTTACGAAGGCTCAAAAATTACTTAGTAAAGGCTGCATGGGTCTCTTACCTACGGTAAAGGACACTAAAGAAGAAATTCTTAGCTTGAAAAAGATACCAATGGTGAATGAATTTCCTGATATATTCCCTTAAGGATTTGCCAGGATTACCTCCTGTACGAGAAATAGACTTTGGTATTGATTTGGCTCTTGACACATTGCCAATATCTATACCTTCATATCGCATGGAACCAGCAGAGTTGAAGGAGCTAAAGCAATAATTATAGGATTTTCTTGAAGAAAGCTTTATCCGACCAAGTATATCCCCATGGGGCACACCAGTATTGTTCATACAGAAGAAAGATGGATCTTTAAAGAATGTGCATCGACTACAGACAACTAAATAGGGTAACAATATGTAATAAGTATCATTTACCTTGCATAGAGGATCTCTTTGATTAATTTTAGGAAGCTACCCACTTTTCAAAGATAGATCTTCGATCCAGTTATCATCAACTTCAGATTAGGGAGGAAGATATTTCTAAGACAGCATTCAGAACTCGATATGGGCTCTATGAGTTTCTTGTGATGCCTTTTGGACTGACCAATGCTCTAGCTGCATTCATGAACCTAATGAATAGGGTGTTCAGGCCCTTCTTGGGCAAGTTCGTGATAGTGTTTATTGATGATATTCTGATATGTTCCCATAGCCAAGAAGAACATAAAAATCATTTGACAACTATGTTACAAACATTACGAGAACATAAGTTATATGTTAAGTTCTCAAAGGGCAAATTTTGGCTAGACTCAGTAGCATTTCTAGGGCATGTTGTATCGAAAGATGGAATTACAGTGGATTCCAGAAAGGTAGAAGTCGTGCAAAAATGTCCTAGACCTACCACACCTACAGAGTTTCGCACTTTCTTGGGTTTGGCAAGTTATTATAGGCGTTTTGTGCAGGATTTTTCTCGAATAGTAGCCCCTTTGACCAAGCTAACACAGAAAAAGGTGAAGTTTCAGTAGACAGAAGAATATGAGCAGAGCTTTGAAAAACTCAAAACATGTTTGAAAATAGCACTAATACTAGCCTTACCATCAGGTTTCGGAGAAGTCACGGTGTTTTGTGATTCTTCTAGGATGGGCTTAGGATGTGTTCTTATGCAAAATGGTCGTGTTATTGCTTATTCTTCAGTACAGTTGAAGAAGTACGAGCAGAACTATCCTACATATGATTTGGAGATGGTCGTTGTGATATTTACTTTTGAAATTTGGAGGCATTATCTATATGGTGAAACTTGTGAGATATATACTAACCATAAGAGCTTAAATTATATTTTTCAACAAAGAGATCACAACCTTCGTCAACGATGATGGATGGAGTTACTGAAGGATTATGACTGCATTATTTTATATCATCCTGGAAAAGTCAATGTTGTAGCCGATGCACTGAGTAGAAAATCTATGGACAGTTTAGCGCATATAGCTCCTGAAAAGAGGCAATTAGCGAAAGATATGCATAAACTTGAGGGTGCAGGTGTCGAACTTAGTATGGGAAATTTAGAGACATTACTACCTTATGTGCAAGCCAGATCATCATTAGCGGAGCGCATAAAAGCTATTTAATATAAGTATGAGCAGCTTTGTAAATATCGAGATGAAGCTATAGCGGGTAAAAGTAAGAAAATGATTATCGATGGTGATGGTATGCTTCATTTGGGTGATTGATTATGTGTACCAGATATAGGTGGGCTAAGACGAGTCATTCTCCAGGAAGCTCACAACTCCAGATATACTAAACACCCTGGTTCCACAAAAATGTACCATGATCTGAAGTAGGTGCATTGGTGGGAAGGTATGAAGAAAGATGTTGCTAACTTTGTTTCTAGTTGTTTAACATGTCAACAGGTTAAAGCGGAGCATCAACGACACACAAGATTACTACAAGAGATCCAAATTCCTGAGTGGAAATAGGAAAAGAGTTACTATGGATTTTATGGTTGGTCTACCACGAACCTTGAGAGGTTATGACTCTATATGGATGATCGTGGATTGATTAACAAAATTAGCATACTTCTTACTAGTAAAGACGACTTTAGTGGAGTGAGTATGCCCAGATATTTATGGATGAAATTGTTTGACTTGATGGAGTCCCAATATCCATCATCTCTAACAGAGGGTCACAATTAACTTCACGCTTTTCGAGAACTTTTCAATAAGCACTGGGTACACGAGTAGATCTCAGTACTGCATTTCACCCACAAACAGATGGATAGTCGAAGTGTACTATACAAATCCTAGAGGATATGTTGAGGGCTTGGATTCTTGATTTTGGAGGTACTTGGGATACCTACTTGCCATTAGCTGAACTCGCTTACAATAATAGCTTCCAGTCCAGCATTCAAATGGCTCCATATGAATCCTTGTATGGTAGGCGACGTCGTTCTCCTATAGGGTGGTTCAGGATTGGAGAGGTTGTGGTGTTAGGACCAGACTTGGTTCAGGGCACCGTAGATAAGGTCCAGTTAATTAGATAGAGGTTCCTCATTTCTCAAAGAAGACAAAGTTATATACAGATAAGAGGAGAAAAGATTTAGTGTTTGCAGTTGGGGATAAAGTTTTACTACGAGTCTCTCCTATTAAAGGAGTAATGCGATTTGGTAAAAGAGGTAAATTGCACCCGAGGTATATAGGACCATATGAAATACTTGACCGAATAGGAGGAGTAGCGTATCGCTTGGCGCTCCCTCATGAGATGTCCTTATTCCATCTAGTGTTTCGTGTCTCTATGTTAACGAAGTATGTACCAGACTCCTCTCATGTACTTGAAACACCGACTATACAAATTGATGAGAATCTAACATATGAATAGGAACCAATGATAATTATTGATAGACAAGAAAGAAGACTACGATCAAAAGAAATTGTATCCGTAAAGGTTCTATGGAAAAATCATACCATTGAGGAAGCTACTTGAGAGTCGGAGAATGATATGCGAGTCAAATACCCCCATTTGTTTTAGACCGAAGATATGTACTTATTTAAATTTGGAGATCGAATTTCTTAATGTGGGGAGAATGTAATACCCTATAATTTAACCAAGGGTAATTGGGTCTTTACCTTTGGGTTTTCCTTTTTGTTTGAAAAAAAACAAAAGAAAAGAGAAAAGCTTTTTTTAAAAGGAAAAAAAAAGATGAGATAGGGATAAATCCCAAAGACATTCAGCAGCAATACGCTGCAATAGAGAAAAAAATAAGAAAATAGAGGGTTGCAACTCGCAGCATCAGGTGAACGAAGAAGAAGAAGAAATTAAAAGCTATAATTTGAGACTAAGGAGAGAAGTTTAGGAGAAGGTATGTTCATAAACTTATTGATAGATTTAATTTGTATTCATGGTTATAGATTAGGGGTTAAGGGTTTAAAAAAAATTAAGAGTTAAAGAGATAAGAGATTGTGAAATTCTTACGATTAGAAGCAAATTTTTGTTTTATCTTCTACTACAGCCTTACGGAAGTTCTTAGACTAGGTAATTTACTTTGGCTGTTGAAATTTAGTAACAAGGGATGAGAAATTGTACAACAAGACCAGCTTTATATTATTGAATTTTGGATGAACAAGATGGTTAAGATAGGCAAAAAAAAGTAATTTTTAGATTATTGCACCAATTGGACTACTCATGGTTTGGGTATTACATTGTATATCATCAAATGGAGAGAAAATAGAAAATTAAGAAAAGGAGGATTAAGAATTTCTAAAGTTAGCATGAATTTAGCTTGAACAAAGAAAGTAACATAAGATTTTATGATATGAATATAGATTGATGGAAGAAAGTCTTACGGATTGCTTGAGGTGACAAGTTTGGTACTTCTACACGAGTACAGTGAGTAGTAATCTTAACCAAAATTTGTGTTTTATAAGTTTCATGATTTTATATGATTTATAAAGTGAATCGCTATTGAATGATTTGAATTTGCATATCGTACAAGTCCTTTTACTTGATATGATACCAAAATAGTTATATGTATTTTATAAGACAAGTATATTGAAATTGAGATGATTATTGTTATTGAAAGGATGTGACGTTTACTTGATATACAAGTACTTTTACATGTGTTTTTATTAAGTTTTGACATGATATGATTACAAGTTTTACATGTTTTGTACTGCTTTGGAAAAGCTTATATGGTTTATAATGAAAAGTTTTAATGGGACTAGACCTTGATGAATCTGGTAGCTAATGGAGGGTTCATTAGACTTGGTGAAGTTTATATTATAGATTACAGATAGAACCCTCGCTAGTGGAAAGGTATAATTAGTATACTGTTATCGATACCCCTCGAGGAGGGATTTACCAGTATGAAAGTTACAAGTTATAATCTATTCTTTTAAGAAGATAGACATACTGATTACCGATTACATGATTCATTCTTGGAAACCTCCCGAATATATGCATATGATTTGACATAAAAGTGTTTTATTGAGTTTATTTGCTAATGGTGTTGATTTGCTTATATGAGACAACAAGATTGATTATGGCTATTGATTTTTGAAAGAACATTTATTACATGATCTTGATTATCCTCTACTAGCATATTTTCTGACTTGTCCCTTATTAAAACAGTTGAGGTTATTATTATTACTCACTGAGCTAGTGTCTCACTTCTCACTATATTATTTTTCTTTCCAGAGAATATAGGTGATATTGGCGAGGATTTAGTTAGCTAAAGGTAGCAAGTTGATTCTGTGGTGAGCCCCACACTTGTTTGCGTGGGAAACGAGTTATTCATTTTTATGGACTTTTTTTTAAATTCTTAGAGTCACTCCATAGTCATTTATTTTGTTAGAGCCATGACTTTTTTATCATCTTAGATGTGTGATGGATTTTGAGTTTCTCCCTGTTGTTGGAGATGAGTTACTCTTTTGCTTAGAGAATAGACTGAAAAGTTATATGGTATCATGCTTTGAATATTTTGAAGTTGTGCTATTGATTCTGAAATAGGTTAAATTTTGGATAGGCCTAAATTCTAGTAAGGCTTACTTTGGGATCTTTCCCCTTAGCACTGGTCATGATCCTAAATTGGGTCATGACACTTGATCATTTGGGTGTGCCATCTGCCATGGTTCTAGTCCTGAGATGAATGTGTTGATGATTGAAGTTAATGAGATTAGCGTCCTTAGAGTCTAAAGGAGACTAAAATTAGTCTTGGAAGAATGACCCTACTCTTTGAGTAGAGTCTGAAGGAAACTAAAATTAGTCTTGGAAGAATAACCCTACTCTTTGAGTTGATAGATGACAAGATGAGTTGAGGTTTTTTGTCTGAAGATGTTAGGTGATGGAAATTCTTGATTGTTTGACAGTTTATGAGCAAGTGGAGTCATGGGAGGAGTATTGAGCACTAAAATGGGTAAGAGTGAGTCCCACTCGCACTCATTAACTACATGGCCATCGTAGGAGAGGATTGAACCGTGAAAATGGATGTTTCTTTTGTCCCAATAGAGGACTTGATAGACTTATGGATCCACTGATAACTCGTCCTTTACCCCTGCAAATTACTAGACGGATGTGGAAATGACATCTTTTCATTGTATCATCACCAGTTCATAGGTTATAATTGTTGGTTATAAAAACTATCAGATAGGTTCCATGTTGATAGTACTATGAAATTGATGTGATATTGTCCTATTCCCTATTTTGAGCTGAGAGTGAGTAATTGATGAGTTAATGCTATGTCATATTGTCTTGCCTATACTGTTTAGTTTAACCCATTTTACATACAGTACATTTCACGTACTAATGCCTCTTTGGCACTACATCATTTCATGCCTCTTTGGCACTGCATCATTTCAGTAAATAGAGGATTTCAGCAGGCGAATCATTGAGGTTCACAAGCGTTTAGCTAGAGACTTTGTGAGTCCTCTCTTTCATTCGGAGGATGGTTCCTTCTTTTATTCATTTAAGCTTTCTTTTTTTTTTTGAGTTGTGGCAGCCATGACCTATCATGGTACCTTCTTAGACAGTAGTTATTGAGGTTTCATAGACACAGATAAATGATGGTTGATGTTGAGATTCATTTTTCCTTTATCTTTTTAACTGTGTCCTTCAGTTAATCTTGTTCCATGTGATAGACAGAATTGATGAGTCTTGTAGCCCACTGATAGCTTAGATTATTCTTTAATATCTTCCACTAATCAACTGATTGAACCAATATGATGAGACTAGGTGATACGCTTGGGAGTTAGCAATAGTCTCCGAGTGCTAGTTATGCCTAGGGTACGCTCCCGAGGCATGAGAAAGAGACACTTTATAGTAAAAAATGATTGATGTTGTTCTTCAAAACCAAAGTTTAAACCAAATAACTAGGAAAAATACCCCTCCCCCCCCCAAAAAAAATAACTTTTCACCAATTTAAATAGCAAAAATAACACTAAAAAAACTGATAATTTGGCTATTGTATTTATTTGGTAATAGTATTGGAATAATATATGATAACAATGAATGTGTGGTTCTTTTAGTTCTTTGGTAAGGCACACTTTATAGTAAAAAATGATTGATGTTGTTCTTGGTATACCTTTTACTTTGGTTAGTTGGTTATTATTTTGGTACTACCACAAAACTAAAGCATGTACATCCATAAAAAGTCGTAATGATACCATAATTGAACATTAAAACAACATGTACATCGATAAAATCATAAATATACCATAATTATAAAAAATCTATGAAATGTTTAACAATGAAAGCATTCAGACGAGAAGTAACACCAAAAAAACTGTATAAGAGCATCTCGGGAAAACTTGTCTTACGCAGGTAACAGAAAATAAATCAAACTGTATAAAATTTAGTCTTGCAACTGTTGGTATCAACCACCACAGATTTATTCTTTTCTGGAGATGAAGTAAAAGCATTGAGGTTAAAATTTGATCTTGAACAACGCGCAGAGGTCAAATCCAAGCAAATCGATTCCTAGTTAAATCTAGGGCTTCTATGAGTTGGTATTTTTTGAGGAGTATTCTTGGACATGGTTACACTATAAGGCATATAAAGAAAAAAAGGACAAAAAAGTGGTATTAAGTATTTCCAACAATGACTGCTACACAACGAGGAAGACAAGGAAAAGAAAAAAAAGATCTTTCAACAATGGCTGAAATAAAGAGGAAAAGATGGAAAAAAATAAATGAGTGTTATAGAAGCTAATTAATGTGTATTGGCTTGTGAAAATACAAAAGGAAGATCTTGATGGGTATTTTTCAAGACCCGGACCGGGGGTCTAGGAGTGACACGGTAAATGGGAACTCGAGAGTCCCCAAACAAGCCTCAAAGTACCAAAATCCACATCATCAGTTCGAAAGCGCATTCAAATTAAACACATCGTTCTAATGGACGGGAAAGTAGGACTCACGCTGTGGGAGCATCTTAGGAAAATGGATTAACATGATTTTACATAACATATAAAACATAATGACTAAGGGGCGAATAAGTGTGACTCACGTTATGGGGGCAATTCGAGACTTAAGATCTTCCACATTTCCATATCAAACATACACACATATCATAATTATCATAATCAATTCATAACAGTCATAACTAAAAGATAATCATGATCATAAGGTTCAAATACAACACATAATACATAAATCCGACGAAAGTCTACAAAATGTCCAACAATGCCTCTAGTCATAAGATAGGACGGGGGCCAAGACATGTTTCGGACTCACCCTCAAAGTATAGATAATATAAACAAAAACAACTTAAGGTAGAGGAATGGTGGCTTGTCCTTGGAACATAGGACTCACCACAGCCAATGTCTTAAAATTCGATCTAGCCATCGAATGGTGGATGAAAGTAATATCTGATCCCTGTGGTGAAATCATGTAGGCAAGAGTATGCGTTAGTACGTTTGAACATACTAAGTATGCAGGATATAATGCATGAACTTACCAAAAACCTGCATATCAATGTTAGATGACAAGGGCACATATTATAGAAGGAGATATATATAACAAGAAGTATAGTATAGCAAGACGTCACGAAACCAATGATGCATAAGGTGAAAATGATGCTCATATATATAGTAGGGATGTGACCATAACCGACATCTCAAACTTATGTGAGCTATTACATGAATTTCTACGCCTATCAAAGAAAAGGGATAGATCAATGTGGATTCCAAACCTCACCTTGAACGATCTAAAGGGGTTGGGCAACCTAGAGAGATGATCATTTCTTTTTGATGAATATGGTATCGAGGTTCGATTATCTTGAAAAAGAGGTCAATCTTAGGGGAGACTACACGAATGATTGAAGCTCTAAAGGATTCATTTTGGACTCAAAAGAACGACCATTGTGGTCCTTATAGATCTAATTCATTGAAATTCCCTCTAATAAAATGGAAGAATTATAAATCTCCAAAATAATAGATAGAAATACCGCAAATAAGGCCATTGCGACATCCATCAAAGGAGTAGTTCCCCACCCAGGAGCTACTTTACCATATTTCGAATTCAATGTAAGAAAGGGGGCATGTATCCTTATTTTGTAAAGAAAGAGGGCTACTTAACCAGCCGCTACTAATAATCGAAAAGGCTCACAGTGAGTTAAGTCTATAGTGACAATGTTGACCTCGCACCGGGTGAGAAAAGATTACTTGCCAAAGGTAATATACATCACACCTTACGACTCGATCATTCCGTATGTGGTGGCCACCTTCCTTATGACCCGATCATTTCGGAAGGATTTTCTTATCAAAACATATCATATCATATCATAAATGAATAGACATTCCTTATGACCCGTCATTTCGGTGATGACTAGATGGCACATAGTTCAAGGAAAGGGAGAGGACCCTTGGGGATAGCCCTAACGCCCCCAATCAATCAGTGCTAAGTCAGCATCCCACAAGAATACATATATGTATGTATGTGTGTATATATGCTTTCAAAGAGATACAAGTGTTGCCAAAATATTTCAATGCACAATTGGGCTTATAAGTCAAATCATAACTTATATTCATAATATTCATACTTTGGTTTAAATGCCAAAACCATAATTTAATAGTCATAATACTCATGCATAGGAATAGCCCATTTATATATACAAAATGGTGCAAGCACACATAATGCTCAAAGAGCCATAATGATAGACATGTATGTGATCACATTATTGTCATAACTAATATCTTATAAAATTATACACAATATCTGTAAATTTTCATGCTATGAACACGAATACATATGCTATGAATAATGTGAAAATGGCATGGGCAATAGATTCAATCTAAAATCAATAGCATAACATGAAACTAAAGTAAATTCATAATTAAATCCACATTTAAAATCATGTATAAACCACTCATGCTCAAACAAGTTTTTAAAAAGGACATGCATAATCATAGATTCATAAAATTGATGAAGTTCAATATTTCAAAGCTTCAATCATCTTAAAATCAATAGATAAACATAACCCGTTCATTATTGGAATTTAAGAAATCATAATATTTAAAACTCCAAATTAAAATAAGCAAAATTCATGTAGATTTCTTGAAAATAGTTTGGGTCTCCTTGATTGGAAGTAAGCAAGGATCAAAACCCATGTACCTTCACTAAGATGAAGAGACCCTAAAGAATTTCTGAGAAGAGTTGAGTTCCCAAGCTCAAACTTTGAAATCTCCAAGTGTTCTTTTGTGGAAACTTTTTTAGAAGTTATAAAATATGAAGAGTGATTTTTGAATGTTTGAAATAGGTTTTAGGTCTTTAGATGACCTTAAAATAGCATAGGAATTCCCAATATAATAATAGAAATAATTGAATTTACGAAAACGTCATTAATGAATCGGAGTGAAAATTTATCGAAAGTCATTTGACTGGAGGATAAACAGTCCATGTAGCATTACACGGTCCATGAACTTTCCCGTGAACCCATACTTGGCAAAATTTCTGTAAGTTGGAACTTGACTTCAATACTTAGAAAAAAGTAGACAAAGTTCACCTATACGGAAGGCACCACGGGCCGTGTGGCACTCCATGGTTCTTATAGAGTGCCCGTGAAGCAAGACTTAGGCAAAAATGTTGATTGCAGGAGTGTCCACACCTTGCCACACGGCCAGTGAAGCTTTCCACGGTGCGTGAGAAGGGTTGTGGCACCATACTTAACCAAAATGCTCTCTCCCACGGCAACCTTGTCTCTCACACCAACCATACGGCCAGCCACACGATCAGTGGCAAGCCACACGGCCTATGCCACTGGCTGTGCCCCATCACTTAGACCAAAATGGTCATTTCAGGCCCCAGGTTATTCCCACGGGTCGTGAGAAGTATCATTGTCAGTGTAGGTGCCCATGTGGTAATACTGCACAGGAGGGTCTTACGAAAACAGTCATAAATCCTTCATCCGAACATAAAATGAGGTGAAACCAAGTGCGTTGAAAAACTAATTCAAAGAGCTTTAATTTGGTAGGTCGTGATCCACCCAGTTCATTTTGTGCTAAGAGATATGCCCATTCAAAATTGACCCTTCTATCAGTACTTGTGAAAAACTTAGCCAATGAAATTCCTTTGAATTTGACTTGATGTAGGAGACCCATGATGGCCTTAAACAACATAAATGAGCTTGAATTGAAGTATTGAAAGTGAACTTAGATCGAGCTTGGAGGTCCCACAAGGTGTCACCTTGGCCCAAAACTTTTCGAAATCAAATCTCAAGTGTCACCAAAGCTACACAAAAATCCAGGTCCTTACAATGTTGCTTCCAAGACTAAAAAAAATTCAAAAAAAGAGTGTTGGGAAAAAAAACCAGCTTTTACCAAAACCCGAGAAAAAAAACATGGATACTAAAAATATAAAAGGTAAATTAATATTACTTGACATGTACACTTTATTTGTAAATAAAAGGGAAAATGCACAAGTAACCCACCCCACACCCCTAAAAGTATAACCAAAATTTCAGAGACACACTTAAACTTTAACTTGGTCCTATTACCCCCTTGAACTTACTTTTTCGTAATTAAATATCCCTTATTTATATACTTAACACGCCTAACCAGCTAAATTATATTATGTATAGTAGGCCCGCAGACCCCACATGCCAGTAAGAAAAGAAGAGATATTAAATTACGAAAAAAATAAGTTCAATGGAGTAATAGGACCAAGTAAAAGTTTAAGTGTGTCTTTGGAATTTTGGTTGTTAATGTTAACAAATAAATATTTTGAATAATCTCTATAATAAATTTTTTTTAAAAAAAAATCATCTAAATGAATATAGTTGTTATAAAAATATATCAAAAATTTGGCCCTCTTGCATGAACACACTTTGCACAGATATTGCACAACTGCACAATCGAAAAAATGAGTACTATCGTTTATTTCGTTATATATGTATGTAATATAAGCATTTTAATCAAGTTTTGATAGAAAAAGAACTAAAAGATCGAAATTTCTTATTTGAAGTCAAGTAGTGGGTCGTAACATATCGCTCTCAAATTTTCTCCGCTAATTTTTTTTTATCTAAAAATACATACTGACATTTTTTTAGTCGAACGTATCCCTAAAACTAATAGATCAGATTATATAATAACATTTGGAGATATAAAATAATTATTATTTTTAAGTTTATGTGTTATTTTTTTATAAGCAAACTTTAGATAAATATTTTGAGTTATTAAAAATTGTAATTTAAAATACACAACTACCCTCTCAAACAATAAGCAAAATTCCAAAGACACACTTAATCTTTTATTTGGTCCTATTACCTCCCTGAACCAATTTTTTTCGTAATTTAATGCACCTTATTTATCCTTAACCACATGCATAAGTTTTTGTGTGTAATACACGCGCAGACCCCACATGTCACGTAGGCAAAGAAGGGACATTAAATTATGAATGAAATAAGTTCAGGGGGTAATAGAACCAAGTGAAAGTTTAAGTGTCTCTCTGAAATTTTCATTATAGTTTTGGGGGTACTTGTGCATTTTCCCTAGATAAAAATTTAAATTTGTAAATATAATATGGCACATTACAAAAATGTAATAAATGATTTTTTCTTGCATTTTTCCTTTACCCTTTACACTATAATATAAATTTTCTTTTAATTTTTCATTTGATATCCATATAATATTCAAGCACGATTAATTTAAATTTACTTGACATAGCTAGGACCCATTTGAGGAAGTTGCTCCTTTTGAAGGATTTTTTTAATATTAAGGGAGAAGAAACTACCTTTTTGGTGATTATAGTACACATGTAAGTATTTTTGTGCTATAATTTTTTCAGTTATGCAGCAAAAGGTCAAAATATAAGTAATAAACTCATTTATTTATTTTTAAAAAAAAAACATTTTCCCCAACCAAATACACCCTTAGTTAAGGGAGTAAGTCCATCAGTTAGCTAAGCAAGTAGTTAAGCAGTTAGTTGGCGGTAGATATCATAGATGTATAAAGTTCATCCTTTGGTTGGCAACGTTATTTGAGGATAATTAATTTTGAGATAAGTTATCCCATCATATCTATATATATATATAGATATAGATATATGATATTTAAAAATGGTGGATAAATAGATAAAATATTACTTTATACCTTCAACTAAATATATAATAAAATAATTTCATATTTTAATTCAAAATTATTATAATTTATACCTCACACCAAACCAAACGACCTGTATTTCCAATACAGAAATTAGATATTTTCATTCTTATTCTCTTTCTACAATTTTTGTCTCTGTTTACATTTCTCCTCCTTCACATCTACTTCAAGTCCAACTGTGTTATAGGTTACTCATATTAATATTCATTTTATGTGATATGGTATGATATACAAGAGCCAAATTATATTATTTTTATGTAAATTTAGATGTAAAATCTTGAGTTTTTTAAAAATTAAATCTACACAGATTAAAGTTACAAAAAATAATTATAAATAGAGTAATTAACAATTCAAAATAATTTTAAAATATGAAAAAGCAAGATCACAGAAAAACTCTCTGAAAATAATAATAGTGTCATAAAGAGCAATGAAATATATCCCTTTGAACAAGATCCCTACGTGCTTGAATGACTAGAGGAAATCAAAGGAATGCAGACAATTCAATTTCAAAAAATGACCGTCAGTATAACACACATTTTATGTACAAATCAGTAATACGGGTTGATTTATTTCCATGAGCTGGTCGGTGGACGCGAAACACAAATACAAAAGATGCACATGTGATGTTCCAAATCCTATTGCTCCAAGTCGTTTTTGTTATCAATACCAGCATTTCCAGTACCAATCCCTTGCCATGTCCAAACAATGTCCTTCAAGGCAGGCCTAACTTCCTCTTCACAAAACTTATTATACTCCAAGGTGTCGCCCGAGGACTTGGACAGCTCGACCACAGTGACTTCAGGCGCCACTTTAAACACCTCAGCGGTGACCAACAACTGCCCCTTTCGGCCTTCCTCGGGGCTTTGCATCTTCAACTTGAATGGTTTTACGCGATAAACCTTATATCTCAGAACTTTCGCCATTTTCTCCATCTTCCGGATGACATCGCTAGCAGTGCTCCTTGAAGTGAACATGGATGATGCCTTCCCTTTGATCTCAAACAAGCTAGACAAGTCGAAACCAGAGGACATTGATGAAATCAACTCGAATGCATTGAAAAATGCAGGGGATGAAGGGGATTTTCTAATCATCCCTCCTTGTTTGCTGCTCATTCCCTCTTCAACATGATCATTTTCTTCTAACTTTTGGAAATCTTGGATTGAAAATGCCCGTGGCATCGCGAAACCCTTCCTAAACCATGGAATCCTCATGATACCTTGAATGGAGATCCTCCTTTCTGGATCAGCCATTAAAAGTTTAGATATCAAACGTCTAGCATCCACTGAAAACCACGGAGGGAACTCGAAATCCGCCTTGAAAATCTTCTTGTACATGTTCATCACATTCTCATCTTGGAATGGAAGGAAACCAGCAAGAAGCACATACAAAATAACCCCACATGACCAAATGTCAGCTTTTGCACCATCATAACCTTTCCTCCTCAAAACCTCAGGAGCGATATATGCTGGTGTCCCACACTGTGTATGAAGCAAACCATCATTTCTACTCAACTGCTCATTAGGCAAAGCCGATAGCCCGAAATCAGATATCTTCAAGTCCTCATTCTCATCAAGCAGGAGGTTTTCAGGCTTCAAATCACGGTGATAAACCCCGCGGCTGTGACAGAAATCAACAGCACTTATCAATTGTTGGAAGTACTTTCTTGCTATATCTTCTTTAAATTTACCTTTGGCCACTAATTTTGCGAACAGTTCACCCCCTTTAACATACTCCATAATGAAGAAGATTTTAGACTTTGTTGCCATGACTTGTTTGAGTTCAACAATATTCGGATGACGAACGAGGCCCATCATTGAGATTTCTCTAGTAATTTGCTCCATCATTCCATCTTTCTGGACTTGATCTTTTTTAATCACTTTGATGGCTACACTTTCCCCTGTTTCTAATTCCTTACCATAGTACACTTTTCCAAAAGTCCCCTTCCCTAATAACTTCCCTATTTCATACTTGTCGAACAACAATTGTCTCTCCTCCATAAGCTACCTCAAACAGAATGAAAGATGTTGAGAGAGATATTAGGAAACAAGATTTTTTCAAAATAAAATTACATCTATTGACCTTTTAATATCACAGTTTCTTGAATAATTCAATAACAAGTAGAAATTCGAATAGGTGAAAAGACAGCTATGTAATAAGTTATACTTATCTGTCATAATTGACGTTGAATTTTCGAAGTGACAAGTTGTTTGATGTCTACCTTCACGAAATATAACGACTATAATGATAATGAAGTAAATTGTATTTAAAATTATTTTGGAGTTAAACCAATATTAAAAAGGAAATAATGGGAGTTGCTTTAGTCGAGCCCACGAATTCATGTGATCAAATAAGATATGCATTACTCCAATATATGTTGCGTAAAATTTATTTATACTTTGAAGATTCAAATTTGACATCTCGCATTAAGGTCGAAGAAATCATATCTATATGTGATTAAGAAAGGAGGTTAATATGCAGTAGAATGAATATGTTTCTTACCAATTTAGCACAATGTAAGATTTATTAGACAAAAGTTAGTGAAAGGCCTTTTATTTAAGAATATATTTCACATTATTTGGTTCAGATTTGGTGGACGAACCTCACCGTTCCTTCCGTTGCCAACTATGTTTCTATTGTTTAATTTCTTTTGTTTGATCCAGCAATGATTTTGAGTTTTGCACATCTGTCCAAAATATTATATGAAAAATAAAAAAAGTAGTGCGTGTGTGCGTGTTTCGGGGATAAGAAAATTTTAAAAAAGAGTCCGCAGCCTAAAGGACAATAAATTTTTTGAAAATTTTCAAAAGAGTAAACTCTCAAATTGGACCCTAAATTTGGTACCATTTTGTAAGTTGGAACTTAAACTTTCATAGTGCACAAATAGGACCCTCAACTTGGCAATTCCTGAACAAGTAG
>JAOTQR010000069.1:13584006-13606874 GCA_025774065.1 Solanum ossicruentum | reverse complement strand
CTTTTTAATTTAAACCCAATTGAGGACTTCCGACCCCCAACGTAAAAATATACACTCCATTTATAATTAAGCACCACAGATTTACTTAATTTAAATTACGCCATATTCGCCTTAACTTTTCCAATCAAACGATTAACTTAAACTAATTAATTTATGGGGTCTAACAAGTGGTGGTTTGTATTTGCATTGAAGATTTGGCGTCACTATCTCTATGGGGTGTATGTTGATATATTCACCGACTACAGAAGCTTGCAATATGCTTTTAGCCAAAAAGACTTGAACCTTAGACAAAGAAGGTGGCCTGAACTTCTAAAGAACTACGATATGAGTGTATTGTATCATTTGAACAAGGCAAATGTTATAGTTGATGCACTTAGTAGAATATCTATAAATAGCATTGTTCATGTTGGGAATGAAACGAAGGAGTTGGTTAAGGAGGTATACCATTTGGCTCGTTTGGGTGTGGGGTTAAGTGACTCTAATGAGGGAAGTATCCTTGTACATAATTGATCAGAATCATCATTAGTGGTGAATGTAAAAGGAAAGCAAGACACGGATTCAACTTTAGTTGAGTTGAAGTAGTTGGTGATTGATAAAAAGATTGAGGTTTTCTCCCAAGGAGGAGATGGGGCAGTTCGCTACCCAGATTGGTTACGTGTTCCAAATGTTGATAGCATAAGAAAGAGATATTAAATGAACCCATAACTCTCGATACTCCATCCATCTAGGATCTACCAAAATGTATAGAGATTTAAGAAAAGTATATTGGTGGAATAGCGTGAAGAAGAACATAGTAAGGCTTGTGGCAAAATGTCCAAATTGCGAACAAGTGAAGGTTGAACATCAAAGTTTGGTAGGTTTAGCCCAAGATATTTAACATTCCTACTTAAAAGTGGGAGGGTGTGAATATGAATTTTGTAACGGGTTTACCTCATACTCGTAAGCAACGTGACTCGATTTGGATTGTAATGAATAGAATGAAGAATAAATTAGTCCATTTTATATCGATTAAGATTTCTTATAGTGCCGACGATTATGCAAGGATGTATATTCAGGAGTTGGTAAAACTTCATGGTGTTCCCTTCTTTATTATTCATATTGTGGTACTCAATTCAGTTCACACTCTTGGAAGACCTTTCAAAGGGGTCTTAGTACCAAGGTTAAGCTAAGCACCATTTTCCATCCTCAAAACTGATGGACAAACTGAAAGAACAATTTAAATCTTAGAAAATATTAAGGGTTTGCCTGCTTGATCTCAAGAAAAATTGGGACGATCATCTACCATTGATTGAATTTTCATATAATAATAGCTATCACTCAAGCATTGAAATGAAACTTTTTGAGGCTTTGTATGAAAGAAGATATAAGCCCCTGATGGAATGATTTGAAGTAGGTGAAATAGCCTTGATAGAACCCGAATTCATATTTAATTCTATGGAGAAGGTGAGACTTATAAGGAAAAGGTTAAAGATAGTTCAAAGTCATCAAAAGTCTTATTCGGATGTAAGAAGAAGGGAACTCAAATTTGTGTTGATGATTGAGTCTACTTGAAGATTTCACCTATGAAAAGTATTATTCCTTTTGACAAAAAGGAGAAGCTTAGTCCCCGATATGTAGGTCCATATAAAATCTTAAAGTGCATTGGCAAGGAGACCTATAAACTAAATTTTCTATTATAGTTAGCTACAGTTCATCTAGTATTGGATGTGTCAATGTTGAGAAAATGTAATGGTGGTCCTTGTCCCATTGTACCTTTGGATAATATAAGTGTTGAAGAAAATTTGACATATGAGAAAGTTCTGGTTGAAATTTTGAATTGGCAAGTTAGGAGGTTGAGAAACGAGAAAATTGTACTAATTAAGATTTTATAGAGGAATTAAGAAGTTGAAAATGATACATGAAAAGTGGAAGCTGGCATGATAAAGTGATATCCATATCTCTTTCCTTCCATTTCAACCTAAGGTACTTGTCTTTCTCAATTCCTCCAAGCTCCTACGTTTCGACTTCTCAATTTCACATTACTTGAATACTTTCTATGAACTTGATTTGAAATGGTGTTTAAATTGCATTATTGCATCAATGCTGGGTTGTTAGTCATATACTTTACTTTATCAAGCCTAACTTTCATCTCGTTCGAGGATGAATATTTCTAAGGGGGAGATAATGTATATACAGGGTTTTCGAATGTTGAAATATGATATTATAAGGTAAAAAATGATTGAAATAGCCTCGGTAGATTTTTAGGTCAAGCGAATCAAAAATAAAAAATATCAAAAAAGAATTTATCCAAAAAGATCCGCGATGGGACCATGTCACGGACTTCTTCTAGGATAGTCCAAATTTGACCTAGGCCAAAATTAGGTCAAAATCTCACCAAATTTGTTTTGCTCAAAAATAACAAGTGATAAAGCATCTTCAGGTCATGGACTGAGTTCACAACTATGCACACTTTGAGTTTTTTTAGTGGGGGGTACATTGGACTTTTCCCTATCCATCAATTAATGAACTTGGATGTTTTTAGGATTAAATCCTAATCTATTAAATACCCAAACCCCTAATTATTCCCTCATGTACTCCCAATCTAGCGACTCAAAATCTCTCTCTACAAAGGCTCTCAAATCCACATTGCAGACACCAAGAAATTCTCAAAGCTTTCTATCAAAATTCAAGGATTCTTCTAACTTCTTACCCAAGGTATGTAGGTATTCATTCATGGAATCATTTCTCCCATGGAGTCTATTCAATTTTCAACTTTTCATTCAATTTTAATTATGTACTTTATGGGTCTTCTCAATTTTCACTCAATTGCATGAGTGGTTGTTTATTTTATGTTAATTAATCTATTTTGACATGAATTGATGATAATTTCATGAAATTTATTATTTTTTATATATGAATTCACTACAATACTATTTAGGGCTCACAATGTTTTCATGGGGTTGTTGAATTCTTCTTCAATTTCATTAAATTAAGTTCTAATTACTGTTTATTTTCTCAATTAAGTATGAATTATTATTCAACTGCATGATTTGATGATTTACAAGGACTTTCTCCTACAAACTACTCAGGATTCATGACATTGCGTATCGATCTCTTTTAATTTTGATTCAATTGACCCTATTCTATATAATTATGCATGAATTTATCCTAATTACGTGATTTTTAGTCAGTTGATTGTGAACTCATGTTTCTACCCTAATTTTTCTTTATAAGTCATAATTATAAAATTCAAATGTTCAAGTATGTTCATGAATATGGTGACTAAGACCCTATTAAGATAAGACATGTAATGATGGAAGACCTACATGCACATTGCATGAATTTCATGAAAATGAGCTACTCTATGAATATGATTCTATGATTTGGATTGATGATCATGATTAACCTTTCGATGCTTATGAAAATTATGAATTTATGATTCATAACAAGTCTTATGAATCTATAATAAGTATGATTTTTGATTAGTATTTCGTCATATTTGACTTAGTACCAAATATGGATTGAGGTAGGGGTCCTTAGTAGAAATCTCTAAGTCTCATAACTATGTTGTCACCATAGGATTGTCACACCATATTTTTTGCAAAATGGTACGTATCTGCAATGTTAGGGCAACACTTTTTTCAAAATTGAAAAAAAGAAGAAGACAAAATGAGTCATCACCAAACGAATTAAGGTCTATTAAGACATTATCCTATCCTAAATAAATTATCAATTAAAAAGATGATCAAATATAGTCAAAGATCCTGTAAGGGTTCAGATTACCTCAAAAAGAAGGCGTTGGGCATCTTTAAAGGTTCAAAAATATAGTTCTCAGCTGTATCTCATAATTTATGTGGGGAATTATAAATGAACAAATAACATCTCTAACTTTAAAATTTTGAAAAAAAAAGAAACTAAGTGATAAGGAAAATAATTAAAGAATCACTAAAAAATAGATAAGCGAGAAGACAGAAATTACATAGATAGATATGAAAGGAGATAGGTGATTAATTGATTGAACTATCCCAAATAATAATAAGAAAAATATTTTAAAATACTTAAAAGAATTAAAAGAACAATAAATAGATCTTTATTTCACTCGAATCAGCACTTAGATTATTATCTAAAAGACAAATATAGATTTGTTATTTTCTGCTAGATCACTTTACATCATTTTCGAGGGTCCTATCTACCCCCACCCCTCATATATTCATTTGTTATTATCTACGCGATCTAAAAGAAAATGTAAAAAAGTAATGTCCGAAAAGGTTCCTATCATCCCAACCTAATGTCCAAGAGGTATTGAACTTAACTAGTGTAGTAGGTTATAGACTAAAAGAAAACTTAGGGCTCCCAATTAGATATGTCATCAAATTATACAAAGAGGATGAGCACTTTAGCACAAAAATCTCAAATATGCCTCTAGATTAATTAAATAACATACTTGAAAACACATACAAATAATACAAAGGTCTTGATAAATTATATGTGTATGCATATTCAATAACAAATACACATTTAGAAAGAAGAGGCAATATTAAGCACACGAAGACAAATTAATAACACTTAATCGAGAAAATATTCCCAATTATTATTAAACATATTCAAAATATTTACTTAGACCTATAGACATAATTTTTACAAAAATAATATTCTAAAGTATTTGTTAGATCCTAGACGTGATCCATAGATGGTAAAATATTATTACGTTCTACAGGAATGGTTTCTATATGATACGATGTGCTGAAAATATTTATATTTCCTATAGGCATGATAATATGACATGCTCAGAATTTGTTTTAGAAACCTCTAGGCATGATATCTGATGATATGACATGTTGAAAGTTTATTTAAAACCTATAGGCATGATAACTATAACATGAAACTTGCTAAAAATGTTAGGGATCCTATAAGCATGATTTCAAAAACAAATAACATACTGGAAGATTTATTTAAAACATAAAGGCATGATATCCAAGTAATACAACATAGTGAGAACATTTATTAAACCTTATGATATGATTTCTATATAAATAATATGATGAAAACTCATTACATCCAATAGGCATGATTTCTTTAACATTTTGAAAATATTTGACCCTTATAAACAAGATATCTAATGTAACACTCGATAAAATTATCGAAATACCCCTAGAGTAGAGATGTGTGCATAGTACATCTTCTTATACTCTATTTGTAAATTTACGACTGAATATGCGATCAACATGAAAAATTGAGTAAAAAAAGGTTTTGATCGATTTTAGAGCAATCGAATGAAAAGATAATTTTTTGAACAAAAAATAAAAACAATGATGGTGCGCGACAGAGGCGCGTCACGCATTTGTAGATGACTTGCACTTATTTTTTTTCAAATTTTTTCAATAGGATTGGAAAACTCATTCGAAAATTTTTGAAAAAAAAATATACAAGTGCGCCCCAGTCCACGATGTTGAAAATTTTCTTTTAATAATGAGGGGCATTCCGGATAATTCTCAATCCCTCCTAAACACAATACATGATCAAAACAGATTATTTTGAGCATAAAAAGGGTTTAAAAAAATCTCATTTTAAGTTATTGAAAAGTTAGGGATTGAGAGAAAAGAAGAGGGAAACATAGATTGGAGAATTCGAAGGTCAATTTCTTGAAGTTTATTGTTGATAATTTCACCCCAGGTATGTAAGGCGAAACTAAAGCATGAGATTGTTCTCTCATGTGCCCCATAGATGATCATAGAAGAGTTGAAAGTCCAACGAGTCTACATACATTTTTTATTGAATGGTTTCTTGAAGATTTTCTTGAAAATTATATTACTTACATGTATTTTCATATGTTGATGATCATTATAAACTTGCTTTCTTGAATTGATTACTTTTCTTGAGATATTGCATAACCCTACATGATAATTTTGAAAGCACGCATGAATGAACCTAGGGGTTGAGTCTAGAGCCTTGATTTGAGAATGTCGATTGTAATTGTGATATGAGAATGATGATAGGTCGATATTACTTAACGATCAATGAGTTTTTCCAAATGAACTCAAATGATTTGTCTATTTGATTGTTTTCTAATGATTGCTCTAAGCCTTGAGCTATTGATTAGATTTTGATTGATGAGATGATGAGAGTCCCTGTGAGACTGATTGAATGATTAGTGCCTCTATGAGGCTTATTTGAGATGAGATGATTGATATGGTTTGATTTGATTGATTGTCTCATGAGCATTGAGTCTTGGGAGGAGTATCGAGGATCGAAAGAGTAAGAGTTAATCCAACTTGTACTCGTCAAACTATGTAGCCAAACGTAGGTGAGGATTAGGACCATCACATTATATTATATTGAGGTTCCCTCTTGATATAGTCCTTGAAATAATAGAGGACTTGTTTGATTTGTTTGGGTACCTAATGGATTCAATTCATTTCCTATCTAGAAATTACGGAATGACTGTGGCAACAATGTTGGCTTGATGTACAATCACTGGCTAATAAGTTATTGTTGTCGGATAAGAGAAACTCCTAGAAAGTTCCTACCTTGACTACTCTAAGTCGAGATGAGATGAGATGTGATGAGATGAGTTGAGTTGAGTTCCTTTGAGATGAGTCTGATTTGATTGATAAGGTTTGATGGGTTGATGGGTCACTTGCCTACTCTTTATTCTTACTTTAGATAAATATTTGACATGTTGATATTTGATTCTTATGAGTTGATATTGTTCCATATTATTCTAACTGTTTCTGTTTTATTCAGCTATTTTACATACCATATATTTCAGTACTGACGTTACTCAAAGTTGCATCATTTTATGATGCAGATACAGAGATTAGAGATCATCAATAGGCGTATCGTTGAGAAGCTAGGACATTTTGCTGATTGGTGAGTCTCCCTTACTTCAGAGGATTCATTACTTTTATTTCATCTTGCTTATAGAGTTAGACTTGATAGCTTATTTTGATTTGAGGTAGTCATGGATTTGTCATTGACATCACTTGATAGTAATAGAGATTTCATAGACTAGAGTCGAATGTTGATTTTTAAAACTTGTTGAGCTAGTTATTCCTATTAGCCTTTCATTTATTATATTATTTTGAGATTTGATAGATGTGCCCATTTACTTCCTTATGTCTTCCACTGATTAGTAGAGTTTATTGATTGGATGAATACGATGAGGCCAAGTGGTTTGCTTGGGGACTAGCAATAGTCTCTGGGTACTGGCGACGTCTTAGGTACCTCTCGGAGAGTGAATAACTTGGTATCAGAGCAGAGTTTAAGTGTGATAGGGAGTCTATGAAGCAGTGTCTAGTATAGTCCTTATTGTTGGTGTGAAGAGCTCTACATCCATAATTTGGAGGCTATAAGACATTTAGGAATTGTTTCACTTCTTTTATGTTCTAAATCGTGCTATAGAGTTATGCTGTATGAAAAGTCCTCTTCTAATTTGATCTTTACACATTGCATACTTGTGATCATACCTCCTAAAAGAGCCATCAGAGGTAGAGGATGCCTCGACCAGACAAAATGTTAACCCACCTGAGCCTTAAAGACATGAGGAGCCCATGGCACCAGCTTTCCCAGTTGAACAACCCCCACAAGATGATATCTCTGAGGCTGAACTTCACTAGGCTATTCAAACATTAGCCCAAGCTGTCACAACACTTGCTTCGAGATAATGAATGGGTAGATAAGATGCACATGACACATGTAGAGTCCAGAAATTCTTGAGAATGAGTCTGCCTGAGTTTACAGGGTTTACATCCACTGAGGATCCTGAGAATTATGTGGAGGAGCTTCAAAAAGTATTCCAAGTGATGCATATGAATGATGTTAACAGGATTAAATTAGCTGCTTACTAACTCAACGGTGTGGCTCGACTTTGGTTCTACCAATGGAAGAAATGTAGAGGAGAGGATGCCCCAGCTCTAACTTGGGCAATGTTTGAGGAAGCTTTCTTAGGGTGCTTCTTCCCAATAGAACAAAGAGAGGCTAAGGTAAGGGAATTCTTGAACTTGAAACAAGACTCTATGAATGTGCAATAGTATGGCCTGAAGTTTACTCAATTGTCTTGATATGCTCCATACATGATTGATGATATGAGGGGGGAGGATAGGAATGTATGTAGATGGGCTGAATAGAGGGCCAAAGAGAGATGGGAGAGGAGCAATGCTTGTGACTGATATGGATATTGGGAGACTGATGACCTTTCTACAACAAGCTGATAAGGAAGGGCAACATAATAGAGAGGAGTTCAGAATTAAGAAAGCTAAAACATCCAGCCATGAGGTTGGAAAGAAAGGGAATGGTAGCAGGTTTCAGATAAGGCCAGCACCATCATCTACTAGTACACCAGTGCCCAGAATCAGGAATGATCATTGGTCTCAGAATGTTGGAGCCTGTGGATCTCAGTCACAAGCTAGTGTGGCTTAAGGTTCATGGGGTAAACCACCATGTGGTACGTGTGGAAAATTACACATGGGTAAATGTCTCGAGGGGAGTGATGTATGCCATAAGTGTGGCCAAGTGGGTCACTATCAGAGAGAGTTTCCAAAGTGATTAACTGAGATTGATATTCTACACCAGCCTTGCTACCTAAAGGAAACCAAAGAGTTACTACATCAGGCGCAAGCGGAGCCACAAACCGTTTGTATGCCATGGGTAGTCGACATGATCAAGGGAACTCCGCAGATGTTGTGAGGGGTATGATTTGAGTATTTTCTCTTGATTATTATGTTTAGATGGATCCTGGTGCCACACTACCTTTTGTAAATTCTTATGTGACCAGTAGATTTGATAGAACCCCTGAGAGTCTTCTTGAACCTTTTGATGTTTCTACTCCAATGGGTAAGTCTATTCGAGCTGAGAGAGTCTATAGAGCTTGTGTAGTGTCCACCCATCATAGGGATACTATCATTGATTTGGTCAAGTTAGTGATGACTAATTTTGATGTTATCCTTGGCATTGATTAGCTTCACGCTTGTTATGCCACCATTGATTGTAGAGCCCGAATCGTTAAGTTCCAATTCCCGAATGAACTAGTTCTAGAGTGGAAGGGTGATTCTGTTGCACCTAGGGGAAGGTTTATTTCATATCCTAGAGCTATAAAGTTTATTTCTAAGGTTGTATCTACTACCTCATGCGAGTGAAATTTGATGATGTTGAGTCTCCTACTCTTGAGTCAATCCCGATTATAAATGAGTTTCCTTAAGTGTTTCCTGAGGATCTGCCAAGAGTCCCTCCTGATAGGGAGATTGACTTTGGGATTCATCTGCCTAGAGTCCCTCTATCCTATTCGTGCGAAAGAAAGATGGGTCTCTCAGAATGTGTATTAACTACAGACAATTGAACAAGGTCATAAATATCCTCTCCCAAGGATGGATGATTTGTTTGACTAACTTCAGAGTGTCTCTTGTTTCTCAAATATAGACCTCCAATCTGGCTACCATCAGTTGAAAGTTAAGGAATGTGATATTCCAAAGACAACCTTTAGAACTAGGTATGGTCATTTTGAGTTCTTGGTTATGTCTTTTGGATTGATGAATGCACCTGCAACCTTCATGGATTTGATGAATAAAGTATTCAGAAAATACCATGATATGTTTATGATTACGTTCATCAATGACATTTTGGTATATTCAAGAGATGAGGAGGAGCATGCTAATCACTTCAGAGTTTTCCTCAAAACACTTAAGGACCATAAGTTGTGTGAAAAATTCACAAAATGTGAGTTTTGGCTTAAGTCAGTGGCTTTCCTAGGCTATGTTGTCTCTAGTGATGGTATTCTGATGGATGCCCAAAAGATTGAAGCGGTTTAGAATTGGCCTATATCGACCTCTCCAACTGACATAAAAAGTTTCTTGGGGTTAGCAGGCTACTACCACCATTTTGTTGATGAATTTTCTACCTTATCCGCAGTATTTACTAAATTGACACAGAAAAAGGTCAAGTTTTAGTGGTCCAACGATTATGAAAAACTTTCAAGAGTTGAAGACAAGATTGACTGCTACACTAGTTTTAACCTTGCTCGATGGGACAGAAGACTTTGTAATCTATTGTGATGCTTTGAGAGTTAGATTGGGATATATGCTGATGTAGAGAGGAAAAGTGATAGTCTATGATTCCAGACAAGTTAATTTTCATGAGAGGAACTATCCGACTCATGATATTAAGTTGGCAGTGGTGGTGTTTACACTTAAAAATATGGCACCACTACTTGTGTGGAGTGCATGTAGATGTGTTCACTGACCACAAGAGCTTGCAGTATGTTTTCAGTCAAAAGGAGTTTAACCTGCGACAAAGGAGATTGTTGGAGTTTCTCAAGGATTATGACATGAGCATTCCCTACTATCCAAGTAAAGCTAACTTCATTGTTGATGCACTTATCTGGTTGTCAATTGGTAGCATGACCCATGTTGAGGAAGGAAAGAGGGAACTAGTTAAAGAAGTGCATCGATTGGCTTGATTGGGAGTCCAACTTGATGAAAATGATGAGGGAGGAGTTAATGTTCAGAATGAGTCTTCTTTATCCTTAGTTATGGAGGTCAAAGAAAAGCAAGACCAAGATCCTGTCATACTTCAATTGAAGGAGGCTTTCCACAAACAGAAAGTAATGGTCTTCTCCAAAGGAGGAGATGGAGTGTTGAGATACTAGAGTAAATTGTGCGTCCCAGATATTGATGGTATTCCAGAAAGAATTATGGTGGAAGCCATATCTCTAGATATTCCATTCATCCTAGCTCTACCAAGATGTATCATGACTTGAGAGAAGTCTATCGGTGGAGTGTAATGAAGAGGGATATTGCTGAGTTCATTTCAAAGTTCTCGAATTGCCAACAAATTAAAGTTGAGCATCAAAGACCTGTAGATTGGCTCAGAACTTCAAGATTCCCAATTGAAGGTGGGAGATGATCAATATAGACTTCACTACTAGCCTACTGAGGTCTTGAACGCAACATGATTCAATTTGGGTGATTGTGGATAGGATGACCAAATCGGCTGAATTTCTTAGTAGCTAAGACAAACAACACTACAGAGGCGTATGCCAAGTTATACAACTAAGAGATTGTGAGGCTTCGTGGGCTTTTCTTATCTATCATCTCAAACAAGATCTCAATTCATCTCCCAATTTCGAAGATCTTTTAAGAAAGGATTGGGTACGAAAGTGAATCTAAGCATAACTTTTCATCCATAGACGGATGATCAAGCAGAGCATACAATTTAGATGTTAGAAAATATATTGAGAGCCTGTGTCCTTGATTTCAAGAGAAATTGGGATGATCACCTTCCATTGATTGAATTCGCATATAACAGTAGTTATCATGCGAGTATTCCATTGGCTCCGTATGAAGGTTTGTATGGGAGGAGATGTAGATCACCAATTGGGTGGTTTGAAATTGGAGAGGCTGAGTTGATTGGGCCTAATCGTTTTTACCAATCGATGGAGAAGATTAAGGTCATTAAACAGAGGTTGAATACTGGACAAAGTCGCCAGAAATCCTATATTAATGTGAGGAGGAGAGACTTAGAGTTCGAGGTGAATGATTAGGTATGCTTGAAAGTATCACCTATGAAGGGGAAATTGCATCATTGTTATATTAGACATTGTTAGATTGTAAAGAGGATCGGGAAGGTTACTTATGAGTTAGAGTTGTCTTCCGAGTTATACGGTTTCATCCAGTTTTCCATGTTTCGATGTTGAAGAAGTGCTTGGGAGATCCTGCCTTGGTGATCCCTATTGAGAGTATTGGAGTGAAGGGTAGTTTATCCTACAAAGAGATTCTAGTCAAAATCTTTGATCGTCAGATCCACAAGTTGAGAACCAAAAAGATAGCCTCAGTCAAAGTTCTGTGGATAAATCAATTCGTTGTGAAAGCTACATGGAAAGCTGAGGAAGAGATGAAAGAAAAACATTCGCACCTATTTTTGCCTAGTGATGAGAGTGTTGAAGGTAACTTCCTTACCCTTAACTAAACTGATTGTCTATTATTGAGTTGATTGTCTATTATTGAGTCCAAATAGAGTTGATTGATGATTGGGAAGGAGTCGAGCGACAGATTGATAGATGTGAATATTAAGGTGAGTTTTGAGTCTATTCTTGCCTTGATATCCATCTTTGCTCATCATAAAGGACAAATGGTCCCAAGGAGGAGATGATGTAACACCTAATAAAATTACTAAAATATCCCTAGAGTAGAGATATGAGCATAACACATCTTTCCATGCTCCATTTTCAAATCTGAGATCGAATATACAATCAGCATGAAAAATTGAATAGGAAATAGTCTCGGTCGATGTGTACAATGACTAGATCAAAGAATAATTTTTCAGACCACAAATGAAAAATAATGACAATGCGCGACAGAGGTGTGTCACACCTCAGTAGTGGACTTGCATTTTTTTTTCAATTTTTTTTTGATGGGATTGGAAAACTTATTCAAATTTTTTTTGAAAAAAAATATACAGGTGCACACCTAGTCCGAGTAGTGGACTAGGCTATTCCCAAGTTAAAAATTTTCATTTAATTATGAGGTACATTCCGGATAATTTTCAATCCCTCTTAAACTTAATACACAATCAAAATAGGTCATTTTGAGCATAAAAAAGGTCAAAATCCCATTCTAAGTCATTTCTAAGTCACTGAAAATTTAGGGCTTGAGAGCAAAGAAGAGAGAAGTGTAGATTAGAGAATTCGAAGGTCAATTCTTGAAGTTGATTGTTGATAGCTTCATCCCAGGTAAGTAAGCTAAACTAAAAACATGAAATTGTTCTCTCATGTGCCCCATAGATGGTTACAGAAGAGTTTAAAGTCCAATGAGTCTACATATATAATTCTTGAATGGTTTCCAGAAGATTTTCTTGAAAATAATATTACTTATATATATTTTCATATGTTGATGATCATCATAAATGTATTTTCTTGAATTGATTACTTTTCATGAGATATTGCATAACCTTACGTGATAGTTTTGAAAGCATGCATGAGTGAACCTAGGGGTTGAGTTTAGAGTCTAGATTTGAGAATGTTGATTGTGATTATGATATGAGAATGATGATAGGTCGATAGTACTTGACAGTCCATGAGTGTTCCTAGATGAACCCTAATGATTTGTCTATTTGGTTGTTTCTTAAAGATTGTTCTAAGCATTGGGCTATTGATTGAGATGTTGATTTATGAGATGATGAGAGTCCCTATGAGATTGATTGAATAATGAGTGCCTTTATGAGGCTAACCTGAGATGAGATGATTGAGATGATTTGATTGGATTGATTGTCTTATGAACATTAAATCTTGGGAGGAGTATTGAGAAACTAAAGAGTAAGAGTTAGTTCAACTCACACTTGTCAAGCTATGTAGCTAAGCTTAGGTGAGGATTAAAACCATCACATTACATTATGTTGAGGTTCCCTCTTGATAGAGTCCTCGAAACAATAGAGGACTTATTTGATTTGCTGGGGTCCCTAGTGGATTCAATTCTTTCCCTACCTGGCAAGTAAGAACTGGTTGTGGCAACAACAAAGGCTTGTTATACAATCATTGGCTCATATATAATTGTTGTCGGATAAGAGAAATTGCCAAAAAGTTCTTACCTCGAGTACTCTGAGTCGATATGATATGAGATGAGTTGAGTTGAATTCCTTTGAGATGAGTCTGATTTGATTAATGAGTTTTGATGGGTCACTTATCTACTCTTTATTCTTTCTTTAGATAGACATTTGACATATTGATTATTGATTCTTCTGAGTTGATATTGTTCCATATTATCCTAACTATTGCTATTTTATTCAGATATTTTACATACTGTATATTCCATGTACTGACACTACTCAACACTGCATCATTTTATGATGCTGATACAGGGATTAGTGATCATCAATAGGCACATGGTTAAGGATCCAGGACGTTCAGCTGATTGGTGAGCCTCCTTTACTTCAGAGGATTCATTACTTTTATTTCATCTTAGTTATAAAGTTAGACTTGATAACTTATTTTAGTTTGAGATATCCATGAGTTTGTCATTGAAACCATTTGATAGTAATAGAGGCTTCATAAACTAGAGTTGAATGTTGATTGTTAAGACTTGTTGAGCTAGTTCTTTCTACTAGCCTTTCATTTATTATATTATTTTGAGATTTGATAGATGTGCCCATTTACTTTCTTATGTCTTCTGATGATTAGTAGAGTTTATTGATTGGATGAATGTGATGAGGCCAAGTGGTTCGCTTGGAGACTAGTAATAGTCTCTGGGTGCCGACCACGTCTTGGGTACCCTCCTGGGGCGTGACATCTAATGTTTAGAGTAATACATGGTATGAAAATTAAATATATCATATATAAAGTCATAATTTATTTATGTAGGCATGATTTCACGATTGTGTATTAAATAGCATACATCCTTAATAACTTAAACAAATAGTTGTTTGTTAAAAATAAAACAGTTAGCACATACATTTTTCTCCTCCTTAGACATCTTCAATATTTATTATATTATATAGAGAGTGTTTACAATAATTATTACAAATATAAAAAAATAGAATTAAAAGAAGCATAAAGATCACATAATAAACTCTTAAGCAAATAACTCCTCCATATCCCTCCCCAAATAGGCGACTCTTCGTGTCCTTGAACTTAAAGTTCAAAACCTGTTAATTTTCCAAAGAGTAATACTATACGAAATTCCATATTAGTTATTAACAGACATCAACGTAAATGGCATAGGCATAGATATATTCATTAAATTCAAATAGTTCAAACAAATTCTTAAAACAATGAGTAATATATACATAGAAAAAGAAATAGAGGATGAGGACTAACTAGAACTCTTCCTTCTTTTTTTTTTAAGGTTATAACCGTTTTGTGCCAAACACAAAGTAAAATTGTTCTACATGCAAAAATCTAGAGTTTGTAAGAATTACCAATTGGTTAAGCTAAGTAAGCAATTAACTAATCAAACTGAACAGACAAGAAGCCTGTAACCCCTCCCCCCCTCCCCCCATTATTCTAACTTGTATGCTCTCAAAATCTCAAGAAAAAATCTGAGAAATGTGTCATTGTGGTAACTACGAATCAATTTCTATGACTTATAGATTATTCTACTCCCCTAGATGACCCTCATGGTTATCCTTGACACTTGGTGAAAATTAAGCCTTTCACCATCCTTGTTATGAGCCGATGTACGACTCATACATTGATTTACGAGTCATAGATTGACTCGTAGAGTTGGGTGTCGCATACCAGTAGCTATTGAAATCTGCACTTGATTTTATGAAGGGTATTTACGATCTGTAATTGATAGTATAAACCATAAAAAGGGGGGGTCATAGAACCCCAACTTCAAAATCTAGAAAACTTTCCTAAGTGTCAAACAAGTCTATGAGAGGGGTTTATGACCCATAATTCAAACGACGACTTATAAATGGGGTTTCATAATTCACTTGAAAATTTTGAGAAGATATATTTTTTTTAAAATCTTTTTTCACCCATTTTAATAAAAATCATGATGTTTTGGGGTTAATTATGACCCCTTTTCAAAACATAGAGTGTATTACTATTCATTTTATGTTTGGAAAGTTTGAGAGCATGAAGAAAGGGAGAAGAAACTAGGGTTCCAAGTTTGTGACTGCGGATTGTTTGAGCTTTGATTACTCTATGAATTTCAAATATGTAAGGCTACTTAAAGTATTAGATTGAGCTCTTCCATGTGTCCTTTCATCTAAATGAGTCAAACTAGTTCATAGAGGTTAAGTAGAAAATTTCATAATCTTAATTTTTGAGTTGTCCCCATTTACTCTGTCTTCATGCATATTTATGAACATGATGATGGAATACATGCTGACTGTATGAGATTTTGAACATTTTGTTATACTGATTGGCATAAGCCCTAGGTGCGTAGTTTCATGTAACCTTTATGCAATAATTGATTTCAAGAATATGATTTGTGAATATCCTGATTTAGTAAATTTGAGCATGATTGGAACATGAGAACATCTATATGTTGATATGTGTTGAGCATGACTGATTGGAGTCCAAATGATAATTTGAATAAGTGTCTTGATTAATTTGATGAGCCTTAAAAAGATGCTACATTGATGGTTATGAGTGGTTGATTATTGATAGGGATAGGCATGACTGATCGTTTGATTGTTGACTGATTTGAATAGAGTCAGAATAAAATAAATGAAAAAGAGTTGTTTGAATTGGTTGATATAAGCACGTACAGTCTTGACTGATACGGGCATAAGTAGATAATAACTCTAAATTATAAACTATGTAGCCAATGAAGGATAAAGGCCATGTCTCTTATGTTCTAGAAATTAGATATTAATTGATTCTAAATCCAAGATTGATTTGATGATCCCTTAACTTGGCAAGTATTATATGGTTGTGGCAATGATAGTGCAAATGGTGTATCATCACGAGCTCATATGTGATGGTTGTCGATTAGAGAAACTCCTTAATTGTGAATAAATGATTTGACTGAGTCGCATGCTAGAGTTTCCTTTAGGAGCATTACTTTATTATAAAAATCTTGCATCCTTGATTGACTTGATTGGATAGATTGTTGAGTTGAATCATTGCTTGTTTGTGCTTATAGACGTTGATTGTATTGATCCATACTTGTTTCTGTAGTCATCTTACATACTAATATATTCAATGTACTGATGTCCATTTGGGCCTACATTATTTTATGATGCAGATATAGGTGATAGGGTTATTCAATAAGTGCATCATTGAAGATCAATCTTTACATCGTAGACTTGGTGATCCCTCTTTGCTATTCAAATGAGCCTTCTTTATTTTATCTTAATTAGTAGTATATCTTTGAGGTAGTCCAGGACTTGTCTTGGCACCTTCTAGACTTAGATTTAAGCCTTCATAGACATTGAATTGTAATAGTTGACTATTATTTACTTTTGAACTTTGTTCATTGGAAACTATTATTAATATAGAGAATCAGTTAATTGGTTAATACATAGTCATTACTTTAGTATTTACTTTTGTAGTTAAATATGATGTGGTGATGAGGCCAAGTGGTTCTCTTGGGAAATTAGTAATGGCTCTTCAAGTGCTGGCCATGCCAAGGGTACCCTTTTGGGGCATGACAAACTTGGTATCAGAGTTTAGAGTTCAAGAATTCTAGGGAACCTATGAGGCCATGTATTGTAGAGTCTTGTTTATGGATGTGTTATGTACCTACAAGTGGTTACCCTTCTTTCTTATTCTGAGTTTATGCTATAGAGTTTATCTCTATGTGTTATGCATTTGCAGATCATGCCTATCAAGACTACCACCACTCAAAGAGATGCTTCAACTTCCAATGCTGAGAATCTCCCACCTGAGATGCCTCCTTAGAGGGGAGCAAGAGGTAGAGATTGACATGCCAGATCCACTGGGGCTCCCCAGGCTCCTACTAATCATGCCCAAACTATACCTTTTAATTAAGGTATAAGTGATCGATGTTCAAATATAGAACCTAATGGTTAGGGTCGATCCCAAAAGGAATAAGGTCTAGACTTGGAGTAATTAAAATAATTAGGATAAATTAATCAACTTCCCATAAAAGGGAATTTTGATTAAAAAAACAATAATTAAATCTAAACTAATATCAAATAGTCAAGTGTAAGAATTGTAAACTTAGTGACAGAAGTAACTAGGGTATTATGTTCCCTATGAATTCTTAAGTCAGCATACCAAATAATTATAACCTTTTCTAGTGTGTATCATGTAGAACTGGTAAGTTATATTCACCAAATCCCTTGATCCATGCGATAGGCGAATTTCACCACATGACCTGATCCATCTACGAGTGTCGCATTCCTAATCCTTACCTTGTTCTAGTACAACCATCCCTTGATTCTTTCAGGTTAATTAGACGAGTGTAATCAGGTCGAATCTAGTTATTTTATCTCTTTTCCCATTCATTACCCCTTTGATCCAGTAAGTAAGAATTAATCGAGTTCTAATATTTGCAACCATTAAAAAGTATTCACAGCAAAGAGATAAATAATACATGCATGCATACTTTTCAATGATTATGAATTATCCAGTTTTTACTTTGTTAGTCCTTCATGATTCCCACAACCCTAGTTATGGATTTATCTACTCATATTTGTTGTAGATGAAAGAATCATATTAGAAGTTTGCATAATTAAATACTTACAACGAAAAATTGAAGAACACGAAATTCAATATCTTCACGAATATAACAATATTATAACTTAAAGATAAAGTCAAAAGTAGTCCACAAGAAATCTCCAAGAACAAGTGTAAACAAAGTACCAATATCGAGTCTCCAATTCTTCATTATAATAACAGAAAACCAAATCCTAAATGAAATAAGAAAACTGGAATTGGGAACTTTGATGTATATAGTTACAAGACATAGATAAAATCACGACCCGTGGCTTGGCTTCGTAGGCAGCACTCCTCAAAGTCTGCGTTTAATATACGAACTCTTCCTACGGACCATCTTTTGACTTTCTGATGAGTGTATAATTAACACTCATTTCTTAATCTTTTTCTTATGATTTTGTATTGTTAAACCTATAATTTGAGGCTAATTATGCTTTGAATGGTGTGTGTTTCAGGTACATATGATTCAGATTTGGCTTTGCTGGAAAAATTTATAGTAGAAGCTAAATTGGAGTAAAAGAGTGCTGAAAATTCAAAGACGTGTACCTGGCAGCAAGTACACTCCCTGAACGTGGACTTCAAGCCTGTGAACTCGAGAAATGAATCTACAAAGGGCACGAACATACCCAACACTAGAGCGTAGGTGGAGCAAAAGGCGATCAATGTTCATGATCGCGGAACACTTAAGCGCAAACATGGATGGGTTAGAGGCAGTTGAGCTTCGCAAATGCGGTCAAAGATCTATAAACACAGGGCAATTCAGTGACCAACATTAGGGAAGATTCATAAATGCACCATTTCGACTCCAACTCTGATATACACGCACTCCCACCCCTTGTTCTTCATATGATACAGAAGGAGAGAAGATACGAGAGGAGAGAGAGTTTGGCTATTGAAAATTTATTCATACATTCTTGAAGAGAGAAAACACACTGTTAAATATATAAATGACTTTTTAGAAAATAAAATTAGTTTAAACTTAATTAATTTAAGAAAATCGAGCTTTCAAAGAAAGAGAAAACAGAGTCGCCACTTAATTTTTTTAAAAGAAATTAAGAAAACTTTAAAAAGATTCTAAGACTCTGATTCTAAGACCCTGACAGAAAAAGTCCTAAAATTTCAAAGAAAAATGTATAAGGGTTCCTATTACTATTTTAAAAAGGTATTAGTACTTAAAATAACCACTAACACACGGTTACCCGGTGATTTAAAACTTAATTTGACTAACTTTTCAAAACTGGTTTAAAACTAAAATGTAAAGTAATTTGAGTAAAAGTTTATTTAAATAAATTAGATAATTTATGAAGAAACTAAAATAATCCATTTGTGAAAGGAGATCAATAACTTGGATCATGTTGAAATAAATTAGGATTTTTGAAAATGATTAAATAAAATAAGACACGCGATCATCAACAAAAGAATGAACATAAAATAGTTCATCATTTGGAGAATTTAATTAAGCAAATAAATGTTAATATTCAAATAAATAAAATAAAAATAATGTAAAAAGAGAGAGTTAAGAGTTTGGGTTTTGCCCATTTGCCCCAAAAATAGTTGCTGCAGGTTTTGAACTTTTAAGTCCCAATTTTCCCATATACTAGTGAGGTATACAGTGTATATGGCCCTCTTTCCATTGGTTCTGCATCTGGAAATCCAACATTCAGCCTTGTTAAATATTTGCCTTTAGCCCTTTAAACTACTATATCGTGTTGTTGTATACCAGTGTATACAGGTGTATACGGGCGTCTTCTTGCCTTGAAAACCTGCCCAACGACTTCTAAAACCTGTACCAGCCTTTCAATGGCTCGAATAGTATGAGATTGACTCAAAATTTGGGTTTAAGAAGTGACCCGAGATGCGGGAGAGAAGAAGAGTCCACCATGGACTTTCGAAGTGAGCTCACATACAACAAAACACATAAAGATATATAAATAATAGCTTGAAACCTTCGGAATGAAAAAATTAACATAAAGATGTAGGCATGGGCTACTGCTTTCTGTCTCAGACATTTTTTTAAAAAATATTCCAATTTGGACAAGAACCAACTATTCTTTATAAAATTCACATGAGATTAGAGGTGGAAAAATAAGCCAAACGTAAATAAACCACCCAACCCACCCATAATTTTATGGGTTGGATTCAGTATGATTTAGAATTGGATTAATATTCAGTCCAATACAATTTAATCCATTTTAAAATAATTCTGACCTGAGCCCAATAATATTCTCACTTCAACCCATTTTATGCAACCTGACATGTTATTATTGCTACTTAATATCATTATATAGCTACTTAATATAGTAGTACTATTGTTACGTAATATCATGTTGTGTTGCTACTTAATATTGTGTTATTATTGGTATTTAATATCGTGTTGTATTACTACTTAATATTGTGTTGTATCACTATGAAATTTTGCTTTGAATAAGTATGTTAATTGGGGAGGTTCATGACCCAATACGACTTTTCACCCAATATAACCCAACCTAATTTATCCCAAAATAATTTTGGGTCGGTCATGACCCAACTTGATATTCAATGTAGCCCATTTTAACTTCTTCAATTTTAGCCCAACCTGCCCATTTTCCATCTCTACATGAGATGCATATCAAATCATAGAGAGTTTGGAAAGGCAACTTCAATAAGAGACTTAAGGGTACTAACCAACAAATAGAATGATGGTTACGAAGTTATTGGCACTACATGACTCAAAATGCTCAAAGAAAAGGTGGTTAGCAACTTGAAAGTACTGGGCATAAATTCTTAAAGTATAAAGATAATGACATGTGATGCTCATATTTGAACCAAAGGAAATCAAATCTTAAATCACATAACAAGTAGACTCAAAACAAACCAATTGCCAAAACTTAGACATACGCTTGATGCATACTATCAAATGCATGACAATATTACATTTTAGATAACACCAAACATTTGAACACTCAATGATTTGAATCTAACCATGGAAAATCCTGATGGAAAGAATGAAAAGCAAAGCATATAGTGAATGAGATGCAATATGTGTGTCAACAAGAATAACAAGAAACATTCATCTTTACTCAATGCTGAAGACAACGAACTCCATATCACAATAAGACCGGATGTCAACAACATTTGATGCTAGACATGTGAGATGTTTGGAAGTAGAGAAGTTTACAACAAGTAACAATGGCTTGGTTATGGATTGAAGATTCTACAATGTTGGACATACTCAAGTTCCATTCGACTCATGTAAGGATTTACCATAATTTAGATTGTCAAACATAAACAATCCAACATGAAATCCTATCATGAATTCAAGATCGTAGAACTACATAATTTTCACATATGTCTTCTTAACACATTAGTTTAGTCAAGAAAACATACCAGAATCGGCCACAAGTTCTTGACTTGATCACTTGAAGTCTTTTTCTTGTTCATGACAAGATATTAGTTTTTCTCTCTCTTTACCTTATACTTATTTTTTTTAGAATGACCATTGATAGAAAATGCAATATTCTTCAGTATTTATAGGTAGAGAGAGGATCAGTTACTTTAGTCCCACTTTCCATCATCATGGGTAGAGAAAGTTATAACCATAAAATAAACCGCCATAACTTCCCACTATCATGCCCTTAACTCCTCATTATCACCCTATAACTTTCGACAAACATACCTACAATATCCTACTAACATAAGTAGTAAGTGGTGGTGGAAAGTGAGGATAAGAGTGGTGGGAAATTATAGTAACTTCCACCAACCATAATGGATGATGGTGGGAAGTTACAGTAACTTCCACTAACATGAGTAGTGGGCGGTTCAATAAATTCCCTAGACATTATTTATTTAAATTTAGTTAGTAATTAAATATTAAATCAAGATTAATATTAACATGAGCCATAAAATTAACATACGTGGGCCATAAAAACTAATATTCTCCCACTTGACACACATAACATCAATAACTTAATGTTTAATAATTATTTCAATTACTATGTGCACATTACTAAATTCAATATCAATTGTCATTTTGAATAAGTCAACCAATACGAGTCATGACAATCATATATCCTTTCTTTGACATAATTTCTTCCATGTACCATAATATTAGCATATTACTCAGCACAACCTTTAAATCCATAATGGTCCAACGATAATATTTAGAATATCTTTATCTAAACTAAAACCCCTTAACATCATTCTCAACATAATGTATACAAGAGAAAATAAGTAATAACAACAGAAACATACATAATTGAGCTCAAAGTGTCAATTGCACAAAGATAATAAAATCTTTACGAAATATCATTCATTGCTATCCATAAGACCCATTCTTTCAACATGTTCAATAAATGTTTTGGGTGGTAATATGATATGCTATCAAAATACAACACATTTGATGTCTAAAATAATGGATTTTGCAAGTTCTTAATGTAACTTTTTATGGTTTTTATGTGTTTTATGTTTGTTTTCACTGAAAATATAGGTTGTTCCGATTTTGAGGAAAAGTAGCAAATTTTGTTGAATTTGAAGACCTACGAGACATAATACGAGTTATAGTCCAAGCTACGAGTAATAAGAGGTAGTCGTAGAGATTAACAACTTCAAAATAACAAAATTTGAGAAATTAAAGTTAGTCATACGAGTGTTAAACCCCAAAATTTCTTAAGGTTAATTATTAATTGGGATAAATTGTTGGGATTGAAGTATAGCTCAAATTTAATCAAATTGAGGTGCGGGGAGTACGGAATCAAGTGAATTTGGAGGATAAAACTTAATTTGAAGTCGAAAG
>JAOTQR010000069.1:13500064-13583906 GCA_025774065.1 Solanum ossicruentum | reverse complement strand
GATGGAGACTTGAAGCTTGAATGAGAACCTTAAGATCCGGATGAGTTTTGAGACTTGAATTTAGGAGATGAAATATTGTCTAGTTGTTTGAGTAAGTATTAGGGGGTGTTTTGAATGATATGAGGGTAAAATAAGGCTAAGTATAGGCACTTTCATGTCTGGGAACACTTAGGCCCAAGACCCAAAGGCCTTGGACCGAGCAAGAAAGCAATGCACAAAATACACTGTAGTGCACCCTTGGTGCATCGCGATCTTTTCTGGAAATTGCATTTTGGCGATTATCAAATTTTGCTACGGTTTCTCTTAAATCAGGATTAGACCTATTTGTCACTTAATTTAACCCCTTAAACAAGAATATGAATTTGGGTTTTTGATATCACATATGAATTTTGAGATATATGAAAATTACGATTCCGAACACTTTCGAGGCACATTTTCGGGCACTTTTTGGGGTCGTTTCAATATCTACCCCTTGGGAACTTTCATCCGTGAATGTTAAAGAAACATATATGAGAGATATAGACATTTCAATTTTAACCCACATAAGGATGCAACAATGCACTTAAGCATTATTTCAAAATCTCAATATAAGTGTAAAGTCATCATGAACTTGTCAATTTAATCATGAACTTATGCAATGACATGAGAGCTGAACTTAAGACTTGAGATCATATAAAGGACTTAGATCAATACCTGAAGCTTGAGTGGATTGGAAAAGATAAGGGTATCACTTTTACATATTCTCTTCGGCCTCCCAAGTAGCACTTTCAACTTGTTGGTTCCTCCAAAGGACCTTAACGGAAGCAACTTCCTTGTTCCTCAACCTCTTCACTTGCCTATCCAAGATCTATACTGGAACTTCTTCATTGTCAAGTTGTCTTCAACTACCCCCACAACATCAAGAGGCACAATAGCATTACTATGACCCACACACTTCCTCAACACAGACACATGAAAGACCGGATGAACCAATTCCATTTCTCTAGGCAAATCCAATTCATAGCCCACCTTAGCAATCCTTATCATCACTCGATAAGGACCCACATATCTAGGGTTTAACTTTCCCTTCTTACTAAAATTGACCACACCCTTCACGGGTGACACCTTTAAATAAACTCAATCACCAACCTTGAATTCAAGATCCTTTCTCCTCACATCGACATTAGACTTTTGGAGACTTTGGGTTGTTTTCAGGCTTTCTCAAATCATCCTTACCTTCTCCATAGCATCCATAACAAGATCTGGGCCCAAAAGAGCCACCTCTCCAACCTCAAACCACCCAACTGGTGATCTACAACATCTACCACAGAGGGCCTTAAAAGGAGCCTTACCAATGCTAGAATGATAGCTATTGTTATATGCAAACTCAATCAATGGAAGATGATCAGCCCAACTACCCTTAAGTTCCAATACACAAGCCCTAAGCATGTCCTTAATTGGTTGGATAGTTCTCTCGGCTTGGCCATCTATTTGAGGGTGAAAGGCCGTACTAAGCTTTACCTTGGTTTCAAGACCTCCAAAAGTGTGAACTGAATTGTGCACCACGATCCGTTATGATAGAGAAAGGAACCCCATGCAACCTCACCAAGTTATGAATGTACAACCTAGCATAATCTTCAGCCCCATATGTAGTCTTAACCGGTAGAAAGTGAACCGATTTTATCATCCTATCAAACACAAACCATATGGAATCGAAACCCTTTCTAGTCTTCAGAAACCCAACCACAAAATCCATATTAACCTCTTCCCACTTCCAAGTAGGAATCCCTATGTCTTGGGTGGCCTTTGATGTTCGTCTTTGACTTGTTGGCAACTATGGCAACCAGAAATAAATTTGGCAATGTCCCTTTTCATGCCTCCCCACCAATACACCTCACAAATCCCTATACATTTTAGTAGACCTGGGATGAATAGAATAAGAAGAACCATGAGCCTCATCAAGAATCTTCCGTCAAGCTATCAATACAAGGCACACACAACCTACCTTGGTACCAAAGGGCACCATCTCCCCCTTGGGAGAAAACCTCCACCTTACAATCTTTTACCAATGCCTTCAATTCCAACAAAGTGGGGTCAAGATTCTCCTTAGCTTTCACCTCCTTAACCAATGAAGATTTAGAACCATCAAAAACAATAACACACCCATTATCAACTCCTTCCAACCTAACCTCCAATCTAGCCAACCGATGAACCTCCCTAGCCACCTCTATGCCATCATCATTAACATGAGCTAGGCTACCCATGGACACCCTACTCAAAGAATCCGCTACAATATTAGCCTTACCGGGATGATAATGCACACTCATATCATAGTACGTAAGAAGTTCTAGCCACCTTATTTGCCTCAAGTTGATATCCTTTTGAGTGAAGACATATTGGAGGCTCTTATGATCGGTAAACATATCAACATGCACCCCATACAAATAATGATGCCATATTTTTAATGCAAATACCATGACAACTAATTCAAGATCATGAGTAGGGTAGTTCTTTTCATGCACTTTGAGTTACCTAGAAGCATAGGCTATGACCTTACTATTTTGCATTAGAACATAACCCAAACTAACTCTAGAAGCATCACAATACACCATAAACTCCTCTAGCCCTTCCGGTAATGACAACAAAGGAGCGGGCACAAACTCATCTTTCAAGGTTTGGAAGCTCTTTTCATACTCATGGGTCCACACAAACTTAGCCTTCTTTTGGGTCAATTTTGCCATGGGGGAAGTAATAGAAAAGAACCCATTCACATATCTCCAGTAGTAACCCGCTAAGCCTAAGAAGCTCCTAATATTTGATGGGGTCAATGGTCTAGGCCAATTTCTAATCACATCCACCTTTTTAGTATCGACCTTAATACCATCCCTCGACACCACATGACCCCAAAAAACAACTTCTTTCAACAAAAATTCACACTTCACATATTTAGCATACAATTTCTCTTCCCTCAATCTTTGCAACACTATCCTCAAATGACCCATATAATCCTCTTACTTGTGAATAGATAAAAATATCATCAATAAAGACCATAACAAACTAATCAAAGGAGGGATTAAAGACCTTATTCATAAGATCCATGAAGATAGCCGGTGTATTGGTCAACCCAAAGGACATCTCAAGAAACTCGGAATTCCCATATCTAGTCCAGATGGTCGTGTTGGGAATATCACACTCCCTTACCTTCACTTGATGATACACGAACCAAAGACCAATCTTAGAGAAGTGGCTAGCCCCTTTCAATTGGTCAAACAAATCATTAATCCTTGGAAGAGGATGCCTATTCTTGATGCTGACCCTATTAAGTTGCCGGTAGTCAATACATGTTGTAAGAGATTTATCCTTCTTCTTCACAAACAACACCGGTGCACACCAAGGTGATTGTCTAGGCCTAATAAAATGCTTCTCCAATACGTACCTCAATTGTTCCTTCAACTCCTTTAACTCCATTGGGGCTATACAATAAAGAGGAATAGAATGGATTGAGTATCGGGAAGGAGGTCTATACCAAAATCTATTTTCCTTTTGGGAGGAACACTGGGAAGGTCATTTGGAAAGACATTAAGAAACTCATTTACAATTGGAACCGACTCTATGGGAAGGACTTTGGACTCCACATCCCTAACCCACACAGGATGATAAAGATATCCCTTAGAGATCAACTTACGGGCCTTAATGTAAGAGATGAACCTACCCTTGACCACCACATCATGACTCTACCACTCAAGGATGGGTTCATTTGGGAATCAGAATTTGACCCTACGAGTTCTACAATCAATAGAAGCATAGTATACATGCGACCAATCAATCTCAAGAATACGTCAAAATAAACCATGCCCAACTCAACTAGATCACAAGGCAATATTTTTTGCAAGATCCAAATGGGACAATTTCTATAGACCTTTCTAGCAACAATAGATGCACCAATAGGAGTAGACACCTCATATAACACACACAGTAATTGAGGTTCAACATGAAACTTTTTGGAAACAAAGGGGGTAACAATAGAAAGAGTGGCACCTGGATCAATCAACACATAGACATCAAAATCAAAGATTTTCAACATACCAGAAACAACGTCGGGCACCTCATCAACGGGGCCTTCCATGCAAAGCATAAAACTAGTTGTTCCTTGGGCACCATCTTGTCGGCCACCTTTACCCAAAGGAACCTCATTGGCACCCCGTCCTTGAGGATGAACATCCTTACCCTTGTTGCGATCACTAGGGCAATCAACATTTTTGTGACCTACTTACCCACAACTATAGCATGCATTAGTGTCTCTCAAGCATGGGTCCTTATGACCTTTACCGCATCATAGACACACATCATTAGGAACCACAACACCAACACATTGGGTCCTTGGGACTTCATTCGCAAACCCCCTATTTAAAGCATCAGAAGATCCTTGGCCTTGGTGGAATTGGCTACCCCTTCGGCTTTGGAACTTGCCATCAAAACGGGCCCTCTTGGCCTCATGACCCCTACTCTTCCTCAACTTCTCCTCCTTCACTTGTTTGGCATAAGTCACCAAACGGGACAAATCCATGTCACTAATCAACATAGCGGACTGACACTTCTCACTCACCAAGTCGGAAACACCCATCACAAATTTATTCATCCTAGACCATGAGTCGACCACCAAGTGTGGAGCATATTTTGAAAGTTGGTTGAACTTGAGGACATACTCCCTCACACTCATGGACCCTTGTCTTAAATTCATAAATTCCACCAATTTGGCTTTCTTAAGCTCAAGAGGGAAGAACCAATTAAGGAAAGCGGACTTGAACTCCTCCCAAAGTATGTTGACCCCCTTCTCCTCTTTCCAATGATTGTACCATATTTGTGCTACCACTTTGAGTTGGTGGGCTGCCAACTCCGCCTTATCCTCCGACCACATACCCATGATAGCCTAAATCTTGTTGACCTCATCAATAAACTCTTGAGGGTCCTCACTCACCTTTGACCCATAGAATTTTGGGGGATTCATCCTTATGAAATCTCTCACCCGAGATACCGGTTTATGAGCATGAGGGGCTTGGGCCCCTTGATTGGTTTGGTTAGGCACAACTTGTGCAAGCAAAGTGAGAGCACCCCCAAGCTCTTCATTAGCCGGTTGCTCCTCGGGTGTGTGGGCTCTTCTTTCTCTAGTATTAGGCATGATCTAGCATAACAAAGGACAATCTTTAGGGGAAAACCTTACCTCAACTTCTATAGCACGACATAGAGTAAGAAGAAGGGAAATATTTCCTAAATGCCTTATAGTTGTGATGCACAACACAACCATGAAAAAGACTCTAATTGACGCGGTGTGTTGGATGCCAAGGACCATTCACAACCTAGTTCCCTAATACAAAGTTTGTCATGACCCAAGCCTAGGTCCTAGTTATGACACGACGCATAAGGAACCCAAAGAGACCACAAGAAAACCTTTTAATATATCATTACACATCCTTGGTCGCGAAAGCAATAAAAATACAATAAGAGATAATAAATAGGGATAATGGGGCTACGACACAACTTCCATATCATATACATGAAGAGTTAAGAGAGAGTCAAAGCTCATAGCATAATACAAAGCATGTCCAACAACACCTCTAAAACTTAGATACTTAGCGGGGGCCAAGATAAGTTGCCCAGCTCACCCTCATAGTGAGCATATACATAAAAGAAGATAGTCTTAAAACATAGTATGAGATCATAAACATCATCCTCGAAATGGAGGACTCACAAAAGAGCTTGAGAGAACTTCTACTAGCTATGTGGAGAAGGATGAGTGAGGCTCCAATTTCTACATGGTGACATCATGTAGGCATAGAGTATGCGTTAGTACATTTGAATGTACTAAGTATGTAGGATGCAATACAACATGAGATAAGTAACATAATAAAATGCATAAGCATAGGCAATGTGTAGCATATAACAATATGGCATGCATGTGGGATGCTATGTACTAAATCATGCTTATATAGAACATAATACATGTGCAAGAAGAGACAACTATCATATTGGTAGATAGTTGGACCCTACCACCCTTGGTGATTGAGGTACCAACCCCATCAATTGGTTGGTGGATCATCGCACCCTACAACCCTTGGTGACCGAGGTACAAAGCCCTCGACATAGTTATCAAGGTACAAACCCCCTGACATGGTTGGTGGATTATCACACCCTACCACCCTTGGTGACCGAGGTACAAATCCCTTGATATGGTTATCAAGGTACAAACCCCTCGACATGGTTACCCAGCGCATAACCCTTGAGTAGGGCATGGTCACATTCCAACACTATATAGGAGAAAACCATATACATATGTTTATTTTATCATTATTTAGTCATTTAACTCATAAGACATGTATTAGACATTCAATTCCTTAAGAAATCATAATCTGGACATTTCATCAATCACTTGGTATGCGAGTAGTGCTAGTGTAGGACCATGCAATACAAGAGTGACATCATGATAAAAATTTCAATGTAAAGCCATCAATAGCTACTTGGATATTTGGTAACACCCTCAAGCCATATACATCAAATCCCTTCATCAAATCTCACAACAGATCTTCGATTCATAGCTCAAAACATGCTAAAAAACAATAATTGCATGAAATCCCAATATAGTGTGCAGTGAAATTCATATTAGATGAGACACATGAGTAAATCAACTTTAAATCATCCAATTTTAGGCAAAAGAGAGCTAGGCTATCATGGGTGAAAGGAACCCATGAAAGAAACCCACATACCTCAGCTTTAGAGAACAATTTGATGAAGATTGGAGATGGAGACTTGAAGCTTGAATGAGAACCTTAAGATCCGGATGAGTTTTGAGACTTGAATTTCGGAGATGAAATATTGTCTAGTTGTTTGAGTGAGTATTAGGGGGTGTTTTGAATGATATGAGGATGAAATAAGATTAAGTATAGGCATTTTCACGCATAGAAACACTTAGGCCGAAGACCCAAAGGCCTGGGACTGGACAAGAAAAACAGTGCACAAAATACACTGTAGCCCGACCTTGGTGCATCGCACCATGGACGCGTATCATCTCTGGAAATCGCATTTTTGTGATTTTCAAATTTTGGTACGGTTGCTCTTAAATCGGGGTTAGACCCATTCTTCACTCAATTTGACCCCTTAAATAAGAATCTGAAGTTAGATTTTTAATATCACACACGAATTTTCATATATATGGAAGTTACGATTCTGAGCACTTCTGAGGCACATTTTCGGGTACTTTTTAGGGTCATTTCAATTCACTTGACTTGTAAACGATGCAATAGATCATCAACACTTTAGAATTCTAGTCGTATAAATTTTATAAAACACATGGTATGCTCATGATACTTGTATAAAATCATGCAATTCAAGAGTAAAACACGATAAGTAAAGTCAATGCAAATTAACCCACTGATGGTTGATGGTCACACTCCAATTAGAAAGCGATCGCTATTAGTAATTAACCTAACCGAGGTTAGGGTCGAATCCATTGGGAATACAGGGCTTTGGCTACAAGATTTCACTACTAATCGTTTCTAGTATTTATGACTACAATCTCTAAATGGGGAGAGGGATTGTGATTCAAAAACAATCTAAAACAAATACTAACTAAAACACAAGGAAACACTCAATTTTGGGGACAACTTAAGAATTGTGTTCCTCATGGTTCGTCGGCTTGACTATCCTAAATATATAAATATAATTGGTGAATCACATGCAGGACGATAACTTAGGTTATTCCAACCCTTTTGTGAAGTTGAAAGACACCATATCGCTTGGTCGGCCACCATGGCGTGCCAACTAACCGTTACCAATAGTCCCAGTCAACCTCCCCTTGGTCAGGTTTGGCCGATTAGACGGGAACACATCAATCGAATTCTGTCATCTACTTCCCTTTTCCTATTCGTCACTACCTTGGTCGGGATCGTGATAATAGGTGGGGTATGGTGTTGGCCACCACAAAACAACAATAAAAATGAAGGGAAATAGATAATACATGCAAAACCCCAATCATAGAAATGCAGGTAAACTAGTTTATTTTAAGTAAACTACCCATGGTTCCCACAACCCCAAGTTATGGGTGCTTAACTACTCATGGCTAAAGCAAAACACACAAGAATGGATTTAATAGACATAGTTGAGAGTTTCATCAATAACAATGAAGGAGATAGGCACCACAAGTTGCAAACCCACAAGCTTGATTGATCAACAATGAGCACAAGACAAGATTTGCAATCCCAAAAATGGGTTTTCCAAGAGAGAACAATACTCTACCCTAAAAACCTAAGAAAATCTTCAAAATGTAATTGTAAAATTTCGACTGGTTGAACTATTCTCAAAAACCTAACTTACGTTATATATAGTATTCATAAAATAACCCTAGATTTATACAGAAAAGACAGCTGACAGCTGATAAGTCTTGCAGTTACGACTTAAAGGATGACCTACGAGTCATAGTCGGGGTCTCATATCAGGTTCTTGGCATCTTGGAATGAATTGGTAAACCCATAGGTACGAGTCGTTGCTTGGTCATTAGTTTTTGGTCCAATATTTTGGCTCTCTGATTCTTGCTACGAGTCCACCTATATGAGTCGTAGTGTGTATTACCACTTGTAGGCTGGGCTCATAGGGGTGACCTTCACTTGGCAAATTTCTGATTTTTGGTCTCTGATTCTTACTAGGACACAACCTATGACTCATAGCGTAAGCTACGACTCATAGGTAGGCTCGTATGGCCTATGCTTTAGCAAAATCTGCAACTTTTCTTCAAAATCATGCCAACTTCACTTTTCTGCAAGATTAACACAAAAATACATCAAAACACTAAAAAGTTACTTTAAGAACTCACAAAATCCCTTGTTTCAAGCACTAAATGTGCTGTATTTTGACAGATATCAACACATTCAACTTAGAATTGTTGCTTGTCCTCAAGCGATGACTCAATCTACACAGACAAAGAGAAATACATAGTAACTATGCTAATAGCATATATATAAACTCCTTTGATTCAGGTACCCAACTAGCATTTTCAAAACATGATTATGAAATTATTTAGCAAACAGGAATATAATGAGATATCTGGCAATCCAACTATGATAAGCTAAGGAGCATCAACCATCCACAATCATTGGTATAGTCATATGCTACTGAAGTAGTGCAAATGCCCTCACTAGAAAGAAATCCCTTATAATCACTCAAAAGCATTTTAGAATTCAGGGACTGAGGAAGCATTCTCACTCTTACAACTGAAATTCAATGCATACCGACTAATACCATAGGCTTGCCTCCATGCTCATCTTCTGGCTTGGTGATAAAGTGAAGGTGGATCATTAAATGTGCTGTATTTTGACAGATATCAACACATTCAACTTAGAATTGTTGCTTGTCCTCAAGCGATGACTCAATCTACACAGACAAAGAGAAATACATAGTAACTATGCTAATAGCATATATATAAACTCCTTTGATTCAGGTACCCAACTAGCATTTTCAAAACATGATTATGAAATTATTTAGCAAACAGGAATATAATGAGATATCTGGCAATCCAACTATGATAAGCTAAGGAGCATCAACCATCCACAATCATTGGTATAGTCATATGCTACTGAAGTAGTGCAAATGCCCTCACTAGAAAGAAATCCCTTATAATCACTCAAAAGCATTTTAGAATTCAGGGACTGAGGAAGCATTCTCACTCTTACAACTGAAATTCAATGCATACCGACTAATACCATAGGCTTGCCTCCATGTTCATCTTCTGGCTTGGTGATAAAGTGAAGGTGGATCACTTTAGGACTTATAGGCTAGTAACATCGGCTCAGGGTGCTTTGGTGAGGTGTTTTGGGTAAATAGTGACTAAAGCTATCTTTGAACCATGTTTAGCAACACTCTTTGCTTTCATGATCTACCCTTTTTAAACCAATCCACCCTTATTCTCCCGTTTTGATATTTTCTCGAGTGCTTTCTTTCTCTTTTTCAGCTAAGCCTTGATTTCAAACTCATTTTTGCTACATTTTCTTCATCTCAAGGCACTTTTCTTTTCCTTCACTCAATTCATGTTTTTTCATTTCTTTCTTGATTTCCCAACTAACCTCCTTATTATTATTACTTTTCCACAATAAGGGCCACCCTCAACTTAGGCTTTTAGCCTCAGGTGAAGTACACAATATCTATGCCTCAAACCAGGGCCACTAACTGCAGCCACCCTCAACTTAGGCCTTTGGCTTCAATTACGGTTCACATGTTCAAGGATGGACCAGGGCTAATATCAAGGCATTTCATCAAACAAGGTTAAGCTAGCAAGGTATCAAGAAAGAATGAGTACATGATAAGCTCAAAAGTTTGGAACAAGGGAATCACTCACTCATCTGGTAGGTCATTCAGGCTTAAAGTGATTTCACTCAAGGAACAAAGGCCTAAGATCCATTCCATGTCCACCACATCACCAAACCAACTTTAGAGTAACAAGGCAAGTTCTGAGTTCATACAGGATGCATGAATGCAACAAAATACACTCACAACACACATGGCATTTGCATCCATAATCAGGTATAGACTCACAAATCATGCTTTCAGTCTCAATTTCCCTTCAAAATATCAGAACAAACATTGCTAGATACTCAAAAATGTATGAATGCATCAATAATCACAACAACAACAACAACAACATTACCCCATTGCCCCAAAGGCTCCCTCCCATTGCGGGGTAAGGGGGGTCAGATGTACGCAGCCTAACCCCTATGTTTAAAACATAGATTGACTGTTTTCGAATGACCCATGATGAGCGTCGAAAGTTGCATTGACTAACTGCTACTTCATAATTGAAAGAAGCGCAGACAATTGAATGCATCAATAATCACAACCTTAAAAATTTTGAAGGTACCCAATTTTTATCAAAAGTGTAAAGAACAATTGAGAATCATATATATGCTAAAGATAACATTACTATGCATTTACAAATTATCTATACTTCCTAAAACATGTCGATTCAACAAAAAATTAAACATCTACAAGGAAAAAGAAACACGACAAGAAAACCTTGGGATAAAAAATAGTGAAAGTTATGGACTTGAGGCTACTCAGACTTCACCTTAATCCATAACTTCCACCACCCCACCAAAATAGGATACGTCCTCAAAGTAACAATACAAAGAAAAGGTGTATGGGACGTACCTTGGGTTACCTCCCAAGAAGCGCCTGATTTATTGTCACGGCATGACAATAAGCTTTTGCATTCATGCCTCTTCAAGGTCCTAATCTTTCACTTTTTTGATCTCTTCCATGTCACCCAGATACCTTTTTACTCTGTCCATTATCTTTGAAAGTTTTACGATCCCTACTCTCTAATTCGATAACGCCATGACTAAAAACATGCAAAATTCTGAAAGGCCCCATTCACTAAGATTTTAGTTTTCCATGAAACCACCTCAACCTGGAGTTGTAAAGCAATACCATGTCTCCCGGAGCAAATAGGCGATCTTCAATTCTGCGATCATGTTAAACCTTCATTCGTTATTTGTATAAAGTGGAGCTCTCATATGCTCACAGTCTAAACTCATTAATCTCATTCACTTGCATCAACCTAGAGGTTGCATCTTCTTGTCAATCTAGATTCAGTTTCTTCAATGCCCACAACGCTTTGTGTTCAAGTTCAACTGGCAAGTGATAGGCCTTTCCAAAAACCAGTTGATAAAGAGACATTCCGATGGGAGTTTTGAAGGCAGTCCGATAGGCCCATAAAGCATCATCCAACTTTCTTGACCAATCAGTATGATTCACATTCACTGTTTTGGATAGGATTTGCTTTATTTCCCTATTTGATACTTCCACTTGCCCACTAGTTTGGGGATGATACGAGGTTGCCACATGGTGCTTCATACCATATCTTTCAAGGAGAGCTTTGAAAAGTTGGTTGCAAAAATGAGAACCTCCATTATTGATAATTGCCTAAGGAGTACCGAACCTGGAAAAAATATTTTTTTGGAGAAATACTGTAAACTCTTATCCTCATTGTTCGGTAGGGCTACAGCCTCCACCCACTTGGATACATAATCGACTGCAACTAGAATATACTTGTTACCGTGAGAGCTAACAAAGGGCCTCATAAAATCAATACCCCGAACATCAAATAGTTCTGTGACTAAAATGATTTAAAGGAAGTTCGTGCCTTTGCAAAACTCTACCCTCTCTCTGGCATCTATCACATGACTTTACAAAATCATGGGCATCTTGATGTATAGACGACCAATAATAGCCACACTGTAACACCTTCTAAGCCGTTCGAGCTTCACTGTGATTGCCACCCACCAGTGAAGAGTGATATTCTTCAAGAATGCTCATTATCTCTGTTTCTGAAACACATCTATGGATGATCCCATCAACACAAATGCGAAACAAATATGGCTCATCCCAGAAGAACTTCTTTTCATCATGTATAAACTTGCGACATTGGTAGGTGTTCAAAATAGAGGGCACCATATCACTCACAAAATAGTTGGTATAATATGCAAACCAAGGTATCAGATCATGTGATTCTGCCAGAACTCTTTCTTTGGAGAATGAGTCATTTATGTCTAACCCATTATTAAATTTCCCATAGCCTCATCTTCCAATCTAGAAAGGTGATCGACAACCTAGTTTTCCGACCCTTTTTCTATCAATCACATCAAAATTGAATTCCTGCAAGAGAAGTACCCATCTGATCAATCTAGGCTTTGCATCCTTCTTTGCCATCAAATATTTGAGCGCCGCATGGTTACTGTGTACAATCACTTTAGCTCCCAAAAAGTATGAATGAAATTTTCCAAATTTAAGCAACTCTTGTTCGGTCACGGTGTAATTCTTCTGAGCCACATTTAATGCTTTGCTGGCATAATAGATCGAATGTAAGAGTCTCTCTTTATGTTGTCCCAACACCACACCGAGTGCAACCCCACTTGCATCACAAATTAGCTCAAACGGTTGTGACCAATCTGGAGCTACAATAATGGGCGCTACGGTGACTTTCTTTTCAATTCTTCGAAGGTGTGTATGCAAGCATCATCAAATACAAATTTTGCATCTTTTTCTAGCAACTTACACCGGGTTTGTGAGATCTTTGAGAAATCCTTTATGGAACAGCGGTAGAATCTGACATAGCCTAGAAAACTTTTGATACCTTTTACCGAAATTGAAAGCAGTAATTTTTTTATCATCTCAATTTTTGCTTTATCCACCTCAATTCCTTTGCCTGAAATTCTGTGTCCAAGTATGCCCTCTTTTACCATAAAATAACATTTCTCCTAGTTTAGTACCAAGTGGCTCTCGACACATCTCTGCAACACTTTATGCAAATATAAAATGTATTTTCCAAAAGATTGGCCAACAACACTGAAGTCATCCATGAATACCTCAATAGTATTTCATGTTCAAAAAGATAGACATCATGCATCTCTGAAATGTGGATGAAGCGTTGGAAAGTCCAAATAGCATTCTCTTAAATGCCAAGGTACCATAGGGGAATGTGAACATTGCCTTCTCTTGATCCTCAGGCGCAATAATAATTTGATTGTACCCAGTATACCCATCAAGGAAACAATACCATCCCTTTTTTGCCAGTCTGTCGAGCATCTAATCCATGAAGGGCATAGGAAAATGATCCTTCTCTGTAGAAGCATTTAATTATCTATAATCCATGCACACTCTCCATATGGTGACTGGTCTCATGGGGATCAACTCGTTCTTTACATTAGGCACCACTGTGATGCCTCCCTTCTTTGGAACACAAAGTACTGGACTCACCCACTCACTGTCAGCAATCAGGTAGATTACTCCAGCATCTAACCACTTGATAATTTCTTTCCTCACAACCTCTTGCAATGGGGTGTTCAACCGCCTTTGATGCTCAATACTTGGTTTGTAATCTTTGACTAGCTGAATTTTATGAGTGCATATTCCCAGGGGTATGCCAATGATGTCTGCAATTATCCACCCAATAGCTCTCTTGTACTGCTTCTGAGACTAGAGCTTATGTTTGAGCTTCATATAAATCTGTTGCAATGATGACAGGTAATGTACTATGCTCTCTCAAGTATGCATATTTCAATGCGATGGTAATGCCTTTAACTCTAATTCAGGTTGAACATCTATAGAGTGCTTTGTAGGTGGCATCCCCCTGTTACATAAATCCAAATCCAACCTTGCTTGTCGCCTTAGCCCAAATGACACCCCCAGAGCATTTACTGTTTCCTCATAATCAGGAATGTTGTCACCATCAAAGTTTATCAACACGACTGCCAAAGGAACTAACCCAAGCCTCAATTCTTCCAGGATTTTGGCTTCATCATCCTCTTCCATTAAAATCATTGAGATGCCTTGGGACTCATTACTCTTTCCATTTGGCTGACCCACTCGAAACATCACTACTTCTTTACCAAAACTTGAAAGTGAGGAGACTACTCTCCATGTCTACTAATGTTCGACCTGTGGCTAAAAAAGGTCTTCCCAAAATGATTAGAACTGCAAAATCAACCTCACAGTCAAGTATAACAAAATCTGCAGGAAATATAAATTTGTCTAACTTTATCAACACATCATATAAGATCCCCACAGGCTTCTTGACTTTTCTGTCTGCCATCAACAACTGCATCTTTGTAGGGACAAGGTTCCCCAAACTGAGCTTTCTAAATATGGAAAGAGGCATTAAGTTAATACTAGTCCCCAAATCACACAGTGATTTAGCAAATGCTAGTTCTCCTACAGTGCATGGTATGGTGCTGCACCCTAGTCTTCGTGCTTTTACACTAGTGACTTTGTAGTGATGCCACTACAACATTGAACATTTTTGGAGAGGTATTAACTCACTTTTAACTTCTTTTTTACTAGGTCTTTCATCCATTTGGCATGTCCCGGCATCCTCTCAAGGGCCTCAACTAAAGGAAGGTCCACTGACACCTTTTTTAGCACCACTATAAACTGTTCAAACTTACCTTCCTCCTTTCTATTTCCAAGCCTTTGAGGGAAAGAAGGAGGAGGCCTTGGAAAAGTTTTATACTTCTTGGATCTCTGTTTCGTGTTACACGCTTTAGTTCCTTCATTCATTCTCTGCTTGCGGTCCCAATTTTAAACCTTTGGCACAGAGGAATCTATTGTGCTTTTGCCACTCCTAGTCATCATCACCATGCAATGCCCTTTGTTCTTACGATTTTGAATTGTGTTGCTAGGAAGGTCGCCCTTCTGGTGTTGGTTCAACTGCGAAGGTACTTGCCCGAATTGTTGTTTAATTTGCTTGATTGCCAAGGAATGAGACTCAATTTTCTGATTTATGCTTAAAATATCTGTCTTCATCACTTTCAAAGTCTCATCGTGGTAATCCACCTTCTTTAACAATTTATCAAACATTTCTTCAATCCTCGAAGTACTCTACACAGAGTCATGATTATGTGGTGGCACATAGGGCCCATTCCTGTAGCCTTCTCTTTTTACCCTTTCTGCGTCTGACACTCTTTCTCTCTCATAGTATCCACCCCTATTATCTCTGTATGCTCCGTCTTGATTGAAGTTCCAGCCTTGATTCCCGGAACCTTATCTCTAGAAGTTTGAGTTGGACCCTTGGGGTTTATTTCAATAACCCGCCGCTTGGTTGCTCACATAACAGGCATCCTCATCAAAGAATTGATCAAGGAATAAATTGGGGTTGATGAGCTATTGTCTTTACACAAGCTTGTTTTTGCTTCAAAACAAAATCCATACTAGTAGGAGTTGAGCAAGTTGCTCTATAATCTCTTCATTCACTTTTGGTTGCTCACTATTTGTGGTAACCGCAAAAGAACTCTTTGCATTACTATGCTCACTTTGACCCTATGCACTGTTGATCTTCACCACTTGTTCCATTCTTTTGGCTACTAGCTCAAACAATTAATCAAGAAAAACACCTCCCATGATCATGTTGGCGCAAGATTTGCTATTATCATCAAGTGCCCTATAGAAGATCTCGACCAAAGCATCATCAACAATTTTGTGATCAGGGACCATCCTCAAGTATTTGGTGAATCGCTCCCATGTAATGCTAAGAGAGTCTCTAGGTAATTGATTGAAGTTGTTAAATTGGTCCTTAAGCTTTAGCTTCTTCGACCTTGGGAAATATCTTTCTAGGAACACCCTCTGCAGCTCAAAGCAACTCATAATGGTACTCGGAGGAAGCTCAAACAACCATATAGCTGCATTGCTAGTCAATGACAATGGAAGCACCCTCAATCCAACAACATGGATAGAAATATTTTGTGTCCCCATGATACTTTTGCACACGAAAATGACATTTTGGAGATGATAATGGGGATCCTCTAACAGTAGCCCTATGAATAGGCCATGGTTTTGGAGCATCTGGAGCAATCCACTTGATACCGTGAACTTAGCATTCACCGGTAGAGGGGTTAGTACTATAGAACCGATAACGTCTATCGCCATAGGGTTTAACCGGTATTGATTCTAGCCATTAGCATTTGCATAAAAATCTCTAAGCTCTGGAAGGTTATCCCTTGGTGGATGATTCTCCTCTCTTCTTAAGTCTTCCTCATTCATATCGATTTCCTCCTCAACCACAACATCCTCGTTCACTTGATCCATTCTTCTGAATAGTCGATGGGTCTCCAAATTAATTGGAGCTAAGGGTTCACCTTGACTCCTTGTGATGGGCATGCAGCCTAGCACAACCTGCAAGTATACTCAAACAAAAAAAATAAAAATAAAAGTAAAATACACGATATTCTAGAAATCAACACTAGAACTAACTAATAGTGAATTCAAGTCAAAACCTAGCCGTATTCCCCGGCAACGGTGCGATAATTTTTGACGGTTAATGGTCACGCTCCAACAAGAAAGCGGTCGCTATCATTTATTAACCTAACCAAGGTTAGAGTCGAATCCACGGGGAATACAACGCTTTGACTACAAGACTTCACTACTAATCGTTTCTAGAATTTATGACTACAATCTCTAAATAGGGGGGTTGTGATTCAAAAACAAACTTAAACAAACACTAACTAAAACGAATGGAAACACTCAATTTTGATGACAACATGAGAATTATGTTCTCCCATGGTTCATCGACTTGATACCGTAGATACATAACTATAATTGGTGAGTCACATGCAGGATGGTAATTTAGGATCTTCCAGCCCTCTTGTGAAGGTGAAGGTCGAATTTCACCATGGCGCTTGGTCAGCCACCATGGCATGCCAACTAACCGTTACCAATAGTCCCCGTCAACCTCCCCTTGGTCAAGTTTGGTCGATTAGATGGGAACACATCAATCGAATTTTGTCATCTACTTCACTTTTCCTATTCGTTACTACCTTGGTCGATATCGTGGTAGTAGGCGGAGTTTGGTGTTGGCTACTAGAAAACAACAATAAAAATGAAGGGAAATAGATAATACATGCAAAACACACAAGAATGCATATAATAGACATAGTTGAGAGTTTCACCAATAATAATGAAGGAGATAGGCACCACAAGTTGCAAACCCACAAGTTTGATTGATCAACAATGAGTACAAGACATGATTTGCAATCTCCAAATGAGTTTTCCAAGAGAGAATAATAATCTACCCTAAAAACCTAAGAAAAACTTCAAAATGTAATTGTAAACATTCTACTGGTCAAACTCTTCTCAAAAACCTAATTTAAGCTATATATAGTATTTATAAAATAACCCTATAATTTACACAGAAAAGATAGCTATTAGCTGATAACTCTCGCAGTTATGACTCGTAGGATGACCTACGAGTCATTATCGAGGTCTCGTATTAGGTTTTTGGCATCTTGGACTGAACTGGTATGACCCATAGGTATGAGTCATTGCTTGGGCTACGACTCGTATGCTTGTCTCATAGTCTTCAGTTTTTGGGATCTTTGATTCTTGCTACGAGTCCACCTATACGAGTCGTAGTGTGTATTATGACTCGTAGGATAGGTTGGTAGGGGTGACCTTCACTTGGCAGATGTTTTATTTTTGGTCTCTGATTCTTTCTACGACACAACCCATAACTCGTAGCTTACGATTCGTAGGTAGGCTCGTATGGCCTATGCATCAGAAAAATCTACAGCTTTTCTTCAAAATCATGCCAACTTAACTTTTCTGCAAGATTAACACAAAAACACTAAAAATTCGCTTTAAGAACTCACAAAATCCCTTGTTTCAGGCACCAAATATATTGTATTTTGATAGAAGATCACCCACCAATATTGTAGTAAAACCCTTATCTAGGGTGTCTTCAAATCCATCACAAAAGCTCATAATAGTTCATAGCTCAAATCATGCATATTCTCAATAGACAAAACCAATTCATGGAATAAGCTTGAAATAGATATTTATGCATAACCATCCAATACTTAATAAAACCCCAACATAATTTATATTCATATTTCATAATAAAAGATACCCATAGGTAGTGCAACTTGAAATCGTGCAATTTTCACAAAAAGAGAAGGTTGAGCTCCATGGGTTAAAGGACCCATGGATGAAGACCCAAATAACTTAAACCTTGAATTCCTTGAATGAGAGCGAAGGAGACTTGAAGCGTGAGATGAGTCCTTGAGTTTCAAAATTGAGCATGAAATCTTTGGATTTGAATGAGAGAATTGATAGAGTCTTGGGGAGGTCTTAGAGAGGGTTTTTGAGTTATAGAGTTGAAAAATGGCAAAGTATGGAAGATTTCACGTTTAAATGGTCATGAGACTTTTACCCCAATGCCCTTGTACGAAATAAGAAAACCAAGGAAAATCTTACACTGGTCCAAGCCCTGGGCGTGATGTAGACCAGACGCGGAGATCAAACAAAACTAGTGTCGCGCCCAAAGTCCCATTAAGGCGAACTGGTACTCGTTGCCGACAAGGCTCAGGAGAACTAACATATAACTATGGACTTGCTATGAGCATTATAAGGGGTTTCTATATTCAGCATGCATTCAAGAAGGTAGACAATAATAATAAGCCATAAGGAAATGCCTATGACTAGGCCATTGGAGCTATATTATCTAAAGTATAAGACATGTCACGCATTACTTTACACTATCTACAAAGCCTCTATATAAGGAAAAACATCTGATAAGGGTTAGGACAGGCCCCACCTCATGATTAACTATACAATACAAAAATATAAGCTCTAGACACACAAAGCCCTAAAGCAACCTGGAGCTTAGTAACATTAGCTGAATATCCTGTACTTCTACAGGGGAGATCTATTAGCGCCTATACCTGTAGCATAAAAAAAAGGTCCCCCGTAAGGGACGCCAGTACGAGATAGTGTACTGCATACGTAAGGCAGGAAATACTATATATGAAGTAACAACTCAACTGAAATCATGCACTAGTATAAGGATAAGAGACAACATTTAGTAACACTGTGAGTCATGTACTTTATGTCCTTTTTATTACTCTACCTTTCTTCAATATATAACCTGTGCACAAAATATAATACAAAGGACCAGCTGATCGGTGGTAAATCAATATCGTGATCGACTCATGCTAGGCTTTCCTTTCACCCTTAGGATACCCCCATAATGGGATCGACCCCTGTTAGGTGATTCTTCCACCCTTAGGTCTACCACCCATTAATAAGCAGCTTACTTTAAGTAATAATAAAAAAGATACCATAATGAAAGTAGTAGGTAACACAAGTAATGAAATGCGTAGGAGATGAAACAACACATGAACATTGTTTAACAGAAAGAACTCGTGTATCTTGGTATTTAAGTATGTATGCCAATTTGCAAATGACTGTGTATGGGAGAATATGTAAATATGAAAGAGTGGAGACATGGTTCTTAGTTATATCGGAGTTGGTAAGTGCCTTTATGTACCAAGGAAGGATCTATGTTTCATGACAACTGTTACGAAATCAAGTAGCCTTACATACCTCGTTGTATGGCCTCACTATTACCTCCAAATAACCTCCTTTTCCTTCAAATATTTATCTACAATATAGTAGATGACAAAAGTAGTATTAGCAGCCAATAGATACATCTTGGCAGTCCATTCTTATAAAAAAATAACACACGGGCAACAAGCGTGCAATTATCAACCCGAGCGTATTCTTTCAACCTTTCCGCCTCTAATCATATTTTCTGATACACATTCTCATATACATATAATGTACAGCTTGTTTTAGTGCCATAATCATCTTACAACATTCCACAAAGCACAATACATAAAAATTCTACACAACATAAAATTAGGCAGCATAACATTACGTCCCTTCACTACATTTTGACATCGACAATTCCAAACATGTTCCAACTTTAACCAAACTTCCCCCACCATACTTACACATAAAAGCAGCCCTAGAACAGTCCAAAAACATTTATCAAAATAGGTGGAGGACGTGAGACCATAGTCCTCGATCAATCAGCCCACAATTCCTACTAACAACACGTTTAAGATAACACACTAAAACTCGATTATTTACGTAGAACCAAACAACGCAACGACCTTGAAACATCATTATAGAACTAAACCTTGTTAAGACCATAAATCTTACTTCATATTCCAACCAATCAAAAAGAGAAAAGTTTCCAATTAAACAAGAAAAGTACAACAATCCTTGGAACACAAGCTGTCCAAAGTTTCAGCACAAGTATAACCAGTCTAGTCTCTTGTTTTTCATGAAAACAACCATACTAAACACATAGGTATATTTACTTACCTTTACCTTCAAGGTAGAGAGCTTCTTTAAGAACCCTAAAAGTCTCCTTGTAGTTGTTTTGCAAAGTTTAGAAAGTGTAGAGAGAAAACTTTGTGAAAGCTGATTGTTTTTTCCAAGTTTAGAATGAATTAAAGGTGCTTCTTGTAAGCCCTTTTTAAAGAATCCTTCTTGTGTGTTTGTAGCCTTATTTTATCAAGGTGTAATGCAGTAGCTTGGTCCTTTCACTTGGGTCTAAATGGGTTACACATGGTGGGCCTTGGCTGCTCGCTTTTCCCTTTTTTCCTTTAACTTATTTTAGGCCCAAATCGTCAAGTGGGTTGTGATGTACTTGAGACCTGTTATTATTCATCTTAGGCTATGAATATTGTCCATTTATGATGCTAAAACATGAGCTAACTGACACCCTTAACCCAGACTTTATTCATTGTTGGACTTAGACAGATTTGGCGTCAAGTCTCGTCTCCGTCTAGCCAGCAAATTTAAGCTAAGCAAGTAGGTGACTCACCTGCTAGCTTCCTAAGTCCTACAAGCACCTCACTTCTTTCACTTCATTTAAGGTCGTGATTTCCTCAATTGGACTTAAAACTTGTATATACTTAACCCTCTTAAGCGTTAGACGTACATATCACCCTATAATTTGAGATTCAAGTACTTTTAAAAATAGGTGTTGCTTGACCAACTCATATCATGCTCCATTTACATACGACTAGTACATATGAGATATGGGGTGTTACATCCTCCCTCTCCCCTTAGCGTTAGACGTACATATCACCATCATGTGTTGGATAGTTTGTCTCATGCGGTCGTAGTTGTCTAGAGGCATAAGCAATTACTCTACCATGTTGCGTCAGTACACACCCTAACCCAACTCCTTAAGCATCACAATACACGGTATACCCCTCGTACCTTCTGGAAGTACTAGCATAGGTGCAAAAGTTAGCTTATTGTTGAGCTCTTAGAAGCTTCTTTCACATGCATCATTCCATTGGAACTTGGTTGCTTTTATGTTTCAACTTTGTTAGAAGTGCAGAAATAGAAGAAAAACCCTCAACAAACCTCCTATAATAACCGGCCAACCCTAGGAAGCTCCGAACTTCCATATATTGGCCATGGCCAATCCTTCCCCACCTCTATCTTTTGTGAATCAACACTTATTTCTTTATCGGATACAATACGGACCAAGAATGCCATTGATTTTAACAAAAATTCACATTTACAAAACTTAGCATACAACTATCGATCACGAAGAACTTGTAACATCTGTCATAAGTGATCTGCATGGTCCTCTTATGATCTTGAATATACCAAAATATCATCTATAAATACTATCATGAACACATCCAAGAATGGATTGAATAACCTATTCATTAGATCCATAAAAACTGCAGCTACATTCATTAGCCAAATGACAAGTAATTCAAGTGACCATAGCGTGTTCTGAAAGCTGTCTTAGTGTATTTTTCTCCTTCACCCTCACTTGGTGATAACCTAATCTCAAATCAATTTTTGAAAAGCATTTGGCACCTTGTGACTGATTAAATAAATCATCAATCCTGGGGAGGGGGTATTTGTTCTTAATTGTCACCCTATTCAATAGTTCATAGTCGATACACATTCTCAAGGTGCCATCTATTTTACGTACAAATAACACTATTGCACCCCAAGGGGGCACGCTAGGTCTTATAAAACCCTTCTCTAATAAGTCTTTTAACTACTCTTTTAATTTACACAATTCTGCAGAAGCCATTCTATATGGAGTGATAAATAGGTTGTGTCTGGAAGTAAGTCAATACCAAAGTCTACTTCTCATTCTAGAGATAAATCTGGAAGATCTCCAGGAAATATATCAACAAATGCATTCACTAATGGAACTGATTGAGGAGTTGGTGATTTTGCCTGCATATCCCTCACTCTAACTAAATAACATATATGTATCCCTTAGATATCATCTTTGTTTCCTTAAAATAAGAAATAAACCTCCCATTTGGTGCCCTAGCATTACCTTTCCATTCAAGAACTACTTCATTTGGAAAGTGGAAGTACACTCACTTAGTTCGACAACCCATGGTGGCATAGTAAGAAGCTAACCAATCCATACCCATTATAATATTGAATTCCACCATTTCTAACTCAATAAGGTCAGCCAATGTGTCACGGTCACAAACAATTACTACACAGTCATAATAAACCCTTCTAGCCACAATAGATTCACTGATTGGTGTAGACACTTCAAATGTTTTGTTCAATAATTTGGGTGTTCTTTTAAGCTTACCAGTAAATAGTGGAGTAATGTATGATAGTGTAGAACCAGGGTCAGTTAATGCATTCACATTATGTGGAAAGATGTACAATGTACCTGTGACCACATTGGGTGAAGCTTCCAAATTTTGCCGACTCTCCAAGGCATAAGTGCGATTTTGGACTCCACTAGAGCTAGCTGCCCCTCTAACACGTCTACCACGAATCGTAGATGCTTGCTGACCCCTACTTAATGGAGGAACTAATGATGCTGATGCAACAATTGACCTAGTAGATTGTGCTATATCACCCATATGTCTCCTCAGGCAATCTCTCATCATATGCCCTAGCGCACCACACTAATAGCAAGCATCTATCCCAACATGACATGTACTTGAATGACTTCTCCCACATTGTTTACAAGGCTGCCTAGGAGTCATTTGCTGGCTTGCCAAATATCTCGTTGTCCGTGAACATTGTCCTTCACTTCTTGGACCAATCTGATTACTGGTAGACCCTTAGAGTTGTGGTGTAGAACTAGCTGCACAGTAGGAGGATGATGGCCTAGCTGGTCTATTAGAAAATCGAGGCCTAAGATCACCTTGGGATAGTGCAAACTACCTTGTAGATATGGCCTTTGGACTGCGCCCTTTCTAACTCTTGTCTCCTTCTTCTTTGCCTTTGGTCTCCCAGTTTTTGTGCAAAAGCTTGCATCCTCGCTATCTATGTCTTTATTCAAGAAAGCAATGGTATAGTCTCTGATCAGATATGTATCGAATCTATCCACATAGTGATGAAATCTATCTGCCATTGTAGAAACTACATTAGGAGCATACCTGGCCAGGGAATTAAATTGATGGCTATACTCTCTCACATTCATATTCCCTCAGTGAAGATTCAAGAATTGATCCGCACAGGCCTCTTGGATATCTAATGGGATGTATTGGTCAAGAAATTCCTCTTTAAACTCCATCCAGGTAGTTACAGGTGCATCTATATCCTTGGATTGCTTCCAAGCTTCATACCACAATATAGCCCACACTCTTCAACCTATATGTTGCTAACCCAACAACTTTTGTACCACTCACATGCATAACATCTAAAGTGCGTTGAATCTAGTCAACAAAAGTCTTGGGTATCTTCATTGAGATATGACTTGGTGAAGGATGGAGTGTCCAAATTACAGAAGTCACGTATCCTCGTGCTAGCTTCCCTTTTCGTACCACCTGCACCTATAACAAGGCCTTCTTGTCTTTGACCTTGGCAAGCAACTCAAGTCAATAGTTGGACTGCATTTCTCAGATCCTGCACAGTGGCATCGATAGGTGGTCTTGGGTGAATTTCACTACTTTCTAGTTTATCAGGAGCAAGAAGAGTCGAAGATGCTGTGACAAAGACTCATCTTGAGACTCATTTGGTTGTCTTACCCAACTAGGTTTACCAACTACCATTTTCTACTTCCTTACCTTTGCCTTTGTTTTTCCTAGTTTCTGGCATACTTGCTGTACAAGACAATTGAGGTTAGACACAATCCACCTATTATACTTGTCTCTATGGAACGATCTAATGAATGAAAAGAAAGTAACAACTCCTAAATGCCACGTAGCCTCCTGCTTATAATGTGGTGCACAACACATCGATAAACAAAATTCTACATAGACATGGCTTTGTATACTCCCTAGCATGACCTGCTGTGATACCACTTTTGTCACGCCCAAAGTCCCATTAAGGCTAACTGGCACCTGTTGCCGACAAGGCTCGGGAGAACCATCATATAACTATGCACTTGCTTTGAACATTATAAGGGGTTTCTATATTCAACATGCATTCAAAAAAGTAGACAATAATAATAGGCCATAAGAAAATGCATATGACTAGGCAGTTGGAGCCACGTTGTCTAAAGTACAAGACATGTCACACTTCACTTTACACTGTCTACAAAGCCTCTAGGTAAGGAACAACATCTGATAAGGGCCGGGACAGACACTACCTCATGACTAACTATACAATACAAAAATATAAGCTCTAGACATACAAAGCCCTAAAGCAACCTGGAGCTTAGTAACAATAGTTGGATATCCTGTACTCCTACTAGGGAGATCTATTAGACCCTGTACCTACAGCATGAAATGCAAGTCCCCCATAAGGGACATCAGTATGAGATAATGTTCTGAATATGTAAGGCAGAAAATACTATATATGAAGTAACAACTCAAATGAAATCATGCACTGGTGTAAGCATAGGAGACCACCTTTAGTAACACTATGGAATCATGTATTTTATGTCCTTTTTATTACTTCACCTTTCTTTACTGTATAACTTGTGCACAACATATCATACAAATGACTAGCTGATCAGTGGTTAATCAATATCGGGATTGACCCATGCTAGGCTTTCTTTTCACCTCTGGGATACTCCCCGTAATGGGATTGACCCCTGCTAGGTGATTCTTACACCCCTAGGGCTACTACCCATCAATAAGTAACTTACTTTACTTTAGCTTTCAATTACTTTTTAGATGATTCTTCTTGTGGTTATAATATTTGAGCTGTAGGACTATAGATATAGCATGTGACATGTAAATAATCATAAAAGACAATACCATAATGAAAGGAGTAGGTAACATAAGTAATGAAATGCGTAGGAAATTAAACAGCACATGAACATTGTTTAGGAGAAAGAACTCGTGTATCTTGGTATTCAATTATGTATGCCAATTAGCAAATGACTATGTATGAGAGCATATGTACATGTGAAAGAATGGAGACACGGTTCTTAGTTATATTGGAGTTGGTAAGTGCCTTTATGTGCTAAGGAAGGATCTATGTTTCATGCCAAATAATATGAAATCAAGTAGTCTTACATACCTCGTTGTACGACTTCACTATTACCTCAAAATAACCTCCCTTTCCTCCAAATATTTATCTACAGTATAGTAGGTGATAAAACTAGTATTAGCCGCCAATAGATACATCTTGGCAGTCCATTCTTATTAAAAAACAACACACGGGCAACAAGCGTGCAATTACCAATCCGAGCGTATTCTTTCAACTTTTCCACCTCTAATCATATTTTCTAATACACACTCTCATATACATATCATGTGAAGCTTGTTTTTAGAGCCATAACAATCTCACAATAGGCCATAAAGCACAATACATAACAATTCTACACAACATATAAATAGGCAGCATAAAATTACGTCCCTTCGCTACATTTCGACATCGATAATTCAAAACACGTTCCAACTTTAACCAAACTTCCCCCACCATACTTACACATAAAAGCAGTTCTAATAGGTGGAGGATGAAAGACCATAGTCCTCGATCAATCAACCCACAATTCCTACTAACAATACGTTTAGGATAACACACCAAAACTCAATTGTTTATGCAAAACCAAATAGTGCAGCGACCTTGAAACATCTTTATAGAACTAACCTTGTTAATACCATAAATCTTACTTCATATTCTAGCCAATCAAGAAGAGAAACGTTTCCAAATGAACAAGAAAAGTGTATAACAATCCTTGGAGCACATGCTGTCCAAAGTTTCAGCACAAGTATAACCAGTCTAGTCTCTTGTTTTTCATGAAATAAACCATACTAAACACATAGGTATATTTACTTACCTTTACCTTAAAGGTTGAGAGCTTCTTTAAGAACCCCAAATGTCTCCTTGTAGTTTCTTTGCAAAGTTAAGAAAGTGTAGAGAAAAAGCTTGTGAAAGCTGATTATGTTTTCCAAGTTTAGAATGAATTAAAGGTGATGCGTGTAAGCCCTTTTTAAAGAATCCTTTGGCCGACTTTCTTATGGGTTCTTAGCCTTATTTTATCAAGGTGGTAATATAACAGCTTGGCCCTTTCACTTGGGCCTAAATGGGTTCAAACTTGATGGGCCTTGGCTGCCTACTTTTCCCATTTTTCTTAACTTATTTTGTGCCCAAATCGTCAAGTGGGTTCTGATGTAGTTGGGCCCTTTTACTATTCATCTTGGGATGTGAATATTGCCCATTTACTATGCTAAAACATGAGCTAAAGTCACACCCTTAACCTGAACTTTATTCATTATTGGACTTGGATAGATTCGGCGTCGAGCCTCTTCTCCATCTAGCTAGCAAATTTAAGCTAAAAGTAGGTAGCTCACCTGCTAGCTTCCTAAGTCCTACAAGAAGCTCACTTCTTTCACTTCGTTTAAGGTCGTGATCTCCTCAATTTGACTTAAAACTTGTATACAATCAACACTCTTAAGCGTTAGACTTACATATCACCATCTCATTTGAGTTTCAAGCACTTTTAAAAATAGGTGCTGATTGACCAAGCCATATCTTGCTACATTTACATATGACTAGTACATATGAGATGTGGGGTGTTACAACTAGTCCACGCCCCAGGTACATCGCAGCTTGGGTACGAACAGAAACTGGAAATAAAAAAATTAGCAAAAATTATTTTTCACTACTGGTCTTCTAAAATCCAGGTATACCCATTTCCCTCTCAATTTTGCCCCTGATCGAGAATATGAAGTCGGATTATTGAAATCACGCATGGATTTTGAGTTATATGGAAATTACGATTATGGGACATTTTGAAGCACAGGAGAGGTGTTTCAATTTCTCTCCCTTGGGAACATTTGTCCTTGAATGTCAAAGAAACATGCGTAAGAGAAGTAATTATGAAGATTTCATCCCGACATGAATGCAACAAATGCATTTAAACATCATTTTCAGAAAGCCTCAACATGAATGTCAAAAATCACTATAAGCTTGTTACCAAAAACATGAATGCATGCAAAATGACATGAGGGATGAATCTTAAGACTTGAAATCATAGAGGGGACTTAAATTATTACCTTCGTCTTGTGTAGAGTTGAAGAGATATGGGCATCACTGTTTCATGTCCTCCTCGGCTTCCTATGTAGTACTTTCAGCTTGTTGGTTCCTCCAAAAGACCATGACGGATGCTACCTCTATGTATCTCAACCTCTTTACTTGTCTATCCAATATCTTTGATGAGACCTCTTTATAGGTCAAATTATCTTCCACAACACCCACAACCTTTAAAGGCACTATAGCACTTGGGACAGCCACACACTTCCTCAACATGGACACATGGAAGATCAGATGAACCATGTCTATCTCTATAGGCAACTCCAACTCATATGCAACCTTACCAACCCTCCTCAAAATTCTATAAGGCCCCACAAACCTTGCACTCAATTTCCCTTTCTTTCCAAACTAAACCACACCCTTCATGGGTGAGACTTTCAAGTAAACTCAATCAAAAACCTTAAACTCAATCTTTTTCTCACATTAGAGTAGGACTTTTATCTTCATTGGACCGTCTTCAACCTCTCTCTTATCAACTTCACTTTTTCCAAGGATTCCATAACCAAATCCAGACCTAACAATGCCATCTTCCCCACATCAAACCACCCAATCAGGGACCTACAACGCCTACCATATACTTCAAAGAGAGCCATGCCAATGCTAGAGTGGTAGCTATTGTTGTATACAAACTCAATAAGTGGAAGATGTTCATCCCAACTACCCTTAAACTCCAAAACACAAGCTCTAAGCATATCCTTATGAGTTTGGATAGTCCTCTCGGCTTGGCCATCCATTTGAGGATTAAAAGTCGTGCTAAGCTTGACCTTGGTACCAAGACCCTTTTGGAAGGATCTCCAAAAATGAGAAGTGAATTGAGCACCACGATCCAAAATGATAGAGAAGGGTACCCAATGCAATCTAACCAATTCTTGAATATACAACTTGGCATAATCATCGGCACCATTAGTGGTTTTGACCAGTAGAAAGTGAGTCGACTTTTTCATCCTATCAACAGTAATCCAATAGAATCAACGTGTTTCCTAGTAATAGGCAACTCAACCATAAAATCGAAGGTGATTTCTTCCTATTTCCAAGTAGGAATTTCGATGTCTTGGGCAAGGCCACCTAACCTTTGATGTTCAGTTTTCACTTGTTGACAATTGTGACAACCGAATACGAACTTGGCAATATCTCTCTTCATACCACCCCACCAATACATCTCCCTCAAGTCTCTATACATCTTTGTAGAATTAGGGAGAATAGAATAAGATGAATTATGGGCCTCCATCAAAATCAACTCTCTCAAGTCGTCAATCTACCTTGGTACCTAAGGGCACTATCTCCCCCATGGGAGAAAACCTCCACTTCACCAAGGCTTTCAACTCTAGGAAGGCAGGATCAAGTTCTTGTTTTAACTTGACTTCCTCAACCAAAGAAGATTTAGAACCATCAACAACCACTATACCACCATTTTCAACTTCATCCAACCTCCCCCCAACCTAGCCAACCAGTGAACGTCTTTAGGCATCTTGCCACTAACATCAATATAAGCTAGGATACCCGTAGAAACTCTACTTGGAGCATCGGCCATAATATTATCTGTACCGGGATGATAATGTAAATTCATGTCATAATCATTATGGAGCTCAAAGCACCTTCTTTGTCTTAAATTAAGATCTTTTTGTGTGAACATATATTAGAGACTCTTGTGGTCGGTAAACACATCAACATGAACCCCCATATAAGTAGTGACACAAAATTTTCAAAGCAAACACCACGACCACCAATTCAAGATCATGGATGGGATAATTCCGCTCATGCACCTTAAGTTGCCTAGAAGCATATGCTATCACCTTGCCAGTTTGCATTAAAAAACACCCCAAACTAATTCTTAAGGCATCACAATAAACCACAAACCCCTCTAACCCTTCCAGTAGAGCCAAGATAGGAGAAGAGATAAGCTTATCTTTCCAAACAAATTTTGCCTCATTTGAGTCAACTTTGTCATAGGGGAAGCAATATAAGAGAAACCATTCACAAACCTCTGATGGTAACCCGCAAAACCCAAGAAACTCGTAATATCCGTCAATGTCAAGGGTCTAGGCCAATTTCTTATCACCTCTGTCTTCTTAGGATCCACCTTAATGCCATAACCCAACATCACATGGCCTAGAAAAGTAATCGCTTTCAACCAAAACTCACACTTTTCCTATTTAGCAAACAACCTCTCATCATTAGAGATTTGCTACACCACCCTCAAGGGATTCATATGCTCCTCTTCACTCAGGAAATAAACTAATATATCATCAATAAAGACCATCACAAACATATCAGGGTAGGGTTTGAAGTGAAACAACCCCAAAAAGTGCTCAAAAATGTGCCTTGGAAATCCCCATAATCATAATTTCTTTATATCTCAAAATCCATGCGTGATATCAAATGTCCGACTTCATATTCTTGACCAAGGGATAAAATTGAGTGGAAAATGGGTCTATCCGTGATTTCAGAGAAATCATTTCAAAATATCATCTTCCATAATTTGCAATTTCCAATATTGATTTGTGCCCTTGGCAGAACGCGGCGAAGGTGCGGACTAGTGTTATTCTAGTTTTGTTGTCTCAGTCCAAGGCCTTTGCCAAAAAGTTTCATGTTGAGCCCAAATTGTTGTGTGAGTCTTATGAGGTGTCTACTCTCATTGGTGCATCTATTGTTGCTAGAAAGGTCTATGAAAATTGTCCTGTTTGCATTTTGCATAAAATTTTTCCTTGTAATCTTGTTCAGTTGGATTTGTTGGATTTTAGTGTCATTCTTGGGATTGGTTGGTTGCATGCATGTTATGCCTCTATTAATTGTAGAATCTATAGGGTCAAATTCCAATTCCCAAATGAACCTGTCTTTGAATGGAAGAGTCATGATGTAGTGGTCAAAGGTAGGTTTAATTCTTGTATTAAATCCCAAAAGGTGATCTCTAAGGGGTGTCCCTATCATCTTGTAAGGGTTAGGGATGTTGAGTCCAAAGTCTTTCCTACAGAGTCGGTTCCGATGGTAATTGAGTTTCTTGATATCTTTCCTAGTGACCTTCCCGGTGTATCTGCAAAAAGGGAAATAGACTTTGGTATAGACCTCCTTCCCAATACTCAACCATTTTCTATTCCCCTTTACCGTATGGCCCTGGCGGAGTTAAAGGAGTAGAAAGAGCATTGAAGGATTTGTAGGAGAAGGATTTTATTAGGCCTAGCCAATCACCTTGGGGTACACTAGTGTTGTTTGTGAAGAAGAAAGATAGGTCCATTAGAATGTGCATTAGCTGGTGACAACTTAATTTAGTCACCATCAAGAATAAGTACCCTCTACCAAGGATTGATGATCTTATTGACCAACTTCAACGGGCTAGTCACTTCTCTAAGATTGATCTTCTGTCTGGGTACCACTAAGTGAAAGTGAGTGAGTGTGACATTCCCAAGACGACCAGTTGGACTAGATATGGGCATTATGAATTTGTGGTTATGTCTTTTAGGTTGACCAATGCACTAGCTATCTTCATGGATCATATGAATAGGGTCTTTAAACCCTACCTTGATTTGTTTGTGGTGGTCTTCAAAGATGATGTTTTGAGCTATTCTCACAACGAGAAGGAGCATGTAAGTCATTTGAGGGTGGTGTTACAAAAATTGAGGGAAGAGAAGTTGTATGCCAAGTATGAAAATGTGAATTTTAGTTGAAAGAGGTTGCCTTTCTAGGTCATGTGGTGTCGGGGGATGGTATTAATATGGATTCTAAGAAAATGGAGGTGATTAGAAATTGGCCTAGACCTTTGACCTCATCGGATATTAGAAGTTTCTTGGGTTTAGTGAGTTACTACTAGAGGTTTGTAAATAAGTTCTATTCTATTGCTTCTCCTATGACTAAATTGACTCAAAAGAAGGCCAAAATTCATGTGGACAAATGAGTGTGAAAGGAGTTCCCAAATTTGAAGGATAAGCTTGTCTCCGCTCCTATCTTATCTCTAACGGAAGGGTTAGAAGGGTTTATTGTGTATTGTGATGCCTAAAGAATTGATTTGGATTGTGATTTTATGCAAAGTGGTAAGGTGATAGCCTATGCTTCTAGACAACTCAAGGTGCATGAAAAGAATTATCCAACCCATGGTATTTGCTATGAAAATTTGGTGTCATTACTTGTATGGGGTGCATATTGATGTGTTGACTGATCATAAGAGTCTACAATATGTGTTCACCCAAAAGGATCACAACTTGAGGCAACGAAGGAGGTTAGAGCTTCTAAAGGATTATGATATGAGTGTGCACTATCACCCCGGTAAGGCTAATATTGTGGCCGATGCTTTAAGTAGGGTGTCTATGGGTAGCCTAGCTCATGTTGATGATGGGGGCAAAGAGGTAGTTAGAGAGGTCCATCGATTGGCTAGATTGGGGTTTAGGTTGGAAGAGGTTGATAATGGTGGTATTGTGGTTATTGATGGCTCCAAATCTTCATTGGTTGAGGAGATGAAGGAAAAGCATGATCTTGACTCCTTCGTATTAGAATTAAAGGCCTTGGTGAGAGACAGGAAGGTGGAGGTTTATTCCCAAGGGGGAGATGGTGCCCTTAGGTACCAATGTAGATTGTGTGCGCCTTGTGTTGATGACTTGAGAGAGAAGGTTTTTGATGAGACTCATAATTCTTCCTATTCTATTCACCCCGGTTCTACCAAGATGTATAGAGATTTGAGGGATGTGTTTTGGTGGGGTGGTATAAAAAGAGATATTGCAAAGTTTGTGTCCATTTGTCATAGTTACCAACAAGTTAAAGTCGAACATCAAAGGCCGGGTGGTCTAGCCTAAGACATAGAGATTCTTACTTCGAAGTGCAAAGAGATTTATATGGATTTTGTGTTTGAGTTACCCAAGACTAGAAAGGGTTTTGATTCCATTCGGCTTGTGGTTGATAGAATGACAAAGTCGGCTCATTTTCTAGTGGTCAAACCTACTTATGGTGCCAAAGATTATGCTAAGTTATACATTCATGTATTGGTTAGATTGCATGGGGTACCCTTGTCCATCATATCGAATCGTGATGCTCAATTCACTTCTCACTTTTGGAGGTCCTTCCGATGAGGTCTTGGTACCAAGGTAAATCTTAGTACAACCTTTCACCTTCAATCGGATGGACAAACTAAAATATCTATCCAAACTCTTGAGGACATGCTTAGAGCTTGTGTTTTGGAGTTTAAGGGTAGTTGGGATGATCATGATCCACTCATTGAGTTTGCTTATAATAATAGCTATCATTTTAGCATTGGTATGGCTCTTTTTGAGGCCCTCTATGGTAGACGTTGTAGGTCCCTGGTTGGATGGTTTGAGGTAGGGGAAATGGTTTTGTTGTGTCTATATCTGGTTATGGAAGCTATGGAGAAGGTAAGGTTGAAAATAGCCGAAAGTTGTCAAAAGTCCTATGCCGATGTGAGGAGAAGGGAGTTTGAATTTAATGTTGGTGATTGGGTCTATTTGAAGGTCTCACCCATGAAGCATGTGGTTCATTTTGGTAAGAAGGGTAAACTGATTCCAAGATTAATGGGGCTTATAGAGTGTTGAGAAGGATTGGTAAGGTGGCCTATGAGTTGGAGTTGCCCAATGACACGAACATGGTTCATCCAATCTTCCATGTGTCTATGTTGAGGAAGTGTGTGGGTGATCCAAGTGTTATTGTGCATCTTGATGTTGTGGGTGTTGTGAAAGACAATTTGACTTATGAATATGTTTCGGTAGAAATCTTGGATAGGTAAGTGAAGAGGTTGAGGAACAAGGATGTTGCTTCTGTCAAGGTTCTTTGGAGAAACCAACAAGTTGAGAGTGCCACGTGGAAAGCCGAGGCGGACATGCAAAAGCGATATCCCTATCTCTTTAATACTACTTAAGCCTAAGGTACTTAATTCTGAACCTCCTATGTGATTTCATGACTCATGTACCAGCCCTTCTGTCATATGCATTCACTCATGTTTATGTTGACAAGTTCATGAAAATTTTGACACATATGTTGAGATTTGTTTTTTTTTGAAATGATGTTTAAGTGCATTGTTGCAGTTGGGGCTAGTTTCTTCATGATTATTCTTCTGAAGTAAGCTTCTTTGGCATTTGGAGACGAATGTTCACAAGGGTGAGATATTGAAATGACCCTAAAAAGTGCCCAAAAATGTGCATAAAAAATGTCCATAATTGTAATTTTCATATATATCAAAATCCATGCGTGATACGAAACCTAACTTTATATTCTTGATCAAGAGGCAAATTGAGTGGGAAATGGGTCTAACCCTGATTTAAGAGTAATCATATCAAAATTTTATTTTCCATAATTTGCAATTTTCAGTGTTGATCCGCATCCTTGGCGCGACACTGCTAGGATGAGGACTAGTATTATGTTTGGCTAGTTGTGTTGTCTCGATCAAAGGCGTTTGGGTCTTGGGCTTAAGCCTCCCTGAAAGGACCCAAAAAGTGCCAGAAAATGTGCCTCGGAATGCCTAAATTTTAAATTCCATATATCTCAAAATCCATTTGTTATTTTGAAAACTCGACTTCATATTCTTGTTCAGGTGGTAAAAATTAGGGGTAAAGGTTCTAATCCTGCTTTAGGAGCGAAAGATCAGCAATTATGAAATTCCAAGAATGCAATTTCTAGTGGCAAATCCGCTTAACTTCTATGATGTGCCACAGTACAAAAAGTGGCCTTCTTTTTTTTTTTAAACCCGGTCCAAGACTTCTAAGTCTTGGACCTAAGTGTTCCCAAACATGTTTTTACCTATATTAGCGGTATTTCACCCTCATATCATCCTAAACATTTTTCAATACTCACGCAAACACTTAGCCATATTTTCACTCCCCAAATTCAAGTCCCAAACCCTCATCCTAAGCTAAGGTTTTCCTCCAAGGTTCTTCTTCAAGCTTCAAATCTCCATCTTCAATCTTCACCAAGTTCACCTCTAAGCTAAGGTATTTGGGTTTCTTTCATGGGTTCCTATCACCCATGATACCCAAGCCTCCTTTTACTCAAATTGCATGATTCAACGTTGATTTACAAGTCACTGCACACTATGTTAAAGCTATGTAATGTTGTGATTGTTTTGCTGTGTTTTGAGCTATAAATCTTGGATATATTGTAAGATTTGAGGAGGGGTTTTGATGTATATTTCTTGAGGGTGTTGCAATGTGTTGATTGATGGTTGTACAATGGATTTTCTTACATAATTTCATCTCTCTATTTTATGGTTTTACATTAGCATTACACACCTTCTAAGTGGTTGATAAAATGTTCGGATGTGGTTTCTTCAGGAGTTCAAGGTTCAAAGCATGATATATGATATGATTGACTATATGATGATGTAATAAGTTAATTTATATGATATACTCTATATAAAGTATTGCATTAGACCATGCCCAATTCGGGGGGGAGGGGGGAGGGTCTAAGCACCCTGATAATCGAGATGGGGGTTTATACTCATCAACCGAGTGAAGGGTTAGTACTTCTCCACCTACTGATGGGGTGGCATCATCACTAACCAAGATAGGGGTTTGTAATCATAAACTGAGGGAAGAGTTTGTACTTCTCCACCCAGGTGGCGGCATTATCACCAACCGAGTGAAGGGTTAGTACTTCTTCACTTACGTGATGGGGTGACATTATCACCAACCGAGTGAAGGGTTTGTACTTCACCACCTACGTGATGGGGCGGCATCATCACTTACCTGCCAAGGGGTTATACCTTGGAAATCTAGCTTGTTCTATTCTACACGTATGATATCTTATATGAGCATAAGTTATTTAAGTATGTTTTACTTGACCATCGATCATACATTCCATATTGTTATATGACAACTCATGTATTTTGATTATGATATTATGTATATCTTGTTGCATTGCATCCTACATACTTAGTACATTCAAATGTACTAACACATACTCTATGCCTACATGATGTCACCATGTAGGAATAGGTTCCCAAATTGATCATCCTCCTCCTCCATGTAGCTAGTTTGGTACTACTTAATCTAGTAGGTAAGTCCTCCACTTCGTGGACCATAGTCTATATTGCTCTTATTTTATTAACTCGTTCTTCTTTATGTCTATTTTGACTATAAGGGTGAGCTCGGATACTTTGTCTTGGCCCTCGCTCTTATTTATGTATTAGAGGTGTTTGTTTGACATGTTATGTATCTATGCTAAGAGCCTTGACTTTATTTTTCTTGATGTCTATGGTATGAAAGTTCTTTCCCGTAGCCCTATTTGTCCCACTTTGTTATCTCTTGATGCTTGATTTATTGCTTCCACAACCAATGATGTGTAATGACAAGTTAAGAAGCTTGTTTGGAGTTCCTTCGGATTCCCCATTTGCCATGTCATGTCTAGGCCTTAGGCTTGGGTTTGATAAACTTGGTATCAGAGCACTAGGTTGATAGATCCTTGGTGTCCAACGCACCACATCTATTAGAGTCCTATTCATGGTTGTAAAGCATGCCATGACTATGAATAGGAGGCTATGAGATGTTTTAGGAAATGTTCCCCTTCTTCATGTTCTAAGTCATGCTGTAGAGTTGTGGTAAGTTTTTCCCCATAACGATTGTTCTTTGCTATGCTAGATCATGCCAAACACTAGAGGAAGAAGGTCTTAAACTCCCGAGGAGCAACCTACTAATGGTGAGCTTCGGGATGCTCTCACTATGCTTGCCCAAGTTATGGCCAACCAAGTCAATCAAGGGGCCAAAGCGTCTCATGCTAATACCTCGAGAGTTAGGGTAAGGGACTTCATTAGGATGAATCCTTCAATTTTCTTTAGGTAAAAGATGGATGAAGACCCACAAGAGTTCATTAATGAGGTCTACAAATATTGATATCATGGGTGTTGGGCCGAATGAAAATGCAGAGTTGGTAGTATACCAACTCAGAGGGATAGCTCAAATATTATATGATCAATGGAAGGGTGAGAACGGGATTGGTAAGGTGGTGCTTTGGGATGAGTTTAAATTTTCCTTCCTTAGTTGGTTTTTCCCTCTTAATCATAGGGAAGCTAAGTTGGTGGAGTTAATGAACTTGAGACAAGGTGGTATGAGTGTGAGGGAGTATGCCCTCAAGTTTAATCAACTTTTGAAGTATGCTCCTCATTTGGTGGCCGATCTTAGATCTAGGATGAATAAATTTGTTATGGGGGTCTCCAATTTGGTGAGTGAAGAATGCCCGTCTGCCATGCTAATTAGTGACATGGACTTGTCTCGGTTGATGACCTAGCCGACCAAATGGAGGAGGAAAAATTGAGAAGGAGGAGGAAAAATTGAGGGGCCATGAGGCCAAGAGGGCCCGTTTTGAGGATAAGTTCCAAAAAGGTGTTAGATTTCATCTAGGCCAAGGGCCTTCTCATGATACTGATAGGGGGTTTTCCAATGACTTCCCTAGGCCGAGGTGTTGGTGGTGTGGCTCCTATGGATGTGTCCCCTAGATGTGGGAAGAGTCATAATGGCCCATGTTTGGAGGGTTCTAATTCATGTTTTGGTTATGGGGAGCTTGGTCACAGGGAGATAGATTGTCTAAGAAATCGTGGCAAGGTCCAGGGAGCAAATGTGCTTTCATAAGGATCGAGGTGGTCCTTAAGGTGGTGCCCAAGGCATAATTGATTTTATGCTATACATAGGAGGCAAAGGGTTAGTGAGGTCCCTAATGTTGTTACCAATATGTTGAAAATCTTTGACTTTGATGTGTATGCTTGGATTGATCCGGGTGCCACTCTTTCCTTTGTTACCCCTTTTGTTGCTAAAATTTCCATGTTGTCTCCGAGTTGTTGCATGAGTCATATGAAGTGTCTACTCCTACTGGTGCCTCTATTGTTGCTAGGAAAGTTTATAGAAGTTGTCCTTTTTGCATTTTGCATAAGTTGTTGCCTTGTGATCTTGTTGAATTAGACAAGGTAGATTTTGATGTCATTGTTTGGATGGATTGGTTGCATGCCTACTATGCTTCTACTGATTGTAGAACCTGTAGGGTCAAGTTTTAATTTCCTAATGCACCCGTCCTTGAGTGGGAAACTCAAGATATGGTGGTCAAGGGTAGATTCATTTCATGCATTGAAGCTCGTAAGTTGATCTCTAAGGTGTCTCTTTACCACTTGTGAGGGTTAAAGATATGGAGTCCAAGGTCCCTGCCATAGAGTCGGTTCCAGTTGTAAATGAGTTGCTTGATGTCTTCCCAAATCCATCCCAATGTTCCTCCCGAAAGGGAAATAGATTTTGGCATAGACCTCCTCCCCGATACTCTACCTATTTCCATTCCCCCTTACCGTATGGCCCGGTGGAGTTGAAAGTGTTAAAGGAGCAATTGAAAGATTTGTTGGAGAAGAGATTTATTAGACCTAGTCAATCACCATGGGGTGCCCCGGTGTTGTTTGTGAAAAAGAAGGATGGGTCACTATGAATGTGTATTGACTACTGCCAACTCAATAGGGTCACCATCAACAATAGATATCCTCTTCCAAGGATTAATGACTTGTTTGACCAATTGCAAGGGGCTAGCTTCTTCTCTAAGATTGATCTTTGATCTAGGTATCATCAAGTGATGGTGAGGGAATGTGATATTTCCAAGATGGCCTTCCGGATTAGATATGGGCATTATAAGTTTGTTGTGATGTCGTTTAGGTTGACCAATGCATCGGTTTTCTTAATGGACCTAATGTATAGGGTCTTCAAACCCTACCTTGATTCCTTTTTTGTGGTCTTTATTGATGATATTTTGATCTATTCACATAGTAGGGAGGAGCATATGGGCCATTTGAGGGTGGTGCTACAAAGATTGAGCATGGAGAAATTGTATACCAAATATAACAAGTGTGAATTTTGGTTGAAGGAGGTTGCATTCTTGAGTCATGTAGTGTCAGGGGATGGTATAAAAGTGGATCCTAAGAAAACCGATGTGATTAAAAATTGACTTAGACTATTGACCCTGTCGGATATTAGGGCTTCTTAGGCCTAGTGGGTTATTATAGAAGCTTTGTAAATATGTTCTCCTCCATTGCTTCCCCTATTTCAAAATTGACTCAAAAGAAGATTAAGTTTGTTGGACCGATGAGTGTGAGAGGAGCTTCCAAACATTGAAAGATAAGTATGTGTCTGCTCCCATATTGTCACTATCGGATAGGCTTGAGGGATTTGTGGTGTATTGTGATGCTTCCTAGTTTGATTTGGGTTGTGTGTTGATGCAAAATGATAAGGAAATAGCTTAAGCTTCTAGACTACTCAAGGTACATGAAAGGAACTAACCTACCCATGATTTAGAGTTAGACGCCATTATGTTTGCATCAAATATTTGTCGTCACTACTTGTATGGGGTACATGTGGATGTGTTCACTGATCATAAGAACCTCTAATATGTCTTTACTCAAAAAGATCTCAACTTGAGGCAAAAGACATGGTTAGAACATCTCAAAGACTATGACATGAGTGTGCACTATCATCCAGGTAAGGCAAATATGGTGGCGAATGCTTTGAGTAGGATGTCTATGGGTAGCCTAGCTCATGTTGATGGAAGGGATAGGGAGATGGTTAGGGAGGTGCATCAATTGGCTAGATTGTGGGTTAGGTTGGAGAAGGTTGGTGATGATGGTGTGGTGGTTGTTGATGGTTCTAAGTCTTCTTTGGTTGACGAGGTAATAGCAAACAAAGATCTTGACTCCTCCTTGATTGAGTTGAAGGCCTTGGTGAAAGAGGGCAAAATAGAGGTTTTCTCCTAAGGGGGAGATAGTGCCCTTAGGTACCAAAATAGGTTGTGTGTGCCTTGTGTTGATGGTTTGAGGGAGAAGATCCTTGATGAGGTCCATAATCTTCTTATACTATTCATCCCAATTCCACAAAAATGTATAGAGACTTGAGGGATGTGTATTGGTGGGGAGGCATGAAGAGGGACATCGCCAAATTCATTTCCTGTTGCCATAGTTGTTAACAAGTCAAAGCCGAACATCAAAGGCCAGGTGATCTAACACAAGAAATAGAGAGTCCCACTTGGAAGTGAGAGATGATTAATATGGATTTTGTGGGTTGGGTTGCCCAAGACTAGACAAAGTTTTGATTCCATTTGGGTGGTGGTTAATAGGATGATGAAATTGGCCCATTTTCTACTGGTTAAGACCACATATGGGGCTGAAGAGTAGGCAAGGTTTTACATCCATGAGTTAGTGAGGTTATATGGGGTTCCTTTGTCCATCGTATCGGATCATGGTTCACAATTCACTTCAGTTTTGGAGGTCTTTTCAAAGGGGTCTTGGTACAAAAGTTCACCTTAGTACGACCTTCCACTCCCAAATGGATGGCCAAGCTGAAAGAACCATTCAAAACCATGAATATATGCTTAGGAAATGTGTATTGGAGTTGAGGGATAGTTGGGATGACCATCTCCCTTTGATTGAGTTTGCCTACAACAATAGCTATCACTCTAGCATCGGTATGACTCCTTTTGAGGCTCTTTATGGGAGACGTTGTAGATCACCGGTTGGGTAGTTTGAGGATGGGCTTTACTGGGACCAGATCTGGTTCTAGAGGCTCTTGAGAAGGTGCGTATGATTAGAGAAAGGTTGGAAATAGCCCAAAGTCGTCAAAAATCCTATGCCGATATTTGGAGAAGAGACCTTGAATTCAAAGTGGGAGATTGGGTTTATTTGAAGATTTCTCCAATGAAAGCTGTTGTCCCTTTTGGTAAAAGGGGAAGTTGAGTCCAAGATATGTCAAGGTAGCTTATGAATTGAACTTGCCTAGTGAAATGAATTTGGTTCATCCTGTGTTCCATATCTTTATGTTGAGAAAATGTATTTGTGATCCTAATGCTATTGGGCCTCTTGATGTTGTGGATGTTGTTGAGGATAACTTGACTTATGAGGAGGTGTCAGTTCAGATCCTAGATAGGCAAGTAAAGAGATTGAGGAACAAGGATATGGTATCCTTTAAGGTCCTTTAGAGGAACCAACAAATCGAAGGTGCTATTTGGGAGGTCGAAGCGGACATGCAAAAGCGGTATCCTTATCTTTTTCACTCCAGTCAAGCTTAAGGTACTAATTCTAAGTCCCCTATATGATTTCAAGTCTTATGTTTCAGCCCCTATGTCATTCATATGCATTCATATTTAAGTTGGCAAGTTATGATGATTTTGCACGTATGTTGAGATTTTGAAAATGGTGTTTTAAATGTGATGTGCACTGTTGTTGGGGCTGATTTGTTTATGATCACTCTTGTCTTGTATGGCCTTTTTTGTACATTCGGAGACGAATGTTTCCCAGGGGGAGATATTGAAACGACCCCAAGAAGTGCTCGAAAATGTGCCTCGAAATACCCAAAATTTTAAATTCCATATATTTCAAAATTTGTTTGCTGTTTCAAAAACCTAACTTCATATTCTTGTTCAAGGGGTCAAAATTAAGGGGAAAAGGGTCTAACTCCAATTTAAGAGCGAAAGATTCACAATTATGAAATTTCAAGAATGCAATATCCAGTGGCAAAGCCGCGTCACGGAGTACAAAAAATGGCATGCTTTTTTTTTTTTAACTCGGTCCAAGACTTCTAAGTCTTGGGTCTAAGTATTCTCAAATGTGTTTTTACCTTTACTTAGCCTTATTTCACCCTCATATCATCCTAATCATTTCCTAATACTCACTCAAACACTTAGCCATATTTTCACTCCCCAAATTCAAGTCCCAAACCCTCATCTTAAGCTAGGGTTTTCCTCCAAGGTTATTCTTCAAGCTTCAAGTCTCCATATCCAATCTTCACCAAGTTCACCTCTAAGCTATGTTATCTGGCTTTCTTTCATGGGTTCCTTTCACCCATGATACCCAAGCCTCATTTTACTCAAATTTCATGATTCAAAGTTGATTTACAAATGGGTCTTGATTATTATGAAATTCACTGCACACTATGTTAAAGCTGTGTAAAATTGTGATTGTTTTGTTATGTTTTGAGCTACAAATCTTGGATATATTGAAATGTTTGAGGAGGGGTTTTGATGTATATTGCTTGAGGGTGTTTCAAGGTGTTGATTGATGGTTTTATAATGGATTTTCTTACATGATTTCATCTCTATATTTCATGATTTTACACTAGCATGACACACACTCTAAGTGTTTGATAAAATATCTGGATGTGGTTTCTTGAGGAGTTGAAGGTCCAAAGCATGAGATATGATACAATTGACTATATGATGATAAAATGAGCTTATATATATAATATACTGTATATAAAGTGTTGCATTGGACCATGCCCAATCTGGGGGGGTCTAAGAACCCGGATATCCGAAATAGGGTTTTGTACTGATCAACCAAGTGAAGGGTTAGTGCTTCTCCACCTAATGATGGGGCGGCATCATCACTAACCGAGATGGGGGTTTGCACTCATCAACCGAGGGAAGGGTTTGTACTTCTCCACCTCGGTGATGTGGTGGCATTATCACCAACCGTGTAAAGGGTTAGTACTTCACCACCTATGTGATGGGGCGGTATCATCACTAGCCTACCAAGGGGTTGTACCTTGGAAATCTATCTTGGTCTATTCTACATATATGACATCCTATATGAGCATGCATTATTTAAGCATGTTTTACTTGAGCATTAATCATACATGCCATATTGTTATATGATGACTATTGCCTATTGTTATGCATTTTAATTATGATGTCTATCTTTTGTTGCATTACATCCTACAAACTTAGTACATTAAAATGTACTAATACATACTCTATGCCTACATGATATCACCATGTGGATACCGATGCCCAAGTTGATCATCCTTCTCCTCCACGTGGCTAGTTCGATATTACTCAAGCTAGTCGGCCAGTCTTCTACTTTGGGGACCATAGTCTATGATGCTCTTATTAGGTATTATGAAATTTTTCTTTATTGTCTATTTTGACTATGAGGGTGAGCCTAGTTACTTTGTCTTGGCCCCCGCTCTTATGTACCTATGCTAAGAGCTTTGACTCTATTGTTCTTGATGTCTATAGTATGAAAGTATTTTCCCTAAGCCCCGATTGTCCCACATTATTATCTCTTGATGCTTGATTTATTGCTTCCGCGACCAATGATGTGTAATGATAAGTTAAGAGGCTTATTTCGGGTTCCTTCGGGTTTCCCATTTGCCGTGTCCATCTAGGCCCTAGGCTTAGGTCGTGACACTCCCCATACGTAAAAACACCTTTACTTAGTCAATTTTTCAACCCCATATCACACTAAACATTCCCGAAAGCCTTCTCAACATTTAGACAAATATCTCAGTCAAAAATCAAGGGTCCCAAACTCAATTCAGATCTTAACGAATTCACTCAAGCTTCAAGTTCTCAATCACATCTTATCAAGGAATTCTCCAAAGTTGAGGTATGTGGGTTTCAACCATTGGGTCCTTTCACCCACGGTGCCCAAGATTCATTTTTACATAAATTGCATGTTTCTAAGTTGATTTACTTATGGGTCTTCTTATTATGAATTTCACTATGAACTATGTTGGGGTTTCATTAAAGTGTGACTGTTTAAGCATATTTTGAGCTATGAATCTAAGATCTATGATGAGTTTTGATGAGGGGTTTCAATGTATTTTGCAAGGTGGTATTACTGGTGGGTTGATTTACATCAATTTTTCTTGCGTGATTTCACTCTTGAATTGCATGATTTTACACCAGCATTACACACCTATCAAGTGTTTGATAAAATATCTGGTTTAGGGTTCTTGAGCTATTGATGATCTAATACATGGTCTATGAGTCAATTGACTTTATGATGATGACAATAATGTATATATGTGTTGATTTCATGAAAAGTATCTGTAGTATAGCAAGTTGACCACACCTTGTTGAGGGGGTCCTATACCTGAATCACCATGAATGGCAGGGTGAGACAACCATCAACCAATTAAGGGGTTGATACCTTAATCACCATGGTTGGTAGGGTAAGACAACCATCAACCAAATTGAGGGGTTGATACCTCAATCACCACGGATGGTAGGGTAAGACAACTATCAACCAATTGAGGGATAGATACCTCAATCACCATGGATGGTAGGGTGTGACAACCATCAACCAATTGAGGGGTTGATACCTCAATCTCCTCTCCAAGGATTTGGTAGGCCTTGGACATGATGGTCTCTTACTAAACATGTAATATGTTCTATACAAGCATGTTTTACTCAAGCATCACTCATACATGCCAAATTACTACATGCTTATTTAATGCCTAACTATGCATTTCAATTATGTTGCTTATCTCTTATTGCATTGCATCCTACGTACATAGTACATTCAAACATACAAACACATACTCTATGCCTACATTAACTTACCATGTAGGAATCAGAGCTCCTCACGATCATCCCCAACCTCCCCATCCCTAGTACTACATTCTCAAAGCAAGTTTGGTGAGTCCTCAACTTCGGGGATGATATCTCTTGTTCTTATGCTGTGTAAAGACTCTCATTATCTATTTGTATTCTTATGACTATGAGGGTGAGCCCAGACAGTTGTCTTGGTCCCCGCTCAATTCTAAATGTAGAAGTGTTATTAGACAAGTTATGTAACAATGCTATGAGCTTTGACACTTTTGATGTTTTATGTTATGAAAGACCTCCCTTAGCCCCTTATCCTTGTTTTATGCTCGTGTTGTTATTCAAATGCTTCTTCGACCAAGGATGTGTACTGATATGTTAAGAGGCTTGTTTGGTGTCCCCTCGGGTTTCCATTCGTCATGTCATGTCTAGGCCCTAGGCTTGGGTCAAGAAGAGTCTATTCATGAGATCCATAAATATAACCAGTGCATTAGTCAACCAAAAGACATAACCATAAATTCAAAATGCCCATACCTAGTCCGAAAAGCCGTCTTGGGAATATCACACTCCCTCATCTTCACTTGGTGGTAACCGAACTGAAGATAAATCTTAGAAAAGTGACTAGCCCCTTGCAGTTGATCAAAAAGTTCATCAATCCTTGGTAGAGGATACTGGTTCTTTATGGTAACCTTATTAAATTGTCGGTAATCAATGCACATTCTAAGGGAACCGTCCTTTTTCTTTACAAACAACACTGGTGCACCCCAATGTGACATGCTAGGCCTTATGAAACCCTTCTCCAACAAGTACCTCAATTGATCCTTCAACTCTCTCAACTCCGCCAGGGCCATATGGTAAGGCAGAATGGAAATAGGTTGTGTATCTGGAAGGAAGTCTATTTCCCGTTCGGAAGGAACATTGGGAGGCTCATTGAGAAAGACATCAAGAAACTCATTGACTACTGGAACCGACATAATAGGAAGGACTCTAAACTCAGCATCCCTAACCCTCATAAGATGGTATATGCAACACTTAGAAATCAACTTTTGGGCTTTAAGACAAGAAATGAATCTACCTTTGACCACCACATTACAACTTTTCCACGTAAGGACAGGTTCATTAGGGAATTGGAACCTCACTTTATGGGCCCTTCAATCAATAAAAGCATAATATGCATGTAACCAATCCATCCCAAGGATAATATCAAAATCCACCATATAAAGTTCAACAAAATCACAAGGCAAGACTTTATACAATACGGACACAGGACAATCTCTATAGACTCTTTTAGCAATAATGGACTCACCAACGGGGGTAGACACTTCATAAGGTTCACACAATAACTTGAGACACACGTGGAGCTTATTGGAAACAAAAAGAGTAATGAAAGAAGGAGTGGCTCACAGATCTATCAATGCATACACGTTATAATCAAAAACCTTTAACATATCGGTAACAACATCAGGCACCTCATTCAATCCTTGCCTTTCTTGGAGAGCATAAAACCTATTTTGCCTTGGAGCACCCCCTCATTGGCCTCCTTTTGCCTTTGACCCGCATTAGCACCTTGGCCTTGAGGACGACCAGTTCTACCCTTGTTTTGAGCATGAGGACAATCAATAACCTTGTGACCAATCTCACCACAAGCAAAGCAAGCACTAGAATATTTTAAACATGGACCACTACAGTTTCTCCCACACTTTTGGCACTTAGGATAGCTCATCCCACTATTACCACCTTAGAATCTTAGGTTAGATGCCCCATCATTAGAAAATCTCTTGTTAGGAGCATTAGAAGACCCTTGGCCTTGGAACTTGTGGCCTGGTGGAAATCGGCCACCCTTAGAACCTTGGAAACAACCTTTAAATCGAGCCGTCTTGGACTCCTTACTTCTCCTTTTTTCTAAGCTTTTCCCCTCAAGTTATTCAACAAATATCATGAGCCGAGGCAAATCCATATCACCCACAAGCATGGCAGTATGACACTCTTCATTAACCAAATTGGACACTCCTGACACAAATTTGTTCATTCTAGCTTTAGGGTCGGCAACCAAATGTGGAGCATACTTGGAAAGATTATTGAACTTGAGGGCATACACTCTCTCAAACTCATGGAACCTTGCATGAGATTCATAAACTCCATCATTTTAGCCTCTATTAACTCGATAGGAAAGAACTAGTTGAGGAAGGCGGCTTTGAACTCCTCCGGAGGAATAGCATCATCATCTCTCCTCTCAAATTTCCATTTTGAGTAAACCAAATTTGGGACACACTTTGAGTTGGTAGGCCGCTAACTCCGCTTTCTCCTCTGAATTGGCCCTTATGATAGACAACACCTTATACACCTCATCGATGAACTTTTGAGGATCTTCCTCCTCCTTGGACCCAAGAAACTCCGGAGGGTTCATTCTTGTGAAATCCCTCACCCTTGAGGACTGAGTAGGAGCACGAGGGGCTTGGACCCTTGGTTTATTTGGTTGGTCATAGTGCGTTCCAACATTTTTATGGCATCCCGGAATTCTCCTTAGGCTACCCCTCCATCTTGAGGAACTTGTGGGGTGGGAGGGGCTGGTTACTCCTCGGGTGCATGGGCTCTCCTTAGCCTTTCCCTTGGTATTGGCATGATCTAGAAGAAATAAGAGCGTTCGTTAGGGGAAAAGTGTTATATTTACACCTAAAGCACGATAAAGACCATGAAGAAGTGAAACATTTCCTAAAACTCCTCATAGCCTCCCATTCCTAGTTGTAGCGCGCTTCACAACCATGAATAAGACTCTAATCGAAGCGGTGTGTTGGATTTGCAAGGACCACTAAGAACCTATTACTCCAACAACAAGCTTGTCATGAGCCAAGCCTAGGGCCTAGATGTGACACGGCCAATGGGGAACCCGAAGGAACCCCTAACAAGCCTCTTAGCATATCATTCACACATCCTTGGTCGCGGAAGTAAAATATGCATCAACAAGTGATAAAATTAAAAATGGAAGCGGGACTAAGGGAAGTCTTTTAAAGCATAAAAGAGTCAAGCTCATAGCATATACAAATCATAGTATCAACAACACCTCTAACATAGAATAGAGTGGGGGCCAAGACAATTCTCGAGCTCACCCTCATGATAACAAGTATTCAATATAAAGAATTCTCAACATAGTAAGAGTAACTTTGATATTGTCCTCGGAGTTGAGGACTCACCAATGCTTTCCCTAAAGTACCGAACTAGCCACATGGAGGAGGATGATCAAAAGAAGCTCCGGTCCATACATGGTAATATCATGTAGGCATAGGGTATGCGTTAGTACGTTTAAATGTACTAAGTTTGCGAGGTGTAATGCAACAAAGACATAAGCCAATATATTCAAACTACATAATCATAATCAATAGATATATTACTCAATATAACATGCATGATCCAATGCTTGTAATAAAACATGCTTGTAAATCATTCAACTTGCATAATATATCATACATATGTGGGAAGAGACCTCAACTGACATAGATCAAGCAGCTACAACTTGGACTTCGAGGCCTAATACCCCCCTTTTCAGGTGACCAGACCTCAAATAATGAGCTTAACTTGAACATGAGAGTAGATAATAATCATACATGAACCCTTTCTTTAATATGAATGGCTCACAAGAGGTAAAAATCTTGAAATAGGGCACAACTTGATAATTGTAAAATCACAGATACATTTCGTGAATTCAATACATGCTTGAAAGACCTTAACCATCATGAAGTCACTTGACTTGTAAACCATGTAATAGATCATCAACAATTTGAGAATTCTTGTCATGTAATTTTATCAAACACATGGTATGCTCATGATACTTGTTCAAAATCATGTAATTCAAGAGTAAAACAAGATGAGTAAACTAAATGCAAATCAAACCACCAATATTGTAGTAAAACCCTCATCTAGGGTGTCTTGAAATCCATCACAAAAGCTCATAATACTTCATAGCTTCATATGGAAGATTTCACGTTAAAATGGGCTAAATATGGAAGATTTCAAGTTAAAATGGGCATGGGGCTATTACCGCAATGTCCTTGGATGAAATGAGAGAATCAAGGAAAATATTACACTAGTCCGTGCCCCAGGAGCGACGAGGACCAGATGCGTACATCAAACCACAATAATCTGCACCCCAAGCACATCGTGACTTGGGCGCGGACAGACACTTAAAATAAAAAATTAACAAAAATTGTTTTTCTCTATGGGTCTTCTAAAATCTAGGCTATACCCATTCCCCACTCAATTTTGCCTCCTGATCCACAATATGAAGTCGGATTTTCAAAATCATGCACGAATTTTGAGATATATGGAAATTACGATTATAGGCCATTCTGAAGCTCATGAGGGGTATTCAAAGAAGGCTAATAAAGGGTCTTGGAGGTGAAAATAACATAGTATAGGCATAAAATGCTGGGAAATGACAAAACTTCCCCTTTTAAAATCTTACCGGACAGGACCACGAGACTCCATTTACGGGCCATGGTCTATTTTGTCGTAGATAGGTGTTTAATTTGATACCATTTTAGACTTTCAAAAACTCCTCTCTGATTTACATTCCACGACATGACCTACGACTCATAAAAGATTCTATGGGCTATATGATAAGTCATAGATTGAATCCCTAAAGGATCTCAAATTTCACCAAGTCTGCCCCAGGTTCAAAAAACTAACTTACGGGTCATGCAATGACTTTTGACTCGTAAGACCCTTCCTAATAGCTAACAGTCCAAAACTTTTTAGAACTTATTTTCTTGGATTTTCACACTTCTCACTAGTGGGGTCTTACAAAACACGGGTAGGAAAACATACCTTACAATGGAGAATAAAAAAGGACAAATAGAGAATTCTAGATTTTCCTGACGATTTGTGAGAGCACAAATGTTGAGAACTTGTTACGTCACTCCATTCCTTTGCTCAACACCGAGTTCTCTCTTCTTCTTTTTTTTGAAAATAGAAGACAAGCCACAAGTGACCTATCTTTTCATTTAATTGCACTAGTTAGCTCTCTGCCTTCGCGGACCTATAGGCACGATACTATCTCATTGCCTTTCTGCACTCTGCGATCCCGAACATTTGACCACCTTAATGAATGTCAGCTTGGTGCCAAACTTGGGCTATTTCTCTGCAACTTTAGGTGATCCTAGGCACAATTGAGCGATTCAACCTTGTGCAATAGGCAATCCTGAGGCCCAAAGTGATATCAAAACGGCCCATTTTCATCCTTTTGGAATTTTTGTTGTTGCTTCCACCCATTTCTTCAACTCCAATCAACTTGAAAATTCAAAACCTGCACAAAACTACTTCCAAATACTTGAAAATTGTGAAGGTTAGCCAAAAATAAAAAATGGAAATCAAGAAACTATTGTAAAAACTTAAAATTAAAGAATTTATCAAAATATAAACAAAACTTGATTCACTACCCATTTGTATTTCCACTTTGAAGCATTGAATCTCCTCCCTAATGTCAAGAAGATTTTCCATTTGATCTCATGAGGAGAGTGATGAGAGAACATTAACATTTTCCACCAATATCTCTAATTTTTTGAACTTGAATTGTCTACCCAACTTGTCATCAAGTTTCCTTTTAGGTTCCTTTGGTAGACATGGGAGTGTCAAGAGGTCTTCTTTAAATTGAGCTTCACACTTTATGGCCTCCAAGTAGGAAACAATCCAAACTTCAAATGAACCAAAGTTGTTATTTAAAATTTCCATGGCTTTCTCTTGCAACTTCGGTATCATTTCCTCAATTTTGGCCTCTTGGATGAGTATTGGACTTGTAAAATGCATAGGCCCCATATTTCTTCCATATCAAGCTCCAATCCTTCTTCATGAGACTCCAACTCATACTTGATCACCTTTGAGCTGGGGGGACTCAATCACTTCTTTGCTTAGCTTCAAGCCAACCTCCAAAACATCAACTTCCCATTTCAGATGGTCCAATGCATAATATCTAGCAACAAGCAAGCTCTTGAGATCATCCCCCATGTTGAGAAATTATTCCCCTTTGGGACACTTATTTGGAAAGTCTAAGACTCAAGTCCATGAGCCAATCTTGACTCATAGCACACTCATCGCTTTTCACATCCTCAACACTATTTTGCTTACAACAAAGTGCAATACTCCAGAGGAGATAGGAAAAAGGGCTTACATTCATCAAGCAAGCGTTCATCACAATTTAGCCATATAACAAAAAGAAAAACAAATAAAACCAAAAAGAAGTACTCACTAACAAAATAAAAAAGGGCAAACTACAAGTCTTAAATCAACTCAACATGCGTATTGTTCCCCGGCAATAGAGCCATTTTTGATGTCGCTCAACTCGGCTACTCAAAGGAAGTAGAGGCAGTCGTTATCAACATATTATCCAACTTTAGAGGTCAGGGTCGAATCCCAAAAAGAACAATGTGTCAGCAATTGAGTGGAACAAGGACCTATGGCTACTAGATTTTGAGTTGAATAACAAATACTAGGCAAAAATTCTAACTAAAATGGAGGGGAAACTAAACTAACAACTACTCCTAAGAAAAAATAGGGTAAGGATTGATCAAGAAAGGGGGCAAGGATAAGGGATATGGGAATCCATCAAAACTCAATCGATCTATCACCCTTACATAAAATGAACTCTATGGGTAGGCGAAGTTTCTTGTAGTCACTCCAACTAGGGAAAGTAATGTTTCCCAAAAGCTAGCTACACCTTTTACGTGAACCACTCAAAGATATGCCTGGCTTGAGCACTTCAAAGCAAAACTCCCAAGACCTTAGCCGTTACACCCCTTTTGAGGCTTTCAACTTATAAACCCATTACTATCACGTAATCCTCTGTTGCAACTACACTCGCTAAAGAAATAATTGAAGAAATAAGCTAGATTTAAGTGGCTACCACAAATCTAAGTTATATAAGAAGAAAAACATGAACTCATAAACCTTTTCAAGCAATTAAAGTAAATTGTGAGAAAAACTCTTGATTTTACAAGTAAATCAGCAACTAAGCATGAAAGAAAAAGAAATAATCAAGATCTATATATAAATTAACATCCAAGCTTCAATTAAATCTACAACTTTAGAATTCAAGAACAAGGAAGGAAAGAGTGAGTGAAAGATAAATAAAAGTGAAAAAACCCACACTCCTAAATACACTCATATATTTGTGGAAAACTTGCTCTAAATCCTCACCCAAAAACTAAAATCTACACCAAGGTATGGCTTATTCTTCAAAGATGCATGGATGTTCTTCTCTGTATGAATGAATCTCAATAACTCTAGAATGAGGTTAGGAGTGAGTGTAATTAACTTTTGGGACTGAAACTGATGAATTTCTAAAATGGCTCTGACATTAGTTAATGTAACAATTTGTGATTACTCTTGGCATTCCATGACCATCAAAGTTATGTCTCCTTGTGCTCTACCTCCGCGCTAGGGTTTAGCTCGTTCGCACATTTTTGTGTGCTATACCTCTGCGATTGCAGGCTTAAAGGCCACGTTCATGGTGTGTATCTACTCCCAGGTTCCATTTTTGTGCATTTTAGCTCCTTTTGGCTCTAATTAAGCTACAATCTTTGATTTTTCTCAGCAAAGCCAAGTCTAACCCATATGTACCTATAACATACACTATTAAAAACATGATTAGCCTCAAGTTATGAAATTAATAACAGAAAATCATAAGAAAAGACAAATAAATGAGTGTAAGTGATGCACTCATTAGCTTACTATTAGAGGATTCACATAACCATTTACACAACATTGTCTCCGTCTGCAAGAGCATGATGGGGAGTCAAAATCTATTCATAGGTGCCATTGGCCTCCATGTCTTCCTATTATCTCTAATAGGTGAAGTGACATTATGGTTATGTAAGCACCCACAGAGTTCAATCATCAGTTGGGCAGAAATGCGAAAGGACTTTTTGGAGAGGTTCTTCCCTAAGTTGAAGAAGGTGAAGTTGAAGGATCAAATCAACAACTACGAGTAGTAGCCTAGTGATTCAATTAACACTACATGGCAAATGTTTACAAGTGCTTGAGGAGTATCCCTGATCACAAGATTGATGATGATGCCTTGGTGGAAATCTTCTACTGAGCCTTAGATGAAAATAGCCAAGTTGTCGTTGACACTATCATGGGAGGATCATTTTTAGATTGTCCATTTCTAGTTACAGCTGAATGGTTGGAAAAGGTGGTTAAGACAAACCAGTCACGGGGGACAAGAGACAAGTCGATGACTAAAAACTCTTTCTTAGTTAGTATAGACTTTAAGCAGGTGAAGATAAATAACGAGATGATGTAAGAGCTGGCTTGAATTAGTACTAATGTGGGATTGTTGGTGAAGCAAAGCCTGGATAGAATGAATGCAGTCAATCATCAGCCTCTACGAGCACCTATGTATGAGGAGGCATACTATTTGAAGGACACTTGCTTTGTCACTGATTAGATGGGGAATTTTTGGACCAACGTCCAAGGGTCCAATCAGGACTATTGGCACCAATGTCAAGAAAATCAAAGTCAAAACTTCAATAGAGATGGATTTTTCAAAGACAACAATCGAGGTAGCTACTTTGATAAGAATAGGGGCTAGGACAAACTTGTTGATTGGGGACACAAAGATCATTACAGAAATGGTACGTATGTGCCACCACATAATCATAACTCTAACGCTAGTAGTTTGTGAATTGAGGAGATGTTTGATAGTCTGTTGAAGAAGGTTAACGTTTAGGATAAGACCTTAAAGGGGATGACATCTGAAATCTCCAACATTAATCAAAAGATTGAGTCTTATTTTATTTCTATCAAGTAGATGGAGCAATAGTTCAATAAGATGTCAACTCATTTAAACCAGTATCAGAAAGGTATAATGCCCAACAACATAGTGCAGAATCTGAAGAATGAGAGGTAGTGTATGGCAATGACGACATGTGATAGCAAGCACACTATTGACCTACTGATGCCAGTTGATGATGTTGAGGTTCATGAGAAGATGGTTGATAGGAAGGATGCAGAGACCAGAGATGCTAGCGCCAAAGTAGAGGAGATTGAGAAGCTTCCTCCACCTATATCTGTTAAAGGTATGAGAAGTTTTCTAGGTCATGTAGGTTTTTATAGGTGCTTTATAAAGGACTTCTCAAAGATTGCACACCATTTGTGTGAACTACTTAAGAAGGATTCCAATTTCATATTTGATGATACATGCCTGAAAGCCTTCGAAGGGTTAAAGCAAAAGTTGATATCAACACCCATCATAGTTGCTCTAGATTGGTCGAAGACATTTGAGATTATGTGTAATGCAAGCGGTGTTGCCCTTGGTGTGGTGTTTGGACAACACAGAGAGAAGATTCTACATCCCTTCTACTATACCAATAAAGCCCTAAATGTAGCACAAAAGAACTACACTATCACAAAGTAGAAGTTACTCACAGTGGTATTTATCTTAGAGAAGTTCAAGTCTTATCTTTTGGGAACCAAAGTTATTGTACATACCGACCACTCAGCATCGCGGTACCTAATGGCGAAGAATGATACAAAATGCAGGCTGACTTGATGGATACCTCGTATTCAAGAGTTTTAACTTTAATGTGATTAACAGAAAGGGACTAAAAATTAGGTTGCAGACCACCTATTTAGATTAGAGGATGAGGACATGGCAAAGTTTGATGATAAGGTGGAAATTCATGATTAGTTTCCTGATGAGAGAGTACTAGCAACATCTCATGACTTGATACCATGCCTTGTAGATTATGCAAAATATTTGGTTAGTGATATTATGCCAACAGACTTGACTACTCACAGATGCTGCAAGTTTATATCTGATGTGAGGAAGTTTTTCTGGGATGATTTGCATTTGTTTCGCATCTGCGCAGAGGGGATTATTTGTCACTGTGTTCCTAAGGTTGAAATGATCAGTATTTTAGAGTCTTTCCACTCATCCCTGGCGGGCAGGAATAATAATGGAATTAGGACAACACATAAAATCTTGCAGTGTGGATACAACTGGCCAACCGTCCACCAGGATGCTCATGACTATGCCAAGGTGTGTGATAGGTGCTAGAGAGAAGGTGGTGTTCCTCGTAAGCATGAGCTCACTCTAAACTCTGTTATGGTGATCGAATTATTTGATGTTTGGTACTTAGATTTCATGGGCGGATTGATTAGCTCTCATGGAAACAAGTATATTCTAGTGGCTATGGACTATGAATCAAGATAGGTGGAGTCAATGGCGCTTCTCAATAATGAAGGCAAGAATGTCACAACATTCTTAAAAATGAATATCTTTTCAAGGTTTGGTACCCCTTAGACAATCATTAGGAATGGAGGTTTCTGTTTGTGTAATAGGTTGTTCAAAACTCTTCTTAAAAAATATGGGGTAAAACATTGAGTGGCAACACCCTACCACCCACAGATGAGCAAGCAAGTTGAGGTGTCCAATGGAGAGATTAAATAGATTCTATCCAAGACTATATATGCAAACTGGACTGACTGGTCATGAAAGTTTGATGATGCATTATAGGCATACCGAACTGCATTAAAGACTCCTATAGTTATGTGTCCTTACCAACTTATCTTTGGTAAAGCTTGTCACTTACTGGTAGAGCTTGAGCAAAAGGTGATTTGGGCTCTCAAAAAAGTTGAATCTAGATTGGAATGATGCGGAAAATTCAAGGTTGAGCCAACTCAATGAGCTTGATGAGTTCCACTTGAATCCATATGAGAGCTTAGCCCTGTAAAAGCAAAGGATGAAGTTGTAGCATGATCATTGTATTGAGAATTACCAGTTTGCACTAGGAGATTTAGTTTATTTATACAACTTTAGATTGAAGTTGTTCCCTGGGAAATTCAAGTCTAGATGGTTGGGACTATTCAAAGATTGGCATATTTTCATCCATGGGGCTGTTGATTTGGAAAAGAGAAATAGCATGAAATTCAAAGTAAATGGACAAATAGTAAAACTATCTTGGCAATGTAGAAGAAACGTGAATACTGAAAGCATGGACACTTGCTGAATTATGAGAGTACCCAAGTTGTCTAAGTCGTGCCGCGACATTATTTAGGTGCTGCTTGGGAGGCAACTCAAGATGGATACCAGCGTTTTGGTGCCCAAGTATTTTTTTGACCCCTATGCTTTGATTTAGTTATCTTTTGTTGCATTGATGATAAAGTAAATGATTTTCGATAGGGTGTAGGTAGTTATAGGCCTTGGTGATGTTTGAGTAACCATGGCCTATAACTATCCTAAATTGTTATTCTGAGGGTTTTCTTTCCTTTTCCTTTTCCTAAGAACATTTATTTTCTATTGAACTGGTACGTTTAGGATGTGTAAGTAGTATTAGTAGCATATTACACTACAGTATGTGGAATATGTTAGTTTTGTGGAAAATGATACCCATCAAAATTATTGTGTTAGGTAGTTATGATAATAACCATGTGAAATTAGTAATTGACAATGCTTGTTCTGATAAGTTGTGGTTTAATTATGATGAAAATCATGATCTGAGAGTCTATTTGATAGTGTAATTAGTGCCAAGTGTGTGTGAGTTTCTTTGCAAAATTCTTATGCTATGTTTCAATTCAAAACTTTCCTTGTTACTCTGACTAAGATTGGTTAGGAACGGATCTTAGGCCTTTGTTCATATTAGCCCACGTAGTCTAAAAAACCAACCAAATGCTTGATGTATCCCTTGGTCCTAATACTCAACTTTTACATGTACCATTTTCTTTGTAAATACCTAAGTAACCAAGCCTTTTTGAATGTGAAATCTTGAATTTGGCCCTGGTCCTTCCTTGAATATTGTGCACTTTGACTCGGGCAAACAACCTAAGTTGAGGGTGGCTATCAAAAGTGGCCTTAGTTCATAGGTTGGATATTTTGCATCTCAACTCAGGCCAAAAGCATAAGTTGAGGATGGCTGGGGTAAGGAAAATCATACTAAGTGGGGTGGAAGCTAATGATACATGAAAAAGGGAAAATATGTTATGGGTGCGAGAAAATTAAATAGACGCTAATATAATGAGCTAAAAAGAGAAAGAATGTGAAAAATAAAAGACAATGAGCTTAGAAATTTGATTAAGACATCAAGAAAGGTTTGAAATAGGCGAAGGAAGAATTGGATGAATATAATAGTGTTGGTAAGGAAAAAGTGTAGAACAACACAGTGTCAAGGAGGGCCATTAGTCACTATGTTCTTAAAATATCATCCCAAAGCTCAATAACTTTTGTGCAATTCTAAATGTGAAGTAACTCTCTCTTAAATTCAGGATCTTCCACTGCACTCTGACCGCCCAACGATTCATCTACTTAAAAGTCCTGTAGTGATCTTAATGCAAATAGTTGAAGGTCATAGTCATGAGTATAGAGGCAACCATATGGTATTAAGCACAGTGTTTGAATATCTATTATGAGTATGGGTGATTTTGTTAGTCCCGAGCGTCGAATATGAAGATACTATCATTAGTGAGAAATGAAACTTCTTTTCAAGAGGGCACTTGAGTTACAATGTTGATTTCAAGTTATTTCAGTGATTGTTGCTTATCTATGGTGACCTTGCTTGTCATAGTTGCACTGTCACATATCTTGATCTGCATTGGTTTGTTTAATGATTATCTGATATGCACTGATGAGTTAGTTTGGGTATTTGTGATTGATTTAGAGATGATACATGCCATTAGATTGAGGCCTGTGGTGTTGCCATGCTGAAGATGTTTACGCTCCAATAGGAAAGCGGTCATTGTCAGCAATTAACCTAATCGAAGTTAGGGTCGAATCCACAGGGAATACAAGGCTTGACTACAAGACTTCACTACTAATCATTTCTAGTATTTATGACTAGAATCTATACATGGGGGGGGGGGGTTTGTGATTCAAAAACAAAATAAAATAAACACTAACTATAATGCAAGTAAACACTCAATTTTGGGGACAACTCGGGAATTGTGTTCCCCATGGTTTGTCGACTCGATTACCCTAGATAACATAACTATAATTGGTGATTTGCATGCAGGATAACAACCTAGGTTCTTCTAGCCCTCTTGTGAAGGTGAAGGTCGAATTTCACCATGGCGCGTAGTTGGCCACCATGCTGTGCCAACTAACCTATACCAATAGTCCCAGTTAAGCTCCCCTTGGTCAGGTTTGGTTGATTAGATGAGAACACACCATTCAAATTCTTTCATCTACTTCCCTTTTCCTATTCGTCACTACCATGGTCGAGATCATGATAGTGGGCGGGGTTTGGTGTTGGCCACCACCAAACAATAATAAAAATAAAGAGAAATAGATAATACATGCAAAACCCGAATCATAGAAATGCAAGAAACCTAGGTTTAATAAAAAATGGCTTGGCGGTATGTTAACGAATTGGTCCACTATAGAAACAAGACTTCATTATTTCAAGTCAACTACCCATGGTTCCCACAACCCCAAGTTATGGGTGCTTAGCTCCTCATTGCTAAAAAACAAAACACATGCAAAATGTACATGATAGACATAGTTGAGAGTTTTACCAAATACAAATAAAGAGAATAGGAACCAAAAGTTTCAACCCCACAAGCTTGATTGATCAACAATGAGTACAAGGTAAGAGTTACAACCCCCAAAATGGGTTTTCCAAGAGAGAACAATAAACTACCTTAAATAACTAAGAGAAGATTCAAAATGTAATGGTAGATTGTCTACCGATTGAACTCTCTCTCTAAAACCTAACTTAAACTATATATAGTATTTACAAAATAACCCTAAAAGTTACACAGAAAAGACAACTGGCAGCTGATAAGTCTCACAGTTACAACTCATAGGATGACGTATGAGTTGTAGTCTGGGTATCATATCAGGTTCTTGGCATCTTGGACTGAACTGGTAAGGCTCATAGGTACGAGTCGTTGCTTTAGCTACGACTCGATGTTTGTCTCAGAGTCTTGGTCTTCAGTTTTTGGTCCAATATTTTGACTCTCTAATTCTTGCTATGAGTCCAACTATATGAGTCGTAGTGTGGATTATGACTCATAGGATGTCCTCGTAGGAGTGACCTTCACTTGGAAGATTTTTGATTTTGGTCTCTGATTCTAGCTATGACACAACCCTATGACTCGTAGCTTGAGCTATGACTTGTAAGTTGGATCGTATGGGCTATGCTTTAGCAAAATCTACAACATTTCTTCAAAATCATGCCAACCTAACTTTTCTGCAGGATCAATACAAAACTACATCAAAACACTAAAAAGTCGCTTTAAGAACTCACAAAATCCCTTATTTGAGGCACCAAATGTGTTGTATTTTGACAGCACATCATATAATTCTTATGTAGATTAGGTCCATTGCTTAAGGACAAGCAACAATTTCAAGTTGACGGTGTTAATGTGCTGCCAAAATACAACACTCTGATGCTTAAACTTGAAATTTTGTGTATTCTCAAAACGATGTTAGTGGGTTTGATGTGTGTTTGTTTTTATTTTATAGGATTATAAGGTTTAGTATGATTTTTTTTACAAAATTAGAGTTTTTGAGGATTTACGGGCTACGCTATGAGATATGGTTTAATCCATGAGTCGTAGCAAGGTTTCATGAGTCATATCCAGTGAAGAGTCAAGTTTCTGATGTTGCATCCACAAACTATCAAATGAGCCATAGATTTTTTCACGTGTCTTGGATTAGGGTCATGCCTGAAGGATCAGATTTTGAAGAGTTTCAAGAAAGCTATCAGACGATACCCTCCACAAGCCGTAAGTTGTAGGATGGCCTGTTATGTAGCCCAAGTTACACCTCCTTTTAGAGGATAAAGTAGTCGATATCAAGATATAGAACCTAACCGAGGTTAGGGTCAAACTGGGAATACGTAGTCTCAAGAAAATTCAATGACTGTGACTCAAGTGGTTAACCAACTTACTTCCCCAAGGGGTTTGCAATAATCAATAGCGAATAAAAATAAAGTAATGAGCACAAGAGAGAAATCAATATGGATAGAAACTAGAGCATTATGTTTCCTATGATTCCCTAACTCAATATCATCGGATGAACTAATTCTTTGTAGTGTATAGCATGCAGGACGGTAAGTTTAGTTCACCAAGCCCTTTGGTCAAAGATGAGAGGTGAATTTCACTATACGACTTGGCCCATCTCCATAGTGTGCATTGCTAACCCTTACCTATCAGTCCCACTACAACCTCTCCTTGGCCCAGTTTGGTTGATTAGATGAGAACACCTCAGTCGAATCTTGTTAATTAATCTTTTTTCCTATTCATTACTACCTTGGTCAAGTCAGTAACACTATGTGAGTTCTAATGTTGGCCACCATCAGAAAACATGCAAAAGGAAGAGAGTAAATTAATGCATGTGTACACACCTTCCAAGAATTATAAATTATTTGATTTTACTTTATCAGTTAGTTCTTAATGGTTCCCACAACCCTAGTTGTGGCTTTATCTACTCATGCTTTGTGTAGATGCAAGAATTATGTATTGAGAAAATATAATTGAACACTTAAACAATAGAATTAAGAACAAGAAAATCCAACTTCATCAAGAATCACAAGCTTAAAGATGAAATTCAAACAAAAGTGTTCTCAAAGACTCTCCAAAGTAATCTCACAATTTTCTCTCTAATTACTGAGTTCTCTGAGTACTAGGTGAAAACTTAAGAATAACAACCTAAAAAACCTATTTATAATAATTTAAATACAAGTCCTAAACAAAATAGGAGAACTGGCCGGCACGCCATATGAAATGGGTTTAGGGGCGGCATTGCATTCCACGGCCTACAATCGGGGTCTCGTACATAGCTGCTAGAAATTTGGGCCTCAACTATATGATACCCTTCTATGACTCGTAATGTGATTTACAATGCCTAAAAGGGTTTCATCTGATGAATCTTCAAAAAGTCTCAATCTCTAATCCTCTGGGCATGACCCATCTTCTACGACTCATAAAACATTCTACGACGCATCTGCATATTCATAAAATCAACTTCAGAAAATAGCCCCTCACCTAAAATGTTCACTAAACCACTTTACGATGCGTAGAATGATCTACGACACATAAAAGGTCTCGTATAGCTGTAAAAGTTAGCAAATTATTGATGTCACTCAAGTTACACCTTCTTCTTAGAGGATAAAGTGGCTGCTGTCAAGAAATAAAACCTAACAAAGGTTAGTATCAAACCCATAAGGAATACGTAGACCAAGAGAATTCACCAATTTGCAGTCTGAATATTAACCAACTTACTTCCCCAAAAGGGGGGGGGGGGAGGATTTGCAATAATCAATGAGAAATATAAATAAACTATCACAAGAGAGAAGTTAATAAGGAGAGAAAATAGGGTATTGTATTCCCCATGATTCCCCAATAAGTATCACCGAATAACTTAATTCTTTTCTACTGTATAGCATTTAGGATAATAAGTTATGTTCATCAACCCTTTTGGTCAAAGGTGAGAGGTCAATTTTACTATATGACTTTGCCTATCTCCATAGTGTGCATTACTAACACTTACATATTAGTCCCAGTACAACTTCCCCTTAGCCTAGTTTGGTTGATTAGACAACAACAACTCAATCAAATCCTATTAATTAATCTCTTTTCATATTCATTACTACCTTGGTCCACTCAGTAATACTGGACGGGTTGTAATGTAGGCCACCACTAGAAAACATGTAAAAGGAAGAGAGTTAATTAGTACATGCATATACACTTTCCAATAATCATGAATTATCTTGTTTTACTTTGTTAGTTCTTCATGCATCCCACAACCCTAGCTGTGGATTCAGCTACTCATGCTATGTGTAGATGCAAGAATTATGAATTGAGAAGATATAATTGAACACTTACACAATAGAGTTAGGAACAAGAAAAATCCAACTTCAATAAGAATCACAAGCTTAAGGATAAAATTCAAACAAAAGTGTTCTCAAAGACACTCCAATATGATCTTACACAATTTTCTCTCTAAATATTGAGTTCTCTGAGTACTAGGCAAAAGCTACTAAAAAATAACCTAAATAACCTATTTATAATAATTAAAATTCAAGTGCTAGACAAAATAGGAGAACTGATCGGTACGTCATACGAAAGGTGTTTTACGGGTCATATTGCATTCCATGGCCCGTAATAGGGTACTTGTACTCAGCTGCTAGAAATTTGGACTTCAAATCCACAACACCACTCTACGACTCGTAAAGTGATGGTGTTTCTTCTAATGAAATTCCTGAAAGTCCAAGTCTCTGATCCTCAGGGCACGAACCATCTTCGACGACACGGAAAATCTTCTACGGCTCGTCTGCATGTTCGTAAAATAAACTTTGGAAAACAGCCCCTCACTGAAATTATCCATGTAACAACCCTACGGCATGTAGAATGATCTATGGCTCGTAAAACAGTCTCGTATAACAGCAAAAATCAGCAACTTCTACAATTTTCCCCAAAATTAAGGCTAGCCTGTAATCCTGCAAACATACCCACAAAAATCACGTAAAATTAACTAACATCATATTGAGAACACACAAAATTTCATGTTTTAAACATCGAAAGTATTGTATTTTTGCAGCACATCAACATCCCAACATAAAATTGTTACTTGTCCTCAAGCGACGGACTCAATCTATATAGATAATATAGTAAAACACAAACCTCAACCAGATGGCATACATAACTTAAATCTTAGACTCAAACACCCACACCAACTTTTCAAAATAGGATTATATAGTTATCTAGCAAACCAATAAAAATGGTGCATGTGAAAACACAACTATGACAAGCAAGGAATTATTAACAATCCACAATCACTGAACAAGTCTAGTGCTAACAATGCAATGGAAGTGTCCTCACAAAAAGAAGTCCCATATTTGACACTAATTGATGTCTTCATGTTTAACCTTGGGACTATACAAAATCACTCACACTCACAATAGATATTCATTCATAATGTCTAATACCATAGGCTTGCCCCTATACTCATGACTCAAACCTTCAACTAACTGGACTAGGATCACCTTTAGGACTTTCGAGGCTTGTAACATAGGCTCAGGGCGGCTTTGATATGCTATTATGGGAAAACAGTGACTAAAGGCCCTCCTTGACGCTGCATTTTTTCTACACTTTTGCCCTACTAACTTCGTTATTTTCACCTTATTCTCCCTTTTCCTATTTCAAGCTTTTCTAGGTGCTTTCATTTTATTTTGCAGCATTTTGCCTTGATTTTACACTTCATTTTGCTTTTTAGCTTTCAATTGAGGCATCACTTATTTTTCATGCACCCACTACACGATTTTCCTTTTTCTCCATTTTACTAATTCACCCCCTTATTTTTGTGTTCACCCTTACACCAGCCACCCTCAGCTTAGGCTTTTGGCCTGTGTTGAGGTGCACAATATCTGTCATCAGTTACAGGGCCACTTTTGGTTGCACCCTCAACTTAGGTCTTTTGCCTCAGTCAAAGTGCACAATGTTCAAGGAAGTACCAAGGACAATTTTAGGATTTTATAACAAGGCTAGTTTAATTAGGTGTTTTAAAAGAATAGGTATGCGTTAGGCTCAAAAATTGGGAACCAGGATTATATCATCGTTTTGGTTTGTGACTTTTAGGGTAAGTGGACTATTAAGAACAATGGCCTAAGATTCTTTTGTAATCCAATTAATCTATAATCTAACTTAAAGTAACATGGCAAGTTCTTAATTACCACAAGGCATATGAATCTATCAAATTAAGCTCACACTCACATGGCAGTGCATACATTATCAACAAAATACTCTCAGTTCATGCTTTTCATCTCAATGTACCCTCACTTATCAAAACATACATTGTCATACCTAAACATGCATGGTTGCTAGCTAACTACTAATCAAAATTTTTGGTGGGTGTTATTTTAAAATAAAATATAAAACATGTTGCGACAAGTATTGGTACAATATGCTACAAATAACATCTAATCATCCTAAATATGCTGATACAGTAGAAGTAAATATCCATGGGGGAAAAGAACACAGGTAAGAAAACCCCGGGATAAAAAATTAGGGTAGTCATCGACCCAAGCTACTCAGACTTCACTGAGGCCCATAACTACTCACACCCCATTGAAAAAGATATGCATTGTCCCCAATGCACTAAATCAAAGCAAAATAAATCATATAGGGGTCAAAAAGCATACCTGGGCACCTAAGCACCAATGTGTGGATAAGTTTGGTCACCCTCCTCCTACGGGGTGGTCCCTTCAATAGTAGTGTTATGTCCAAAGGGTCCAGCACCCCTCACTTGCTCCAACTCTCGAGCTCATTATATTTGCTCGTCCTTCCTCGATCTCCTCAAGACAAGCTCAAGCTCCTTCTCCTTTATCATCCCCGCCTGAAATCGTACAACATCGGGATCATCGTCCAGGAAGGGTCTCTTCCCATGGGAAGGCTTGATGGGCTCATCAGGAGCAAATAAGTCAACCATCGGCACTAAAAATATAGTCGCTGATAGCGCAATCAGTGCTGGGAGTGCTGCTGTCATGTTAGCTTGGAGCTGCTGGATCTCTATCTGCATAGCTGAAAAATCTAAAGGTCGGGCCTCGCCAATCTCTGATGTACCCTCTCCTCGAAGGCATCAATATATGCATCCATGATGGAGATAAAATCCTAGTAACCACGAATGCCTGCATCCGACCCTTCAAATTTGAAATGGCTTGGCAGATTCATGGCCTGATCTGATGAACAAGTTGAGTTAACTACGACTCAGCATGTGGTAACCTCTACGCAAAGGCCTGTATAGATATGGCAAACACATAGATCATGCTCGCAGTAGTAGCCTGTGAAGTTGTGACGTGTGATGCAGGAATAATAGTAGTGGGCCCCCTCTCCTCAATAGCAACAACAGTTGTTGTGGCAGTCTATGAACCCTCAGGTGATGGCGTTAGGGTGAATATCTCAGGCGTAGGTGGAGGTTGTGCTCATTGGATTGCCACCGGGTTCTCTTCAACCTTGATCAGGCTGGGATACAATGGGCACAGTGCCTCAATCAATTGTCCAACTTGTGTGATATCTCCACCCTCGATCCTAGATTGAGCCTGTTGATAAAGCACGGGTATGGGATGGAGGTGGACCTCTTTAGTGCAGCCTTTTAAATCTGTTCAGCTATGAGGTGGGCCCAGTCAATATCATAGCCAACTAAGATGCTAACAACCTAAACCGCACGCTCCAGTGTTAGTGTTTTATCAGCAACTATTGGTCGGACGCGTGAACAATGAATTGCCAAACAAAAACTTAGTGGGGAAGCTGAATGAAGCCTTTACCATAGACTTCAAGTGAGTGGAGACCCATGCAGGTTTCGGACCCTTCTCAGCAATATACCCAGCCACCCATCTCATCAAAGTGGCTCATCGCTCTGGATCTTCCATGACAAGTGGGTCCCTTATCTACCCAACCTTATAGTCAAAATCTGCGGTGGATCTTGGGGCAAGGAACTCTGGACCAAATAGTATTTGGCAGATAGTGATCTCTGATATATCCACCTATCGGCCCTTCACTCTCGTGTCAGTCAGTCTGGACTGAATGAGGGGCTTCTTCCCCTTGGGAAGAGTGATCTTGATAGTGGATGCATGTGAGGCATAAAACTCCTCACCATGGTCGGGGAGTATTGTCCAAGTGCATGTGTGAGCCACTGAAGCCCATATCGAGTCATCGTGCCCTGGAGACCGGGGACACTACATAGTCTGTCTGAGATGAGTTAGGGCTCGTCATAGATGGAACAGGCTAGCTTGCCCTGCTCTGTCAACTGTACACCCTTCACATATATCTCCTCAATGCCCTCGACGCACCACCAGTTAGTAAAGGCATCCATTGTAGATTGTGATGATCGGGGTGCGATGGAGGACTTTGTCTTTCACTAGTCTTGAAAGTTGGACTCCTCTATAGATGGAGTCATCTCTAGTAAGCCATTCTCATCGCTACCTCCTTCCTCAGACTGGGGAGTGCGGGCAATAACAACTTGAGTCTTGCCAGCTCTGGCAGCGGCTCTGGTCTGTGGTCTAGCCTCCTCTAGGTCTGGGTTGACATCCAACACCTTTAGAGAGCCACTCAGTGTAGTGACCTGCTCATCGTTCGAAGAGTCATCTATGAGCTTCCTCTGTAGGGCTTAAATCTCATTGTGTTTGGATTTTGGAGCCATAGTACTTGAAACATAAACACATACGCACCCTGGTTTGCCCCGCAAATGAAAATTGGAATGCAAAAAAACATTTCAGTTAGGTTGCAAAAGGGTTTTCTAAAAGCACCTTCGCGGGCCATAGTGGATACTACGAGCTGTAGAGAGCTTTCGTAAAGTAGTGGTTTAAACAAGATTTGCTACTAAAAAAGTCTATGAGATCGGGTACGACTCATAAAGTGGTTTACAAGTCATAGACTGAATCATAGAGATTTTTAGTGAGTAAATAATTTCATGCAGGGATCTACAAGACCTATCTATGAGCTGTAAAGAGATTTACAACTCGTAGAATGTCCCAGCTGATCGATACTCAGAAACATCAAGTTTCTAGAATTTTGCACGAGGGGCAATTATGACTCATGGAATAATCCACGGGCCGTAGAAGCAACTCATGGATAAGACAACTCAGTCACCTCAGTTTCTGAACCCATCACATGGACCCGAAAAGACTTTTTTCTACACACAAATTGCCAGCATCGAATCAAGACACACTCACATGATTTCTATAACACAACATTACCCATAATATGTTCTAAATACATACACCCCATTGATAGTGATCAAGCATATATACCCTATAATTGTGACCACTTATTGATTTCAACAAGATCATGCACCTATATCATCACCCACCAATTAACAAACACAATCAGTTAATCACATATAGTGAGTGACTTAAAACGCACAAACAACTATCCAAGACATTCACACAAGGCTAAAGTGGCAATTCTGGACTTAGATAATAATTCAAACATGGTCAACCTAATTTCAACCAACACAAATTAAGTTCAAACATGGATTTTATGTCTAAACACCACTCTCCACATAATTTCCAAATCAATCATTCAAACCAAGGAAAATTGAAGGTTTTAATCTAACCAAAATCTTACAAAATTTCAGATTAAGTTGAAGAAGATGAAGGAGATAACTAGGCATGAAACCCAAGGTTACCGGACTCTTGCCGAAAAATGGGTACAGTGGTCGTCGATGGTCGATTTCACGAGGAGGGTTTTGTTGGGTTACTTTTGTATGTTAGGTCAAGAATGAGGTCAAAATAATTTGACATCATTATTTATACCTTGACCGGGTCAACTGAAAAACTAATGGGCCTAGACTTTATGAAACGCCGATTATGGGACGTAGAGTGTTTCATAGCTCATAAATCATGATATCATAGAACGTCTAAACCCTAGATTTCAGGAATAGGTTTCACGGACTAGTCTACGAGTCGTAAAGTATTTTACGGCTCATAGAGTTATTCATAGAGACCTCATACTTAGCAAAATTTTCAAGAAACTTACCTAGGTTCCATGAGCCTCATTCATGACTCGTAGTTTGGTCTACAAATTATAAAGTTGGCTCGTGAATTGGAGTGCATAATTTTTCTGCTCATTGGAAATCTCTTCGAGATGGGGTACGAGTCGTATTTTACAACCAGTAGATCCAATCATAGAGACATATCCTAATGCTCTTACCGTCCAAACTGGTTGACTTAGTCCTGTACCTGCATACTCCTAATTGATTATACTATTACCCTATATGCAACCAACGCACTATCCAAAATTACAATCAAAATATAGGGAAACAAACTACCTATGAATCCAAAAACTGGAAATAACACTATAACTAGATTATTACATCATAAACCTTGGGTTGCTTCCTAAGCAGTGCCTAATTTATTGGCGCAACATGACTTGGAGGTTACTCACACTTCACTAATTGCCTAGACTTCACCCTTCAAATCATCTAGACGCTTCTAGACTGACAGATACTGAAGACGACTTCTTTGTCATTCAATCTAAACCGGACTTGACTGGCTTCCATATCCACTAGTGCTCACCTAGTGGCTAGCAATGGTCTTACCTAGATTATTAGGATGTTGAAGTCAACTTCGCAATCTAGAATCATAATGTCTGCGGGGAATATGAACTTTTCAACTTTGACCAACACATTGTACAGTATCCCCATAGTCTTCGTCACTGTGCGAGCCGCCATCAACAACCACATGCTAGTTGGAGTAGGAGCTCCCAATCCAAGCTTTTTGTAGACCATAACGGGCATCAGATTAATGTTGGCACCAAGATCACATATTGTCCTTGTGAACTCAACATCTCCAATGGTGCAGGGTATGGTGAAAGCACCTAGATCTTCTCGCTTTTGAACCAAGGATCTTGTAGTAATAACACTACAATGTTGAAGCTTTTTGGAGAGCTCCTGACTCATAGTGAGCTTTTTAGTAACCAAGTTCTTCATGTACTTAGCATACCCTGACATTTTTTCCAATGCTTCAATGAGAGGGATACTGACGGAGAGTTGTTTTAGCATGGAGAGAAAGTGCTTGAACTTGCGTTCCTGCTCTCTCTTTTTTATTCTTTTAGGGAAGGGAGGAGGAGGCCTAAGAATGGGCTTCAAGCTCTGTGGCACATCAGCAGCTTCACTTACCCCATCCTTACCATAATCATCTTCTTAATTTGCATCCTTGGCCTCAACCATCTCCTCTCGCACATCTTCTCCATTAGTAGGCATGGGAGGATTAATTGTGCTCTTGCCACCCCTAGTAGTAACTACCACACACTATCCGTCAAATTTAGGAATTTAAACTTTATTTCTAGGTAATGTACCCCTCTAACACCGATTAAGTTGAGTTGACACTTAACCAAACTGTTGTTCCAGCTATTTTATAACCACAGAGTGAGACTCTATTTCTAATTAATACTTAAAATTTCTGATTTCATGCCCCTTAGAGTCTCATCCCATGTCTCAGCTTTCTTTAGCAGGTGATCAAACATCTACTTAATTATGGAATTGCTTGCACCTGCGTTGCGGTTATGTGGTGGCACATAAGTGCCATTTCTGAAGACTTCTTTGCGACCCCTATCCACATCTTTCTCTAGACCCCTATTCCTATCATAATTACCTCCATGGTTGTCCTTGTAAGCTCCATCTCTATTAAAGTTCCGACCTTAGTTTTCTTGACCTTTGTGCCAATAGCTCTAATTTGACCATTGGGCATTAATCCGGAAACTCTCGTCTAATTAGTAACAAAATATACGTGGCTCATAATACATGGGTGCATGTGGAGGTTGATGAACCACTGTATTCACTCTCTCTTGGATGTGCTTCATTATCACCTCCATACCTGTGTGAATCTGAGCAAGCTGCTGCATGATTTCTTTGTTGATATTGGCTTTCTTTGGATGGCATGACCCAAGCCTAGGTCCTAGATGTGACACGGTGAATGGGGAACCTAAAGGAACCCCAAACAAGCCTCTTAACTTGTCATTTCACATCATAGGTTGTGGAAGCATATAAAAGACATAAAGAGTAAGAATAGGGGCAAAGGGTCCAGGGGAAAGCTTGCATACACCATAATAAACAAAAAAAGGGTCAAGACTCATATCATAGATACGTAACATGTCCAACAAACACCTCTTCTACATAGATAAGATCGGGGGGCCAAGAAAAAGCAACCGAGCTCACCCTCATAGTCAACATAAGCAATAAAGAAGAGTGTCTCAATACATAATAAGAGAAACATAGAACAACTTCCCTAAAATGGAGGACTCACCAACTAGCTTGAATGATACCGACTAGCCACGTGGAGGAGGATGATGAACTTGGGCTTTGGTTTCTATAAGGTGATATCATGTAGGCAAGAGTATGTGTTAGTATGTTTTAATGTACTAAGTATGTAGGATGCAATGCAACAAGAGTAGGCATCATAATCAAAATGCATAAACAATAGGCAATAAGCATAGTATAACAATATGGCATGTATGATCAATGCATAAGTAAAACATGCTTAAGTAATCATGCTCATATAGGATATCATATGAGTAGAAGAGACCAACCTAGATTTCCAAAGTACACACCCCTTGGTAGGTTGGTGATGATGTCGCACCATTACTTAGGTGGTGAGGTACAAACCCCTCACTGGGTTGGTGATAATGCTGCCCTATCACCCCTGTGGAGAAGTACAGACCCTTCACTAGGTTGATGAGTGCAAACCTTCATCTAGGTTAGTGATGATGCCGCCCCATCACTAGGTGTAGAAGTACAAACTCTTCACTAGGATGATGAGTACAAACCCCCATCTACGTTATCCGGGTTCTTAGTCACCCCGGATTAGGCATGGTCTAATGCAACACTTTATATAGAATTCATCATATAAATAAACTTATTTCATCATCATAATATCAATCATATCATATCTCATGCTTTGGACCTTCAACTCCTCAAGAAACCACATCCAGACATTTTATTAAGCACTTAGAGGTTGTGTAATGCTAGTACAAAACCATGAAACATAGAGATGAAATAATGCAAGAAAATCTATTGTAAAACTATTAATCAACACCTTGCAACACCCTCAAGCAACATACATTAAAACCCCTCCTTAAATCTTACAATAGATCAGAGATTTATAGCTCAAAACATAGCAAAACAGTCACAATATCACATAGCTTTAACATAGTGTGCAGTGAATTTCATAATAAGCAAGACCTATTTGTAAATAAACTTTAAATCATGTAATTTGAATAAAAGGAGGCTTAGGCATCATGGGTGAAAGGAACCCATAAAAGAAACCCACATAACTTAACTTGGAGATGAGCTTGGGAAAGATTGGAGATGGAGACTTGAAGCTTGAAGAAGACCTTGAAGGAAATCCTTAGTTCCGAATGAGAGTTTAAGACTAGAATTTAGGAGTGAAAATATGGATAAGTGTTTGAGTGAGTATTGGGGAATGTTTAGAATAATATGAGGGTGAAATATGGCTAAGTATAGGTAGTTTTGAACTACTCCGAAAGGAAGATAGCAATTTGATTATTTACCCAACACTTAGGCCCATGACTTAGAAGTCTTGGAACAAAATAAAAGAAACAAGCACCTTTCTACACAGTGACGCAAATTCCTCTCTGGAATTCACATTTTGAAAAATTATAATCGCTAATCTTTTGCTCTTAAATCAGGGTCAGACCCTCCCCCCCCTCCGCCCTAATTTTGACCGTCTAAATGAGAATATGAAGTCAGATTTTCGATATCGTGCATGGATTTTGAGATATATTGAATTTAAAATTCTGAGAATTCATAGGCACATTTTCGATAACTTCTTTGGGTCGTTTCATCAGACCCACACTGACAACACATGAACTTTTAATCTATCCTCTGTCTCGCTGTCCCCATGTGCAATAAGTCTTGACCACTCTTTCCATTTGCTTTGTGATACTTGCAAATGGTTGAGAATCATCACAAGACTGATTGTTCTCATCAAGGGCACAGTGCAAGATCTCCACCTGAGAATCATCAACTATCTTGTGGTTAGAGATGTTGTTCAGACATTTGGTGAACCTCTCCTAAGTAATACTGATTGAATCACCAGGAAGTGGCTCAAAGTTGTTGATCTAGTCCTTCAACTTGAGCTTATTTGATCTAGGGAAGCACCTCTCCAAAAGGACTTCTACAAGTCTATCCAACTTGTGATGGAACTCATCGGGAGTTCAGATAGCCATAATGTTGCATTGCCCGTAAGAGACTATGCGAAGACACAAAGTCCCACAACATCTATAGACAGATTTTGTGTTCCCATCATACTCTTGCAGACGAATGCCACATTGTGTAGATGACTATGTGGATCATCCGATGGTAAGCCCGCAAATAGTCCACAGTTCTGCAGCATCTGAAGTAACCCACTCGAGACTGTGAACTTTGTATTTGTAGGTGGTGGTGGTAACACAATAGCTCTTGTCACCTCCACAGCCATAGGAATTAGCCTGTATTGATTCCACTAGTAAGTATTGGCATTGAAACCCTAGGGATGTGGAGCAATATCCTCTAGAGGAGTTAGGTTCTCATTCTCAGCACCCTCATTATTATTCCTGTTCAGAGCTACATTAGCCGCGTTATGGGCGCTGTCTTGGGCCATTCTTCTCAACATTCTGTGGATCTCAGGCTCAAACGGAGTTAAGAGATTGCCTTGGATCTGAGTGTTTGGCGTACACTACACTTACACCGAAAAAGAAGAAAAACAACAAACTAAAGTAAAATAAGGGAACTAAGGATTAACACTCGAATTACTAATAGATTCACTAAGTCTAGCCATATTCTCTGGCAACGGCACCATAATCTTGATATCACCCAACCTAAACCTCCTTTTTAGAGGATAAAGTGCTCGTTGTCATGAAATATAACCTAAGAAGGTTACGGTCGAACTCGCATGGAATACATAGACTCAAGAGAATTCACCAATTTGCAATCCGAGTGATTAACCAACTTACTTCCCCAAAGGGTGGGGGGTTTGCAATAATCAATGAGAAATATAACTAAACTAACTATCACAAGAGAGAAGTCAATATGCAGTATCACTAGAAAACTTTATTCTTTTCTAGTGTATAGCATGCAGGATGGTAAATTATGTTCACCAAGCCTTTTGGTCAGAGGTGAGAGGTGAATTTCACTATCTGACTTAGACATCTCCAGAGTACGCATTACTAACCCTTACCTATTAGTCCTAATACAACCTACCCTTGGCCCAGTTTGGTTGATTGGACGAGAATACATTAATCACATCCTATTAATTAATCTCTTTTTCTATTCATTAATATTTTGGTCCAGTCAATAACACTAGGCGGGTTCTAATGTTGGCCACCATTAGGAAACATGCAAAATGAAGAGAGTTAATTAATACATTCATATACACTTTCCAAGAATCATGAATTATGCAGTCTTACTTTGTTAGTTCTTCATGGTTCCCACAACCCTAGTTGTGGATTTAGCTATTGCTACTATGATTAGATGCAAGAATAATTAATTGAGAAGACGTAATTAAACACTTACACAATATAATTGAGAACAAGAAAAATCCAACTTTAATAAGAATCACAAGCTTAAGGATGAAATTCAAACACAAGTGTTCTCAGAGTCTCTCCAATATGATCTTACAATTTTCTCTCTAAATATTGAATTCTCTGAGTATTAGGCAATAACTACTAAAAAATAACCTAAAAAACCTTTTTATAATAATTAAAATTCAAGTCTTAAATAAAATAGGAGAACTGGTCGGCACACCATACGAAAGGTGTTTTACGGGCCGTATTGTATTCCGCGGCCCATAATCACGGTCTCGTACTCAGCTGCTGAAAATGTTACTTCGACTGTACGACAATCCTCTACTACTCGCAAAGTGATTTACGACCCTTAAAGTGGGTTTTGTTTGATGAAATTCCTGAAAATCCAAGTCTCTGATCCTCAGGGTACAAACCATCTTGTACGACTCTTAAAACCTTCTACGGCTCATCTGCATGTTTGTAGAATAAACTTTAGAAAATAGCCCCTCACTGGAATGATACACCGTACAACCTATAGAATGATCTACGACTTGTAAAAGGTCTTGTATCATAACAAAAATCAGCAATTTCTGCAATTTTTCCCAAAATCAAGGTCAACCTATAATCATGCAAACATAAACACAAAAACACAAAAAACCAACTAACATCACATTGAGAACACACAAAATTGCAAGTTTTAAGCATCCTAAGTGTTGTATTTTTGCAGCACATCACTTTTGCACCTTTTCCCAAAATCAAGGCCAAACCTGTAATCCTTCAAATGTAACTCAAAAACACATAAAACCAGTGAACATCACATTGAGAACACAAAAAATTTCATGTTTTAAGCATCAAAAGTGTTGTATTTTGATAGAATATCAACACTCTTAGCTTAAAATTGTTGCTTGTCCTCAAGCGGTGGACTCAATCTACAAAGATAAGACAATAACACACAAACCTCAACCCAATGGCATACATCACATAAATCTCAAACTCACCACACCAACTTTTCAAAACAAGATCAGATAGATATCTAGCAAACCAAACAGACAAGTACATGTGAAAACCAAACAATGACAGTAAGGTACTATTAATTAATCCACAATCACTGAACATGTCTAATACTAACAGTGCAATGCAAGTCCCCTCACAGAAAGAAGTTCCATATCTAACACTAAATGATGTTTTAATCTATAACCTTGTGACCATGAGAAATCACTCACTCTTATAAAAAATATTCATGCATCATGCCTAATATATAGGCTTGCCCCTATACTCATTTCCAAGACCTTCAAATAATTGGTGTAGGATCACTTTAGGATTTCTAGACTTTTAATGTAGGCTCAAGGGGCTTTGGAATGGTAATTTAGGAACATAGTGACTAAAGGCCCTCCTTAACATTGCGTTTATTCTCCCTTTCTCCTATTTCAAGCTTTTTTGGGTGCTTTCTTTTCATTTTTTTTAGCTTTTTACCTTATTTCTACCCTTTTTTTAGCTCACAACTAAGGAATCACTTATTTTTTTGCACCCAGTACATGATATTTTTCTTTTTCCCATATCACCAACTTCTCTTCTTATTTTTGTGTTTTACCTTTACAGAAACCACCCTCAACTTAGGCTTTTGGCCTGTGTTGAGGTGCACAATATCCATCCTCAGAACCAGGGCCACTTTTGGTAGCCATCCTCAACTTAGGCTTTTTGCCTCAGTCTATGTGCACAATGTTCAAGGAAGGACCAGGGCCAATTTCAGAATTTTACAACTAATAAGGCTAGGTTAATTCAGTGTTTTTTATAACAGGTATATGTTAGGCTCAAACATTAGGAACAAGGGATATATCACAGTTTTGGTTGGTCATTTTAGGTTAAGTGGACTATTAAGAACAATGGCCTAAGATCCTTTCCTAATCCAGTTAATCTACAATCTAACATAGCCTAACAAGGCAAGTTCTGAATTAGCATAAAATATATGAATCTAGCAAACATATATTATCAACACAAGACTCTCAGATCATGTTTTCCATCTTAATTTGTTCTCACTTATCAGAATAAACATTGTCACACACATCAAAATGCATGGAGGCTATCTAACCACTAATCAAAATATTTGGTAGGTATTCAAACAAAAAATACAAAAGCATGTTATATGCCACGAGTATTAGTACTATATACTATATATACTATCTAAACATCATAAACATGCCGGTTCAACAGAAAGTAAATGTACACGGGGAAAAAGAACATAGGCAAGAAAACTCAGGATAAAAAATTGGGGTAGTTATGGACCCAAGCTACTCAGACGTCACTGAGGACCATAACTACCCATACCCTATCGAAAGAGATGTGCATTGTCCCCAATGCACAAAATCAAAGCAAAATAAAACCTATAGGGGTAAAAAATCATACATGGATGCTTAACCGCTAGTTATGGATGAGTCCGGCCACCCTCCTCCTATGAGGTGGTCTTCTTAACAGTAGTAGTCTATCCGAAGGGGCCAACACCCTTCACCTACTCTACCTCACTATCTCATCGTATCTCTGCCTCTCATCTCGATGTCTTGAAGGCAAGCTTGAGCTCCTTCTGCTCAGTCACCCCACCTGAAATTATTAACATTAGGTTCATCATCCAGGAGAGGCCTCTCCCTGTGGGTAGGCTCACTAAGAGCAAAAAGATCAACGACTGGTATCAGAGGTATAGTCAAAGGTAGTGCAACCGGTGCTGCCAGTGTTGCTGTCATGTCGGCCCAGAGTCACTGGATCTCTATCTGAAGAGCCGTCAAGTCTGATGGATGAGATATGTGCAGGCTATGTTGTACTCTTTCCCCAAAAGGCGTCAATGCGAGCATCCATGGTAGAGATACAGTCCTGAGTAGTTGCAATCGTGAATGCCTATAGATGACCCTCCGAGTTTCAAATGGCCTGCGGACCCATGGCTTGATCTGATGAACAAGCTGAGTCAAGTGTGACTCAGCATGGGATAACCTCTGTGCCAGGGCCTGTATAGATACGACGGACAAATAAACCACGCTCGCAGGAGCAGCTTGTAAAGTCATGGCGATGGTGCAGGGATAGAAGTAGTGGGTCCCCTCTACTCATTTGGCTCGGGCTGTAGGGGCCTCTCCTCAGTTGCAGCAATAGTGGCGATGGTAGTTTGTGAACCCTCAGTTGGTAGCACTAGGGCAAACATCTCAGGCAAAGGAGGAGGCTGTGCTCGTCAGAGTGCCACCGGGTTCTCTTCAGCCTTGATCAGGCTGGGATCTAATGTACCTTGGGCCTCAATCAGCTGGTCTAGTTGCTGTAAACTCTCTATCATCGACTTTAGAAAGAGCCTGTATATCAAGCAATGGAATAGGATGGAGGTAGACCTCTTCAGGTTGGCCTCGTGTATCTGCTCGGCTATGAGGCATACCTAATCTATGTCATAACCAGCCAAGATGCTAGCAACCACTACTGCACACTCTGGTATCAATGTATTATCTGCTAGTGTAAGCTGGATATGTGAATGAATAATCACCCACTAAAACTTGGCTAGAAAACTGCACAAAGCCTTGACAATAAGCTCTTAGTTAATGGCAACCCAGGCAAGTTTCGGACCCTGTTCAACAGTATAACTAGCCACCCATCTCACAAGCTAGCTCGTCACTTTAGATATATCATAACTAGGGGGTCCCTCGTCTACCCCACTTTGTAGTTGAACTCTGCGGTAGATTTAGGGGCAGGAAATCTGGTCAAAAAAGCATCTGGCAGATGGTTGTCTCCGATATATCTACCTACCGGCCCCTCACTCTCGTCTTGATCAGTTTAGGCTGAGCGAGGGGCTTCTTCCCCTTGGAAAGAGTGTTGTATACCGTGGCTATATAAGAGGCATAAAACTCCCTCGCCATGGTTAGGGAATATCATCTAAGAGAGTGCGTGAGCCACTAAACCCTAGAGCGAATCATCGTGTCTTAGAGACTGGGGACACTATCGATTCTATCAGAGATGACTTGAGCCTCTTGATAAATGGAGCAGGCCAGCTTGCCCTACTCTTTCTGCTATTAGGCTACTGTATATATCCCTCACATACCCCCGGCACACTACTGACTAGTAAGAGCCTAAGTTGGAGGTGGTGATGATCGAGGTACAGTGGAGGACTCTGTCTCTGATCCATCCTCAAAGCCTCCCTCGGAGCTGGACTCCTCTCTAGATAGAGTCATCTAGGGTATGTTGCTCTTGTCATCATCTCTATCATCATACTGGGTAGTGCAAACAATGAGAGCCTGAGTCTGCTCAGCTCTGGCAGCAGCTCTAGTCTATGATCGATCTGCCTCTAGGTTCGAGCTTACGCCTAGTTCCTCTACTGATCCGCTTAGAGTCGGGGTCTACTCATCATTTCAAGATTCATCTGTGAGCCTCCTCCGTAAGGGTAGGATCTCATCACATTTGGGTTTTTAATCCATGGTACCTGAAATACGAATGTTTACAACACCTTGGTTAGCGCCACAAATCAAAAATTGAAATGCAAAAATACTTCACCAGAAGTTGCAGAGGGGTCTATGAAGGTATTTTTATGGGTCATAGTTGGTGCTACGAGCCATAAAGACCTTTCATAAAATATGGGTTTTTATAAATTTATCACTAGAAAATTCTATGAGACCAGGTATGACTCGTAAAGTTTTTTATAAGTCGTAGACTAGGTCATAGAGATTTTCAGTGGATAACTCTATTCAAAGCAAGGATTTACGAGACCTATCTACGAGTTGTAAAGTGATCTATAACTTGTAAAAAGTCTCATCTGATTGATACTCAAAAACTCCAAATTCTAGAATCTTTTACGAGGGGAAATTATCACTCATGGAATTATCCATAGGCTGTAAAAGCCACTCGTAAACAAGAAAACTCATTTTCCTGAGTTTCTAAGCCCATCACAATGGGCCCCAAATGATTTTTTCAACAAGTATTCTACCAGCATCAAAGCAATAGTGCACACACCCACATGATTCTCATACCACAACCAAGACCACAACATGTCATATAATACATATACCCCATCGAAAATTATCAAGCATGCTTCCCCAATTATTTTGATGTCGTATAGCAAATTTTTGAACAAAATCTACATACCTATGTCATCACCCACCAATTTTCACACAATGTCAATCAACACACATAGGGTTGATTTAATAGGCATCAAAACTATTCAAGACATTCACTCAAGGAAAAATTGCCCAATTTTGGATTTAGACAAACATTCATACATGGGTAATCCAATTTCAATTAACATATATTAACATCAAACATAAATTTCATGTCTAAACTACCATTCCCAACACATTTTCCAATTCAATCATACAAAATAAGGAAAATTAAAGGTTTTCAATAAACCAAAAACTTACCAAGATGTGTGATTAAGTTGAAGAAGATAAAAGAGGTGACTAGGAACTAAACCCTAGGTTGCTGGAAACTCACTGAAAATAGGTGTACGATTGTCGTCGGTGGTCGGATTCACGAGGAAGGGGTTGGTTGAGTTATTATTGTAAATTAGGTTAAGAATGCGGTCAAAATAATTTGACCCCATTATTCATACCTTGACTAGGTTAACTGAAAGATAATGGGCCTGGGCTCTACAAAACACCGATTATAGGCCATAGAATGTTTTACAACCCAAAAACCATGGTTTCGTAGCACATCTAAACCCTAAATTTTAGGACTGATTTTCATGGACTAGGGTACGAGTCATAATACGATCTATGGCTTGTAGAGTTTGTCATCGAGACCCTCAACACTTGGAAATTTTTTAGGGAACTTACCTATGGTCTACGAGCCCCATTTATGACCCATAGATTTATCAACGGATTGTAAAGTTGGCTCATGGACTGGAGTGCACAATTTTTCTGGTCATTGGAAATCCCTATGAGATGGTATACAAAACTAATTTATGGCCCGTAGATCAAGTCATAGAGTTACTTCTGTTGTTCTTCTCAGCCAAAAATGGCTGACTTAGCCCTGTACCTACATATTCTTCAAAGAACACATTGTTACCCTATGTGCAACCAACCCAATGTCCAAAATTACAATCAAAGTAGAAGAAAATAAACTACCTATGAGTCGAAAACCTAAACATAAGCCCACAACTGTAACACCCCACATTTTATATGTACTAATGCTATGTGAATGAATCATTGATATGGGTTGGGCAAATTAGCATCAATTCTTGAAATTGCTTGAATCTCATGTTAAGGGGTAATATGTGCGTCTAAAGCATAAAAGAGTTGGGTGTATAGGTGTTTTGTGTTAAATTGATGAGATCACAGCACTAAACAAAGTAAAATAATTGAGGTTCTTGTATCACTTAGTAATCTAGTAAGCGAGTCACCAACTTGCTTAGCTTAAATTTGCAAGCTAAACAGAGACAAGGCCCGACGTCTAATTTGTCCAGGTCTGATTATGAATAAAGTTTGTGTTAAGGGTCTAAGTTTAGCTTATGTTTTTACATCATAAGTGAAATGAAATTTTATTTTGGGAAGCATAGAAAAATTGGACCAAGCCCATCCCAATTCATTGGTAATTTTGGCCCAAAGTAACTAAAGGAAAATGAGAATAATGGGCAGCAAAAGGCCCATCAGATTTGGAACCTAATTAGGCCCAATTTTAGGGGACAAGATGCTGCATTATCAGATTAATTATATGTGGCATTAGCTAGTGAAAAGGTTAAAGGAAATTCGTCCAAGTAGCTATGTAAAAAGTGGTCAAAACAGCTCCCACAATCATTTTAAACTTGCAGCAAGAACAAAAACATCTTTACTCTCTAAGTTTTCTCTCAACGTTTCTTGACCTTGACCAGCAGCCAAAAGGATCTTTTAGGGTTCTTATGGAGGATCTCAACTTTGAAGATAAAGGTAAGTGATTATAGTTGTGTTTTTAGTAAGGTTTCTTCATGAAAGTCAACAAGTATATGATAGTATGTTATGCTGGAAATTCTGGGCAACATGTGTTCAGAAAGTTGCTGCACACTTGCCTTTTGTTTTAGTGACTTCTATATGGATTGTGGGCTATGTTATGAAGAGAATTTGATGTGCTTCATATAGTTTGAGTTATATATATTATCCTAAGGTTTCTTCCCTGATTTCGGTTTCATTTAAATGATGAGTTTTATTGTGCTATCTTAAGTGTAATGCTGATTGGAATTTGTAAGCTGTTGGATGGAAGGCTATTGGCTCTCGTCTTTCATGACTTCTAGGGTGATGTTCTAAGAATGTTTTAGAACTTTTTGTGTGTATAAATGTTGTTGGAACAGTTTGGTTAGAGTTGGAAAAGGTTTGGAATTGTTGACGTCGAAATGTAGCAAGGGGGGGTAATGTTATGCTGTCCATTTGTATATTGTGAAGAATTGTTATGTGTTGTGTCTGGTGGACTACTATAAGACTGCTAAGGGTATAAAACAAGATGTATATAACATGTACATAAGAATGGTTGCAAGAAAATATGATTATAAGTGACAAGATTGAAGGGATGCCTTTGGGGCGATAGTTATAAGCTTATTGTCCGGATGTTAGTTTTTTATGATTTTGGACTGCCTAGAAGTATTATGTTGCTGCTAATACAAGTCTTATTGCCTGATATGCAGTAGATAAATATTTGAGGGAAAAGCAGCCACTCCAAGGTAGTAACGAGGTTATACAATGAGGTATGTAAGGCTACTTGATTTCGTATGATTTGGCATGAAACATAGAGTCCTCCTTGGTAGATAAAGGTAGTTGCCAACTCCAACACAACTATTAACCATGTATCCATTTTTTTCACATGTTCATATGTTCTTGATTATGATCACTTTCAAATCAGCATAAACACATGAATACCAAGTTACATGAGTTCTTGTTGCTAAATAAAGTTCACGAGTTGTTTCACCTCACACGCATTTCATTATATACATTTATATAACATGCTCTCTTCATAATCATATTATCTTGTATGATTATATATATATCATATGTTGTATATATTGCCCTAAAGCTCCAATATTTTTTCACCAAAAAAATCATCTTAATAGTAATTGAAAGATAAAGTATATAGTTTTTTATGGGTGGTAGCCTGAGGGGTGGAAGCATCACCTAGCCAGGGACGATCCTATCACGGGTGGTAGCCCAAGGGGTTAAGGAAGAACCTATCCAGGGATGATCCCGCTATAGCTTACCACTGATCAATTGGTCATTTATAGTACATTAAGTGCACAGATTATATAGTAAATGTAAGTTAATATAAAGAACATAAAGTATACGATCCCAAAGTATATCCAAAGGTGGTCTCTTATTCCACACCAGCGCATACTTTCATTTGAAGTTGTTACTTCATATACAATATTTCATGCCTTACATACTCAGTACATTATCTCGCACTGGCGTCCCTTATGGGGGACTTGCATTTCATGCTATAGGTATAGGTGCTAGTAGATCTCTCCAGTAGAGTCCAAGACATCCAGCTGCTATTACCAAGCACCAGGTTGTTCTGGAGCTTTGTGTGTGTCTAAAGCTTATATGTTTGTATTGTACAGTAAATTGAGGCAGGTCCTGCCCCGACCGTTATTCAATACTTCCTCTTATCTAGAGGCTTTGTAGACTATGAAAATTAAAGTGTGGTCATGTCTCGTACTTTTGACACCATGGCCCCAACGACCTAGTCACATGCATTTCCTTTTGGCTGTATCACTATTTACTTGCATAAAGGCATGTTAAATTATACAAATCCGTTATAAAATGTATAGAAAGTGCATAGTTATAGGTTGGTTCTCCCGAGCCATATCGGTAACAGGTACCGATCTACTCTAACGGGACTTGGGGCGTGACAGAAGTGATTTCAAAGCGGGTCATCCTAGGGAGTCTACAAAGCCGTGTCAATGTAGAGTCTTGTTTATCGATGTGTTGTGCACCACATTTATAAGTAGGAGGCTACGTGGCATTTAGGAGTCGTTTCTTTCCTTTCATTCTTTAAATCATGCCATAGAGCTAGATGAATTATGTCTAACTCCTAAATTGTTTTGTACAAAGAGCAAGTATACCAGAAACTAGGAAGAACAAAGGTAAAGGAAAGGTAGCAGAAGTGGTGGCTAGTTCGCCCAATCATGTGAGACAACGAAATGAGGCTCAACACGAGTCTCTGTCATGAACATCTCTAACCCCTCCAGCTCCCGATGAACCCAAAAATAGTGAAATTCTCCTAGAACCACCTATTGATGCTATAATGCAAGATCTAAGAAATGCAGTTCAACTACTGACTTGCATAGTGCTGGCCAAAGCCAAAGACAGGAAGGTCCAGTTATGGATACAGGTGGTGCGAATAGGGCAACTGGCATGCGGATATGTGACTTCCTTAATTTGGATCCTCCAGCCTTCACTGGACTAATCCTAATGAAGATCTCCAAGACTTTATTAATCAGATTCAGTGCACTTTAGATGTTATGCATGTGAGTGGTACAGAAGTTGTCGAGTTAGCGGCATATAGGTTGAAGGGTGTGGCTATATTGTGGTATGAAGCTTGGAAGCAATCCAAAGAAATAGATGCTCCCCCAACCACTTGGAAGGAGTTCAAAGAGGCATTTCTTGACCATTAATTGCCATTAGACATTCGAGATGCTCGTGCAGATCAGCTCTTGAATCTCCACCAAGGGAATATAAGTGTGAGGGAGTATAGTCTCCAATTTAATTCCCCGTCCAGGTATTCTCGTAATGTAGTTACTACTATGGCAGATAGAGTTCATCGATATGTGGATAGATTGGATACATATCTGGTCAGAGACTGTACCATTGCTTTATTGAATAAAGACATAGATATAGCTAGAATGCAAGCTTTTACACATAAATTGGAGGATCAAAGGCAAAGGAGAAGGTCACAGGAGTTAGAAAGGGCGCATTCTAAGAGGACCAGAACTGCAGGGCAGTTTATACTGTCCCAAGGTGAGTTTAGGCCTCAGTTTTCTAATAGACTGCCTAGGCCATCATTTTTCTATTCTACAGCTAGTGCTCCACCACAACTTCAAGGGTCTAGAAGTAATCAGTTTGGTCAATGAGGTGAGGTACAAGGTTCACGGACAACAAGAGGATCCACAGGCCAGCCAATGATTCCTAGGCATCCCTGTAAATAGTGTGGAAGAAGTCATCTGGGTATATGTTGTGTTAGAACAAATGCTTGTTATTGGTGTGGTGCGCCAGGGCACATGATGAAAGATTACACGAGAAGGCATATAGGTGAAATAGCATAATCTCTAGTCAACTGTTGCATCATCATTGGCAGTTCCTCCATTAGGTAGGGGTCAGCAAGAACCTATGGGTCGTGGTAGAGGGGTTAGAGGAGCAGCTAGCTCTAGCGGGGTCCAGAGTCATATTAATGCTCTAGGGAGTCAGCAAAATTTAGAAGCTTCACCTAATGTGGTCACAAGTACATTGTCCATATTCTCTCATAATGTATATGGATTAATTAACCCTAGTTCTACACTATCATACATTACTGAGTTGCTGGGAAACTTAAGAGAACACCCAAATTATTGAATAAACTATTTTAAATATCTACACCAACCAGTGAATTTTTTATGGCTAGAAGGGTTTGCTATGGTTGTGTAATAATTGTAACACATTGGCTGACCTTATTGAGTTAAAAATGGTGGAATTTGATTTTATAATGGGTATGGATTGGTTATCTTCTTGCTATGCCATCGTGGATTGTCGAACTAAGAAAGTGTACTTCCACTTTCCAAATGAGGCAGTTCTTAAATGGGAAGGCAATATTAGGGCACCAAAGGGGAATTTTATCTATTATGATAAGGCCAGAAAGATTATATCTAAGGGGTATATATGTCATTTAATTAGAGTAAGGGATATGGAGGAAGAATCGCTAATTCGTCAATCAGTCCAAGTACTAAATGAATTTGTTGATGTGTTCCCTGATGAACTTCTAGGCTTACCTCCTGAATGAGAAATAGATTTTGCTATTGACTTACTTCCAGACACTCAACCTATTTCTATCCCTCCATATAGAATGGCCCTGGCAGAGTTGCGTGAATTAAAAGAGCAATTGAAAGACTTATTGGAGAAGGATTTTATAAAACTTAGTGTGCCTCCCTGGGGTGCACCAGTGTTATTTGTACATAAAAAGGATGGCAGCTTGAGAATATTTATCGACTATCAACAATTGAATAGGGTGACAATTAAGAATAAATACTCCCTCCCCAGGATTGATGATTTATTTGATCAGTTATAGGGTGCCAAATGCTTTTGAAAAATTGATCTGAATCAGGGTATCCCCAAGTGAGTGTGAAGGAGGAAGATATACCTAAGACTGCTTTCAGAACACGGTATGGTCACTTTGAATTTCTTGTTATGTCATTTGGGTTAACAAATGCACCAACAATTTTTATGGATCTAATGAACAGGGTATTTAAGCCATTCTTAGATGTGTTCATGATAGTGTTTATAGATGACATTTTGGTATACCTAATGTTACAAGAGGACCATGCAAATCACTTACAACAAGTGTTACAGGTTCTTCATGATCGGTAGTTGTATGCCAAGTTTTCTAAATGTGAATTTTAGCTAAATTCAGTGGCATTCTTGGGTCATATTGTGTCTGAAAAGGGAATAAGAGTTGATTCACAAAAGATAGATGCTGTGAAAGATTGGCCATGGCCAACGACGCCCACGGAAGTTTGGAGCTTCCTAGGTTTGGCAGGTTATTAAAGAAGGTGTGTTGAAGTTTTTCTTCCATTTCTGCACCTCTAACAAAGTTGACACATAAGGCAACCAAGTTCCAATGGAGTGATGCATGTGAA
>JAOTQR010000069.1:13453149-13499964 GCA_025774065.1 Solanum ossicruentum | reverse complement strand
AAATATATTTTTTCAAATAGAAAGGTCCTCTGCCAAGAATAAAATATACACGTCATAAGGAGTGCAATGACACCCATTTAGAATTTACAAGGAGGATATTTGATAAAATGAGAAATCATTTATATGACCTAATGGGTCATTACATTATTGACAACTAAAAATTATGTCCGTCCTCGAACATAAGGTGAAAGAAAATACTTGAAGTTTTGAAAAGATGAGGATATTTGGCACGCATATCGGACTCTGTCTCCCAAGTTGCCTCCTCAACAGGCTGATGTCGCTACTGAAATTAACTGAAGCGATTTTCTTAGTCCTGAGTCTACGGACCTGTCTATTTTGAATGACTATTAGATCCTCCTTATAAGTCAAATCTGGACCCAACTCTACGACATCATAAGAAATAACATGGAACTCATTCGATATGTATTTTTGAAGCATGGAGACATGGAATACTGGATGGACAACTGATAATCTAGGTGGCAAAGCCACCTCACTATTTTTCTCAGAATCTCAAATGGGCCAACAAATCTCAGGCTAAGCTTACCATTTTTTCTGAACCTCATCACACCTTTCATGGGTGATATCTTCAACCGCACATGATCGCCTACCATAAATTCCACGGGACAAACTCTCCTATCGGCATAACTCTTCTGCGACTTTGGCCTATCAACAATCAACTCAGCATCAGGGGTACCTGATCCACAACATCTCTGAGAAAATCAATCTTAAGGCATCAACGCTGACTGAGTCGAACCACCCAATAGGTACAACACATACACCCGTGCAATGACTCAAATAAGGCCATTTGAATGCTGATATGATAATTTTTATTACAAGAAAACTCCGCTATGGGTAATTATTGACCCCACCGGGCAACAAAATCAATCACACAGGATCTAAGCATGTCCTCCAATACCTGAATAGTCCGCTTAGACTATCCATCGGTCTGGGGAGAAATGCTGAGCTCATGTCTAATCGTGCACCTAAACCATGCTTCAATGCCCTTTAAAAGTGAGAGGTGAACACTGAACCTCGATTTGACACAATAGAGATACACACTCCATGCAATCTAACAATCTCTCGTATATAGATCTTAGCGAGTTGCTCCGCACTGTGGCTGGTCCTCATCAAAATGAAGTGAGCTGATTCGTTCAACTTGTCTACAATCACCCAAACTGAGTCAAACTTACCTAATGTCATAGGTAATCAAGTCACAAAATCCAAAGTAATCCGCTCCCGCTTCCATTCGAGAACGAGCATCCTCTGCATCAAACCTCCTAGCTTTTGATGCTCAGACTTAACCTGCTGGCAATTCAAACACTTAGCCACAAATTCTACAATTCCCCTTTTCATCCCACACCACACAATAATGTTGCTTCAGGTCATGAAACATTTTTCTACACCCAAGTGAAATGAAATACATAGCATAATGAGCCTCTTCCAAGATCAAGCAAACCTATCACGTACCTTAGGCATGCAAATGCAACAATTAATCCTTAACACTCCCTCGGAATCAAGAGAAGCTGACTTAGTTTCACCTTTCAACACTTTGTCCTGAATCATACATAATTTATCAACCATCAAACTAGTGAGCACGATCTAATCTATCAATGTATGACTAGCCTCAATGTAGGTCAAGACACTATGAGGTGGGGAGATGTTAAGTCTGACCAATTGTTTAGCCAAAGACTGAACCTTCAAAGCTAAAGGCCTCTCCTCCACCCTAAGATATGCCAAACTACCAATGCTAGAAGCCTTCCAACTCAAAGCATTAACCACTATGTTAGGTTTGCCAGGGTGATAAAGAATAGATATATCATAGTTTTTTAGCAACTCCCACCAACTACGATGTCTCATGTTCATATTAGGCTGAGAGAAAATATACTTAAGGATATGATGGATCAGTGTAGATCTCACAATGCACCCCATAAAGATAATGATGCCATAATTTTAATACGAATTCAACTCTAGCCAACTCAAGATCATGGGAAGGGTAGTTTCTCTCGTGAACCTTCAGTTGTCATGAATCATAGCCTATAATCCTCCCCTTTTGCATCAACACACCACCTAATCATACACCAGAAGCGTCACAATAGACCACGAAGGGCATGCCCTCTTTAGGTAAGGCTAGGACAGGAATTGATGTCAATATTTTATTTAAGCTTTTGGAAGCTTGCCTCATACTCACCAATCCATGAAAATGTTACTTCCTTCTATGTAAGCTTTGTCATAGGGGCTGCAACATAGGAGAATCCTTGAGCAAATCGACGGTAATAGCCTGTTAGTCCAAGAAAACTATGAATTTCAGTTAATGAGGTGGGTCTCACCAAATCACCAACTGCTATAATCTTGGATGGGTCAACTATAATGTCATCCTTAGTCACCACATGACCTAAGAAAGCCAACATTTCCACTTAGAGAACTTAGCATAAACTTTCTCTTCATATAACCTTTGGAGCACGGTTCGCAAGTGACGAACATGGCTTGCCTTATTATTAGAGTATACTAGGATGTCAATCGATGAAAACAATCACAAATGAGTCTAAATAGGGTTTAAACACTCAGTTCATCAATTCCATAAAAGCGACGGGGGCATTAGTCAACCCAAATGAGATAACTACAAACTCATAGTGCCGATATTGAGTCCTAAAAATAGTCTTTAGATTGTTTGGCTCTCAGACTCTTAACCGGTGATACTCAGATCTCAAATCAATGTTAGAGAATACTAAAGCACCTTGTAGCTGGTAATATAGATCATCACTACATGGTAGGGGATACTTATTCTTGATGTTCACCTTATCCAACTGATGATAGTTAATACACATTCTCATAGTACCATACTTCTTCTTTACAAACAACATCGGTGCACCTCAAGGTGACACACTAGGATGAATAAATCCCTTCTTCAAAAAATCCTGTAATTGCTCCTTCAATTCCTTTAGTTCTGTGGCAGCCATCTGATAAGTGGAAATAGATATAGGCTTAGCATCTAGTTCCACATCAATAGCAAAGTTGATATCACGTTCTTAGGGAACACCAGCTAAGTCGGTAGGAAGCACATCTATGAACTCCTTCACTACCCTTGTGGTCTCTAAAGAAGGTGACTCTATAGAAATATCGCGTATGTGAGCCAAATAAGATAAACACCCATGCCCCATCATGCGTCGAACATGAACATAAGAAATCACCCCTTAGGATAAGAGCTAGGAGGCCCTATCCATACTAACTTAGGTAAACTCGGATATGCTAGGGTCACAGTCTTAGCACAACAATCAAGGATCACATGATAAGAGGAAAACCAATCCATTCCCAAAATAACATCAAAGTCTATCATGTCTAGGAGGATCAACTATCCTGGGTTTCCCTATGTGAGATTACCACTATACCATATTGATATACCTAATCCACCGCTAAGGATTCACCTACTGGAGTCAAAACAAGAATAGGCATATCAAGAGGCTCACATAAACCATCAATATTAGTAGCAAAATAAGTTGATATACATGAATAGGTAGATCTAAGGTCAAACAATACTAAAGTTGAACGATGACAAATTGGAACAATACCTGTGATCACAGCATCAGATGCTTGTGCCTTAGTTCGACCTAGAACGACATAACAAACTCGATGCTCACTGTTAGACTGTGCTCCACCATGAGTGCTACCTCAAGCTTCACTCCTAGCATCTCTAGTGGCACCCCTCGTACTCCATGAAGCACCTATAGTTGTTGGAGCTGATGTAGAGCGGGTTCTCTATGCCCCTGATGGAAAAGAAATAGGAGCACGCTTGGGCCAATTCTGGGCTTTATAACCATACTCATCACATACCTTACAATCTTTGGGCCTACCATTACTATCTGCACTAGGAATGACTGCATAAACTAGTCTCGCCTGGTAACCCTAAGCACCCTTTCTTTGAGAATTTCTGTATCTGGGTGTATGAATTCCAAACTGACCCCGACGGTGGGACCTCTTATGATCACCTTGTCGTGCATGATTGATGCTCTCTATCATCCTAGTATGGTAAGAAATACTCTGAAAGGAATTGCCAGATAACACAAGAGAGGTGATGGCCTGCTAGAGATAGCTTGCGAACCTTTTTACGAATCGATAAATTCGCTCAAAATCCGTGGGAATACTAGAAATGGAATAGTGGGATAACTCGTGGAATCATGCTTCATATTGGGACATAGTCATAGAACCATGCTCCAATCTATCAAACTCATCATGATGCCTATCGTGAAGAATATAAGGTACGAATCTCTCAAGAACGATCTAAGTAAACTGCTCCAAACTCATTGTTGGCACATCAATAGGCCTTCAGATCATGAGTGACCTCCACCACTCTTTGGATATGCTTGTGAACTGATAAAATGTATAAGCTACCCGGTGGGCCTCAAGAATATCCAAATTAAATAGTCGATCCTGATAATATTTCAGAAAGTTATATGCCCTATCCCCAACTGTACCATTAAATTTTGGAGGAGCCAATTTTACAAGTCTTTCAAAGCTTTTCTGCTCAGATAAGGACATAGCAGCACCGGCAAAAGCCGACGGGGCTGAAAAAATCAAATGCACCATAGAAGGCATAGAAAATGGACTCGGGGTTGTATCCCATACTAGGTCCCTAAGCTAGTTGTGAAGGACTATGTATAGTTGGAATTACGGTACCTAGAAGATCACTAGTAGTAGTGGTACCCACTAACCTTGCCAATATTTAAGTCAATAGCTCCTGTAATAATGGTGTACCCTCTGAGGTTGCAGGAGGTTAAACTGGATCCTCAGCCTGCTACTCATAAATTGGATCAACTATAGGTTCAGGTGAAGCCCCTCTAGTCTGACATCAGGCTTGTGTTGCTCCTTTAGCCCGGCCTCGACCTTTAGCTCTGCTATGACCTTTGCCCCATCCTCTGCCCCTTGCACTCTAGTTGGAGCTTGGACAGTAGGTAAAGACTCATCCTCGGTATCTCTAACTATTGTCCTCAGAATCTACGCAGAAAGAATAGATAAGAAGCATACAAAGCTTGAATATGAACAAATCACATGAAAGGATTCAATTAAAAGAGGATTTTTTCTAACAAGCATCATATGGCCTCTCGAGGATACATACAGACATCTACGTACCAATCCGTGAGACTTTACTAGACACCCTGGTTTTTAACTCATGAGACCGGTGAACCTAGAGCTCTGATACCAAACTTGTCACGACCCAAAATGAGGTCATGACTAAAAGCCTACTTAATTCCGAACCCAAGGATAAAGTACACTAAAAGGAGAAACCCCAATAGGTAAATAGTCATTACATAGCATAATAAACCACCGATAAAATCATTATCCAGAACCTGGTGTCACGAGTATAAAGAACATCTAAATACATAAGTACTGGTAAAATAAGTACATCTTAGTCCTCGAATAGAAATAAAGACATAATAAATAAGATATAATCTAATCACAACTCAAAGCTCTGAGTCTCACAACTATGTCTGGTATGGACCAACTACATGAGTAAATTAACTACTATATGGATAATCCTGATGAGAATCTTGGGGGGGGGGGGGAAGGAGAAGAAGTAGGAGTGAGTACACATAATATGTACCCAACATGTTTAATTGACTGGGAATCAGAAATTGAATAAATAATGAAATAATTTAGGAACACTTCTACCTGGAACAGGAAAACTAGTTCGGCACTGGTGCCACCAATTTATATGGAACAGTGCAAATAAAGTAAATATAATCTCAATTAAGCCAATCCAAAATGATAACAAGGAATGCAATAAAATGTAAGGTGAAATCAAGACTGTCGTACAACCTATCATATACAATATCGATATATTAATCTGACTCGTGGTCAAGGACTCATGATAGTAATCTTAATGTATCAACTACATTGCCATCTTAGTAATCGTGGTCAAGGACTTATGATACAAATCTCAATGTTTCAACTACCTTGCCACCTAAGTGCTCATGGTCAAGGACTCATGATATGAATTACCATTCACAGCTTCTCAAAATATTATAACATGTAGTATGAGGATGCATGCAGTCAAGACACAATTATGGAAGAAATATTTCTCTCAATAAATACAATATTTATCAAAGTTCTCCATGTTAGCAATTATGTATTCACCCTCTTTTATATATTTTGGGATGTTGTTCTCTTTAAAATTCTCTGCCATGTTTTAAAAATTATCATTTCCCAATTTAATCACGATTCTCAATATTGTGTCCAATATTATGCCAAAAAGTACATACTTTTGGTTATCATTTTTCTGCTATTTAATACTTTTATTGTCCTTGAGCATAAATTTTGTGAGTTATGCTAGATAGTGTGATGAAATTGTAGGATAAAATTGATATGAAAATGAAGAGATTTGAAGACAAAATGAATCAAAAGTAAAAGATTATGGAAGTAAATTGAAGCAGGTAGCTTAATGAATTAAAGTTAATATTATATTAATATTTTAACTCTGTTCTATATTTTAAAGAGAGGAAAGGGTGGGATGAACATTGCAATCATATTTTTGTACCAAGAGTAATTTAAGTGGTACATTATGTTGGCTCCATCTATAATAAACATTTGACATATTCTATTAACACGTGTCTCTTCTTCTATTATTACTCATTAAAATAAGTGAAATATACCAAGGATATTATAGTAATTATCATATTATTTGTCCACTTTGCCATTGCACGTGTTTTTATATGCAATTTCTATGTATATGCAGGTATGCCATATGACTCCACTTATTCTGAAAATAATAGACAGATAATAAATCTACAACATAATTCATACTTCTCTTAAAATTCTTCTTCTTTTCATACTACTTACTTCTTCATCAAGATTTTAAAAGTATGTTGTTTCAATCTCTTCTTCTTTGTGTTTTATTCTCCTTCTTTTCGTTTTAGTTCTTTTAGTGGTGAAGATATAATATTACTTGGCATATATATTTTCTTATGAAGTCATGATTTCTAAGCTTTCCTGTGAGATCTTTGGTTATAATATTTAGTATTGTGCTTAGTTGCTTTGGTTAGTGGATTTTCTGAATATATCATTTGGTTTTATTTTCAGTTTGGTTTATACTTAATTGTATTATTCTAGGATCCCTTACTTTTATTAACAAGCTCAAAAATAATTGTTTCTTAATTAACACTAATTAAAATTTTAACAATTGGTTTAGGATTTTCTTGCTTTCAAAAATAACCGCCTGTATAATTAAAGTTTTCCACACGGGTATTATAAGAAAATTTGTCAGTGCATGACACGATCCCATTTAATAAATTAAAACATACTATTATTCAATAACTCAATTCCAATCTCAAAGAAGGGTAGACAAACCTACCTCAATGCTGGAACTACATAAATGGTACTTATATAGTCGATGGTCATGAATTTCTCCTCTATCTATGCTACCTCAAATTTTCTTTCTTGTTAATGCTTAGTCTGGTATGAGGTGCGAGAGGCAGATTTTGGGAGATACTCGGAGGGGTAGAGGTAGACCGAAGAAGTACTGGTGGGAGGTGATTAGACAAGATCTGACGAAACTTGATCTTACTGAGGACATGGCCTTAGATAGAAAAAAGTGGAGGTCGCGAATTAGAGTAGTAGGCTAATGGTAGGGCTAGGGGTTTTGCCATGTATTCCATTACCTGTTATATTATGTGTTAGTTTATCTTATTTACATATTGTCATTATTAGTCGTTATTTTTCTGTTCCCTTCCCCCTGTTTTCATATCTAGTTCGTTCTTACTTACGGGTTTTGAGATGAGGGTTTACAGGAAACAACCTCTCTACTTTTATGGTAGTGGTAAGGTCTGCGTACATTCTACCATCCCAAACCCCACTTGTGGGATTATACTGGGTATGTTGTTGTTGTTGTTGTTAATGCTTAGTCTAAAACCAAAGAATATAAAGAGGAAGAAGAAAGTGGTGAGACAGTCATAGTGCAGTTACTTCTATAATTGTGAGACAAGCAGTGCACCTGCTTGTCTTATCTTTTTTTAAGTAGTGAACATTGGTCATGCAAAATGTTGCATTATATATATATTAAAAAAATAGGGATAGAATATGATTCTTTGCAAATTTAAAATATTTTCCAAAAAATGAACCTCCTCTGCCAAGAATAAAATATACATGTCAGATAGAGTCAGAATAAAATATACATGTCAGATATAGTCCAATGACACCCATTTAGAATTTATGAGTATGATATTTAATAAAATAAGAAGTCATCTAAATGACCTAATGGGTCTTTACATAAAAAACAACCTATTAGAACTGTCAAACTTCAATTTTGAGCTTGTTCATTCATTTGGTTTACTTTGGTAAAATTTTTTATTATTTTAAATTTTAGTGTTCTTATTTGATATGCATTGGATATTTCAAAAATCATAACAGACATCACTATAATTAATAAATCAAATTATAAAATGATGAAAGTAGTTTGTTGAAAAAAAAAATTCTAATATTTAAAGTGACCAAACAAATCATTATAATTAGTCTGAATTTTCTTTGAAAAGCAAGACCTAGCTCTCAAATTTTAGCAAATGCAATCTCTCTTGATCTTATAATAGTATATCCTAAGGTCTATGACTCAAAACATCTTAATATAAAGTATCGTAGCATAAGGTGTCTGATCTAGCATGTGACCTAGAGTTATAAATTTCGTGAACACTAATTGGATATAAAATGGTCACCTTAACTTCAATGTTTGGGTATATTCTCTTCCAAATATTGCCTTGGATGTGATAAGTTACATTGTGCAATATTTCCTTAACTTCCACATTTGGGCACGGCTTGACCTCTAGGTTCCTAAAGAATTGGTGGATCACGCTAGTTTACATTCTGCTTGGCTAGGTGCCCTCTACCCCTGGTTGGTTCGATGACTCTACATGGAGGCATGATCTGAAAAATAAGGCACAAATGCATGCATTAGAAGGGAATTAATCGAGGTAAACTCTGAAGCACGAAAAGGAATAACAATTGATAGTGACATTTCCTAATGCTCTGTAGCCTACTTATTATGAATGTGGTGCACTTCACACCAATAATACAGACTTTTCCTATGCATAGTTCCATAGAATCCCTAGGACACTTAAGCTCTGTGCTCTGATACCAAGTATGTCACACCCTGAGTTTATACCTTGGGCGTGGCTAGCGCCTAGAATCATTTCTGGTCCTAAGAGAACTGCTTGTCCTGGCTACATTACTTAGTAAGACTTGAAATTACATATGAAAGGCTTAAATATAATAAGCTAAAGATATTGCAAATATCTGAATAAACTGAATAGAGGAAATATCTCATTAACAACTGAAATGAGAACTAAAATTCTTGTCATACAGTTTGTGGAACCTCTAACTAGAATAATCCGAAATAAATACTGTGACAGGCCCACGGTAACTACAATTGAAAGGAAATACTAAAATCAAAAGTAAAGAATCCAAAGTATCTAATTGGCAAGAGGCCTCACCAATGGTTGAACGAAATGCTAGTCCTCAATGGAGCATCTCTGAGGAAACTCTGTCACCTATGTTTGCATCATAAAATGATTTAAAAGATGTCAATACGTGGAATGTACAGTATGTAAAATAGCTAAAATTGGGAACTTGGGATAAGGCACGACGCTCAAAGTAATTAAAACATGTCTCAAAATAAAATAATATAAGTAATAGTTAAAGTGCATGTTGAAAGTAAAAACATATGCTAAAAGCTCTATATATAGAGACTAGTTTACTTTAGCTTAGGGAGTTTCTCTAACCAACAAGTATGAGCTTCATGATGATATAGAGTCTTACTCACGCTGTCAGAGCTGTCCAATACTTTGTGAGGGCAAAGGACGAAAGCTAGGGGAATGGATCCATCCCAAAAACTAGGTCATTTTAGTGGTAATGAAGGGTTATATTTTGTACAATCATATCCTGCACCAGCTATGTAGTTTTATGAGTTCAAGTTATTATTGCTCTTACTCATATCGGTGCTCAATAATACCCCTAAAATAACTTTTATAATGCTCATAACTTTAAGAGTAAGAGCTCTCAAAATGTCTTTTAATCTTTTGGGACTTAGCACAACTTTAGCTTTGTTAAACTTTTCTCAACTTACCTTTTCTCTTTTACTAAATCTGTATCAATCCAAAGTGTCTCAAAATCTTAATTTTATTACTCAGCTATCTTGTAAATACAGAAGTTTTAACTACTCCTTAAACTCGATTCAAACTGTGAATGTAATGGTTTTCATGGAATATATAGGGTTCTTATAAATACAACCTTATCCATGAAACCTTAACTTAATAACTTAGTTTAGTAGTGAAATTAGTGAGGATCATTATTTTTATCAAGAAAATTACATTAATAATTATTTCAATAAAATTAACTGGTAATGGAGAAAACTTGATCTCAACTCATAAACTTGATCTAGGGTAGGGGCTGGTAGTTAAAGATGATAAAATAAACGTAGGATAATATTTGGAGGGCCTTACGTACCTAGGGGATTAGTTTCTTGAGGAGATTGGTGAAGGTTCTTGGAAGCCCTAGCTTTTATGTTCTTAGTTTTGGAGTGTTTGACCATTAGATGATATGAAGAATTACGTTTTAGGGGTTTAATTAGCTGAAAACTGACAAGTTAAGGCTTGAAGGGTGAGAAAAGAAAAATAATAACCCTCTTTAAAATTGATGATCGAGTTTTCTACAAGACCCTCTATGACTATAGAAGAATCCACGGCCCGTAGGGATCCTTCTATAAACTTGTGGGCAATTTTTGGCTTCTCTGGATCACTTTACGAGCCTATTCTATGACCTGTAGATGGGTCTGTAAATTCTGGGGCCAAAAATTATAGAGTTTCAGAACTTTTGCTACAATTTTGTAGGAGAGTGTTACGTTGATTTATGGGCTATAAAGAGATTTTATAGATGAATTCTGCATCTGGCAGTTTCTAGTAAAACGGTTATAACATTTGAGTTTGAACTCCAAATGAGGTGAAATCAGTTGCGTTGGAAAGCCAATTCAAAGGGATTTCGTTTGGTAGGTCAAGGGACATCTAATTCTTTGTGTTCTAAGAGTTATGGTTATTTAAAGTTGGCTCTTGCATAATTTATGACTAGAAACTTTACTTGTAGAAAAGTTTTGAACTCGACTAAGTACTAGAGGTCTCTTATGACCCTAATACACTTCCCACATACAAGAGTGAGGCGTGAGACCTAGGTATATGTGAATATAAAGTTATGGAGTGTCACAATATCTCCCCCTTGAGATCATTCATCCTTGAATGAAGGTGAAACTGGGGAATATACGCATGTGTGCTACTCATGGACTAGTTTATCAACAAGAAGCTATCCAACTATTTTATTACTCATATTTATGGACGTATCTCAACTCAATGATAACAATAAGGGATATTAACTTCATTGTCTTCATTGGAATACATGAATAGGTGATGATATCTAGCTTTCATATCTACCTCAACTTCCTAAGTGGCTTCCTCGATGAACTGGTTCCTCTACAATACTTTAACAGAAGCAATCTCCCTGGTCCTCAATTTACAAACTTGCCAATCTAGTATCTGTAAAGGCAAGTTTGGAGGCAAGTATTGGAGTCAAATACAACTGGGATCTCTTCATATGTCAAGCTGTGTTTGACTCCAATACTCTCTAAAGGCACAACCAGTCCGGGGTCTCCCAAATATTTCTTAAGCATAGAAATGTGGAATACTGGATGAATAGCAGCTAACTCTGGTGGCAATTCCATTTCATATACCACATTACCAATCTTCTTAATAATCTGGTGCAGGCTAATATATCAAGGACTGAGCTTCCCCTTTTTCCTGAATCTCATAATCCCTTCATCGGGGAAACCTTTAGGTACACCCAATCACTTACCTCAAATTTCAAATCCTTCCTTATGACATTGGTATAAGACTTTTGTCGACTTTGGGCTGTCTTTAGTCTTTCTTGAATAACTTTTAACTTCTCTATACCCTGATGGACTAAATCCGGTCCTATCAATCCTACCTCACAAACTTCAAATCACCCAATAGGCATATATAGCTCCTCCCTTAAAGGTCCTTATATGGTTCCATTTATACGCTAGCCTAGAAACTCTTGTTATAAGAAAATTTAATCAAGGGTAAGTGATCATCCCAGTTACCTTTAAAATCTATAACACATGCGCTCAACATATCCTCAAGAGTCTATATGGTCTTCCGCTTGCCCATCTATTTGGGAATAGAAGGTTTTACTAAGATTCACCTTCGAACCTGCCATGCCCCGGGAGGGTACCCTTGGTGTGACCGACACTTGAAGAGCCATTATTGATCCCTCAAGAGAACCACTTGGCCTCATCGTCACATCATATTCAACAACAAAAGAATATCTCAATAAACAGGGACCTTATATGTAGATAGAAAGGATCTCTCTAATATATCTTAGTTTTTAAAATACAAGTAAGTTTAGATACATCAACTCGATACTCTATACTCATAGTCTACGAAGCCTCTATTCAGTAGCCTAGATGGTGTCATGACAGGCCATGAACACCCCAATCAAAGAAAAGAAAAGATATACTAAATCAAGCTCATAACCAAGGGCTCTTCCGGAGAACAAGGAGGGCTCACAAACTCTAAGAATGTACTAAATCTGGGCCTCAACGGTGCACATACTGAGATCCTCTATCTATTGTATCTGCATTATGAAATGATGCAGACCTAATATAGACATCTATACATGGAATATACTGGTATGTAAAATATATCAAGAAAAATAAAGCTCGACTCACTTATCTTTACTCAAGTGCTCATGCTCAAAACAATTTATGCAAGTTTTATAATAAGTCATACTTTGAAAAGTAAACTCGGTGAAATAGACTCTGTAGTTATAACTCGACTTAAAAATGTCATCCTAAAACAAGGTTTTTTCTTGGGAGTTTCTCTTAACTGACATCCTCACCACCTTTAACTAGGTGATGCACAACGAATCAGCATCGTTATCATGCCCACCCTTAAATTTCCACGAAAATGGGCTATCAACACTCTTTTGGATCAAGAATAAGTGTCCACTTGCAGGATAACAGTAAGCAGACTAGCTGTAACGACTATCCTGCGCTGGCAACATAGTTCTGTGGGTTAAAGTAGAAGTATACTCGCTCTCCACTTGGTGCTCGATACTCCTCCCAAGGCTAAAATATGCTCAACTCATCAATCAACTCATCATCATCTAATCAATCTCAACATATCAATCAGCTTTTCAATCTCAACTCATCAATCAATGCAAGAAATCAAACTTTACTCAACTCAATACGGTCGTTTAGATTCATCAATTTAGTCATCATGTAATGAAAATAAGATATCATGTGTACTAATGTAAGTGACATAAATGCAACATACATCTCTTTTTTAATCATGCATAAATTACTCAATTCGTGCACTCAACCTCAACCTCAACCTTAATCTTACTGTTATAAAGAGAATTTCATAAATCATGCAAATGTAAGACTCATGTAGCCAAGTATAAAATACATGTGAAAATCTCATGCCAATACTCATGTAATATAGAAATTTGCTCATGTAATGAAATAGGACCTCATGGTGAATAAAAGAATAGAGTACTAAAATAAGAGAAATTTCTCAAAAATCTCAACTTCTCTCAAATCTTGACACAAGATAAGGGAAAGGGCATGTGAAGGAAGGAATCTACTTTTTGGTAAGACTTACATACCTGTAAATCAAAGAATAATCGATCCTCAATCAACTCTTACACTTTGATTGCAAAACCCTAGCTTCCCCCTCTTCTCCTCTTTGGCCTCGAGAAAACCCTCAAGGGTGGAATGAATATGAATGGCCTAGGGTTCAGTTTAAAGGCTTTATACAAGCCAAAACCATGTGGGATTTAATGGAAAAAAGGTTGAAATAGACAAAAAAGCCATTCATTAACTCAATAGAAAGGGTCCATGAAACCCCAATTACGATGCATAGTCTTCACTATGAGTCGTAGCTGCTACTCGTAGACTAGAAGTCTTTAAAATCCTAAATCACTAGAAGCCTTTACCAAACCCCCTCGTTATGAGTCTTAGTCCGCACTAGGAGTCATTTTGACCTCTCGTGGCTGGAGGGACCTTGAAACATGGAATAGTGGAACTAGCCATTAAACCTTCCTCTACGAGTCGTAGTAGGGTTTATGTATCATATACTCATCTAAAGGCTATAGGGTCCTAAAACATTGAGTCACTGAAATTCCCTACAGGACCCATCTTTACGAGTCTACTCTCTTCTATGACTCATACTGCCTCTCATAAGTGTGATTTTGTAGTTTTTCTTAGATTGGCTTAGTATTATCTCAATATCATATATACATACTCATACAAATCAGATAGAAGGGAACTAAGTTGTGTTGCATTATCTCCCCCTTGGGATCATTCGTCCTCTAATGAAGAGAACGATAGTGATTTAGGAGAAGGCACGAATCCCCCTATGGACTCTAACAATCAGCCAACTCTCATCACTGTCATGCAATCACCAAATGAAGAATTCAGCAAGCAATGCAACCAAATGGTCATCAAATCAAATCAATCCTCACTCGGACTCTAGAACTCTATCATCTGTCATACGAAAATTAAAAAAAGGATTCAGGGTATGGAAATTTGAGAATTTAGAAGAAGTTCATTACCATCAATTCTCTTATCATCGGCAAGAAAGAATAAGTAAGGATATCTAGCCTTCTTGTCTTCCTCTGCCTCCCAAGTAGCTTCCTCTACGAATTGGTTCCTCCACAATACCTTGACAGATGTAATGTCTTTATTCCTCAACTTGTGAACCTAACAATCAAGGATCAGGATAGGAATCTCTTCATAAATCAGGCTATCTCTCACTACAATACTGTCAACATGCACAACCAATTGTGGATCTCCCAAACACTTCTTAAGCATGGAAATGTAGAAGACTGGGTGGATGGCCTCTAACTCTAATTGTGGTTTCTATAATGATGGTCTATTCTTACATATATATTATGTTATATGTAAGCATGTTTTACTTAAGCATTGATCATGCATGCCACATTGTTATTATGCTATCTATTGCTTATCATTATGCATTTCAATTATGTTGCCTATGTATTGTTTCATTGCATCCTACATACTTATTGCATTCAAACATACTAACACACTCTATGCATACATGATATTACCATGTAGGAACCGGAGCCCCACTTGATCATCCTCCTCCACGTGGCTAGTACTATCTATCCCTCAAGCTAGTTGGTGAGTCCTCCATTCCGGGGAAAATGTTTATGCTCTTATGTATATATTATGACTCTCTTTTATTATTGTATATTTTGACTATGAGGATGAGCCCGGTTGCTTGTCTTGGCCCCCGCTAAGTTCTATTGTTAGAAGGGTTGTTGGACATATTATGTATGATGCTATGAGTTTAACTCTCTCTTGACTCTTGACGTTTATGATACGAAAGACGTCCCTTAGCCCCGTTTATCCCCATTTACTATCTCTTGATGTCATTTTATTGCTTACGCGACCAAGGATATATAATGATGTGCTAAGAGGCTTGCTTAGGGTCCCTTCGAGTTCCTCATACGTTGTGTCACGTCTAGGACTTAGGCTTGGGTAGTGACAACAACCACGTTAGCCTTACCTTGGTTGTACATGATGCTTGTGTCGTAGTCCTTGAGCAACTTAAGTCATCTGCTCTACCTCAAGTTGAGCTCTTTCTGGGTGAAGATGTATTGCAGGCTTTTGTGATCTGTAAATATATCAACATGCACTCCATATAAATAGTGGAACCATAGCCTGAAAGCGAACACCGCTGTTGCTAACTCCAAGTCATGAGTGGGATAGTTTTTCTCATGTGCCTTAAGCTATCTAGAAGCATAGGCAACAACCTTCCCTTCAATATCAGCACAAGTCCCAATCCTACCCTCGAAGCATCACATTATATAACAAATCCATCTTTTCCATCCGGCAAGGTTAACACAGGTGCAGTGGTTAAGCTCGTCTTTAACTCTTGGAAACTCCTCTCGCACTCGTGGGACCATTGAAACTTGACCTTCTTCTGAGTTAGTTTAGTCAATGGTGCAAATATGGAAGAAAATCTATCAACAAACCTCCGTTAACAGCCAGTCAATCCCAGAAAACTTCTTATATCGGTCGGTGAGATTGGTCTTGGCCAATTTGTGACCACTCAATCTTTTGAGTATCCACTTGAATTCTATCTCCAAAAATTACATGACCTAAGAAAACCACAGATTGAGCCAAAACTCACACTTAGAAAACTTTGCATACAACTCATTATTTTGAAGAGTCTATAAGGCAATCCTAAGGTGATTGACATGCTCCTCCTCATCTCTGGAATACACCAAAATATCATCAATAAGTACGACACAAACATCTTAAGATATTGTTTGAATACTCTATTCATCAAATCCATAAAGGTTGCGTGTGCATTCATCAACCCAAAAGAGACCACCAAGAACTAAAAGTGACCATATCGGGTTTGAATAGCCATCTTTAGGATGTTACATTCTCTCACTTTCAACTGATGATAACCTAATCTGAGGTCTATCTAAGAGAAAATAATAGTAACCTGATGTTGGTCAAACAAATCATAAATCCTTGGAAGGGAACACTTGTTCTTAATAGTCACTTTGTTTAATTGACGGTAATCAATACACAACCACAAGGAACCATCCTTCTTTCGTACGAACAAAACTGGAGCACCTTATGGGGAGATGCTCGGCCTTATGTATATTTTCTCTAAAAAATCCCGCAAGTGCTCCTTTAACTCTTTCAACTTTGCGGGGGCTATCATATATGGTGGAATAGAGATAGGTTTTGGGTGCTAGGAAGAAAATTAATTTTGAAATCGATCACTCTATCAAGAGGGACTCCAAGCAGATTCTCAAGGAACACATTAGGAAACTCACTCACAATCAGGACTGATAAAAAAGAATGGGGCTTAACATCATCAGATTTAACTCAGATGATGTAATAGATACATTCCTTAGAAATCAGTCGTCAATCCTTGAGGTAAGAAATAAACTTACCCTTGGTGCAACAAAATCTCCTCTTCGCTCAATAATAGGCTCATTCAGAAACTGGAATTTGACAGTCTGAGTTCGGAAATCAACAGAGGCATAGCAGGCATGAAGCTAATCCATACCAAGGATTATGTCAAAATCAACCACCTCCAACTCAATTAAATCAACAAGGGTATCCCTATGATAGGACACCACACAATCTCTATGGATTGTCTCAAATCAAATGAACTCACAATAGGAGTAGAAACTAAAAATGGCTCAAGCAAACAATCAGGAAGAATCTCAAATCTACTCATCACATATGGCATCACAAAAGAGTAAGTTGCACCTGGATCAACTAAAGCATAACAAGGAAAAGAAAGGACTCGAAGCATACCCATGACAATCACTAGTGCAACCTCTTGGTCCTATCAGTTCCCCATCGCATACAGATGGTTTGTCCTATCGCCTAGCCCTGGTGTAACAACTTTGTGATTACCCCTCACTAGTGATGCTGTGGTAGAAGTCGGGGCTTATTGCCCTACACCGGATAATTTCTCTGAAAGTGACCCGATTGGCCACACTTGTATCAAGCATTTCCTCTATCTATACACTCTCCCAAATACATCCTGTCATATTTCCCACAAAGGGCTTTCCTTTAGAACCAAGAGTCATACTTCCTTGAGACTGTGCATCCTGGGCCTTAAAGTTTAGCTGATTGTGGGACCTTTGATGGCTCGGAGTTCGTGCACTGGCTGAAGATGGTGCATAGCTAGAAGACCTCTTTTGGAAATAGGACTTATATCCCTTACTCTACTTGCTTTGGCTAGGCTTGGGCCCTATTGATTTGGCTTTCTTACTCAAATGCTCCTCTCTGTCTTTCTTATTTTCTTCCTCAATCTGTTGTGAGGAAATATCTATACCCAAGATAAACAATGCCACCTTGCACTCCCTCCTCACATGCCTACCCAATCAAGACACAAATCTCCTCATCTTTGCCCTCATATCCAGAACCATCTCCGGTGCATACCTGGATAGCTTGATGAATTTCAAGCTATACTCTTTAATAGTTATCCTTTCATGTTTTATATTCATGAACTCTTTAGCCTTTGACTCTCTCAACTCCTGAGAAAAGAAGTTATCGAGAAAGGCACTCTCAAACTCATCCCAAACAGCAGGTTTATCATCATCACCTCGACTCTTTTCCCACTGATTATAGCAAACATTGGCCACATTTTTGACCTGGTATGCGGCAAGCTCAAGTCCTTCAGTCTTAGTCGCGTGCATAGTCTTTAGCACTTTCGACATCTCATTAATAAAGTTTTGAGGGTCCTCTCCAACCTTAGACCCCGTGAAGACAGGTGGATTCATCCTTAGAAAGTCTTTTGTCTAGAAGAAGTTGTTGGCTCATTAGAAGTAGAACTAAGGGTTAGTGAACCCTGATTCCCACTCGAGTCAGCTACCAATTTGATAAGCATAGATATGGCTCCTCTAAAGTAGGAGCAGGTGGGGCAGCAGGTGTCCCAGGAACACCAGCAGTCCTAGGCGGTCAACCTTGGCTCCTTGTCTCTACCTGAGGAGGCACCTCTGAAATAGGGTCCTCAGAAATGGTAGCTGAAGCATTCCTCTGGGTCATTATGTGTCTAGGAGGCATGATCTGCAATCTTGTAATGCACAAGTCATAAAGGATTTTTATAGAGTTTTCACTCCATCACACAAACTAAGAAAATTGGAAAAGGCTAACAATTCGTAATGTCCTGCATCCTTCTACTTATGAAGTGTGATACACAACACGCTCTTAAACAAGACTCTACTAGATATGGCTTCATAGAATTCCTAGGGCTCTCAAATGTTGTGTTCTGATACAAAATTTGTCATGCTCCGGGAGGATACCCTTGGTGTGGCCGGAAATTGAAGAACCATTACTAATCCCTCAAGAGAATCACTTGGCCTCATCGTCACATCATGCTCAACCGCAGAATAATAGCTCAATAAATAGGGACCTTATATGAAGATAGAGAGATTATCTATAATGTATCATAGTTTTCAAAATAGAAGTTTCGATACATCAACTCCATACTCTATACTCAAAGTCTACGAAGCCTCTACCCAGTATCCTAGATAATGTAATGACAGGCCATGAACACCCCAATCAAAGATAAGAAAAGATAGAATAAATCAAGCTCATAGATAAGGGCTCCTCTAGAGAATAAGGAGGGCTCACAAACTCCGAGAATGTATCGAATTTGGGTCTCAATGATGCGCATGCTGAGATCCTCTAATTATTGTATCTGCATAATAAAATGATGCAGGCCCAAAATGAATGTCAGTACATGGAACATACTGGTATGTAAAATAGCTCAAGAAAAGTAAAGCTCGCCTCACATATCTCGACTCAATAACTCATGCTCAAAACAATTTATCCAAGTTTTATAGTAAGTCATGCTTTGAAAAGTAAGCTCAGTAAAATAGACTCAGTAGATATAACTCAACTTGAAAACGCCATGCTCAATTAAAGTTTTGCTTAGGAGTTTCTCTTAACGAACATCCTCATTCCAATACGTTTAATTGCGTGATACACAATGAATCATCATTGTTACCACGCCCTCCCTTAACTTGCCACAAAAAGGGAGATTAACTCTCTCTTGGATCCAAAATAAGTGTCCACTTGTGGGATTAGAGTCGCCAAATTAGCTGTAATGACTATTCTACACAGGCAACATAGTTTTGTAGGTAAGGAAGAAGTATACTCGTACCCCACTCAATGCTCGATACTTCTCCCAAGACTAAAATATGCTTAACTCATCGATCAACTCATCATTCTCAACTCATCAATCACCTCGCCAATCTCATATCATCAATCAATGCAAGAAATCAAACTTTACTCAACTCAATACTATTATTTATTCTTATCAATTTACTTATCATGTAATGAAAATAAGATATCATGTGTAGTAATGTAAGTGACATAAATGCACTATATATCTCTTGTTCAGTCATGCTCAAATTACTCAACTCATGTACTCAATCTCAACCTCAACCTTAATCTCACAGTTATGCATAGAATTCCATAAATCATTCAAATGTAAGTCTCATGTAGCCAAGTATTAAATACATGTGCAATTCTCATGTCAATACTCATATAATTTAGAAATTTTCTCATGTAATAACATAGGACCTTATGGTATAAACAAGAATATAATGTCAAAATAAGAGAAATTTCTCAAAAATCTCAACTCCTCTCAAATTTTGACACAGGATAAGGGAAAGGGTGTGTGAAAGAAAGAACCCACACTTTGGTAAGCCTTACATACCTGGAAATCGAAGAATAATCAATCCTCAATCAACTATTACTCTTGGATTACAAAACCCTATCTTCCCCCTTGTCTTCTCTTTTCCCTCATGAAAACCCTCAAAGGTGGAATGAATATTAATTGCATAGGGTTCACTTTTGAGGTTTTATAAAAGACAAAAACCATATGGGATTTAATGTAAACGGGGCTAGATTGGACAAAAATGCCCCTCATTAACTCAATTGGAAGGGTCCATGAAACCCCAACTATGACTCGTAGTCCTCACTACGAGTCATAACTTCTCCTTGTAGACTGGAAGTTTTTAAAATCTTGAATCACTAGAAGATTTTATGAAACACCCTCGTTACGAGTCGTAGTCCACATTATAAGTCGTACTGAAATCTCGTGGATGGAGGGATCTTGCAATATGGAACACTGGAACTAGCCATGAAACCCTCCTCTACGAGTCATAGTGAGGTCTATGAGTCATATACTCGTCTCATAGATAAAGTGTCCTAAAATTTTGAGTCATTGAAATTCCCTGTGGAAACCCTTTTACGAGTCGTAATCCCTTTTATGACTCGTAATGCCTCTTGTAAGTATGATTCTATAGTTTTTCTCAGATTTTCTCAGCATTGTCTCAATATCATCTATACATACTCATCCAAATCAGATAGAATGGGATTAAGGGGTGTTGCAGTCCCAAGTCCTTTCTAAAAGGACTTCAAAAATTGTTTTGTGAATTGTGCTCCTCTAACTAAACTAGTGGATATAGAGACCCCACGCAATCTAATAATCTCCTTAATATAAAGCTTGGCATAGTCCTCAGCTGTATCAGTCATCTTGACAGGTAGAAAGTGGGTACTTGGTCATTTTGCCAATTCCATATCGAGTCATATTGTCTACGAGATTGAAGTAAGTCTATTATGAAGTCCATGTTAATCATCTCCCACTTCCACTCTAGAATTTCAATATTCTGGGCCACACCACAAGGCCTTTGGTGCTCCACCTTAACTTGCTGGCAATTTAGGCATCTGGACATAAACTTTGCAATGTCCTTCTTTATGCCACCCTACCAATAAACCTCTCATAGATCTCTATAGATTTTTGTTATAGCTAGGTGAATAGATTATCTAACTTAACGAGCCTCAACCATAATACTATCTCTGAGGCCAGCAACATTTGGTACACAAAGCCTACCTTGGTATCTTAGGACTCTATCTACCCCTTTTACAAATACTAATACCTTCTACTTCTGAACATCTTCTTTAAACTGAAGAAGGATATGATCCTGGTCTTGCTTTTATTTTACCTCCACTACCAAGGACAATTCCACCCCATCTTTTTATAATTTCACCTTGTTCATTAGAATCCTCAGTTTGTACCCCCAAGCGTGCCAATCTATGCACCTCCTTATCTAGTTCTTTCTTTCCATCCTCAATGTGTGCGGTACTCCATATTGTCAACCTGCTAAGAGCATCAACGACTACATTAGCTTTACCTGGGTGATAGAGGATGCTCATGTCATAGTCCTTTAACAACTCCAACCATCTCTTCTGCCTCAAGTTCAGCTCCTTTTCACTGAATACCTACTGCAAGCTCTTGTGTCTGTAAATACATCTACATGCCCATCGTAAAGATAGTGACTCCAGATTTTGGGAGAAAAAGCCACAACAACAAGATCAAGATCATATGTTGGGTAGTTCTTCTCATGAGTCTTAAGCTGTCTGGAGGCATATGCTATCACCTTGCCTCTTTGCATCAATACGCTTCCCAACCCAACTCTAGAAGCATAGTAATATACAACAAAGCATCAGCTCCCTTGGGTGGGGATAAGACCGGAGCTTTAGTCAATTTAGTTTTCAACTCTTGGAAACTCTTCTCACAAGATTTAGACCATATGAACTTAACATTTTTCTGAGGTAGCTTAGTCAAAAGAGCTGAGAAAGAAGAAACCCCTCTACAAAATGCCTGAAGTAACTTGGAAATCCCAAGAAACTCCTTATCTCTATTGGAGTTGTGGGCCTCGACCAGTTCTTTACTGCCTCAATATTTTGGGAATTAACTTGAATTCCTTCACCAGAAATAATACAACCTAAAAATACCATAGATGCTAACCAGAACTCACATTTGGAAAATTTGGCATGCAACTGTTGGTCCTTAAGGGTCTGAAGGATAATTCAAAGATGTTTGGCATGCTCCTCCTCATTAGAGAGTAGATTAGGATTTCATCTATGAACACTATAATGAACATATCTAGAAATGGCCTCAACATCCTATTCATAATCCATGAAAGTTGCTGGTTCATTTGTCAGTTCAGATTATATGACCAAGAACTCATAATGACCATAGCGGGTTATGAAAGTTTTCTTAGGGATGTCACTTTCTCTAACTTTAAGCTGATGGTACCTAGATCTGAGGTCTATTTTAGAGAAACAAGTAGCACCCAGAGTTGGTCAAACAGGTCATCAATTATGGGAAGAAGATACTTGTTCTTTATGGTGATCTTATTTAGCTAATGGTAATCTATACACATTCTAAGAGAACCATCCTTCTTACACATGAAGAGAACTAGATCACCCCAATTTGAGACGCTTGGTCTAATAAAACCCTTATCTAGGAGGTCTTTCGGTTGTGTTTTCAACTTTTTAAACTTTGAAGGAGCCATACGGTATGGAGGAATAGATATAGGCTGAATATCTAGGAGGATATCTATCCCAAAGTCTATCTCCCTGTTAGGAGGGACACTGGGTATGTCATCAGGAAGTACTTCCTGAACTCATTCATGACGAAAATAGACGAAAGAGATGGTGTCTCAGCACTAGAATTTTTGACTCCGACAAGATGGTATATATACCCTTTAGAAATTAATTTTCCAGCTTTGAGATATGAGACAAATTTACCCTTAGGAAAAACTGAGCTATCTCTCCACTCTAAGACTAGCTCATTAGGAAACTGAAACTTGACCACCCTGGTTCTATAGTCTATGGAGGCATAACAAGCATGAAGCCAGTCTATGAATAGATTGATGTCAAAATGTACCATGTCTAACTCAACCAGGTCAGCAAAGATATCTTTATGGTAAATTGACACTGGAAAACCCCTATAAATTCTTAGCGCTAGAATAGATTCTCTAACAGGTGTGGAATAGGGAGTCACAAACAGACTATGTGGCACCTAGGTCTAACAATGCATAGATATCATAAGTAGTTACTTTGAGTTTCATGACCCAAGCCTTGGGCCTAGACGTGACACGATGAATGGGGAATCTAAAGGGACCCCAAACAAGCCTCTTAACATATAATTACACATCATTGGTCGCAAAAACAATTAAACAACATAATTAGATTAGAAATAAGGGCAAAGGGCAAGAGGGAAACTTTCGTAATATAAACGTCAAAATAAGAGAGTCAAGGCTCAATACATAACATGTCCAACAAACCCTCTAAAACTCAGATAGGAGCAGGGGCCAAGACAAGCAATCGGGCTCACCCTCTTGTCAATACATACATAAAAGAAAGATAGTCTTAGTACATAGTATGAGATCATAGACATTGTCCCCGGAATGGAGGACTTACCAACTATCTTGAGAGAATTGGTTCTAGCCACGTGGAGGAAAATTCTCAAGTGGGGCTTCGGTTCCTACATTGCAACATCATGTAGCCATAGAGCATGTATTAGTACGTTTGAATTTACTAAGTATGTAGGATGCAATGCAAAAGGAGATAAGAAACATAATCGAAGTGCATAAGCATAGGCAATGAGTAACATATAACAATATGGTACGCATGGAAGATGCTTGAAGTAAATCTTGCTTACATATAACATAATACATGTTCAAGAAGAGACCATCATTATAGAGTTCATTGTCTATTAAGGTACCAACCACTAAATTTGTTGGTGGATTGTCTCACCCTACCACCTATGGTGATTGAGGTACCAACACCTCAACTTGTTGGTGGATCATCTCACCCTACCACCCATGGTGATTGAGGTACCAACCCCTCAACCCAGTTATTAAGGTACAAACCCCTTAATTGGTTGGTGGATCATCTCATCCTACCACCCATGGTGATTGAGGTACCAACCTCTAATCCTGGTTATCAAGATACAAACCCCTCTATGATAGTTATCAAGGTAAAAACCCCTCGACGTGGTTACTCGGGCTCACAACCCCCCAAGTGGGGCATGGTAAATTCCCAACACGATAGAGGAGAACATCATATACAAGCATTCCTTTAATCATCATAAAGTCATTCAACTCATAAGACATGCATTGGACCTTCAATTCCCCAAGAAATCATAACCGGATATTTTATTAAACACTTGGAGAGTGTGTAGCACTAGTTTGATATCATGCAATTTAGGGATGAAATCATGCAAGAAAATTCAATGTAAAAACATCAATCAATACGTTGTAACACATATATTAAAACATTCATCAAATCCCATAATAGATCTTAGATTCGTAGCTCAAAACATGCTAAAACAGTCACAATTTCATGAAACACCAACATAGTTCATAGTCTAATTCATAATAAGAACGACCCATAAGTAAATCAACTTAGAAACATGTAATTTATGTAAAAAGGAAGCTTGGGTACCATGGGTGAAAGGACCTAATGGTTGAAACCCATGTACCTTAGCTTTGGAGAATTTCTTGATGAAGATTTGAATGGAGGCTCGAAGCTTGGATGAATTCCTTAAGATCCAGAAGAGATTTGAGCACTTGAATTTTGAGAGAAATATTAGTCTAAAGGTTTGAGAAAGTATTGGGGAATGTCTTGTATGATAGAACGTGAAATATGGCTATGTATAGGTATTTTCACATATGAGAAGGTTCAGGCCCAAGACCCAAAAGACTTGGACCAAAGTGCAAAACTTCACAAAAGAAAAACACTGAGGTGCGCCCTTGGTGCGTCGTGCCAAGGGCACGCTAGCTCTTTGGAAATAGCAACTTTGGAAATCGCATTTTTGCGATTTTCAAGTTTTGCTACTGTTGCTCTTAAATAGGGGTTAGACCCATTTTGCACTCAATTTTCCTCCTAAACAAGAATATGAAATGGGATTTTCAATATATCACACGAATTTTGGGATATATGAAAATTACGATTCTGGGCACCTACAAGGAATATTTTAGGGCACTTTTTGGGGTCGTTTCAATATCTCCCTCTTGGGAACATTAGTCATCGAGTGTAAAAGAAGGGTTTCTGAGAGATTAAAACATGATAATTTCAGCCTACATAAGGATGCAATAATGCACTTAGCATCGTTTCAAAAATCTGTGTAAAATCATCATGAATTTTCAACTTAAACATGAATGTATGCAAGTGTCATGGGTTGAAACTCATACTTAAAATAACATAGGAGACTTAAATCAAAACCTTAGGCTTGAGTGGAGTGAAAATGATATGGATATCGCTTTTGCATGTCCCCTTCGGCCTCCCAAGTAGCACTTTCAACTTGTTTATTCCTCCAAAGGACCTTAATGGAAGCCACATCCTTGTTCCTCAACCCCTTCACTTATCTATCCAGAATTTGAACCGAAACCTCTTCATAAGTCAAGTTGTCTTCAACTATACCCATAACATCCAATGGAATAATAGCATTTGGATCACCCACACACTTCCTCAACATAGACACATGAAAGACCGGATGAACCAAATTCATTTCACTAGGCAATTCCAACTCATAAGCTTCCTTGCCACTCCTCCTCATTATTCTATAAAGACCCATATATCTTTCACTCTTCTTCCCCTTCTTACCAAGATAAACTACACCCTTCATGGGTGACACCTTCAAATAGACCAAATCATGAACTTTGAATTCAAGATTCCTTCTCCTCACATCGGCATAAGACTTTTGGTGACTTTGGGCCATCTTCAACCTCTCTCGAATCATCCTAACCTTCTCAAGAGCCTCCATAACAAGATCTGGTCACATCAAAGCCACCTCTCCAACCTCAAACTACCCAATCGGTGATCTACAACATATACCATAGAGAGCCTCAAAAGGAGCCATACCAATCCTAAAATGATAACTATTATTATAAGCAAACTTAATCAATGGAAGATGATCATCCCAACTATCCTTAAACTCCAATACACAAGCCCTAAGCGTATCCTCAAGAGTTTGAATAGTACTTTTGGCTTGGCCATCCATTTGAGGGTGAAAGACCATACTAAGCTTTACCTTTGTCCAAAGACCCCTTTAGTAGGACCTCTAAAAGTGTGAAGTAAATTGAGCACCATGATCCGATATAATGGACAAAGGAACCCCATGCAACCTCACCAAGTCATGAATGTACAACCTAGCATAAACTTCATCCCCATATATGGTCTTAACCGGTAAAAAGTTAGCCGATTTTGTCATCCTATTAAGCACAACCTAAATGGAATCAAAATCCCTTCTAGTCTTGGGAAACCCAACCACAAAGTCCATATTAATCTCTTCTCACTTCCAAGTAGGATTCTCAATGTCTTGGGTTAAGCCACCTGGCCTTTGAAGTTCGGTTTTGACTTGTTGGAAACTATGACAACCAGAAATAAATTTGGCAATGTCCCTCTTCATACCTCCCCACCAATATACCTCTTTCAAATCTCTATATATCTTAGTAGAACCGGGGTGAATAGAATAGGAAGAACCATGAGCCTCATCAAGAATCTTTCCTGTAAAGCCATCAACACAAGGCACACATAACTTACCTTGGTTCCTAAGAGAACCATCTCCTCCTTGGGAGAAAACCTACACCTTAACATCTTTTACCAATGCCTTCAATTCTGACAAAGCGGGGTCAAAATCTTGCTTAGCTTTCACCTCCTCAACCAATGAAGATTTAGAGCCATCAACTACCACAACACCCCCATTATCCACCTCTTCCAATCTAACCCCCAATCTAGCCAACTGATGGACCTCCTTAGCCATCCCTTTGCCACTATCATCAATATGTAATAAGCTACCCATGGACACCCTACTCAAAGAGTTGGCCACCACAATAGCCTTACTGGATCATAATCCACATTCATATCATAATCCTTAAAAAGTTCTAACCACATTCTTTGTCTCAAGTTGATATCTTTTTGAGTGAACACATATTGGAGACTCTTATGATTGGTGAACACATCAACATACATCCCATACAAATAGTGACGCCACATTTTCAAAGCAAAGACCACGGCGGCTAATTCAAGATCATGAGTAGGATAATTCCTTTCATGCACCTTGAGTTGTCTAGAAGCATAGGCTATCACCTTACTATTTTGCGTCAACACACAACCCAAATAAACTCTAGAAGCATCAAAATACACAACAAATCCTTCTAGCCCGTCCAGTAGTGACAATATAGGAGCGGAGACAAGCTTATCTTTAAATGTTTGAAAACTCTTTTAACACTCATCGGTCCATACAAATTTGGCTTTCTTCTTAGTCAACTTGGTCATAGGAGAAGCAATAGAGGAGAACCTATTCACAAACCTCCGGTAATAACCCGCTAAGCCTTAGAAGCTCCTAATATCTAACGGGGTCAATGGTCTAGGCCAAATTCTAATCACATCCATCTTTTTAGGATCCACTTTAATACCATCCCCTGATACCATATGACCTAGAAAGGAAACCTCTTTTAACCAAAATTCGCATTATTCATACTTGGCATACAACTTCTCTCCCCTCAACTTTTTTAGCACTACCCTCAAATGACCTATATGCTCCTGCTTACTATGTGAATAAATCAAAATATCATTAATGAAAATCACAACAAACGAATTAAGGTAGGGTTTGATGACCCTATTCATAAGATACATAAAGATGGCCAGTGCATTAGCCAACCCAAAGGACATCACAACAAACTCCTAATGCCATACCTAGTTTGGAAGGCCATATTGGGAATATCACACTCCCTCACCTTCACTTGACGATACCCGAACCGAAGATCAATCTTAGGGAAGTGACTAGCCTCGCATAATTGGTCAAACAAATCATCAATTCTTGGAAGAGGATACTTATTCTTTATGGTAACCCTATTAAGTTTCCAGTAGTCAATACACGTTCTGACAGACCTATGTTTCTTCTTCAGAAGTAACACCGGTGCACCCAAAAGTGATTGGCTAGGCTTAATGAAACCCTTCTCCAAAAAATCACTAATTGCTCTTTCAACTCCTTTAACTCTGTCAGGGCCATACGGTAAGGGGGAATAAAAATAGGTTGAGTATCGGGAAGGAGGTCTATACCAAAATCTACTTCCCTTTTGGGATGAACACCGAGAAGGTCATTTGGAAAGACATCAACGAACTCATTTACAATCAACACTGACTCTTCTGGAAGGACCTTGGGCTCCATATCTCTTACCCTCACAAGATGATAAGACACCCCTTAGAGATCAACTTACAGGCTTTAATGCAAGAGATGAACCTAACCATGGCCACCACATCATGACTCTCCCACTCAAGGATGGGTTCATTTGGGAAATGCAACTTGACCCTATGAGGTCTACAATCAATAAAGGAATAGCATGCATGCAATCAATCCATCCCAAGTATGACATCAAAATCCACCATTTTCCTACTCAACAAGATCACAAGGCAATATCTTATGCAAAATGCAAATAGGACAATTTCTATAAACCTTTCTACCAACAATAAATGCATCAATAGGAGTAGACACCTCATAAAACTCAAACAATAATTTGGCCTCAACATTAAAATTTTTGGCAACAAAAAGGGTAACAAAAGAAAGAGTAGCATCCAGATCAATCAATGCATACACATCAAAATCAAAGACTTTTAACATACTGATGATGACATCGGGAACCTCCTCAACCTCCTGCCTCCCTTGGAGTGCATAGAACCGATTGTGCCTTGGGGCACCACCTTGTTGACCACCTCTCCCAAAAGGAACCACATTTACACCTTGTGAACGAACCTCCTTACCCTTGTTGCGGCTACAAGGATAATTAATCTTTTTGTGACCCACTTTCCCACATCCATAACATGCAATCGTGTCTTTCAAACATGGGCCCCCATGACCCCTACCACATTTTGGACACATAGCATTTGGCACCACACCACAAATTACCTTGGGTTCTTGGATAGTCATTGGAAAACCCCCAATTAGAAGCATGAGAAGACCCTTGGCCTTGATAAAGCTGACCACCCTTTCAACTTTGGAACTTTCCCTCAAAATGGGCTCTCTTTGCCTCACTAATCCTCCGCTTGCTAAAGATTTCCTCCTCTATTTGTTTAGAATAGGTTATCAAATGGGACAAATCCATGTCATTAATTAAAATAGCGGACTAACATTCCTCACTCATCAAATCACATACACCCATCACGAACTTGTTCATTCTAGACCTTGGGTAGGCAACCAAGTGGGGATCATATTTAGAGAGTTGATTGAACTTGAGAGCATACTCCCTCACACTCATAAACTCTTGTTTCAAATTCATAAACTTCAACATCTTGGCCTCCCTAAGCTCAAGAGGGAAGAACTAATTAAGAAAAGCTGCCTTCAACTCCTCCCAAATAACTACACTATTGATTCCCTTCTTCTCCTTCCATTGATTTAACCATATTTGTGCTACCCCTTTGAGTTGGTAGTCATAATCCATATTCCTACAATCCCGAGCCGGTTACTATCGTGCTACTATATATATATATATATATATATATATATATATATATATATATACACACACCGATTGTGGCCAAAACCATATATACATCATCAATGAACTCTTAAGGATCCTCATCTACCTTAGTCCCATAGAATTTCAGAGGGTTCATCCTTATGAAGTCTATCACCCTAGATCTAAGGGTAGGAGCATTAGGGGCTTGGACACCTTGATTGACTTGGTTGTCCATAACTTGAGCTAGCAAAGTGAGAGCATCCCTTAGCTCGCCATGAGCCGGTTGTTTCTCGAGAGTGAGGGCTCTCCTTCCTCTTGTGTTAGGCATGATCTAAACATGAGAAATAATAGTCGGTAAAGGGAAACTCACCTAACTTCTATAGCACAAAACAGATCAATAAGAAGGGAAACATTTCCTAAAACGTATGATAACCACCTACTCATAATTGCAGTGCACAAAAAACCATAAATAAGACTCTAATCGACGCAGTATACTGGATATCGAGGACCATTAACAACCTAGTGTTTTGATACCATGTTTTTCATGACCCAAGCCTAGGGCATAAACATGACACAACGAACGGGGAACACAAAGGGACCCAAAATAAGTATCTTAACATATCATTACACATCATTAGTCACGAAAGCAATTAAATAACATAATTAGATTAGAAGTAAAGGAAAAGGTCTAAAGGGAAACTTTCATAACATAAATATCAAAACAAGACAGTCAAGGCTCAATACATAACATATCTAACAATATGTCTAAAACTTAGATAGGAGCAGGGCCAAGACAAGTAATTGGGCTCACCCTCTTATCAATGCATACATAAAGAAAGATGGCCTTAGTATATAGCATGAGCTCATAGACATTGTCCCCCGAATGGAGGACTCACCCCAACTATCTTTAGATAATTCGTACTAGCCACGTGGAGGAAGATGCTCAAGTGGGTCTCCGATTCCTACATGATGACATCATTTAGGCCTAAAGTATGCATTAGTATGTTCAAATATATTAAGTATATAGGATGCAATGCAACAAGTGATAAGAAACATAATCAAAGTGCATAAGCATAGGCAATGAGTAACATATAACAATATGGCAAACACGGAAGATGCTTGAAGTAAATCATGCTTACATATAACATAATACATATGCAACAAGAGACCATTATTGTAGAGTTCATAGTCTGTTGTAGTACCAACCCCTGAATTGGTTGGTGGATAATCTCACCCTGCCACCCGTGATTAAGGTATCAACCCCTCAACCCAGTTATTAAGGTACAAACCCCTTAATTGGTTGGTGGATCATCTCACCCTACCACCCATGGTGATTGAGGTACCAACCCTCAACCCAGTTATTAAGGTACAAACCCCTCGACGTAGGTATCAAATTACAAACCCCTCGACGTGGTTACTCGGGCTCACAACCCCCGAGTGGAGCAATGTCAATTCCCAACATGATACAGGAGAATATCATATACATACATTCCTTTCATCATCACAAAGTCATTTAACTCATCAGACATGCATTGGACCTTCGATTCCGCAAGAAATCATAACTGGACATTTTTTCAAACACTTGACGGGTGTGTAGCGGTAGTGTAAAACCATGAAATTTAGGGATGAAATCATGAAAGAAAATTCAATGTAAAACCATCAATCAATATGTGGTAACATATACATTAAAACATTCATCAAATCCTACAATGGATCTTAGATTCGTAGCTCAAAATATGCTACAACGTCACCAATTTCATGAAAACCCAACATAATTCATAGTATAATTCATAATAAGTAAGACTCATAAGTAAATCAACTTAGAAATATGTAATTTATGTGAAAAGGAAGCTTGGTCAATATGGGTGAAAGGACTCAATGGTTGAAACACAAATACCTTAGCTTTGGAGAATTTCTTGATGAAGATTTGAATAGAGGCTTGAAGCTTGGATGAATTTCTTAAGATTCGGAAGAGATTTGGACACTTGAATTTTGAGAGAAATATTAGTCTAAGCGTTTGAGAGAGTATTGGAGAATGTCTTCTATGTTTTGAAGTGAAATATGGCTAAGTATAAGTTTTTTCACGTATGGAAGGTTTAGGCCCAAGACCTAAAATCCTTGGACCGTAGTGAAAAACTTCACAAAAAAACACTGAGGCGCGCCCTTGGTGCGTCGTTCCAGGGGCTTACTAGCTCTTTGGAAATTACATTTTTGCGATTTTCAAATTTTGCTATGGTTGCTCTTAAATCAGGGTTGTACTTATTCTCCACTTTATTTTGCCCCCTGAACAAGAATATGAAGTCAAATTTTTGATATCACGCACGAATTTTGAGATATATGGAAATTATAATTCTGAGCACTTTCGAGGCACATTTTCAAGCACTTTTTGGGATTGTTTCATTGAGCATACCAGTAACTACATATGGTGATTTCTCCTGCTCCTGTTTGGTGGCCATATCATATAGACGCTTTGTGCCTCCGCCTGTCCCTTATCTAGTACCCTCTTTGAATTGTCCTACCCTGTGGTGCTGAAGAAACTCACTGAGATTTGTCATCCCTCATGTTCTGCCTCCACACAGGACAATCCTTCAAAAAGTGCCCTACCTGAACACGTCTGAAACAACCATTTGATCCCCTAAGGCACTCTCTTGGATGATTCCTTCCATACTTACCACAAACTGTATAATGAGTCGACCTTTGAGCTATACCCCCTTGTGATTAGCTACCCTTGAATCTGCGATTCTGTGATCCTCGCTCATTCCTGACCCTTAGTGCAGGTGCACTAGCAAATGAAGGTATTAGTCCAGATGTCCTTCATTGAAAGGATGAATGATTGGCATTTCCTACCCCCTTCTTACTTGTCTCCTGGCCTGATGTCTTAACCCTATCGTTTCAAAACTCCTCCTTATCTTGCATTTTCTCCTCCTCCACTTATTGCACATAAGTCATTAAGCGAGCTATGTCCACATCCCTAATTAGGATAACATTTCTGCCCCCTCTCTTAGTCATTCAAGAGAGCCCTGACACAAATAGATCCATCTTAGTACGCATGTCTGTCACCATAGTCGGTGCATAATGAGACAGTTGAGTGAATTTCAGGCTGTACTCCCCACACACTCATAGTTTCTTGCATCAGATTCAAAAACTCCCTCACTTTATCTTGCCTCAACTCTCTAGGAAAGTATTGTCCTAAAAAGGCCTCCTCAAACACTACCTAACTCAATGTTGGTGCGTTTTCTATTCTACCTCCCTTCCACTGATCAAACCAGAGTCAAGCCACTTCCTTAAGCTGGCAGGTAGCCAACCTGACCAGCTCAATATCACCGATATGCATAACCTAGAATACTTTCTGGAATACCTCAATGAAGTTCTCAAGATCCTCCTTCACATTAGATACCATGAACTCAGGTGGGTTCATCCTCAAAAATTCACAAACCCTGGTGGTTTCCGAGCCATCCTGTCTCCAATCTCCCTGTCGACCTCCCTGAGTAGTGACTATCTATGCCAAAGTCCGGATGGCCTGGCATAGTTCATCATTAGAGATATTTGCTTATGGAGGCTACTCTGCAGGCATGGCTGGACCTCTATGTCCCTCAGGAATTAACGGATCAGGCTAGTTTGCATTTTTCCTAACTGTGCACCCTCCACCCCTAGTTGGTCCAACGGCTCTACATGGAGGTGTGATCTGAAAAACAAGGCATGAACGCATGAATTATAAGGGACTTAACAGAGGTAAACACTGAAGTACGAAAGGGAATAGCAATTGAAAGCGACACTTCCTAAAGCCCTATAGCCTCCTTATTATGGATGTGGCGCGCTTCACACCAATTATATGGACTCTAATAGGCATGGTTCCATAGACTCCCTAGGACACTTGAACTCTATGATCTGATACCAAGTTTGTCACACCCTGAGTTCACACCCTGGGCATGGCTGGCACCCAGAACCGTTTCTGGTCCCAAGTGAACCACTTGGCCTGGCTACTTTACTCAGCAGAAGACTTAAATGACATATGGAAGGCTTAAATATAATAAGCTAAGCTAAAGATACTGCAACTATCTGAATAAACTAAAATAGAGGAAATATCTCATTAACAACTGAAATGAGAATATAAACTCCTTTCATATAGTTTATGGAACCTCTAACTAGAATAATCTGAAACAAATACCATGACAGGCCCATGATAACCACAACAAAAATGAAATACTAAAAGTAGAAGTAAAGATTCTAAAGCCTCTGACTAGTAAGAGGCCTCACCAATGGCTAAATGAAATGTTGGTCCTCAATGGAGCGTCTGCTGAGGAACTCTGTCACCTGGGTCTAAATCATAACATGATGCAGGTCCAAAGGACGCCAGTATGTGAAATGTATGGTATTTAAAATAGCCAAAATCATGGACTTAGGATAAGGCATGATGATCAAAGTAATTAAAACATGTATCAAAATAGGATAGCATAAGTAATAGTTAGAATGCATACTGAAAGTAAAAGCATATGCTAAAGCTCTATCTATAGAAACTAGTTTAATTTAGCTTGGGAGTTTCTCTAACCGACAACCATCACTATGTGCTTCGTGACAATACAACATCTTTCCCACATTTCAAGAATTGTCCAATACTTTTCCAGGGTAAGGGACGAAAACTAGGGGAATGGATCCATCCCAAAGCTGGGTCATCTCAGTAGCAATAAGGAGTTGTACTTTTGGTACAAACATGTCTTATACTGACTACGTAGTTTATGAGTTCAAGTTATTATTACTCTCACTCATATCGGTACTGAATACTACCCTAAAAATAACTTTTATAATGATCATAACTTTAAAAGTATGAGTTCTCAAAATGTCTTTTAATTTTTTGGGACTTAGCCTAACTTTAACTTTCTTAAGCTTTTTTCAACTTATCTCTTCTCTTTGACTGATTTTGTATCAATGCAAAGTGTCTCAAAATCATAATCTTATTACTCATCTATCTTGTAAATACAAAAGCTTTAAGTACTCCTTCAACTAAACTCAAATTGTGAATATAATGGTTTTCATGAAATATGTAAGGTTCTTATAATTGCAACCTTATCTATAAAACCTTAACTTAATAACTTAGTTTAGTAGTAAACTCAGTGAGGATCATGATTTTTATCAAGAAAATTACATGAACAAGTATTTCAATAAAAGTAACTCATAATGGAGAAAACTTGATCTCAACTCATAAACTTGATCTTGGGTAGGGACTGGTAGTTAAAAATTTTAAAATAAATGTAGGTTAAATTTTAGAGGGCCTTACATACCTGCGAGATTAGTTTGTTGAGGAGATTGATGAAGGTTCTTGAAAGCCCTAGCTTTTGCTCCTTTGAAACTATGTTCTGAGTTCTTGGAGTGTTTGAACGTTAATGATATGAAGAATTACTTTTAGGGATTTATTTAGGTAAAAACTGAAAAGTTAAGACTTAAAAGGTGAAAAAACACAAAAATACCCCTCTTTAAAATAGTTGATCGAGTCGTCTATGAGACCCTCTACAGCCCATAGAAGATTCTGCAGTCAATAGGGAGTCTTTCTTAAATTTTTAGGCAATTTTTGGGGTCTCTGGATCACTTTACGAGCCCATTCTATGACCCATGGATGGGTCCGTAAAGTCTAGGGAAAAATGTGGAGTTTCAGAACTTTTGGTAAGATTTAGTAGATGGGCCATACTTTGATTTACGACCTGTAAAGAGGTTTCGTAGATGCACTCTTCCTCTGGCAGTCTATAATAAAATGGCCATAACTTTTGACTCTGAACTCTAAATGAGGTGAAATCAGTTTGTGTTGAAAAGTTAGTTCAAAGTCTTTCATTTGGTAGGTCATGGGACATATACTTCTTTGTGTGCTAAGAGTAATGATTATTTAAAGTTGACTTTTGCATAATCTAAGACTAGAAACTCAACTTATAGGAAAGTTTTGAAATTGACTAAGTACTAGAGGTCTCTTATGACCCTAATACACTTCACATGTATAAGAGTGAGGCTTGAAACCTAGGCACATTTAAGGATAGAGTTATAGCTCCAACGTTTAGTTCTTTGTCAACTTTTTCATCTTTAACCGCTTTCATCGTATTAAATTTCTTCTAAATTATATTATACATTTGTTATAATATTTTGACTATCTTTCTTTTTATTTATTGAGAATATTTATACTTCGAGACTATTTTGATCATGTCATTAAGCATGATGTTTTTAAATTAATTACAATTATTTTGATAATACACTTGGTTCATGATAAGGGTGAGATTAGTACAAAATAGTAACGACTACTAAAATATTGATTATAGAAAAATGTAGAAGTATTTTCCTTCATGTTATATAATAATATTTTTAAAAAAATAAAAGTGAATCAACATAAAGCTATTAAACTAATAATAACATTTAACTATTTTGATCATGCCATTAAGTATGATATTAACTTAAATTAAGTACAAAAAATTTTTAGGCTTTACATTTGGTTTATGATGAAGGGGAGATTAGTTCAAAATGAAAATAAAGACTAAAAGTGTTGAATATTAAGAAGTGTAGAGATACTTTCTTTCATTTTATATCATAATATTAGACTTAAACGTAAAAATAAATTAACAATAGGAAAAATCACCCTCTAAACTCTTTTAGGAGTACATATTACGACTTTTAAATATAGTTTGTCATAATTATTAATATTAACAAAGTAATTACATGTTATAACAGTGTTCAATTGACTCAAAAAGAATTTTTAATATTAAATAAAACACATATAATTATGCTAGGAAAGAGCAAATTCTGGCTACCTAATCAATTTTAGAGATTTTCGGGATTTTTTTCCCTTTCCAATATGAATCTACACATTCACCCTTTCACTTGGTTCTTTCATTTCTTTCTTTTCACACGCATCCTTCTCTCTCTCTCTCTCTCTCTCTCTCTCTCTCTCTCTCTCTCTCTTTTTACATCTAACTCGTACAAAAAACAATCATTGTTGTGTTCTTCATTGTCTCCCCATTCTTCATTGTTTATGCATTATTTTAATCTTCAAATAATGAATAAAAATCAAAAGGCATCAGCTACACCACGAAAAGGCCCTAGGCTCAACTGTCAGGAAGTGCATGTTGATATAAAGCCACCAACCTTTAACATACCAACATAATAACCAGCGAAGAAGATTGCGTAGCAATACAAGAAAAATCAAACCCTTGTCAAGAAGAATGACAATGCGAAGAAAAGAGGTCCAACTTCATTTGCTTGGAACGAGCAAAAAAGAAAGGACAAAAGTGTAGATTCTTATTCCACAGAGCATCCCGAAGAAGTTAATAAGGCTGATTCTGATTCAATTTTTATACAATCGTACATTTCAAAAAAAGCAAAGACTATTTTTGGGGAGAGTCTATGAAATCTGCAAAGGAAAAATGTCACGCCCCGGGAGGATACTCTGAACATGGCTAGCACTTGAAGACTATTGCTAGTCTCGAAATGGATCACCTAGTTTCATTGCCATCGTTCAACCCATTCATCAGTGGAAGAAATAGTAGAATGATAATAAATGCTATCATCTATGTGGGCTCGAACTGTCAACATCAAATTATTAGGCGAAAATGGAATAGATAACAAAGCTCTCAATATAAAGAAAGGAAGAGGGACAAGAATCCCCAACGTCAACATGACATCTACGTCTATGAAGCCTTTATAACTAACATCTATGAAGGCACCATGACAGGCCATGGGTACCACAATCAAAGAAATAAGATAATTATATAATCATCCTCCAGATGTTGGGAGGACTCACCATGATCTGGAATCGAAGCTATGAACCTCAACGATTGGGCTGTTGAAGTCCTCTGTCTATAGAATTTGCATCATAAAATGATACAGCGGCAAACGGGTGTTAGTATGTGGAATGTAAAGTATGTAAAATGGGATAAAGTAAAAGGAACAATATTGCAGTCACTCATCAATCACTCATCCTCACATCAGAGTAAAGGACAGGACTTTATCACCTCACTATCCCTCAACACATCAAACAATCACATCACATCGGAGTGCTATCATCGTGAAACATATACGGAAGTTTCATGGACCTACACCTATCACCTATGAGTTGGTGATGGTACAACGAAGCAATGTCATCATGGCATCCACCCAGTACCTTTTCGGGGTAAAAGGGGTACATCATGGGGTTTATAATAATAGTAAGTCCTGTTTTGGGACTACAAAAACATCCGTTCTCACGGTTCAATCCTCTTCTACGATATCCACATAGGTAATGAGTGTGAGATGGACTCAGCCTTACTCATTTTCGATGCTCAATACTTCTCCTAGGACTCGACATGCTCATAAGTTTATCAATCCATCAAAAACCTCCATCCCTCAGCCCCTATGGGCAAGACTATCCTTTCAAGTTAAGAATAGATATTCGTCCAACTCTATCAAAGCTATTTCCAGCTATTACAGTCATCGGTACACTCACCTCAAGACTCAAACCAAGTCAAACATCTCATTCAGACAATAACGGCTCTACACATCACCCTAAGTTCATTATTCAAGTCTTTATAGAGGTAATTTATAGGGATTAAATTACAATCACACAAAAATGCATGTACACAGTAAACTTTAAGAATGATGTTCATCAATTTAAGATACAAAATAAAACTTAAAGAGTATATTCAAGAGATAAAGATAATATTCAAGAATTTAAGGATATTAGTAAAGAAAACTTTGAAGAAACCACTATCCAAGACTCTAATTATCAATCTTGCATCGTAACTTTACATTGGGGAACATGGAAGAACAATTTCATGCTTTTGGGTAGTCTTTACATACCTGGGAATGGAGATTTTCTTCAAGAATCAAATCCTCTCTGGAAACCCTCACTTGTCCCTCCTCTTCTTCTCTCTGAATTAGCATGAGAATAATAGACTTAGAATATTTTTGGGTTTAAAACCCTCTTTTGTATGAAATATACTTTGAAAACCTTCTTGGGAATATTAAATTATGTTGGGAGAGATGAAATTGTTCTTCCTGAATTAAAGAAAAAAAATCGTCTCCCCCATGTACTAGCGTTCGGTGCGCACTAGTGCTTCTATGCACTTTTTTGCGAATTTCAGTTCTCGTCGAATTTTTTGAAAAATAGACAAGTGTGGTTCCGCGTGCAGAAGGGGCATGGAAACCTCACTGTGTTAAGCGTTCTTTGAAAAAAAACAATTCATAATTTTTCATGATAACGCCGAGTCAAGACCATTTTTTGACTCAATTTCTCATACTGATCGCAAATTCGATTCAGATATTCCATCCGAGCTTGGGAAGATACATTGTGCGCACGACAAGTTTAGGGTCATTTTAGTAATTTCATGAGGTGTTATATCATCTCCTCCTTAGAATCATTCATCCTCGAATGATGAGTAAAGGTTGAAGAGAGACTCGACTAACCTCAGAATTTATCTCATTCCTCACTCTGGAACACTCGAACTCTCCCTATCCATCATCTATCTATCTCTATATTAGACTCGGGAATGGAATAAAATAAAGCATCAACTCAATGGAAAGAATACTTAGATTGATAAGAATATGAACATTTACCTTCAACATTATCATCACTTGGCATGAATAAATGCGGGTATTGAGTTTCATCACTTCTTCAGCTACCCATGTAGCTTCCGCAACAAATTGATTCCTCCTTAGGACTTTAACAGAGGCTATCTCTTTGTTCGTCAGTTTAATGAACCTGTCAGTCAAGACTCTGGACTGGAATTTCCTCGTATGCTAAGCCATCCTTCATACCCGTACCCTCCACCGGAATCACTAAGGATGGATCCCCCAAAAACTTCTTAACATAGATATGTGGAATACCGGGTCAACTCCCTCTAGCTAGGAAGGCAAGTCTAACTCGTTGGAGACCTTCCCAATCCTTCTTACGATCTTGTATGGCCCGATATAGCGGGGAATCAGCTTCCCCTTCTTACCAAATCTCATGACGCCCTTCATGAGAGACACCTTCAAGTACACCTAATCATCCACCTCAAACTCCAAGTCTCTTCTTCTCACATCCGTATATGACTTCTGGCGACTCTGGGCTGCCTTCAACCTTTCCCAGATGACTTTCTCCTTCTCCATGGACTGGTGTACAAGGTCAGACCCAATTATCTTAGCTTCACCCACCTCAAACTAGCCAATCAGAAATCTATACCTCCTCCCGTACAATGCTTCATATGGGGCCATCTAAATGCTGGCATGGTAGCTATTATTATTATTATATGCGAACTCAATTCATGGTAAGCGATCATCCTAGTTTCGTTGAAAACATTAACACATGCCCTCAACATATCCTCCAAAGTCTGAATAGTGCATTCTGCCTGCCCGTCTGTCTGAGGGTGAAAAGCGGTACTCAAATTTACCTTCGTACCCAATCCTTCTCAAAAAGATCTCAAAATTGAGAAGTGAATTGAGCTCCTCTATCAGAGATGATAGACAAGGGAACCCCATGCAGCCTCACAATCTCTTGAATATATAGTAGGGCATACTCCTTAATCGTATAAGTTGTTTTCACCACCGAAAATTGGGTTGATTTAGTAATCCTGTTTACAATCACCCATATCAAATCATGTTGCTTTCTGGATCAGGGTAAGGCTATGATGAAGTCTATATTGATCATCTCCCATTTCTATTCCAAAATTTCAAAATTCTGAGCTAACCCACAATGTTTCTGATGTTGAATCTTAACTTGTTGGTAATTAGGAGACTTGGAAACGAATTCAGCAATGTCTATCTTCACCCCATTCCACCAATAGACTTCCCTCAAGTCATGGTACATCTTGGTGGAGTCAGGATGAATGGAATACCTTGTGCTATGAGCTTCGGCCATGATTCTGTCTCGAACACCATAAACATCAGGTACACACAATTTCCCTTGATCTCAATATCCCATGTCCCCCTTTGGCGAAAACCATCTCCTTCTGCTTGCGAACTGCTTTTTTCAATTGGAGTAAGATAGGGTCTTGGTCTTGCTTCTCTTTCACCTCAGACACTAAGGATGACATAGAACTATTCTGAACATTGACCCCACCTTCGTTGTTCTCCTTAAGCTGTACTCCCAGTCGAGCCAATCTATACACCTCTCAGGCTAGCTCTATCTTCCCCTCCTCCACATGGGTAGTGCTACCCATGGAAATCCTGCTAAGAACTTCAGATACAATGTTAGCCTTACCTGCATGGTAGACGATGCTCATATCATAATCCTTGAGCAGCTCTAGCCACCACCTTTGCCGCAGGTTGAGCTCTTTCTGACTGAACACGTACTGCAGTTTTTATGGTCAATGAACACATCCACATGCACTCCATATAGATAGTGACACAAGATTTTAAGTGCAAACACTACTGATTCCAACTCAAGGTCATGAGTGGGATAATTCTTCTCATGGGCTTAAGCTATCTGGAAGCATAAGCTATCACTTTCTCTCTGTGCATAAGTACACAACCCAAGCCGGCTCTGGATGCACCACAGTATATAACAAAGTCACCCGTCCCATCTAGCAAAATCAACACAGGTGTTGTAGTCAATCTAGTCTACAACTCCTGAAAACTCCTTTCACATGCCTCAGACTACTGAAACTTAGCCTTCTTTAGAGTTAGCTTTGTCAACGGGGCTGACAAAGAAGAGAAGCCTTTAACGAATCTGTGGTAGTACCCGGCCATACCCCAAAAACTTCTTATTTCTATAGGAGAAGTGGGTCTTAGCCAGTTCTTAACTACCTCAATCTTCTGAGTATCCACCCGAATATCATCTCCCGAAATAACAAGGCCCAAGAAGGCCACTAACTTGAGCAAAAACTCACACTTGGAGAATTTCACATACAACTCATGATCTTTGAGTGTTCGTAAAACCACTCTAAGGTGTTTTACATGCTCCTCCCCATTCCTCAAATATACCAGAATGTCATCAATAACATGATCACAAACATGTCAAGATATGGTCTGAATACCTTATTCATCATGTCCATGAAAATTGCAGGTGCATTTGTCAACCCGAAGGACATGACAAAGAACTGAAAATGGTTATACCCTATCCTAAAGGCTGTCTTAGGAATGTTATTTTCCCTAACCTTCAACTGATGGTAACTTGATCTGAAGTCTATCTTGGAGAAATAAGTAGCACCCTCAAGTTGGTTAAAAAGGTCATCTATTTTGGGAAGAGGGTACTTATTCTTGATGATAACCTTGTTCAGCTGTTGGTAGTCTATGCACATCCTCAAAGACCCATCTTTCTTATGCACGAATAGGATAGGGGCACCCCAAGGTGAGACACTAGGCCTTATGAAACCTTTCTCTAACAAGTCTTTCAACTGCAATTTCAATTCTTTCAACTCAGCGGGGGCCATTCTATAGTGTGGAATTAAGATAGGTTTTGTTTCGGGAGGAACATCAATCCCAAAGTCAATCTCCCAATCAAGAGGGACTTCGGGAAGATTATCAGGAAAGACCCCAGGAAACTCATTCACTATTGGCACTAACTCGAGAGTAGGAGACTTAACATCATTAGACTTTACTCGCACGAGGTGGTAAATACAACCCTTGGATACCAACTTCCTAGCTCTAAGATAAGATATGAATTTACCCTTAGGGGCAGTAGAACTCTCTTTCCACTCTAAGATAGGCTCATTAGAAAATTGGAACTTAACAATCCAGATTCTACAGTCAATAGCAGCATAACAAGCATGAAGCCAATCTATGCCCATTATTACTTCAAAATCAACCATCTCTAACTCTATCAAATCAGCTAAAGTGTCCCTATGATAAATAGACACCACACAATCCCTGTAAACCCTCTCAGCTAGGATACACTTCCCAGTAGGAATAGAAATGACAAAAGGCTCATGCAGACACTCTAGAATAACCCCAAACCTACTAGCCACATAAGGAGTTACAAAAGATAAAGTGGCACCCGGATCAATCAATGCATAACAATCAAGGGAAAAGATTCGAAGCAAACCTATGATAACATCTGGTGCAGCCTCCTATTCCTGTCGAATAGCCATAGCATAAAGGCGGTTAGCCCCGCCGCCTGCACCAGTAGTAGCAACCCTCTGCTGGTTACCTACTAGGGGTGCTATCGAAGATTGAGCTCTGCTTTTCTTTTCACCTCGCCTCCTCTTTGGGCACTCCTGCTGAAAGTGACCCACTTGCGTACATAGGAAACAAGCATCTATGCCCAGACGAAATCTAGCCAGATGGATTTTCCCACAAGTTCTACAAGGTGGCTTTCCTCGGGCCCTGAGTCACACTGGCCTGAGATTGGACACCTGGGGTCCTGAAATTCTGATGACCCTGAGATTTCTAATCATACCTGGTTGGATGTATGGGTGCACTGGCTGTAGATGATACAGGATGTGAAGATCTCTTCTGGAAATAGGATTTGTCATCCCTATTCTGTCTCTGCGGGCTAACACCAAGTTTGTCACACTCCGAGAGGGTACCCTAGACGTGTCTGACACTCAAAGACTATTGCTAGTCCCCAAGTGGACCACCTAGTCTCATTGCCATCGTTCAACCCATTCATCAGCAGAAGAAATAGTAAAATGACAATAAATTCTATCATCTTTGTGGGCTCAAATTGTCAACATCAATCTATCAGATGAAAATGGAATAGATAACAATGGTCTCAATATAAAAAAAGGAAGAGGGACAACAATTCCCAATGTCAACATCACATCTACGTCTATGAAGACTCTATAACTAATATCTATGAAGGCACCATATAGGCAATGGGTACCACAATCAAAGAAATACTAACGTAAATATAATTAGATCCTTTAGATGCTGGGGAGGACTCACCACGGTCTGGAATTGAAGCTCTAAACCTCAATGATTGGGCTGCTGAAGTCCTCTGTCTACAGAATCTACATCATAAAATGATACAACGCCAAAGAAGCATTAGTACGTGGAATGTACTGTACTGTATGTAAAATGAGATAAAGCAAAAGAAACAATATAGCAATCACTCGTCAATCACTCATCCTCACATCAGAGTAAAGGACAGAACTCTATCACCTCACTATCCCTTAACACATAAAACAATCATATCACATCAAAGCTCTATCACCGTGAAACCTATCTGAGAGTTTCTTGGACATAAAACCATCACCTATGAGTCGGTAATAGTACAACAAAGCGATGTCATTGCGTCGCCCAGTACCTTGCCAGGGCAAAAGGGCATACATCAAGGGGTTTATAATAATAGTAAGTCCTTTTTTAGGACTAAGGAAACATCAATTCTCATGGTCTAATCCTCTGCTATGCTGTCCACATAGGGAATGAGTGCGAACGAGACTCACCCTTACTTATTTTCGGTGCTCAATACTCCTACCAGGACTCGACATTCTCATAAGTTTATCAATATATCTATGACCTCCACCCCTCGTCCCTTACGGGCAAGACTATCCTTTCAAGTTAAGAATAGATAGTCATCCAACTCTATCAAAGCTATTTCCAGCTATTACAGTCATCGGTACACTCACCTCAGGACTCATAGCCAATCAAACATCTCATTCAGACAATCAAGGCTCTAGACATCTCCCTAAGTTCATTCTTCAAGTCTTTATAGAGGGAATTTATTGGGATTAAATCACAATCACACAATAATGCATGTACACAGTAAACTTTAAGCATGATGTTCATCAATTTAAGAAACAAAAAATAACTTAAAGAGTATATTTAAGAGAAAAAGATAATATTCAAGAATTTAAGGACAATATTCAAGAAAACTTTCAAGAAACCACTATCCAAGACTCTAATTATCAATCGTGCAGTAACTTTATATTGGGGCACATAGAAGAACAATTCCATAATTTTGGGTAGCTTTTACATACCTGGGAATGGAGATTTTTTTCAAGAATCGAATCTTCTCTGGAAACCTTCACTTGCCTCTCCTCTCCTTCTCTCTGAATTAGCATAAGAATAATAGACTTAAAATATTTTTGGGTTTAAAACCCTCTTTCGCACGAAATATACTTCGAAAACCATCTTGGAAATATTAAATTATGTCGGAAAAGATGAAATATCACTTCCCGAATTAAAGAAAAAAAATTGTCTCCCCTATGAACTCGTGCGCGACGCGTACTAGTGCTTTTATGCATTTTTTATGAATTTCAGTTCTCGTTTAATTTTTTGAAAAACAGATCAGTGTGGTTCCGTGTCCACTCCGCATCGCGGAAGGGGCGCAGAAACCCCAGTCTTTTAAGCATTCTTTAAAAAAAACATAATTTGCATTTTTCACGATAAAGCCGAGTCGAGACCATTTTCCGATTCAGTTTTTAGCATTGATCACAAATCTGGTCTTGGATTTTCCATCAGAGCTTGAGAAGATATATTTTGCACACGACAATGTTTAAGGGCATTTTAGTAATTTTACGGGGTGTCACAAAAAAGCTAGCATAACATTCAAAGAGGATTCAAGAATTCCAAAGCAACCGAAGGCAAAATCGGATGTCAAGGTTTTTTTTATGGCATTATCTAAATGTGCATGTGAGTATATTGGGATTAATATTTATTTCATTTTGAATACAACGATAAATTGATTTTGTACTTATTTAAAACACGAAGCTTAGATGTTAAGTGATTGTATTTTTGTTAGCATTGATACAATACTAATATATTCTCATATGTATATGTTATATATTTTTGGCGTATATGAAAATCTTCTATTTGGATAAAATATACAATGGTGTAATAACACCAGTTGGAGTTGATGTTATTGATTTTTTTTGTTTAAATTTGCCTTGATTGTTGACCGTTGACTAACAATTTCATATATTTATTTTAATGCAATTTATATTAAGTTGGCATAAAGCTTTACTATACATGGATATGTTAAAAATTGGTGTGAATATATTCTATTTGAATCTGTGCCAATTTTTTTGTTTTAAATTTTTTGTGGCATGCAGTTTGTATGATCTTGGCATCCCCTTTCTGTATCTTTGGCATAATTTTGGTACAACCATGACATGTTCTTAGTGTACTTTTTGTATAAATCATACACTTGATTTCAATATCTATATATTGCATTTTCTGGATTATAATCTGCACTTTTTGAATGATATATTTTCCACATATTCAGCGAAGAAAGATACATACCCACTAGAATTCATAAATAAACACGAAGGTGTTTGAGGTATTGAAAAAGGTTTTAAGTGACAAGCAGTTTAATGAATTTCTTCAAACTCCTTTTGGCCACTTTAATGAGATGAAATTCATAAGGATGCAACCAGAACTTCTATGTTGTATGCTTCTTCTTGAGACTGATAATGATAAGAAGGACATGTTCATTCTGAATGTAAATGGGATTGAACTCCGTTTTTTTCTTAAGGAGTTTGTCGTGGTAACTGGACTTCAATGTGGCCCCCATAGTGATTTTATTTCAGACGTATTTATCCCAAATAGGTTAATGCAATTGTACTTTCCTGGTAATAATAAGGTCAAAAGATTGGATCTTTATAGAGTTGTTCCTGAGGTAAATTTCATTCAATCTGAGGATCGATTGAAGATAAATATAATGTACTTCATTAGTTCATTCCTGCTGTCCTCGAATCCAAAAGCACATGGATATCTAAATTCTGGTTTGACCTAAATAATTCTGGGGAGTACTTAAAATATCCATGGGGCCACGAAATATTTAGGATGACACTTGATTTATGTTGTCATAAGCTAAAAAAGAATCCATCGTCTTTCAAGTTTGTTGGATTTCATTTAACACTCCAGATTTGATTCTACGAGTGTTGTGTGAATGTTAACTCTTGGATTGCAATTCATGTCAAAACATACCTCGTATTCTCAATTGGAAGACACAAGATGAGGCAGTTTTCTTTGATGATATGAACAACACAGTGTTCAAGAAACACGATAGTCAGGTATTAT
>JAOTQR010000069.1:13438821-13453049 GCA_025774065.1 Solanum ossicruentum | reverse complement strand
GCCATTTTGCTTTATTCCATCATACTCTAAGGCCAAAAAATAGTCAATCTTTGGCTCCATCCGAGATTGATGGAAAAATTGCGACAAATAAAAATAATTTTTAAAAATAATAAAAACATAAAAGCGAAAGATTAAGTGGGGTAGCATAGAATTATTTTTTCTAAAAACAATTAAAATAATATCTATATTATTATTTTAAGAAGGATATCAAGTAAGAATTTTTAAAAAAAATTTACAATTTTTGTTTGGGGGTGGAAAGGGGAAGGGGTACGGTGAGAGGAAGTGGTGGGGTGAGTAAGAAAAATATGTATATATTATTTTATAATTTTTTTTGAAATAATAATATTTTAATATTTAATTTTAACTAATATTATATTAATTTGTTTTTGTCAAAGTGAAATGCTTTGTCCATGTAGAGTATGATATGACATTTTTAAAATAAAAGAGAGAGAGTAGCACATACTATGATGAGAGTGAAATAAAACATAAATGTGTGTTTCTCAAATTAATATATGATAGCTTAGGTATGTTTTTCAAACTTTTAATACTTTAGCTGTGAAATTCAAAAAAATAGTATAATTTAGATGTATTTTGTATATATATATATATATATATATTTTTTTTTTTTATATTGGAGATGGGAGAAGGGAAATGGAAAGAAAAATTACAATCAGTATTCAACCAATTATTCAGCGTTGCTTTTGGGTTGAGCAGTCACTTGATATCGCAAATACTCTCTCATCCTTTTCCTCAAGTCAGGTTTGTGTTGCCCGTCCGCGATTATACCAATACATGCACGATGTGACAGCACAAGACAAAAGACATGCACGCATACAATAGGCTACCGAGTAGTGGACCAAGCAGCCCATCAGCACCTTCATCTCCCCGCTCTCGCTCGCCTCGTCTCCGTTCCAAACCCGCACCTCTTTTTCCCGCCCCCAAAACCCTTCCCCATCATCTTGCTTCCCATTTTGTCTCTCTTCTTCTTCGTAGACAAGGCATTTTTCTCTTTGCCCCATTCATTTACATCTCCGCACTGCTTTTTTACATGGATACTCACAACCTTCCACCTCCCCCACCTGGTTCCATTTACCGTAGCCCACAGCTTTATGCTAATCTCCGACCTCAAATGGAGTCCGATAATTCCACTGCTGATGCGGTTAACTTTTTACCATTTTCTTTCCTCATTTCTTCTCAATTATATGTGTCATTGTTGTTATTAGATGATTCTGTGCCTCATGTTGTTGAAACTTGACTAATTATCCTTTTTTCTTTCTGACTTGTGGCTTTGTGGAGAATAGTGAGTCAGCTCAATTAAAAGTTTGGTTGTTTCTGTTCAAAAAGAATTGCTTGAATTGGAAGAGTTTCTTCTAGATACTGAATTTGGCTTCTTCTTTATTGTGGATCATTTTATTGATGGGCTTTAGTGTCGTTTAGCTGTTAAAAATAGAAGATGAAGGGGGGAGTGTTACAATAGCTTGACAGTTAAGTGTAAAAATAGTCTTACTATGATGAATCATTTGAATTTTGAATAACCATAATTGAAGATTTATATAGCTTAACCCAATTAATTTGGAATTGATGCGTATTGATTGATCTGTAGTCAGAGCAGGAAGCGAAAGACAAAAAGAGGAAAAAAGCTAAAGAAACACAATAAAGCAGATAAGATGAAGTTGTAGAATATATAAGCTGGGTACTACATTTCATTGAAGCAGATGATACTGATGATTTATAGCATATTAATGATATCAGGTTTCTAGCTAATAAACCAACCTGACAGTGGTGGAATAGTGTAATCAGACCTACTGGGACCCTAGATTGAACTTCAAAAAGTTTACACTTAAGGGTTTGTTTCTTCCCAAACATTCTCTAGCTAAAGCTTTGGGGTACATGAACCGTATGCTACATCTCATCCTTGGTTAGAAGTTCTGCACTTACGTTTGAAACTGGAAAGTAAGAGCTGATAATCCGGGGTCCTCCTGCATTGCTACTATTAGGAGTTCTATGTATTGTATCGAAACTTGGTTGAAGCAGGTTTCCTGGCCTAGCTATTCTCCTATCTACAGTAACTGATGGTTCGGTCAATGGTTGTTTGTATGTGAGAATCATTGTTGATGAAAGAATCATTTGATTTTTTTCTGATTGATACATGGATATTGGTTAGAGGTTGGAGCTTAAGTGTGTTGGTGTTCATAGGCTACTAGCTTGTCCCCTTGATAATGTTTTATGGCTGTCCAACCTTTTTGGGCTACTGCCTTAATGCAGGAGCTCACTGAATGCACCTTAGTATGTGCTAAAATGTAATAATCACTGACTGCCTTTAGAATACAAGAATGGTATTCATAACTCTTAGCAACTTGTAGTGGCCTGTGGTGGGTGAAGTTGTGAGAACTCTTGCAGGTGAAATTGGTTTCTCCTAGAAATACCAAGAGAGCAGGAATGTTACGGTTGTGTATGATATTTTGGCAGCATTGAGTCCAAAAGTTAAAATGTGATGCAGCAGAGTTTGTTCAAATTGAATGAGTGTTCTCTAATTCCAACTTCAGTGCTTTAGTGTTACTTGGAGCTCGGTTTTGTATTACATTTCATAGGGAGTCTTTGAAGGGCTAATAATTGTTAGGGATACTTATGAGTGACAAGATACAATGCCTTTTCTTCATCTGTTGATTTTTGATAAACTTTATCGGGCATGACAGCTAATTACTGAGTATTTTGGGATGACGAAGGGCATAAAGATGGTTTGTTTTCATGGTGAGTGAGTTGAAATAGGAAGCCAACTTATGTTCCTAATGAAACCAAGCTGCTGATGTCCAATCATGACCTTTATTCCATGTCTTCTTTGTACCTTTACCTTCTTTGATGATTGCTTAATGGAGTATTTAAATTTTAGTGAAGAAGGCTTGACCACGTAATATTTGGTACTGTCATGATGGCCATGTATGGTAAATTTGTGTATCGTTTTTCTTTCATTTTCTAAATGCTGCTAACATGAAATAGTCAATACGTGCAGATATCAACAATATGGAGGAACTCCTATAAAGGTGGTGAATGGAGACCATGCATTGACAAATCCTCAAGAGGTAGAATATCTGAGAACTGAATTTATCTTGCTCATGCTAAGTAAGCTCAAGTAGTCTTACCCTTTTCCCCTTTTGAATTTTTTTTCACAAAGTCTTAACATTCAGGTTATTTCTGTATGTTTTACAAATGTGCAAATGCATAATCTTATGTTTTTTCCGTACTTCTATTTTTTTTTTTTGATAACAAGGGGAACCTGCAGCTGCTACCCTTTGGGTGCACACAGAATAAACCTCCGCTCCTATGTAATAGCTCGCAAATCAGATAGGAGAGGTAACCCACACTAGGCAAGCCTGGTGCAACGAGCTTGACCCAAAAGGCAAACCACTTGCTTTCGCTAGCAAGAGGTTTCGAACTTGAGACCTCCTACATGGAAGCCTCAAGTCCAAACCACTAGGCCACCCTGAAGGGTAGTCCCTACTTCTATTAAAACCAAGGCTATTGTTTTCCCCGTTGATCGAGTCCTCAAAGTTGTCAACGAAGGATCATAATTTATGACTCGAGAGAGGAGAATGGGTAGTTAAGTAGTACTTGGGTTTTATAGGAGTAAGTGAAGTGGTCTGACTATGTTGTCGGACACAATACGGGACAGATTATTGGTAAGGTGCATGAATTACACAGACTTACCTTATCCTTGGTAAATCTTTTGCAACTTGCCTTATTATTTGTTCACCTATGTATTACAAAGATGGTTAGCATATCCTAGTTTGTCTTTGAATACATAGTTTGTGTTACTCATCTAGTTTGGAGTGTAAGTGATGTCAACTTGGTAAGCATAGTCGTTCCCCTCTCCCTTAGATGTCCTTCTAATCTGACAAAATCTCCTTTCACTTTAGTTCAATCAGATGTTGGGTTCCTAGTCAGATCAATTCTACAATCAGATTCACTACTTTGTCATGTTGATTGATGATTTTTCCTAGTGCACTTGGACATTCTTGATGAGAAATTGATTTGAGTTGTTTTCAATTTTTCAAATTTTCTATGTTGAAATTCAAAACCAGTTTGGGGTTTATATAATTTGTAGTGAATGTATCAGAATATTTGTTTTTAGTTCAGAAGATCATGAACTTTCATGAAGTCATTCATCAAACATAGTCCTTGTCTTCTCACCAAAATGGGGTAGCTGAGAGGAATAAGCATCTCATTGAGAAGCCCTCTACCCAACTCATACAATCTCATGTTCCAATGCGTTTTTAGGAATAAATTGTATGCCTTCTGCACCTATCTAGAATCAAGTCTCACTCTTTGTCTTGTTCTCACACTTAGCTTTATTCTTGTTACACGTTGTGTTTTTGGGAGCATGTGTTTGTCTGTAACTCTTTGTTGTTAGCATGTAATCAAGTTTAGATGATTCATATGCTGCGCCAAATCCTTCACATACTGCGGACTCAACTTCTCCTCCTCAAACTTCTTCAAGTGCTCTTCTAAAAGGCATTTGCTCTACTCTTAATCCTAATCCCAAATATGTTGATTTGATTTATCTTTGTTTATCATCACACCATTATACCTCTACTTCATCTTTGTCTTCTTTATCCCTTGTTTCTATCCCTAGGTCTACACATGAAACACTTTTTCATCTTGGATGAACTTATGATGTGATGATACTTGGGAGCTTGTTCCTTTACCTCCACATAAATCCACAATAGGTAGTCCATGTTTCCGATCCACAGTTGTTGAGCACCATTGGCGCCTTTATCAGTTTGACAATAACAATGCTCTTCTCTATGACAATTGTTAGAATAGGATTATGAACAAGAATAATGTATACAATGCTACTTGAATAGGAACAAGAATAAGAATAATAAAAATAGTATATAGAATCCTACTTGGAAAAGGATTGTATTGTAGTATCCTAGCTGAAAAAGGAGTCTGATGTAGTGTCTATAAATAAGATCTCGATTTAATAATATAGAGACATAGTTCAATAATAATTGTTCTCACATGGTATTAGAACTTCTACGATATTGGTGGGAAATTTTAAAAAAGCTTCTGCTGTCGGCGGACAGTTATGACCCATATATGCTCTCTGTCTAGCCAATGATTATATTAACCCAAAAAAAAAATTAGGGCCAATAATATATGCATGAACCCCATAGCCAGGGGAAGAAAACATAGTCAAAGAGGTCACTGTGCGTCAACTTTTGGCTACTTTCTAGGGCTATTTTGTGTCAACCCCGTAACCATCAATGTTTGCGTTACGTAGTGCTATCTTTCTAGTGACTATTTCCATATTTAATTTGTGTAGCATTGTTCCATCCTTCCGGTGACTTCTTTGTCATATTTAATTTATGTAGCACTGTGTCACCTTTCCGATGACTACTTTCTCAAATCTGATTTGCATAGGGTTGTGCCATCATTCCAACCTTACCCATATAATTCCTTGTTTGTAGGGTCGTTCCATCATTTCGACCCTACTCATATAATTTTATTTCTCAAATTGTGATCACTTTGAACCATCAAATCTAGTAATCCGGCGTATGAGCATGTCTTAGCCAGTTTATAGCGACTTTCTTGTTTAAGTTCTACTTTTCTCGTGATTTTGAGACAATCCATATATTTTATATCATATTTGGAGCACTGTACACGACCACTGCATTGTTTCTGACAGATCTGAGTTTTCATGCAACATTTTCTTTCTGTTTTCTATTTCAAAATACTTTTGCCAAGGAAGAAACAGGATATACTCAGATATTTGGGATGGATTAGAGTAATACTTTCTCTCATGTGGCTAAAATAACATATGTCCCTTTTTTTTTTTTTGTCTTGGCTTTCATTCTCCATTAGTGTTTCAATCAGTTGGACATTAAGAATGTTTTCTCCACTGTGATCTCGAGGAAGAAATCTATATGGAGCACCCACCTATTTTTGTTGCTTAGTTGGAGTTTGGGGGCCTTGTATGTTGATTGTGTAAGTCACTCTATGGTATGAAACAATTTTCTCAAGCTTAGTTTGGGAAGTTCAACATTATAATTTAGGAATTTATCCCTCTATGGTTAGTCGACATTATGCATCAAATGCCATATTTATGAGAAGACTAAGCACACTGATATTGATTGTCAATTTTGTGAAATCGAGTGATTAACTTGCAGATATTTCGCCAAGCCCCTCATCGTTCCTCGTATTAATTACATTTGTAATGTAACAAGCCAGGTACATATAACTTGGATGCACTAGCTTGAGGGGGAGTGTTAGGATAGTTATAGGAAAAAGAATAATATATATAATCCTACTTAGAATAGGAGTATGAATAGGTATAGTATATAGAATCCTACTTGGAAAATGATTGTATTATAGTATTGTAGTTGGAAAAGGAGTCTAATATAGTATCTATAAAATAGGGTCTCAATTTAATAATGTAGAGACACAATTCAATATTTTTCTCCTATATTTCTCACAACAATCTTGAGATGAGGTTTATATACAACCACCACCTAGGCTGTTCGGAGGAATCTAATAGACTTCTTTGTTGATTGGCCTTTCCCTATATGGTTTGAAACATTCTACTTGAGCTTGATATGATAAGTTCAACATAGTTATGCAGAGCTTGGCTAACTCATAGGCAAGCTAACCATTCTATGCTCTATCGATATTTTGCTCCAGACCTGTTCATGTACTTGGTCGTCGATGTTGAGATATGATCATAATGAACAATGGCTAAGAAAATATTTCTAAATTGAAGCAATGCCTCTTTCAATACTTCTTGATTTAGGTTTTAGGTGGATTGAGGTATTCTTTGGGTATTGAAGTATTGTTACTTCACATTGGAAATATGTTCTAGACATTCATTAGAAGACATGAATGACATGTTGTAGACCCATTATTACTCCTATGCACTAGAATGCTGAACTTCTGCAAAGACAAGGAGAGTCTCTCAGTAATCCTGGAAGATATACAAGGTTGAGAGGTAAGTTAAATTATCCCATTGTGACTCGGCCTGAAACTGCCTTTCCCGTGAGCGTTGTAAATCAGTTATTGGATTCTTGTGTGCATTGAAATGGAGTTATTCGTATCCATTGATACATTTCATCTTTAGAGAGACGACTACTTTATGGAGATTGAAAACATGAGCATAATGTTGGATATACTGATACGATTTGAGCAAGGTCACCCTCTGACAAATGATCTAGTGATCTACTTCTGGATACTGCCTCCTTGATGGGGGAGATTTGGTGTCTTGTCCTTGTCAACCCAGAACCATCATTGAATGCAAGGTGGGTTGACATTGCATTTAAGATTGATAGGTTCATTAAATGCCAGATGAAAAAGGAATAAGTCCTCCTTCCAAGAGTAACTGATGCTGACTACCCTTTTTCAAATGTTGTGCAAGAAAGCAAACGGCAATCAAGAGATTTACGAGTTGCTGAAGCAAGGGAAGTAATATAGAAGTAACTGTTTCAGGTGACACAGTGGACATCCATGAGGATGGACTTCTAAAGAGATGTCTAGTCGGGTACTGTAGCAAGGAAACCAAGTAAAGGTCAGCACCTGCTGATATTAGAAGGGGGTCTTCAGGAAACTAGACCCGAAAACAACCTCTCTACCTCTATGAGGTAGTGGTAAGGTCTGCGTACATTTTACCCTCCCCAGAACCCACTTGTGGGATTCCACTGGGTATGTTGTTGTTGTTGTTTGTCTTCAGGAAACTAGAAGAAAGCCTTTGGAGTCAACATCTATGAGCTATACAGTGATATTCTTCGATTTGAATTCACAAATAGATATATGGCGGGTTAAATTAGTTGAAGAACTGCAGTTTCCATCTCAAATGGTGGAGCTCAATATTAGGAAGTACCCCCAATTCCTCAGAAGTCATGGAAATGTGGATTAGAGCTGCGAGGATTCCTCTATACCTGTGATCTCAAAAGGTTTTCCAAGAAATAGGAGAAATCAAACTGAGCTCATAAAATTACATGAAACGGATGAGAATACTGGTCGCAAGCACTGATAGAGTACTACTTGAGAGAGACGTAGATAGCTTGGAATGGAATCACCTCTTCTTTCCAATCTGCATGAAAGTAAGACTAGGTTTGAATTAATGCTGGAAAAGGGATAGGAGTTGTCAGAGAAGGAGAAGTTGAAAACCCATATAAAACTCTTGTCCAACAGGCTAAAGAAATTGATCACTGTCTAGAAGTACAAGGATCCCATCGGATTAGGGATTCTAGTAACAGACAACACATGGGCTGTGTTTGACTGCTTGACTGATTTTAATATTAAATTTGGTGTAATGGCAAAGTAAAAAAATATTTGTTTGCTTTTTAAGGGCTCTGAATGCTTCTACAATTTCCTCTATGATCCTTGAACTTTAGAGTTCAATGGGAATTGTGTGTGCAGTACCAACAGGATCCGCTATCTAATTATGGGAATGATGCGATTTAGCAATAATAGTTTTTGTTCATAGCTGTTCAATTACGTGCGCTGACACCGAGTCGGAGGCAGTGAATGTCGCATTCTTTACTCCCATTCCCACCTAAATCTATTTCTGAAATGAGATGTGTTGTAATTTCTAGTTGTCCAGGGGGCTTTTAGTTAGGAGTATCTGTTCTCTGATTCTAAGGATCTAACTGAAGTAGTGTTCATTGTTGTGGCATCAAATACCAATGTATTTTAATATTTGGGTTAGCCTTCAGTTGATCAGAAAGGAAGATGTCCACTTAAGCAGAAGTAGGAGGAATTGTGCTGAGAACATCTGCCTTCTTCCTCTTACTTGAGCTCGTTGATTACTGTAATTAAATTGCTGAATTCTGATACTTCTGTGAGAGTGATACTATAAAGAGGAAGTGCAGACAACATATCTCAGATTTCATCATGGAGAACTATATCATTATTTTATGGTTCCAAACCTTTTTGCATCTAAAGTCTGCTTCTAATTTGATGCAATAGTGGAATTCTTGTCATGCTTCTTGCTGATGCATGTTTGTTCTATATGTTGCTTGATTCCTTCTGAGAGCTACTGAGGAACTCTGTTATTTTTGCTGATAAATCTTTTATTACCTCACAACATAAGTTATCAATAATGTTTGGTCATGTAGTATAAATCTGTATACTGTAGTAAGTGGTATCTCGTATGCTGGTATAGTTTTTGGGATTATCTTTGTATATTCAAATGCTACTGTAAATCTATATTGCATCTTTGTTAGAGTGTCATCTAAACTTGTACCGAATATCTTTAGGTTTACCTGAATCAAATGGGTACATTTACATTGAAGCAAATGGTGGTCTGAATCAGCAAAGAACATCAGTAGGTACTCTGTTCTGCGAGATTATTCTTGAAATGCTGAAGTTTCATTTCAGTGACTGATGTGCCTATCTCTGGTTGCTTTTGGGCTTTTCTAGATATGCAATGCTGTTGCTGTGGCAGGTTATCTTAATGCGACCCTGATTATTCCACATTTCCACTTTCATAGCATTTGGAGGGATCCAAGGTTGATGTTCATTTCTATTGTTCTAAGGGAGTGTTTGGATTGGCTTTTCTTTTATGTGGCTTGTAAGTTAAAAGCTAAAAGCTAAAAGCTATCAGTTGGCAACACCCAGCTTTTTGCTTTTGACTTTTTTGGTAATTTTTCAGCCTAAAATAAAGTGCTTAAAAGCACTTTTGTGGTACCCAAACACTTCCAAAACTTAAAAAAAGCTTATAAGCCAAAAGCCGCTTAAAATAAGCCAGTCCAAACATCCACTAATACATTCAGGAGCTTAGTGATTTTATTATTTCATAGATATACGTATGATCACTGTACAACTCAGGAAGTGTGTAAAGCATGCTAACATCTCATGGTTAGCTGTTGCTGGTGAAAAGCTCTTGCTAATGTCATATGATTGTGTAGATCAGTGAAATGCATTAGCCCTGACTAGGACATTAAAAATATCACAGCTCTAATTGATTATATCATTAGAGAACAGAAAAGGTTTTATTACCCAGCCCTCCCATGTTCATGGGCCATTCAAGCAAAATGAACTCTGAATTTGTCTCTTTTCTTCTCATTGAGGTGGTGGTTGGTCTGTCTCTTGGTGGACATACTTTGATTGATCCTTTTTTTTTTTGTGGGTTTTGGGCTGGTGGTGGTGGTTATGCCTGTTACACTTACATCCCTTTTTTTTTTTTTGTAACAATTCTTGACCTTTTCATAATTAATGTTAAAAGACTTCCAAGTGAACAAACTAGATAAGTTTAATTTTTGCTCCAACTTAGGAAAGGTTAGGAAATTGGCCTTGGTCCTATTATACAATGGGCCTTGGTCCTATTATACCTAATCTTTTCTGTTTCCAATCTCCATTCAACTTTTCTGATGGCTATTTCCTCATTCACAATTACTACCACAAGATTGCTCCTATCTCTAAAGGGGCTTGTGCTCTCCACTAACGGAAGATCGAATTCTCTTTGTTTCTGGGGAGAAATCCTTTTAACTTATTAATACTAGTGCTGATTGTGATAGATGGTTCTCTAATTGAGCGCGGTGGGTGATTCACAAGCAAAATTATCATTGAATGAAACCAATCTGAAATGGGTATCGGAGAACCTTCACAATTCTTTGAAGGGTAGCAACAGTCTTTACAGGTGATTGGGGGAAAATATTGATTCATAAACTTGCAAAATCTATCAAAGCTGTTGCATCTTTGGACGATTTGTTAGAATTAAAACATGGCCGGGTGATCAGAAAAAAGCAGCCATCATTCCAGAGTCAATACACAACAAAGGCTGGGGTGATACTGCCACCAAAGTGCTTTGCTTCCTGGGAAATCATGGCAATCCCAGGTTTAGTCTCTCCCCACAGTTTACATCATATGTAGAGTTGGGCGAGTACTCTCAATGGCCAGACATTGCAAAGATTGATTCTGGTCCTACTCAAACTTGCAACTGTATGAGGGCAGAGAACTCATAACTATTAGCAAGATGTCTCCGAGTCATTGAATGCTGAAGGAAGATATCACAAAACACTATTAATTCTTCCACTCCAACTAGGTTTTTTTGAAAAGAGTTTCCATGCCACCCTCAAGGTTTTCATCACAAAAAATACTGGTGTTGCTGTTCTGAAAGACCAAGTCTGATAGGTGGAGTATATAAAACTATTGTAAAATTGCAGCAGAAAAGTTGAAGTTGTTGAACAAATTGGTCTACAAGCATCAGATGGCTTCATAAAAAGGCAGACAGATCATGCTTGCTGCACTTATAGCCAATGAATGTATAGATTCAAGAATGAGCGGAGAAGAACTTGGTGTAGTGTGCACACTTGAAATTCAGAAAGCATCCTTAGACAAATGGAGTTTGGTGGCAACAAGTGATTGAGTTGGATTAAATTTTGTATAAAAACAGTCACATTTTCTGTTCTAGTAATGGTGAATCTGTGGGTTTTCTTTTCCATCTCCTTTCCTTTTTATTTTGGCAATGGAAGATTTTGCTTGCATAATTAGAATTGCATTACGAAATAAGTGAATCGGGGGATTTCAAATTGGTGGCAAAGATGGGAGGAAAGGGAAATTTGTCATTTACTTTATGCAGATGACACTGTCATTTTTTGTGAGCCAGTTGCTAAACGAATCACTTACATCAAACTGATGCTGCTAGTATTTGAAGCTGTTGCGGGATTGAGGGTCAACTGGGCAAAACAATATGTTCTTTATCAAGTTCCTCAGATTCATGAATTGGCAAGTATTCTAGGCTTCCATATGACATGTCAGGAATCCTGATCAATGACCACCAGTGGATTCTCCTCGGCTAGATAATTCCAGAATACGAATCAAAGTTGAAATAGGGTAACAATTGCGCTTTCAAATCAATGATTTAGGTTGAAGAACCCAAGAACTAAACTTTTTCAGTTCTTCATAATTTCTCCATGATTCCACCGAGACAATTCACTCATAATCACGTAAACTTAACTAATAGATTGTAGTCATTACCTTTATGTGTTGAGTTGAATCCCTATTTTTCTTGCCTCTTTTTTTCTTCTTTTCTCCCTTTCGTTTCTCTCACCGTGTTTTATTCTCTCTTTTCCGGTGTTCTGCTTCTCTGCTTCTGCCAACTTCTGTTTTTCTCACATTTATAGCTCCATATCTTTTCTTTCCCCTTTCCCTTTTTGAGTTTGCCAACTTTTTTTCGTTTCTTAATTTTTTTTGTATAAACTGATAACCCTTAAAATATGGGTCATTACATTCTCCCCCACTTAAAATAATGTTCTCTACAAACATGGCCAAAGCTTTTTGAGGCATCAATTAATGAACACTGACTATCCATGTCCCATTTGTACTCTTAAGTAGTCTTCCATTGCAGATAGTTATGGAAACTTCCTCAAAAAGCACAATTCTCATTTACCTACACTATCTTAGTAAAATAACATGAGCCGAGTCATAAATGTATTCGTGGAAAGTATTTGCAAATATAAATGCACCTCTGGTAGCATAACATGTCTTTACCTAAGTTGCTCGGACTCCGGTGGGGGTCTCCGATACGGGTGCGGATCTAGAGGTTGGATCCTTCATGATCTAATTTTAAAGATTCGGGGATATGGATCCATGTATGGATACAGGTGTGGGGATCTGCCTAAAAATAACTAAAACATCTAAAAATAGAATGATAAAACCAAAATTATGAGATATTACATGGAGAACTTGAGGAAAACCCTAGAAAGAGATTAAAGGAAAATGAGTGACAGAAATTTCTGTATAAAAAGTATCCTATTTTCTTCAATTTCACCTTAACTTTTGGATTGATTGTAGAAATCATTAAAACTGTCTATACTTTTCCCATCGATTTTGGTCAGAGTACCCCAAACTGGTTGACCATATCGGACACGGATCCCACACCCACACCCACACATGTCATGTCGACACGGGTGCGGCACCAAAAGTGAAGAGTCCGAGACCTATTATTACCCAAAACTTTATCGGCCATATGCTTGAACACCAGCTTATCCTTCTTTCAATATCTCACAGAATACCACTAAAAGCAATATGACCATATGCTTGAACACCAGCTTATCCTTCCTCGCAGAAGAACTGACTGAGGAAAATATTTGTTTTGTATGTTACCCTAGAGTATACCTGATAAGGATCTGAGGTCTCTTGGCCCATATCAACCTGGTGATACAAAACAGTTGCTAAACTATTAATGGATATTTAGGTTTCTCAGATGATTAGTGGAACTGGTTGTTCCATGTAGGTGTCATGATCCACAGTTCAATTGTGTGTGATTTATATGCCTAGTCTTTTAATCTTCTGGTGATTCTTTCAATTTAGAAAAAACCTTTGTCTTTTATTGGTTATATTGTCTTTGTCGTTTCTTACAATGTGCTTTTTGAAGAATAAGAATTGAAGCATGATAAATCATTCTGGATATTGCCAGAAAATATGAAACCACCTGTGAATAATTTGGTAAATGTATGGACAAGAATTTCTTAAAGAATTTGCTAACTAAGAAATTTCTATAATATTGATTAGTTAGAAGAATATTGTTAGAATCCTTAATTATAGGGATTCCTTAATTATAGGGATTCTTTAATTATAGGGATTTTTAGAATCATTAAAAATATTCTGCTGCCTTGTATAGAGCCCAAACTTCTGTATATATTGAAGTAATGCCATACCTCTCACAACACAGTTGAGAGAGCTTTTAGCCCGAGGATGTAGGCACCACTTGCCGAACCTCGTAAATTATTTATGTTCTTTATTTTTCTGTACATCATAAATTATTTGTGTTCTTTATTTTTCTCTACATGGTATCAGAGCTGTAAGGTTATTGTTCATCGCGTCACTGTTCATCATGGTCACTGTTCATCGCCGTCACTGTTTATCGCCGTTACTATTCATTGCCGTCACTGTTCATCAGAAAATTGTGGTTGATCAGTTATTTTTCTTCCTTGACATAATATTGGTTAATTTATTATGGCTGAAGAATGCAGTAAAGTTAGTGTGTTAAAAACTTCAACGGTTGGTAGTGGACTTTCTATCATCCTTTCTGACTTATGGGTTTGTCGTCATACATCTATAGACGGATTTAAATACTTTGTCACTTTTATTGATAATTGCACTAGACTCACTTGTGTCTATCTCCTCCGAACAAAAAATGAGGTTCTCTTGTTTTCAGTCATACCATGCCATGATTCGCACTCAATTCAATGCTAAAGTTCAGATTTTTCGTAGTGATAATGGGACTGAATACA
>JAOTQR010000069.1:13412978-13429305 GCA_025774065.1 Solanum ossicruentum | reverse complement strand
AGAGAGAGAGAGAGAGAGAGAGAGAGAGAGAGAGAGAGAGAGGGAGAGGATTTTATTTTCCCCTACAATCTAAGAAACTTTGGCAACTAATATTACTATGGAAATTCCTGACTTATAGAATGATTATAAAAATAACTTAAAGCATAAGCAAACAATTTTCACTCTTGAGGAAATGGTGACTCACATCTAATTAAAGATACCAACAAAAAGGAGTCGTTCAAGTCAAAAGAGCTAGCGCTCAAGGCAAATCTAGTACAAGGCTAAAGCAGCAACAACAACAGGTATGATAATAAGTCTCGAGGTTACAAACCTTATAACCCCAATTTTAATAAAAAGAAAGACTCTTGTTTCACTAGTGGAAAATCAGGTCATCATGCCGCACAGTTAAAGAAGAGAATAAACAATGACAATGAAAATGGTTATCCTCCAAAAGCTAATTTAGTTGAAGGAGATGAAATTATCGCAACTATCATTTATCAAGTGAATATTGTAGCACATATGAAAGAATGGGCGGTAGACTCTGAGGCTACTCGGCACATTTGTGCAAATCGAGAAGCATTTGCCTCCTATAAATCAATAGGGGATGATAATAAAGTAATCTACTTTGGTGACTCAAGAATTACTGAAGTCTTGGGTAAGTGTAAAGTTCTCTTGAAGCTCACTTTTGGAAAAACTTTAGCCCTTATATATGTGCTATATGTTCCTGAAATGCGGGCAAACATAATTTCTGTGACTTTACTTGGTAAAGCTAGAGTGAAAGTGTCATTTGAGTCTGATAAGGTCATATTGACCAAATCCAATGTATTTGTTGGGAAAGACTATTGTAACCAAGGACTTTTTATACTCAATGTTATGAATGAAAAAGCTTCTACTTCTGCTTATATGATTGAATCTCTCTCTTTATGACATGCTAGATTAGGACAGGTTAATGTCTCACATATAAACAATATGCAATCACTTAGTTTGATATCTGGTCTAGATTCAAATAATATTAATAAATGTGAAATATGTGTTGAAACTAAATTACTAAAAAGTCACATTTTTTAGTAAATAGAGAAACTGAATATTGTCTTTAATTCACACTGACTTAGGTGACCTTAAACAAACCATGACTAGAGGTGGTAAAAGATATTATGTGACATTTATTGATGATTTTTCTAGATTTACTAAGTTGTATTTGCTTAGGAACAAAGATGACGCTTTTAATGCATTTATTTCTTATAAAACTGAAGTTGAAAATTAACTTAGTAGAAAAATTAGAAGACTTAGATCTGATAGATGTGGAGAATATTTAGCCTTAAATACATTTACACATGTTCCTGATAGAGTTACCTGGAACCATAACAAAGAGGTGTTTACATAAATAATAATTCCTACAGGATAAGAGGACATGAATTGATAAGTGGTAGACAATATCACTGGAATAGCACATGGAAAGGATTGATACCTATCAAGGTGAAATGCTTCACTTGGATAGTCATTAGGAGAGCATGTCTCACTCAAGAAGTGCTGCAGAAGCAAGGAATGCCACTAGTTCCTAGGTGCTTTTTGTGTAACTTGACAGGATAAACAAACAATCATCTATACTTACATTGCAAGTACACCTCTCAACTATGGGAACTCTTCCTCGACATTTCTGGCCAAAGCTGGTCCATGCCAGAACATAATTCTGACCTCGTTAGCTGCTGTATTAGAAGAGTGGGCAGCAAGACTCAGAAAAGATAGTGGAAACTGATTCATTCATGTATATGGTGGTTAGTTGGGAGAGAAAGGAATAGTAGATGTTTTGAAGAATGAAGATAAATTTAATTCCATTCACAAAGTCAAATGGAATTGTTTAGTATCTTTACTTTTTTGATGTAAACAGTTATGTATTGATGATGTAGATCAAATAATAGAACTGATAGAAACCTTGTAAGTTTTGTTTGGGTCATGGTTGTAACCCCTTTTTATGGTAGCCAACATTCCCTTAATGCTGAGGAATACTACTTACCAATTGTCAAAAGAAAAAAAATCCTCCAAAACACATAACTTGCACAAAATCCAAATGAACAGCCAGGTGATCGAGCTGTCAAGTCTCAGCAAGTCATAAACGCCTTGGGCTCGCTATAGGAACGCTCTAACCGATCAGAAGAAGGCATTGACACAGAAATGACCTTGAAGGTCGTTACACATAAATACTTCTTAATATTTACATTTTGATTGAACTCTTCATAGGGATCTGTTGGACCTTAAAAGCTTAACATTCACTTTTGTTGTTGGTTCACAACCATTTTATATGATTTATCTCACTTTTGTTTGAATCCTCTATCGCATAGCTCACTGTAACACTACTTGATCCAACCATCCTATTGTGATGTTGTGTTACATGTTCATCTAAATTGCCTAAAAGACTCAATTTCGATATCTTAATCTTTTACATTGAGATGCTAGTGTTGTCTATCTCATCTCAACTTTTTGGCTTTGTGTTGTATGTTTTCTTAAGGTAAATGATAATAATGTTTGGATCCTTCTTTCTTGTTCATAAAATTTTGATTTTCTTAGCTAAAATTTCATCTTTAATGTAGATTTACTGGACACAATGGTCTAGTGGTTAGAGCATAGCTTGTGATGTGTAGTTTAGGCGCACATTATTGGTTCGAACCTTGGTTCATGCAGAAGTGCTATAGATAAGTGGAGGAGGGTCGAGAAGCGGACTCATTGCCCACCAACTTTCAAACTATGTGCTGGACCATCATAGATTTCTCAGTTATGAAGAAAATAAATTTACCATAGACAAGTCCAGACTAGTTCTACGATATTCTTCTAAAGTCATTAAATCTATACTTTATCATGCTTTTCCAGAATTTACTTTGAGGTGTTGAATGACTTTCAACAAATATTTAGAAAGAACAGTATTGTGCTTCTTAATTGTAGTAGAAGTTGCATTGGAGAGGGAACAGTGTAGCACTAAACTTCGAACAATGCAAAACAATGTGAAATACAATAGTGTATCATATAATTCTTACAATCTCTTTCATATTTTCGAAATATCCCTTGTTTGTGATGTACATTTTCTTCAATTCCTTGTTGACTTTATTCTAGATCTTATTTGAAGTACGAAAAGGGGTAAAAAAATGCCCTTAGTTAATAGTTTCTCGGAAAATCCCTTATTATTACTTGATGGGTCAAAAATGTCCTTTTTCTACTAAATATAATACTTAGTATCTTTTTCCTTTTTAAACATATTCTATTTCTAACAAAAATATTACTTTAAAGAACCCAATTCTTGGTTCTTTCCTTTAAACTCACTTTAACTAATAAATAAGTAGGAAATAACCTTTTTTTTTCCTTCTTAGTCTTATTTTAACAATTAAAACAAAATAACTTCATGTACCTTTTTTTCACTGAAAATATAGGTCTATATATATATATAATTCATAGTAATTTTGTAATCAACTTTCATGATATAAAAGTTTCTAGTAGAATATTAAACATTTTATTTCTTAATCTTTTTCGAATTGAAGTAGGATAAGCATTTTCAATTAAATATAAAAACAATATGTTTATTCGGAAAAATAGAATTTTTGACCCATTAATAGGGACATTTTTGGACAAAACTATTGACGACAGGGGCTTTTTAGATCAAATTATTTACTGAGGGCATTTTGTGTTCAATTGCATATAGTTAAAGGACATTTTTGAACCATCCTTCATAGTGGCCCAGTGGTTTGGACTTGGGGCTTTCATGTTAGAGGTCTCAAGTTCGAAACCCCTTGCCAGCGAAAGCAAGGGGTTTACCTTCTAGGTCGAGCTCGTCGCACCAAGCTTGCCTAGTGGGGGTTAACTCTCCTATGTGGTTTGCGAGCTATTGTATAGGAGCAGAGGTTTATCCTATGCGCACTCAAAGGATAGAGGCTGTAAGTTCGCCTTGTCATTAGAAAGAAGGGGACAGTTTTTACCCTTTTACATTTGAAGTATAATATTACATTTTGTCAATTAACTACAACATACACTTCATTTGTTTATTTTTATATGTATTTCCATTTATTGACATTTTCCTGTGTCATCTTCTTTAAATAGAGGTTCATTTTCGGACATTTATTTTATTAAGAATGTATGTATATCCCATTAAAGTTTGTTTCGTTTGTAAAATATATAGATTTTTTGGGTATAACAGCCATTACATGCTTATAACAAAAAGAAAAAGAAATATAAAAATATGCTTCCTCCGTTCCAATTTATGTGATGTAGTTTGATTAGGCACAAAGTTCAAGAAATATGAAAAGATTTAGCAATGTTCTGAAACTACCCTCAACGTAAATGATTTTTTAGTTAGAGGAGTACACTTTTGTGGACTTTTAATCGAATTAGTGGGACCCAATAGGGGTAAAAGGTGATAGTATCATTAAATATTTGTCAAATAAGGAAATATGTCATTCATCATGTTGTAAAATAATAATGAATTCTTTTCATGCATACAGGTGTAAGGCTGATAATTTGAAGAATAAAATAGACTCTACATTTGTAAAGACGCTTGCTAATTTTAGTCAATCATTAGATATCGAAAGAGGGGGAGAATGCCTCTTCACATAGAAGAGAAGTTTGATATTTTTTGCATAATGGGGTATATGATTTTTGTCATACTCATACTAGATTGTTCCAGCTTTAATTCCTTCTTTTGATTAGCTCTTTCATTTCACGTATCATGCTTTCCTTTCCTAGATGCCTCACTTTTTTGTGTCTAAGTTATTTCAGGTTGGATTGATGTTAAGAGGGATGGGGTTTGGTAAAAGCACATCCATTTATTTAGCTTCTGGAAAGATCTATGACTCTGAGCGCCACATGGAACCACTATTAGAGATGTTTCCTCTTTTACAAACAAAAGAAATGCTAACGTCCCTGGAAGAACTCGCCCCATTTCAGGTCTCAATAGTTCAAGTACCTTCTCCCTGTCTCTAGTTTTACTTTTTTCTCACATCTGACTCAAGTTATTGTTTGTAGAATTACTCTTCCAGGATGGCTGCTATAGATTATACTGTTTGTCTTCATAGTGAAGTATTTGTGACAACGCAAGGAGGAAATTTTCCCCACTTTCTGTTGGGTCATAGAAGATTCTTGTTTGGTGGACACTCGAAGACAATTAGGCCAGACAAGAGGAAGTTAGCCTTGTTATTTGATAACCCAAATATTGGGTAAGTCTTTGATATATTTCCATGATTCTTATGTAGATGACGCTTGTCATTTGGACTGCCTATAAAGAAACTTGAATGAGTTTCTGAATTTCATTTAATTGTTTAGTAGAGTGTTAAAGCGAACCGTATTTGTTGATTCAATAGAAACAGTTGCTGTATTTTGATTTCTGGAGATAGAGTTTCTGTTTAATTGCTTTATCGGAAAGTTATACTTGGCCATTAGGCTGTTGTTTTTGTTTAGATTTGGTGACTTATTTGCCCTGTATCCAGGTGGAAAAGCTTCAAGCGGCAAATGCTAAATATAAGAGCGCATAGTGATTCAAGAGGAATTGAGATTAAAAGACCATCTGACTCTATATATTCAGTCCCCTGCCCAGATTGCATGCGCCGCAGCAACAAGAGTGAAGTTTTGAAATCCTCCTCAGCCAATTGATTTATTATTTTTTGGGTACGAATTGAGTGTTGTACGCATAAAAATTATATTGATTGCTGGGATGTTGATTTATGTGTGAATGACATAGCTTTATGATGTTGTATGTTAGTTGAGAGGAAGTAGTATTAACAGGATGAAAAGACAATTTTTTATTTTGTATACCCTCGTCATTAATTGTCGATATTTATCTCCACTTGACTTCCAGCACAACATTATGATTAATCTGTGTTACACGCTATTCTTTTAGTACCAGAGGATGAACCTATTCCCGCTCCTGGGGAACTCAAACCATTTTCTGTTGTAAGTTTTTCTTTTTCCTTTTCAATCTCTAGAAATAGATATGATTTAACTATTTTGTCTCTTTCTATCTGGTGTTTCTACGAATGGCTTTTTTCAATACTTGCTGAAAATTAGGAAGTCTCTCAACAAATGAACTCCTAAATTCAGCCCCAGATGTAAGGCAACAAATGGCATCCCCAGTTTGAGAAAACAGCAATCTAAGCCTTATTGATGGAATTGCACAAAGTAGGGTTTGGGAAGGGGTATAGTATATATAAACTTTACCTCTACCTCATTGTGGTAGAGACTATTTTCAAAAGATGCCCCCATTCAAATGTACTGCCCTAAGTAAAAGAAGGAAAATATAGAATAACGTGTAAAAGAAGAGTAATGCCAATTCTACAAGGAAACAATAGAAGTAGAATATTGAAGAGTAGTAGCAACACAATCCTAATAGCAAAATCAATCTTAGGATAAACAAAAAAAAATCATCTAAAGGTTTGACAAGATTTTACCCATATTAACTTTTTATCTTAACATCGACCTCCATTTTTTTACGTCTAAGGTCACGTTTTCAGTGATATGAGTCATGCAATATCTTTTCTAATCGCTTTTGTCTAATATTTTTTTGGTCTACCCTTACCCCTCCTTGTAATCCTTAAATTTAGCATCTCTCACCTCCTAATTGCCTTGTAATCCTTCAATTCGGCATCTCTCACCTCCTAATTGAAGCATCTAACACACTTCCTCTACATATGTTCATATCATCTCTGTCTCGTTTCTTTCATCTTATTTGGACACTCACACCTTCAGTCGAATAATCTCATTCTTAATCTTGTCACTCCTAGTGTGTCCATCTATCTCAACATCCTCATCTCTACAACATACATCTTCTAAAAATATGAGTTTTTGACTGGCCACTACCCTACCACATACAAAAAAAATGATCTAACCACCATTAAGTAAAACTCACCTTCAAGTTTAGGTGATACCTACTTATCGGACAATACTCCAGAGTTAAGCCTCCATTTCATCCATGCTGCCCCAATATGGTGCACAACATCATTGTCGATGTTCTTACTACTCTAGTTGATGGACTCAAGATATTTAAAGCGTTCTCTCTTGGGAATAGGTTGAGTGGCGAGCCTTAGTTCACGTCTGCATCATTCATCGTAACATCGAGTTTGCACTAAGTATTATGTTTTGAACTTGCTCAATTTGGACCCTTTAGACTCCAGATTTTGTTTCTAAACCTTCAACCAATCATTATCCTATCTTGTGACTTATCAATCTGGACTATGTCTTCACCAAATACCATACACCATGAAACCTCCTCTTGGATAGATCGTGTCAGCTCATCCACCATCAAGATAAAACAGAAAAGGCTTAGCACAAATATTTGATGAAGTCTCAACTAAATAGAAAAATACTCGGCATCTCCTCCAATCGTTCTAACTCAATACATATCCTTTATTGTTTCAATATATACCATAAGAACATTGTCATAGGCCTTTTCATGATCAATGAACACTATATGAAAGTCCTTTTTTCTTTTTCTACATTCCTTCACCAGTCTCTGCACAAGATGAATTGTTTCAGTAGTTGATCGCCTCGATTCTCTGAAATAGACACTCCTCTCCTCATCCCCCCTCTCCACCATGATCTCCTAGATCTTCATAGCTTGGTTTAACAATTTGATACCTTTATTAGTGTTATATTTTTTGATATCACCTTTATTCTTGTACATTGTAATCATTGTACTCCACCTCTATACGTCAGGTATCTTAACTGTCTTCAAGATAACATTAACCAACCTTCTCAACCACTTCATACCCATTTTATCGGTGTTCTTCCAAAATTTCACCAGAACCACTTGGGTCTAATTGCTTTCCCCTCGCTCATCCTGTTAATAGCCCGTTTAGCCTCCTTAACACTAAAACACATATAATAACCAAAATCATGAGGACTATGAGAGCGCGCCAATTCGCCCATTATAATGTCTCTATCTCTTTTCTCATTTAAGTTTCTGCATAAGTTTTTTTTCCACCTCTGCTTAATGAAGATCTCATCCACTAACAAATCACCTTCTTTATCCTTAATGCATTTCATTTGATCGAAGTTGCAAGCTTCTCTCTCTCTCTCTCTCTCTCTCACACACACACACACACACACACACATACACACACACACACACACAAAAAAAAAAAGCTTATACGATTTCTTAGCCCTAACTTTTCCCCTTAGTTCAATATATAAGTGTTCAAAAGTTGTTGTCTTAGCACTCATGGCCACCGGCTTTGCTTCAGACTTTGTTGTCATATAGATATCCTTAAGCCTCTGCTTTTTATCCTCTTCCACATAATCTAACCACTTTGTATAGATATGACATCTTTCAAATGCCTTCTTATGACCTTATGAAAGATGTCTTGCATAATGTATCATTCGCACTCTTTTTGGAGAATTCTAGGTCGAATTGGGAAAGTGATCTCTTTTGAATCTTAAATCAACCGTACCGAAAATAATTTTTTGCAAAATTTTGCATTTACGGTTTATTTCAGTACGAAAGTGACCTAAACGCATTCCAAGTTCAAAATAGGAAAAAATTAAACTTCGTGCAAAAATGACCTACAGTGGAGCAAGTCTGCATCGCACCTGTGCTTTATGAATGGTCAAATTTTTCTGAACAATTCCAGTTTCAGATGAGATCGTTCAGAACTTATTCCTAACTAGCCTAAAATGAGTTTGGAGGGTTTTTATAACCAAAACTAACTCTATAAATAGCCTTTAACCCCAAAATTAACCCCTTTACTCATCAAATCATTTATACAAAAATTCTCTCTCTAAAACTACTCTCAAAACCTTTCTTCTTCAACATGCAAAGATCTCGATTGAAGATCAACTCAAGCTCTCTACTTTCTTTTCAAATTCTAAGGCTCTTGCTAAAGGTATGTGAGTTTTCATCCATACAATCCTTTTCTCCATGGAATTCCTTCTAAATTCTCAAATTCTACATGCTTTCAATTATGCAAAATGTATGAGTCTTCTCTACTGCTACTCAATTTCTTCAATTATGATTGAGATTATACCTATTGATCAATCCTAATGTTGATTCATGTCAATCACATGAAATTGATGATTTTTTCATGAATAATTTCAAGTATATGATGATTAGGACTTTTTGAAATTGAAGTGGGTTCCTTTATAAATGACTCAATGTGATTTCTATTACATTATTCCTACATGATTTTATTAATTGCATGATTTTAACTCAATTGCCCATGAAATCACACATGGCCCTAATTTCCCTATGTTAAAGCGATGATCTTATTACTATTATTTTAAGTATGGAAGTATGATTTCATGATGAGAATTTTATAATAATAATGATTATATAATGATGAAGATGATTTATGACCCTAATATTTATGAAATGATGATAAGATGTAGAGTATACCAACACTATATGCAAAGTTATGTCAATGGACTATTCCTATGTTACGATGAGGTCATGATGTCTATTTAATAGCTATGAAAGTATGATTTCTAAACAACGATGATTTCTATATATAATGCATGGTTATGTATTCCATGAGATATGAATTAGAACTGAGAGGACATTGGTAGATTGCCACCGTGGGATGATGATGATGATGATGTTTATATGCCTATACGTGTGCTAATGGATCCATTTAGCTTTTTAATGATGGAAACTTATCATTTTAGGGTAGAGCGTAAAGGTTGAGGTCAAAATGATGGATTCTCACTGTGCTAGGATAGAGCCTTTAGGGTAAGGGTCGGGTCTAACTTGGCGAAGTAGAGTCCTTTTATGCTCGACGTAGAGGGAACATCAGGATTTAATATAATAGTCTACATGATCTTATTGTCAATTAAGTCTTATTCGCACATACGTTTGTCTACTAGGCTATGAAATATTTTATGATGCTTCCCCACATAATTTTAAAGGTTCATTGGTTCATGCATTTTTTGTTCTTATTCTATTGCTGTGTCTATCCATATTGATATTATGTACGATGTTCATTTATGTATTGCATGCTTACATACTTAGCACATTCCTACATACTAATGCATACTTTTACCTACATGATGTCACAATATAGGGATTGATGACAGTTCCATTCTTCACTTTTTTGGCTAGCTTTTGGTATTGATATTGAGGATTGGTGAGTTCTCATACTTTAAGGACAAGACCTTATGTTGATGTTGCTAATACTTTTGTACATTCTAATCTTGAGGGTGAGCTAGAAAGCTATGTTCTAGTCCCCGTGCCAAGATCAAGTATGTAGAAGCATGGACTAAAGATGGTTAATTCCCTTTAAAGGGAAACATTTGACTCTTATGATGCTATGTTCTGCTTGCTTACTCTTATGATTGCTAATTTACCTTATAAATGCTAATGATATGAACAAGAGGCTTAGATGGGGCACCTTCGGATGTTACATTCAATGTGTCACGACTAGGCCCTAGGTTCCAATTGTGACAAACTTGGTATCAAAGCACAAGGTTTGAAAGCATCTTAGGGAGTCCAACATGCCTTGTCTAGTAGAGTGTTATTTATTTGTGTGAAGCACACCACATCTATGAATAGGAACTCCTCACTTCTTTATGATCTCTGTTGCCCCTTCAAGACTCTTTCCCTCTAATGCTTGTTCTTTGAAATATTCAAAATTGCTCCACGACATGCACCATTCCCTAGGGGAGTAAATACTAATAAGGACCAAACTCCTCTAGCTCCCCAAGTTCCCTAAGACTATCAAGTTGGTCATATGACTATTGAGGAGTTTAGGGCCATTTTTACTATATTGGCCCAAGTTGTTACTTCTCCAAACACTCCTTCCCCGGTTTCTAGAGTGAGAGATTTTACTAGAATGAATCTCCTAGAATTTTATGGTTCTAAGGTGGATGAAGATTCACAAGAGTTTGTTGATGAGGTCTACAAGGTTGTGGATATTATGGGCGTATCTTCCGATGAGAACATAGATTTGGCAACTTACCAACTTAAGGGAGTTTCTCAAGTTTAGTTCACATAATGGAAATTTAGGAGGAATAATGAGGAAGGTCCTATTGATTGGGAGGTCTTCAAGGCCATCTTTTCTTGATCTCTTCTTTCCTCTTGAATTAAGGGAAAAAATAGTAGAGTTTATGAATTTGAAACAAGGTACTATGAGTGTGAGGTAGTATTCCCTCAAGTTCACTGTCACGACCCAAGCCTAGGGCCTAGACGTAACACGGCAAATGGGGAACCAGAAGAGACCCCAAACAAGCCTCTTAGCATATCAATCACACATTCTTCGTCGCAGAAGCTAAATAAATGACAATAAGAGATATAACAAAAGGGATACGGGGCTAAGGGAAGTCTTTGATAATCATTAAAGCATAAAAGAGTCAAGCTCATAGCATAAGTACATTATAATACTTGGAATGGAACGGGGGCCAAGATACTTTCTGGGATCACCCTCATAATAACAAGAGTTCAACATAATGAAGTCTTAAAATAGCAAGAGTAATGCAGATAGTGTCCTTTGACTTGAGGACTCAACAATGCTTATCTTTGGATTACCGAACTAGCCACGTGGAGGATGATCAAAAGAAGTTCCGGTCCCTACATGATAATATCATGTAGGCATAGAGTATGCATTAGTACATTTGAATGTACTAAGTATGCGGAATACAATGCAACAAGACATAAGCCAATATAGTCTAAATGCATAATCATAACTAATGGATATATAATCTCAATATGACATGCATGATCAATGCTAATAATAAAACATGCTTGTAAATCATTCATCTTACACAATATATATATATATATATAGTACATATATGGGAAGTCACCTTAACCGACATAGACCAAGAAGCTACAACTTGGACTCTAAGGCCTGATACCCCCTCAGTTTAGGTGACCGGGCATGACACCCCTCGACGAAGTATGGTCTACTTGCCAAGGCAAACAAAACATGATAACATGAACTAGATGGATCTACTAGCATAGAAAGTGTAATAATCATAATCCTATGGTGGCACATAGTTGAGAGACTAAAGAGTTTATATAAGGACCCCTTGAGTCGAGCCCCCATCTTAAACCTCAATCGGTGCTAAGTCAAATCCCATGGAATACTTGAAATAGTCATGCTTTATTCATAACATGAATAGCTTGTAAGCACATGACTTGAGTAGCTTATAAACATGCTTGACCTCTAGTAGTGAGCCTAACTTGAACATGAGAGTAGATCATAATCATACATGAACCCTTGCTTTAACATGAATGGTTAACAAGAAGTAAAAATTTTGAAATAGGGATTAACCTGGTACTTGTAATATCATAGATACTTTTCATGAATTCGATATATGCTTGAAAGCCCTTAAATATGATAAAGTTAGTTGACTTGTAAATCATGTAATAGATCATCAATAACTTGAGAATATTGTCATGTCATTTTATTAAACACATAGTGGGTTCATAATGCTTGTTCAAAATCATACAATTCAAGAGTGAAATAAGTTGAGTAATGTAACAACCCCAAAAAGTGCCCGAAAATGTGCCTCGAAAGTGCCTGGAATTATAATTTCCATATGTCTAAAAATCCATGCATGATATCAAAAATTTGACTTCGTATTCTTGTTTAGGGGATCATTTTGAGTGGAAAACAGGTCTAACCCTAATTTAAGAGCAAACTATCAGAAATTTCAATTTTCCATGTGACGATTTCCAAAGAGCTTTTCGTGTCCCTGGAGTGATGTGCCAAGGGTGCGCAGATGAAGAAATATCATTGTCGCGTCTTGTTCGTGACGTAGACATATACATTTTCTGTCCAGTTATTTTTCTTGTGGTCTAAGACTTCTAAGTTTTGGGCATAAGTGTTTCCAAATATGAATATACCTATACTTAGCCATTTTTCACCCTCATATCATTCAAAACATTTCCTAATACTCATTCAAACATTTAGCCAAATACTTTACTCCTAAACTCAAGTCTCAAAACTATTTCTGGATTCATAAGGATTGCCTTCAAGCTTCAAGTCTCCATCTTCAATATTCATCAAGTTCATCTCCAAAGCTACGGTATGTAGGTTTCTTTCATGGGTTCCTTCCACCTATGATACCCAAGCTTCCTTTTACCATAGATTGCATGATTTAAAGATGATTTATTCATGAGTCTTATTTACTATGAAAATCACTGCACTCTATGTTAGGTTTATGAAATTGCGACTGTTTTGCTATGTTTTAAGCTATGAATCTAAGATCTAATGTATATTGCTTGACGGTGTTACCAAGTATTTGTTGAAAGTTTTACAAAACTACCTCTACACACCTGCCAAGTGTTTCATAAAATGTCCGGTTATGATTTCTTGAGGAATTGAAGGTCCTATGCATGTCTTATGAGATGAATAACTATATGATGATGAAATGATGATGGAATGATTATGAAAGGGAATGTATGTATATTATGATGAAAGAAGTGTATATATATATGATATTATCTCTATAGTGTTGGGGATAACCAAGCCTAGCTCGGGGGATTGTAGGCCCGGGTAACCTTGTTAAGAGGTTAGTACCTCAATTGCCTAATTCGACGGATGGTAGGCCCGGGTAACCTTGTTGGAGGTTTGTACTCATCAACCTTGTTGAGGGTTTGTACCCATCAACCCATTAGGGTTTTTTTACTCCATCAACCTTTTTGGGAGGTTTGTACTCCATCAACCTCATGAAGGGGTTTGTACCTCATGCGCCTATCCAAGGGGGTGGTAGGCCTTGGCTTACACAACACTGGTCACTCCTGACACTCGTGTTATTTTCTATATAAACATGATTTTACTTTAAGCATTATTCGTACATGTCATACTGTTATATGCTAATCATTGCCTATGCTTATGCATTTTGATTATAAGCTTATCAATTGTTGTATTGCATCGTACATACTTAGTACATTTAAACATACTAATGCATACTTTATGCCTAAATGATGTCATCATATAGGAACCAATGCACCGCTTGATCATTCTCATCCTCCACGTGGCTAGTTCGGTTGTTCTACAAGCTTGTTGGTGAGTCCTCCACTTCGGGGACGTTACTTATGAACTCTCGCTATGTATTAGGATTAGTTTTCTTTTGGTTATGTATAGACTATGAAGGTGATCCCGGTTGCTTGCCTTGGCCCCCGCTCTTATCTATGTAGTATATGTGTTGTTGGACATGATATGCACCTAAGTTATGAATTTTGACCCTCTTGTTTCTTGATGTTATGATATGAAGGTTTGCCCTTAGTCCCGATTCCCTTGCTTTGTCTATTTCTCATATGTCATTTAATAGCTTTCACGACCAAGGATGTATAATGATAAGCTATGAGGCTTGTTTGGGGTTCCTTCAGGTTTCCCATTCGCCGGTCACGTCTAGGCCCTAGGTTTGGGTCGTGACAAAGATGGTATCAAAGTGCAAGGTTGTTAGATCCTCAGAGTCCAACACTTGGTGTTGATTAGAGTCCTATTCATGATTGTTTTGTGCACCATAATTATGAGAAGGAGGCTATGAGACATTTTAGGAATTGTTTCGCCTTTTCATGTTCTAAGTCGTGCTATAGAGTTGAAGTGAGCTTTACTCCCCTAACACTTGTTCCTTGCTATGCTAGATCATTCCTAACACGAGAGAGAGATGAGGCCACATACATGAGGAGCAACCAGCCAATGGAGAGCTTAGGGATGCTCTCACCTTGCTTGTACAAGTGGTGGCCAATCAAGCCAATCGAGGGGCCCAAGGCCCTCATGCTCCTACTAAAACGACCCCAAAAAGTGCCCAAAAATGTGCCTCAGAAGAAGCCGAAATTGTAATGTCCATGTATCTCAAAATCCATGCATGATATCAAAAATTTGACTTCATATTCTTATTTAGGGGGTCAAAATTGCGGGAAAAAGTTTCTAACCCCAATTTTAGAGCAAACAATTAGCAATTTTGATTTTCCAAATGTCAATTTATAGAGAGCTATTCGCGTCCTAGCATGACGCTCCAAGGGCACGCAGATGAAGAAAATGGATTTTTGGGTCCTGTCCGCGACACAAACATGCATGTTTTTCCATTATTTTCTTGTGGTCCAAGACTTTGTAGTCTTGGGCCAAAGTCTTGGTCCTAAGGGTCCCCCAATGTAACAATACCCGTACTTAACCGTTTTCACCCTCATATTATTCTAACCATTCCCCAATACTCATTCAAAAAGTTAGTCAAAATTTTGACTCCTCAATTCAAGTCTTAAACTCTTATCCAGAACTAAGGATTTCCTTCAAGCTTCAAGTCTCCATTTTTCAATCTTCATCTAGAGTTCATCTCCAAAGCTAAGGTTTTGTAGGTTTCTTTCATGGGTTCCTTTAACCGATGATACCCAAGCCATCTTTACTAAAAAATTGCATGATTTAAAGTTATTTTATTCATGGGTCTTACCTATTATGAAAATCACTACACACTATGTTGGGTATATAAAATTGTAAATGTTTTACTATGTTTGGAGTTATGAATCTAAGGTCTATGATGAGGATTGAGGAAAGGTCTTGATGTATATTATTTGAGCATGTTACCAAGTATCTATTGATAGCTGACACGAATTTTTCTAGCATGATTTCACTCTTGAATTGCATGGTTTTACATTAGCATTGCATATCCTCTAAGTGTTTGATAAAATGTCTAATTATGGATTCTTGAGGAATTGAAGTTCCAATGTATGTCTTATGAGTTGAATGACTATATGGTGGTGGAATGATGATGAATGGAGTGTATGTATGTATATGCCTATATGCCTATATATATATGATATTATCTTTATATAGTGTTGGTGATGACCAAGCCTAGCTCGAGGGGTTGTAGGCTCGGTTAACCTATTGAGGGGTTGGTAGCTTGGTTGCCTAGATTAGGGGGTGGTAGGACCAAGTAATCTTGTTAGGGGTTGGTACCCACCAACCTTAATAGGGGGTTTGTTCTCTGTCAACCTCGATGGGGGGTTTTGTAGTCCGTCAACCTCTGTAGGGAGTTTGTACTCCATCAACCTCATGAAGGGGTTAGTTCCTCATGCACCTATCCAAGGGGGTGGTAGGCCTTGGCTTGCACTATAATGGTCACTCATTGCACTCGTATTATGTTCTATATAAGCATGATTTTACTTCAAGCATCATTCATACATATTCATATTGTTAGTATGCTATCTATGGCTTATGATTATGCATTTTGCCTATGATGTCTATTTCTCGTCGCATTGCATCCTACATACTTAGTACATTCAAATGTACTAACGTATACTCTATGCCTACATGATATCGCCAAGTAGGAATCGGTGACCGATTGATCATCCTCCTCCACGTGGCTAGTACAACTACTATCAAAATTGTTGGTGAGTCCTCCATTCCAGGGACATTACTTATGATCTATTGCTAAGTTTTAA
>JAOTQR010000069.1:13394645-13412878 GCA_025774065.1 Solanum ossicruentum | reverse complement strand
ACGGCTTGGTCAATTTCATTCTTAATAATTACTTCACATCTATCTTCCCTCCAAGCAACCAAAATCCTCTAATTATAATGGGAATTATGGTCACAGTAGTACTTTCATCCTTGGCACATTGATTCGACAACTCTCTATACACTTTTTTGCTTTATTTTTATCTTAAGCAACCCCACTACATTTGCATCTACTTGTTTACAGAGGATTGCCACTTCCCTCTATTTACTAAGGCCATTTAGGCCTCTTACATTCCAACACAACAGATTAACCATTCCCCAATAGGGATGGTGCTTTATCAGTGTTTTGTCTCATATTCCATACTTGCTCCACTGTGGTTGAAGTTGTCTCATCAGTTGCACTTTCATTACAATCCTATTCCAGATCTTCTTTGGAGCTTAATTGTGCAAATGCATTGAAAGTACTAACAGGTTGTTGTGCTATTACAATTCCCTTATTCTACCTTCTTTGGAAACCCCTAAACCTTCTATTCTTATGTACTTTCTCCTTGCCTTTGTCCATTCTCTTTTAATCATTCCTAAGCTCCTCGTTTATTGGTTCCTTCTCTTGTTTCTGCTATAGTTTCCTACATTCCTCTTTCTCGTGGCCATATTTCTGACAGTGATTACACAATGATGGTTTCCAATCATATGTCACAGATTGAGAGACCACCACACTTTTTTCATTTCAAAACATTACTTCATCAGGTAGTTTTTGCCCCACATTTACCTCAACTAGCAATCTGGCATATCTCAATCCAAGCTTCTTCTCAGTTTGTTTGTCTACCATTAATGGTTTGCCAATAAGGCTTCCTATCTTACTTAATCCCCAAGCACTCCAATACTTGAAGTCAAGGCTAGGCAATCTGACCCATATTGGTACTGTTAGCAACTCCTCTTTTGAAAATTCCATCTCTAGAGTCCACATTTGCACTATTATCGGCTTGTAATAAAAATGATATATCCCTCCTCTAAAACCTCCATTTTTCCTTCCTTGTTTTTGAATCTCACCATTACAATGTCATTCCTCATCATTGCTACTTTGTCAATTCCATATTTCCCCCATGTTCTTTGTATGAATCCATTTAATACTGCAAATAGTGGGTGAGCTCCTAAAATGTAGCATACAATAGCATTCTTCCGGTATTCGATCTCAGAGCTAATATCACCCAAATGAATTTCCCCAATTAGTTGATTATTATAGCTCTCAGGGTTTACATCTAATTTAAACCCTGCATTTGCAACTTTTGATATGTCAAAACTATCCCAAATAGATTTTCCCTTAATCTGCTCATTCTTTTCTCGATCATTACTACCATGAGTTGCGTGAGCTTCCACTAGTCACAATCTTGGTCCATTGCTGAACTTTCTCCTTTACCGGAGTATTTCTTAGCATCTTCTCGGGATTTCCATCCCTACTTGGTTCCTTTGATATCCCTTCACTTGTGATTGTCTTATTCCTTTTCTCCCCCAGATTATTCGGAATTCTTACATCGTTGACCGATCTTACAGTTTATAGAGTAGAGTTTTTGTACTTGTAGACACTAGATTTGTAACTTGGATCGTGTTCTGCAACCTCCGGCCCATGGCCGATGCTCGTTAGTATCATGCACCTGGAGAGCAAGAAGAGCATGTTAAATTATTTCTCTCCAAGTATCCTTGTGATCTTGTCGAGTTGGATATGGTTGATTTTAATGTCATTCTTGGGATGGATTGGTTGAATACATATTATACCTTTATTGATTGTAGAACCCGTATGGTCAAGTTCCAATTCCCAAATGAACTCGTCCTTGAGTGGGAGAGTCATTATGTAGTGGTCAAGGATAGGTTCAATTCTTGTATTAAAGCCCAAAGGTTAATTTTTAAAGGGTGTCTCTATCATCTTATGAAGGTTAGGGATATTGAGTCCAAAGTCCTTCCTATAGAGTCGGTTCTGATGGTAAATGAGTTCCTTGATATCTTTTCAAGTGACCTTCCCAGTGTTTCTCCTAAATGGGAAATAGATTTTGGTATATACCTCCTTCCGAACACTCAAGCCATTTCTATTCCCCCTTACCGTATGGCCCTAGCGAAGTTAAAGGAGTTGAAGGAGCAAATAAGGGACTTGTTGGAGAAGGGTTTTATTAGGCCTAGCCAATTACCTTAGGATGCACCAGTGTTGTTTGTGAAGAAGAAGGATGAGTTTCTTAGAATGTGCATTGACTATCGGTAACTTAATAAGGTTACCACAAATAATAGGTAACCTCTTCCAAGAATTGATGATTTGTTTGACCAACTTCAAGGGGCTAGTCACTTCTCTAAGATTGATCTTCGGTTTGAGTATCATCAAGTGAAGGTGCGGGAGTGTGACATTCCCAAGAGGCCTTTCAGTCGAGGTATGGGCATTATGAATTTGTGGCTATGTCTTTTGGGTTGACCAATGCATCGGCTATCTTCATTGATCTTATGACAAGGGTCTTTAAACCCTACATTGTGTCGTTTGTGGTGGTTTTCATTGATGATATTTTGATCTATTCTCATGGTGAGGAGGAGCATGTGGCTCATTTGAGGGTAGTGCTACAAAGATTGAGGGAAGAGAAGTTGTATGCTAAATATGAGAAGTGTGAGTTTTGGTTGAAAGAGGTTGCCTTTCTAGGTCATGTGGTGTCAGAGATGGTATTAAGGTGGACCGTAAAAAGATGGATGTGATTAGAAATTGGCCTAGACCTTTGACTCCCTTGGACATTAGGAGCTTCTTGGGCTTAGCGGGTTACTACTGGAGGTTTGTGAATGGGTTATTTTATATTGCTTCTCCCATGACTAAGTTGACTCAAAAGAAGGCTAAGTTTATGTGGACCGATGAGTGTGAAAAGAATTTCCAAACCTTGAAAGGTAGGCTTGTCTCCGCTCCTATGGTATCTCTACCGGAATGGTTGGAAGGGTTTGTTGTGCATTGTGATGCCTTCCAGATTGGTTTAGGTTGTATTTTGATGCAAAATGGTGAGGTGATAGCATATGTTTCTAAGCAACTCAAAGTGCATAAAATGAATTCAACTACTCATGATCTTGAATTGGCCGCCATAGTATTTTCTTTGATAGTTTGGCTTTATTTTTTGTATGGAGTGCATGTGGATGTGTTCACCGATCATAAGAGTTTCCAATATATGTTCACTCAAAAAGATCTTAACTTGAGACAAAGAAGTTGGTTAGAATTCTTAAGGATTATGATATGAGTGAGCATTATCATCCCGGTAAGGCAAATTTGGTGGCGGATGCTTTGAGTAGGGTGTCTATGGGTAACCTAGCTCATATTGATGGTGGGGGCAAAGAGGTGACTAGGGAGGTCCATTAGTTTGCTAGATTGGGGGTTAGGTTATAAGAGGATGATAATGGTGGTATTGTGGTTGTTGATGGTTCAAAATCTTACTTGGTTGATGAGATAAAAGCAATGGAAGATCTTGATACCTCCTTGTTAGAATTGAAGGCCTTGGTGAGAGAGGGCAAGGTGGAGGTTTTTTCTCGAGGGAGAGATGGTGCCCTTAAGTATCAAGGTATATTGTGTGTGCCTAGTGTTGAGGGCTTGAGAGAGAAGATTCTTGATGAGACTCATAATTCTTCCTATTCTATTCACCACTGCTCTACCAAGATTTATGGAGTTTTAAGGGATGTGTTTTGGTGGGGATGTATGAAGAAAGACATTGCCAAATTTGTAACCGGTTGTCATAGTTGCCAACAAGTCAAATCTGAATACCAAATGCCAGTGTCCTAGCCCAAGACATAGAGATTACTACTTGGAAGTGGGAGAAAATTAACAGGGATATTGTGTTTGAGTTACCTAAGACTAGGAAGGGTTTTGATTCTATTTGGATTATGATTGATAAAATGACAAAGTTGACCCATTTCCTGCTGATTAAGAAGAATTATAGGGCCAAAGGCTATGCTAAATTATACATTCATGAGTTGGTGAGATTGTATGGGGTGCCATTGTCTATCATACCGGATTGTGGTGCTCAATTCACTTCACACTTTTCGTGGTCCTTCCAAAAAGGTTTTAGAACCAAGGTAAAGCTTAGTACGACCTTTCACCCTCAAACGGATGGCAAAGCTGAAAGAACTATTCAAACTCTAAAGGATATGCTTAAGGATTGTATTTTAGAGTATAAAGGTAGTTGGGATGATCATCTTCCATTGATTGAGTTTGCTTATAACAATAGTTATCATCTTAGGATTGATATGGCTTTTTTTGAGGACCTACATGATGGACGTTGTAGATCATAAATTGGGTGGTTTGAAGTGGGAGAAATGGCTTTGTTGGGTTTGTATCTAGTTATGGAGGCTATTGAGAAGGTAAGGTTAATTAGGAAAAGGTTAAACATAGGCCAAAGTCGTTAAAAGTCCTATGCCTATGTAAGGAGAAGGGAGCTTGAATTTAAAGTTGGTGATTGGGTCTATTTAAGGTGTCACCCATGAAGGGTATGGTCCCTTTTGTTAAGAAGGGTAAATTAAGTCCAATATTTGTGGGTCCTTATAGGGTGATGAGAAGGATTGGTAAGGTAGCCTATGAGCTGGAGTTGCCTAGTGAGATGAAATTGTCTCATCCGGTGTTCTATGTGTCTATGTTTTGAAAGTGTGTGGGTGATCAGAATGCTATTGTTCCATTGGATGTTATGGGTATAGTTGAAGAAAACTTGAATTATGAGGAGGTACATGTAGAGATCTTTGATAGGAAAGTGAAGAGGCTAAGCAACAAGGATGTTGCTTCCGTTAAGGTCCTTTAGAGGAATCAACAACTCGAAAGTGCTATATTGGAGGCCAAAGCATACATACAAATGCAATATCCTTATCTCGTCCATTTTACTCAAGCCTAAGGTACTAACTCTAAGTCCCATATGCGATTTCAAGTCTTATGTTTCCGCCCCTATATCATTTGCATGCATTCATGTTTGTATTAACAAAGTTCATGGTGATATTTAACACTTATGTTAAGATTTTGGAAAATGGTGTTTAAGTGTATTGATGCATTCTTGTTGGGGATGATTTCTTCATGATTACTCTTCTCACATACATTGCTTTGACATTCGGGGATGAATATTCCTAAGGGGGAGATAATGAAGCGACCCCAAAAAGTGTCCAAAAATGTGCCTTAGAAGTGCCTGGAATCATAATTTCCATATATATCAATATCCGTGCATGATATCAAAAATCTGTCTTTATATTCTTGATCAAGGGTAAAATTGAGTAGGAAATGGGTCTAACCCCGATTTTAGAGCAATCATATCAAAATTCAAAAATCCACAATTTGCAAATTCTAGTGACGATCCATGCCCCTGGCGCGACGCGGCCAAGGTGTGGACCAGTGTTATTTTTGGCCTGTTATTTCTTGTCCAGTGCATGAAAATACCTATTCTTAGTCATATTTCACCTTCATTTCATACAATACATTCCCAAATAATCTCTCAAACACTTAGCAAATATTTCACCCCAAATTTCATATCCGGAAACTCATCCGGATCTTAAGGATTTCACTAAACCTTCAAGTTTCAATTTTCGATCTTCATCAAGGATTCTCCAAAGTCAAGGTATGTGGGTTTCAACCGTTGAGTCCTTTCTCCCATGGTGCCTAAGCTTCTTTTTTACCTGAAATACATGTTTCTAAGTTGATTTTACTTATGGGTCTTCTATTATAAATTTGACTATGAACTATGTAGGCATTTTGTGAAAGTGTGAATGTTTAAGCATGCTTAGATCTATGAATCTTACATCTATCTTGAGATTTGATAAAGGGTTTTGATGTATATTTCATGAGGGTATTACCAAGTGTTGATTGGTGGTTTTATATTAAGTTTTCTTGCATGATTTCACTCTTTAATTAAATGGTTCTACACTAGCATTGCACACCCACCAAGTGTTTGATAAAACGTCTAGTTAATGTATCTTGAGTTGTTGAAGGCCTCATTCTTGGCATATGAGTTAAGTGACTTTATGATGATGAAAGGATTATATATATGTGTTGATTCCATGAGAAGTATCTATTGTGTTTTGAGTTAACTATAGCGAATTGAAGGGTGATGCCTCAATCACCTAGATGGGGCTAGTAAGCCCTCAACCAATTGAGGGGTTGGTACCTCAGTCATCTCGGATGGGGGTGGTAAGCCATCAACTAATTGATGAGTTGGTACCTCAATCACTTTTGGTAGGGGTGGTAAGCGATCAACTAATTGAAGGTTTAGTACCTTAATCACCTTGGATAGGGGTGGTAAGCCATCAACCAATTGAGGGGTTGTACCTCAATCACCTTCGCTGGGTGTGGTAAGGCTCTCACCAATTGAGAGGTTTGTACCTCAATCACTTCCAACGAGTGGTCTACCTTAGATTCCAAGTACTAAATTGCTTGGTCTATTATGATGGTCTATTCCTATACACATAATATGTTCTATATGTAAGCATGTTTACTTCAAGTATCATTCATGCATGTCATATTGTTATATGATCATCCATTGCTTAATTATGCATTTTGACTATGTTGCTTATCTATTGTTGCATTTCATCCAACATACTTAGTACATTCAAACCTACTAAGGTATATTCTATTCCTACATGATAATACCATATAAGAATCAGAGTCCCACTTGATCGTCTTCCTCCTCCACGTGGCTAGTGTGATATCTCTCAAAGAAAGTTTGGTGAATCCTCCATTCTGTGGACAATGTCTTTGATCCTATGCTATGTATTAAGACTCTTTTCTTTGATGTATGCCTATGACTAAGAGGGGTGAGCCTAGTTGCTTATCTTGGTTGCCCGCTCCTATCTATGTAGTAGAGGTGTTGTTGGATCCTTATTATGTATTAATGTTATACTCTACTGTGCTTACTATGTTTCTATGAAATGAAGGATGCTCCTTAGTCCCATGTTCCCTTTTTACAATCTCTTGTTGTTATTTTTAATGCTTTTGCGACCAAGCATGTGTATGTAAAGAGGCTTGTTTAGGGTCCCTTTGGGTTCCCCATTTGCCATATCACATCTAGGCCCTAAGCTTGGGTCGTGATAGATAGACTCGGGTGCCACTTATTCTTTTATTACTCCTTTTGTTACCAAAAAGCTTCATGATAGTCCTGAATTGTTATGAGATCCTTATGGAGTATTTACCCCCGTTGGTGAGTCTATTGTTGGTAGTAGAGTCTATAGAAATAGTCTCGCATTCATTTTGCATAAAATCTTTCCTTGTGATTTTGTTGAATTAGATATGGTGCATTTTGATGTCATTCTTGGTATGGATTGGTTACATGCATATTATGCTTCTATTGATTGTAGAACCTGTAGTGCTAAATTCCAATTCTCTAATAAGCCCGTCCTTGTGTGGGAAAGTTGTGATGTGGCGGTCAAGGATAGATTCATTTCTTGTTTTAAAGTCCAAAAGTTGATTTCTAACAGTGTCTCTATAATCTTGTGAGGTTAGGGATGTTGTCCTTCATATAGAGTTGGCTCCGGTGGTTAATGAGTTTCTTAATATCTTTTCTAACAAGCTTCTAGGTGTTCCTGCCAAAAGGGAAATAAATTTTGGTATAGTCCTCCTTCCCGATACTCAAACCATTTCTATTCCCCTTTAGGTATGGCCCTGGCGAAATTGAAGGAGTTGAAAGAACAATTGAGGGATTTGTTGGAGAAGGGTTTCATAAGGCCTAGTAAATCACCTTGGGGTGCACCGGTGTCACCATGAAGAACAAGTACCCTCTACCAAGGATTGATGACCTTTTTTATCAACTTCAAGGGGATAGTCACTTCTCTAAGTTTGATCTTTGGTCTAGGTATTACCAAGTGAAAATGAGATTGTGTGATATTCCTAAGATGACTTTTTGACTAGGTATGGGCACTTTGTGTTTGTGGCTATATCCTTCGGTTTGACTAATGCATCGACTATATTTATAGATCTCATGAATAGGGTCTTAAAACCCTACCTTGACTTGTTTGTGGTGGTTTATATTGATGACATCTTGATTTATTCCCATAGTGAGGAGGAACATGTGAATTACTTAAGGGTGGTGTTGAAAATCTTGAGGGAGGAGAGGTTGTACGCCAAATACAAAAAGGGTGAGTTTTTGTTGAAAGAGGTTGCTTTTCTAGGTCATGTGGTGTCAGGTGATGGCATTAAGGTGGATCCTAAAAAGATAGAGGTGATTAGAAATTGGCCTAGACCTTTGACCCCATCGGACATTAGAAGTTTCTTTGGTTTGGCGTGTTATTATAGGAGGTTTGTAAATGGGCTATCTTCTGTTGCTTCTCCTATGACTAAGTTGACCCAAAAGAAGGAAAAATTTGTGTGGACAAATGAGTTTAAGAAGAGTTTCCAAACTTTGAACCATAATCTTGTCTCTACTCCTATCTTGTCTCTACCGGAAGGGTTGGAAGGGTTTGTTGTATATTGCGATGCCTTAAGAATTGGTTTAGGGTGTGTTTTGATTCAAATGGTAAGGTGATAGCATATGCCTCTACAAAACTTAAGGTGCATGAAAAAATTATCCCACCCATGATCTTAAATTAGCTATCATTGCTTTGAAAATTTGGCATCACTACTTGTATGGGGTTCAAGTTGATGTGTTTGCCTATCATCAGAGTCTGTAATATGTGTTCACCCAAAAAGATCTTAACTTGAGACAAAAAAGGTGGTTAGAGCTTCTACAAGATTATGATATGAGTGTGCAGTATCACCCCAACAAAGCTAATGTTATGGTCGATGCTCTAAGTAGGGTGTCTATGGATAACCTAGCTCATGTTGATGATAGTGGCAAAGAGGTAGCTAGAGAGGTTCATCAGTTAGATAGATTGGGAATTAGGTTGGATGAGGTTGACAATGGTGGTGTAGTGGTTGTTGATGGCTTCAAATCTTCCTTGATTGAGGAGGTAAAGGCAAAACAAGATCTTGACCCCTCCGTGCTAGAGTTGAAGGCCTTGGTGAGAGATTGTAAAGTGGAGGTTTTCTCCTAAGGGAGAGATGGTGCCCTTAGGTACTAAGGTAGATTATGTGCGCCTAGTGTTGGTGATTTGAGAAAGAAGATTTTAGATGAGGCTCATAATTCTTCCTATTCTATTTACTCTAGTTCTACAAAGATGTATACAGATTTGAGGGAAGTGTATCGGTGGGGTGCTATGAAGAGAGACATTACAAAGTTCATAACAGGATGTCACAATTGTCTACAAGTAAAAGCTGAACATCAAATGTCAGATGGCTTAGCCTAAGATATAGAGATTCTTACTTGGAAGTGGGAAGAAATCAACATGGATTTTGTGGTTGGCTTACCTAAGATTAGAAAGCATTTGATTCTATTTGGGTTGTTATGCATAGGATGACAAAGTCAGCTCACTTCCTACCGGTCAAAACTACTTATGGTACCAAAGATTATGCCAAATTGTATATTCAAGTTTGTTAGATTGCATGGGGTACCTTTGTCTATCATTTCGGGTCGTGATGCTCAATTCACTTCTCACTTTTGGATGTCCTTCAAAAAAGGGGTCTTAGTACCAAGGTAAAGCTTAGCACGACCTTTCACCCTCAAACGGATGGCCAAGCCTATCCAAACTCTTGAGGACATGCTTAGAGCTTGTGCTTTGGAGTTTAAGGGTGGTTGATATGAACTTCTTCCACTCATTGAATTTTCTTACAGCAATAGCTACCATTCAAGCATTAACATTGCTCCTTTTGAAGCTCTTTATGGTATGCATTGTAGATCACCGGTTGGGTGGTTTGAAGTGGAGGAAATGACTTTCATAGGCCAGAATTTGGCCATGGAAGCCTTAGAGAACATGAGGTTGATTAGGGAGAGATTGAAAATATATCAAAGTAGAAAAAATTCATACTCCGAGGTGAGGAGAAGAGATCATGAGTTTAAGGTTGGTGATTGGGTTTACTTGAAAGTCTCACCCATTAAAGGTGTCGTCCGATTTGGCAAGAAGGGTAAATTGTGCCCAAGTTTTGTGGGTCTTTATAGAGTGTTGCGGAGGATTGGTAAGGTGGTCTATGAATTGGAGTTGCCCACTGATATGAATATTGTTCATCTGAACTTCCATCTCAGTGTTGAGAAAGTGTGTAGTTGACCCAAGTGCTATTGTTCCTTTGGACGTTGTGTGTATGATAGAAGATAATTCGACTTATGAGGAAGTTCCAGTAGAAATTTTTGGATAGACAAGTGAAGTGGTTGAGAAACAAGTATGTAGCTTCCGTCAAGGTTTTTGGAGAAACCAACAAGCTGAAAGTGCCATATGGGAAGCCGAGGAGGACATGAGAAAACGATATCCACATCTCTTCTACTCTATTAAAGCCTAAGGTACAAATTTAAGTCCCCTACATAATTTCAAGTTTTAAGTTTTATCCCTTATGTTGTTTTGCATGCATTCATGTTTATGTTAGCAAGTATAAGGTGATTTTGGCATTCATATTGAGATTTTTAAAATGATGTTTAAATGCATTTGTTGCATTCATGTCGGCCTGAAATCTCCATGATTACATCTCTCATGTACGTTTCTTTGTGTACATTTCTTTGAAATTCAGGGATGAATGTTTCCAAGAGGGAGATATTGAAACGCCCCCAAAAATGCCCCAAAAATGTTCTTCAAAAAGGCTCATTTCATATATCTCAAACTCCGTACATGATATCAAAAATCTGACATCATATTCATGATCATGGGGTAAAATTGAGTGGGGAATGGGTATAACATGATTTTAAGGACCCATAGAAAAAAGATATTTTCAAAAACTTCAATTTCTAATGGTGATCCGCGCCCTGGCTGCGACACGCCAGAGGCGCGGATCAGTGTTAATTTTTCCTTGAAATTTTGTTTCGGCCCAAGGGCCTTGAGGTCATAGCCCAATGCTTACTTATGCGTAAAAACACCAATAATTATCCATTTTTCAACTCTGTATCACTCGAGACCCTCTCAAAATCCTTTCGAACACTTAACAAAATATTTCATTCATCTTCAAGTGCCCCAAGCTTCATTACGGATCTCAAGAACTCTATTCAAGCTTCAAGTCTCCTTCAAGACTACATGAAGAAAATCCAAGTTTGAGGTATGTGGGTTTCAACCATTGGGTCCTTTCACCCATGGTGCCCAACCTTCCTTTTTATAAAAATTGCATGTTTTCAAGTTGGATTACCTATGTTGTATCTCTTATTATGAATTTTCATTATAAACTATGTTGGGGTTTCATAAAATTTTGATTGTTTATGCATATTTTGAGTTGTGAATCTATGATCTATTATGAGATTTGATGATAGATTTCAAGGTATTAAAAAAAAGAACCTAATGGATCGAACTCATATGTTGTACCTGGTCGTTTAAATTACATGAGGGTTTTACTATGTGTTGGTGGGTTGATTTACATTGAGTTTTCTCATATTATTTCACTCTTGAATTACATGATTTTAAACTAGCATTACACACCCGCCAAGTTGTAACGACCTGGCCCAACACTGTGAAGTATTGTCCGTTTTGGACACCGTGGCGACGCTGCCACGCGTACCCCCACGGTTTTGTCCTCTTAGGTTACCCCTAAAGGCGCCTCACAAGTTAAATCCAAGCCCTTTACTAATATAGCCCAGGAACTCCCCCTCTTCTGCCGATGTGGGATTCGCCTAAGTAAGCCAAGGCGACGGTGCCCTGCACTCACCCCCTGTAGGGACTCAGCTTCCTCGCTGAGGTTTGCCCCACCACCGGATGAGTCGAGAGTTGGCTCTGATACCAACTGTTGCCATGGTGTCCAAAGCGGACAATACTTCACAGTGTTGGGCCAGGTCGTTACCACGGTGTCCAAAGCGGACAATACTTCACAGTGTTGGGCCAGGTCGTTACCAAGTGTTTGATAAAATATTTTGGTAAGGATTCTTAAGTTATTGATGATCTATTACATGGTTTATGAGTCAAGGGACTTTATGATGATTAAGGGATTGTATGTATGCATTGAATTCATGAAAGTACCTATGGTGTTGCAAGTTTGCCACACCTTGTTGAGGTGGTGACATGCGTCAATCACCTTGTTGGGGGGTCACATGCCCGAACTACCTTGTTGAAAGTATAAGCACCTTGTCAGGAGTTGACATGCCCATACTACCATGTTGAGGGCTAGACACCTCAATCACCTTGTCAAGAGGTGACATGCCCATACTACCATGTTGAGGGAAGATACCTTGACCACTTTGTTGGGTGATGACGTGCTTGTACTACAATGTTGAGGGGTTGATACCTTAATCACCTTCTAAGGGGGTGACATGCCTTGGATACCAAGTAATAGCTTGCTTGGTCTATGATTATTCTCTCTTCCTACACATATAATCTATATTTGCAAGTTATATATTTGACAAGCATGTTTTACTTCAAGCATTGATCATGCATGTCATATTGATATTATATTTATCCATTGCCTATGATTATGCATATTGACTATGTTGCCTATGCCTTGTTGCATTGTATCCTACATACTTAGTACATTCAAACGTACTAATGCATACTTTATGCCTACATGATGTTACCATGTAGGAACTAGAGCACCTTTTGATCATCCTCCACGTGGCTAGTTCGGTGTTTTGGAGATACGTATTGGTGAGCCTCAAGTCTGGGGATGCTATCTATGTTACACTTTCCTTTTGTTATTTCCTTACGTTGAACATTTGATACTATTAGGGTGAGCCTAGAGAGTGTCTTGGCCCCCCCTCCAATCTATGTTTAGAGGTGTTGTTGGAATAATTGATGTACTTATGTGTTGAGCTTTGACTCTCTTATGCGTTATGAATATCAAGTCTTTCCTAAGTCCCATTTCCCTTATTTATGTTTCTTGTTGTTGATTTTATGCTTCCGCGATCAAGAATGTGTTATTGATATGCTAAGAGGCTTTTTTGGGGTTCCTTCGGGTTCACCATTCGTCGTTTCACATCTAGGCCCTATGCTTGGGTTCTGACAAAATGCCCTTGGACCAAGTAATAATAATATATTGGTCCACGCCCTAGGCGCGATGTGGACCAGATGGGTACTTCCAGAAACGTTGTGCCACGCCCCAGGCGCGTTGCGGCCTGGCGCGTATGCATACTATTTCTGGTGCCCATTGCGAAAATTATTTTTCGCTATGGGTCTCTTAAAGTTCAGTGGCTTCCCTTTTCCCACATAATATTTTCCCTTGAACAAGAATATGAAATCAGTTTTTCAAAATTCTGCACGGGTTTTGAGATTTTCTAGAAATACGCTTATTGGGCATTCCGAAGAACATGAGGGCTATTACGATATCTCACCTTGGGAACATTCGTCCTTGAATGTCAAAGAAACATACATAAGAGAAGTAATCATGAAACATCCATCCTGACATGATTGAAACAAATGCACCTAAATATCATTCTTAAAGAGTTTCACACATATGCATCAAAAATCATCAAAACTTGTCACTATGTACATTTACGCATGAAAAATTGACATGAGGGCTGGAGCTTAAGACTTGAAAGCATAGATAGGACTTAATTTATTACTTTCAGCTTGAATAGAGTGAAAGAGGTATGGATATGATTTCTTCATGTCCGTTTCGGCTTCCAATGTGTCACTTTCAACTTATTGATTCCTCTAAAGGACTTTGATGGATGGTTCATCTTTATTTCTCAATCTTTTCACTTGCCTATCTAATATCTCTACCGAGGCCTCCTCATAGGTCAAAGTATCTTCCACAACACCCACAACTTCTAAAGGCACTATAACCCTTGGGCCACCAGCACACTTCCTCAATATAGACACATAGAAGACCGGATGCATCATGCTCATATTCGTAGGAAACTCCAATTTATAAGCAACGTTACCAATTCTCCTCAAAATTCTATAAGGTCCCACAAACCTTGGGCTGAATTCCCCCTTCTGTTATGACCTAGACCTAGAGCAATGATGTGAAATGGTGAATAGGGAACTTGAAGGGACACTAAACAAGCCTCTTAGCATATCATTGCACATCCTTGGTCACAGAAGCAAGTAAATATCAACAAGAGAACATAAAATAAGGGTAAAGGGGCTAAAAGAGCCTTTCGTAGCTTAAAAATATACAAGAGTTAAGAGACTCAAAGCTCAAAGAATCATTACATAACTTTTCTAACAACACCTCTAAAGTTAGAATTTAGCGGGGGGCAAGACAATTTCCAGGATCACCCTCATAGTTAAGAGTATACATCAAAAGAAAGAGAGTCTTTATATATCATAAGATCAAAGATATTACCCTCGGCATTGAGGATTCACCAAACATGCTTGAAGATAGTACTACCCATGTGGAGGAGAAAGATGGTCAAATGGAGCTCCAGTTCTTACTTGGTAACATCATGTAGGCATAGAGTATTCGTTAGTACGTTGGAATGTACTAAGTATGTAGGATGTAATGCAACAAGAGATAAGCTATATAATCAAAATGCGTAAGTATAGGCAATGGGTGAGCACAGTTACAATATGGCATGTATGATTGATGCTTGAAGTAAAACATGCTTATATAGAATATAATACATGTGTAGAAATATGAAACGACCCCAAAGTGCCCAAAAAGGTGCCTCAGAAGTGCCATAATCATAATTTCCATATATCTCAAAATCCATGCGTGATATCGAAAATCTGTCTTCATATTCTTGTTCAAGGAGTCAAATTGAGTGAAAATGGGTATAATACTGATTTAAGAGCAATCGTAGTAAAATTTGAAAATCGGAAAAATGCGATCTCCAGTGTGCATTTGCTCCCCTGGCGAGACGCGCCAAGGGCGTGCTACAGTGTTATTATGGGTAGTTTTTAAAGTTTGGTCCAAGGCTTTTGAGTCTTTGTACTAAGTGTTTCCATGCATGAAACACCTACACTTAGCCAGATTTCAACCTCATATCATTCAAAAAATTCCCCAATACTCATTCAAACACTTAGCCAATATTTTACTCCTAAAGTCAAATCTCAAAACTCATCCGAATTTAAAGGTTCTTATTCAAGCTTCAAGTCTCCATCTCTAATCTTCATCAAGATCATCTCCAAAGCTAAGGTATGTGGGTTTCTTCCATGGGTTTTTTTCACCCATGATACCCAAGGTTCCTTTTACTCTAAATTGAATGATTTAAAGTTGATTTACTTAAAGTCTTATTTATTATGAAATTCACTGCACACTATGTAGGGGCTTATGAAATTGTGACTGTTTTACTATGTTTTGGGCTATGAATCTAAGATCTATTATGAGATTTGACAAAGGGTTTTGATGTATATTGCTTGAGGGTGTTACCAAGTATCTATTGATGGTTTTATATGGTATTTTCTAGCATGATAGCACTCTTGAATTGCATGGTTTTACACCAGCACTACACACCCGCCAAGTATTTCATAAAATATCCGATTTTGAATTGTTGAAGAATTGAAGTTCCAATGTATGTCTTATGAGTTAAACGACTTTACGATGATGAAAGGAAGGTTTATATATGATGATGAAAGGAATGTATATATATGATAATGATCTCTATAATGTTGGTGATGACCAAGCCTCACTCGAGAGGTTGCAGGCCCGTGCAACCTTGTATGGGGTTTGTACCCATCAACCTTGTTGGGGAGTTTGTACTCCATCAACCTCATGAAGGGGTATGTACCTCATGTACCACTCCAAGGAGGTGGTAGGCCTTGGATTGCACTAAGAATAATCACTCCTTACACATGTATTATATTCTATATAGGTATGATTTTTTTTCAAGTATCATTCATACATGTCATATTGTTGTACGTCTATTCATTGGCTATGATATGCATTTTGATTGAATTGCATCCTACATACTTAGTATATCCAAACGTACTAACACATATTCTATGTCTACATGATGTGACAATGTAGGAACTGGAGGACTGCTTGATCATTCTCCCCCCTCTAGGTGGCTAGTACGATTGTCTCTCAAGCTTGTTGGTGAGTCTTTCATTTTGGGGATGTTTCTTATGATCTCTTCCTATGTACTATGACTACCTTTCTTTGTTTATGTATTGACTATAAGGGTGAGCCTGGTTCCTTGTCGTGGCCCCTGCTCTTATCCATGTAGTAGAGCTGTTGTTGGACATGTTATGTATCTATGCTATGAGCCTTGACTCTATTGTTCTTGAAATCTATGATATGAAAGTGCTCTGTTAGCTCTGATTGTCCCAATTTATTATCTCTTGATGCTTATTTTATCGCTTCCGCAACCACGAATGTATAATGATCTTCTAAGAGGCTAGCTTGGGGTCCCTTCGGGTTCCCCTTGCACCGTATCACATCTTACCGAACCCAATGCCTATATTACATTTGCAAGTAAAAGAGTAATTGAACAAACATTGAATAAAATAATACCCGAAGGTTCACAAGCAGTTGAATACTTATTCTATAAGGGTTTATTTGACCTAATTGTACTATGTAATCTTTTAAAAAGCATTATGAGTGAGTTATTTTAGCTCCACACCTTTTTCCTTTGAATCAAAAGTCAACAAAAATCAAGTAGAGCACTAAGTTCAATTATTTTTTTGTGTTTGTAGCAAAAAGTAGTTAGTTTATCGGAATCAAAGTAAATAAGATAATAGTGGCCTTTTCTTTGGTAATTGAAAATCAAATTGTAGAAATAATTAAAACTAAAGTTGAGTATGGCTCTTTCTTTGACCTATATTTATATTCCTGATTACAAGTCGAGAAGCCGTTATCACCATCACCAAGAGTGACTTCTTCCTTTTATGAAATTCATAAAATAAAATGATTTTTTTTCTTGTCTTTGGTATATAATTTGAAATTTAAATATAGATAATAGAGTTTTGTATCTTTCTCTATCGCCTGGAAAACCATTTTAGCTAAAATTTTATGTTGAACCCTGCAGATCCACTCTTTTTCCTATTCAAAGATCAGGCCCCTGGCTCTGCGTTTTCACATCGAGAATTATTTGCAAATGAAGAGATGTCAAAGGGGCTTCTTACTTCCCAAATAGATCTCCTACATCTATATATAAATGCTAGTTTATCAAGAATATGCAAGGAAAGAACTTCAAATTGTTGATTAATTGTCAAAGATGGCTTAGAACCAATAGTTCATTATCTAATGGATCTTTCTGTTCTAATTCTCTATTCAAGAGTTATTAGTATATATCAAATTTGTTCCTATCTACGGAATGCTATTGGATCAAATGACAAAGACTGTTGAGAAACAGATGGCTTTTCCCGGATGAAATGAAAATTAGATTCATGTAACAGAAGAAAGATTTCCCATTCCTTAGCCAGAAAGATATATGGACATGAAAGAGGGATTAAGTGGAAAGAATTGACTGGGTGGTAGAGTCATGAAAATGCTCATTTCTCCTATATTTTGGACCTTATCCTAGGCTTAGGTCGTGACAAACATGTTATCAGAGCACTAGGTTGTTAGATCCTCATAGTCCAACACATCGCGTCAATTGGAGTCTTATCCATGGTTGTGTTGTACACTATAACTATGAGCTAGAGGCTATGAGGAGTTTAGGAAACATTTCCTTTTTTCTTACTCTATGTCGTGCTATAGAAGTTGAAGTAAGGTTTTTTCCTCTAACGATTGTCATTTGCTATACTAGATCATTCTTAACACGAGAGGGAGAAGAGCCCGGACACTCGAGGAACAACCAGCCAATCGAGAGTTTCAGGATGCTTTCACTTTTCTTGAATAAGTTGTGGCTAATCAAGCTAACCAAGGGGACCAAGCCCCTCATGTTTCTACACTGACATCTCAGGTGAGAGACCTCATGAGAATGAATCCCTCAGAATTCCATGGGTCAAAGGTGAGTGAGGATCCTCAAGAGTTCATTGATAAGGTCTACAAGATTTTGTCTATCATGGGTGTGAGGTCAGATGATAAGGCGGAGTTAGCATCCTACCAACTCAAAGGGGTAGCACAAATATGGTACAATCAATGGAAGGATGAGAAAGGAGTCAACTATGTGGTGTTGTGGGAGGAGTTCATGGTGGCCTTCCTTAATTGATTCTTCCCCCTTGAACTTAGGGAAGCTAAGTTGGTTGAATTTATAAATTTGAGACGGCTCTATGAGTGTAAGCGAGTATGACTCAAGTTCAACCAACTCTCAAAGTATGCTCCATATTTAATGGCCGACTCAAGATCTAGGATGAACAAATTTGTGATGGGTGTTTTCGACTTGGTTAGTGAGTAGCGCTAATCCGCCATGTTGATTAGTGACATAGACTTGTCATGTTTGATGACCTATGCCGAACAAATGGAGGAGGAGAAATTGAGGAAGA
>JAOTQR010000069.1:13371808-13386140 GCA_025774065.1 Solanum ossicruentum | reverse complement strand
CCGCATTTATGTATATGTATAAAGAATTATGTATTGTATTGTTGTCTGGGATGCTGCTGAGTTTTATTGCAGGTGAGATTAGTTAATAAAATAGAGGAAACTTTGCCGAAATACGGCAGGTTTCCAGGTCGGATAGATTGGGAAATTCGGATTAGTATGTGTCTAGGTGCCCCTATTGGGCACTGGTCACGACCCTAGGTTGGGGTGTGTCAATGAAAATACCTTTACATATCCATATTTTACTTTCATATCATACCAACCATTCTCCAATACTCTCTCTAACACTTAGAAAAATATTTCACCCAATTCAAGTATTCCAAACTCACTTTCGGATCTCGATTAACTCATTCAAGCTTCAAGCCCTTATTAAAATCTAAGTCAATCTTATATATGTCGTTTAAGACCGGGTCGCCTACATCAAGCCAAGTTCAAAGGAATTTTCGTTGGCTAAGTTTTGCACCAGTACCGGTAGGAAGGTCAATTTTAAAGGGGCATGTCTCTTAGCACGCAATGAACTGGGTGGCTCGCGAACTACCAAATTAAATATCTTTGAATTAGCATTCCAATGCACTTGGTTACACCTTATTTAGAGTTCGGATGAAAAACTTATGCCCATTTTCATGGAACTCATATGTGCAAGGGTATATATGGGTTATTGCCAAATTCCATTTCATTAATGGCATTCCGTAAATTTAGTCATTTCTATTGGTCCTTTGGGGATTCCTACACTATCTTAACACTTCCTAAAGACCTAAACCCTTTCCTAAAGAACAAATTCCCTCCTCCCAATTAGAATACACTCTCCAATTCTCTCAAGAGCCTCCATCAAAACCCAATACCAATTCAAGGAAACTCAACAACACGCTTTGGACTCCAAGACCCACTTCCAAACTTCAAGTATTTCACAACTCAATTTCAAGAAATTCAAAGTCTAAGGTATGTGAGTTTCATTCATGGATACCTTTCATCTACGAAGCCCATCTTCCATTTCTATGAAAATTGCATGTTTCCAAGTTGTGTTGCTTATGTGTATTAATCATTGCATATTATGATCATATACTATATTGGGATTTCATGAAAGTTTGGTTGAAAATACATGATTACTCATTTTTTTAGTCTATACTACGAGATGATTTACCTATTATGATTATGCATGTTTTAAGCTTTAGAACCATGATCTCTCTTGGAATTTGATAAGGGGTTTCAACGTATTCTGCAAGATAGTATTACCAAGTATTGGTGGTATGTTTTACTTCAATTTTTCTTTCATGATTTCACTCTTGAATTGTATGGTTTTATACTAGCACTACATACCCGCCAAGTGTTTGATAAAATGTCCAGATTATGATTCTTGAGCTGTTGAAGGCCTAATGCTTGGGTTTTGAGATATATGACTTTATGATGATGAAAGTATGTTGTATATATGTTGATTTCATGATGAAATTCTATAGTTTTATGAGTTGACCAAGCCTAGCTCGGGGGGTTGCAGGCTTGGGTAACCACATCGAGGGGTTGGTACCCCGATTTCCTAGTATGGGGGGGTAGTAGGCCCGTATAACCAGATCGAGGGGTTGGTACCTTGGTTGCCTAGTATAGGGGGTAGTATGCCCGTGTAATCATATTGAGGGGTTGGTATCTCATTAACCACATAGAGGGATTTGTACCTTGGTCCCTAGCTCGGGGGTGGTAGGCCTGGGTAACCATATTGAGGGGTTGGTGTCTCATTAACTATTTTGAGGGGCTTATACCTCATTCGCCTCTCCAAGGAGATGGTAGGCCTTGGATATTCTATATTGATGGTCATTTGCTACACATGTATTATGTTATATATAAGCATGTTTTTACTTCAAGCATCATTCATACATGCCATATTATTATTATGTTATCCATTGGATATTATTATGCATTTTGCCTATGTTGTCTACATATTGTTGCATTACATCGTACATACGTAGTACATTCAAATATACTAACACATACTCTTTACTTACATGATATTACCATATAGGAACCAGAGCTCCTATTGGTTCTTCTCCTCGTGGCTAGACGGATTGTTCAGGTTAGCTTCTGGTGAGTCCTCAAGTCTGGAGACAACATCTATGTTCCTCCATGCTTATGTTTAGACTATAACTTGTATATTTGGGTTATTTATTGTCATTAGTATGAGGGTGAGCCCGCTTGCTTGTCTTGGCCCTACAAAGTTCTGTGTTTAGAGGTGTTGTTGAACAAATATGTAAGGATGTTATGAGCTTGACTCTCTCTTTGAAACTCTTGATGTTTTTATGAGATGAAGGTTTTCCCTTAGTCACTATGCCCTTATTTCTACTCGTTTATTGTGTTTAATTGCTTCTGTGACCAAGGATGTGTAATGATATGTTAAGATGCTTGCTTGGTGTTCCTTCGATTTTTCCATGTGCTGTGTCATATCTAGGCCCTAGTTTGGGTCGTGACAGTCAAGCAATCTGATTTCCAGTTTTGCCTCACAATTTCCTTGAACTGCTGGTGATAAGTCCAGACATTTTGGAATATAAAAGGCTTAACTAAAATATCCTCGTTTGTGTTACAAGCCAACTGTAGGGGGCATGATCTAACCTTTTCTATACAAATATTGCACCTATGATGATAGGAATAACTCCATGGATGCCTTATTACCCGACACTCTGTCTAGTCTTTTGAAAATACATTCTTCCTCTATCCTTCCATTCCACCATGTATAATAACTTCCTGTAAACTTTATTTTTAGTAGGCAAAATCAATGGCCTCTCTTTTTTCAAAGGCTAAACCTCCCAGCTTTTCTTTTTCATTAAGGATGACACTAAAATTCCTCAATAATCCATGGGATTTGATTATCCAGTTCAACACTCTGAAGCTCATCCCATAATTCTAATTTCTCTTGAGAATAACACCTTGCATAAATCGAGGAGATAAAAAATACTTTTTGTTAAAACTAAACTTTATAGACACCTGTTTTGAGAGTCCAGAACCACCAGTGCATCCCATTGTTCCTTCCAGACGCACCAAATCTTTCTCGAACAATTTACTGCTGCATGATTGAATCCCAATCTTATTTTGTAATCCTTAATATGTGATGGATCGTGAAAAGACTTCATTAATGTAATGAATGAATAATGAAATCTTCTATTCATATCCATTAGCTTCTCAAATGAATTTTGAGTGTTAATATGTCTGATATTTCAGAATAATATGTTTTCTATCATATCAAACTATTTATCCTCCCCTTATTACTCCTTGTCCTGACTTGTAGTGGGACTACATGTCTTTCTTTCTTTGATCCATTCTATAAGTTGTTTCTGTGTCTGGGAGATAGATCTCCTTCTTTGCTAATATGCAGGATGTTGTATTCTATATCTCCATCCTCTTTGTTTATAGCTTATTATTAGCCTCCAACTCTTCACCAGCTAGTATCATGTTTCCTCTAGCTTTGGCTATCTCTCATGTCCTTATAGCCCCTGATTTTGCATTATTGCTTTCTTCCCCTTTAGAGGTTTCCCCCAAAAAATCATTGATCACCCCTTTAATCTCCTTGTTCCTTTTGTGCCTGACTCTTACCCTTGCTTCTCCCCTTTGCTTGATGAAGTGTTGTTATGCTGACCGTTCTCTGATGTTAATTCCTTCAACTTTGTGGTCCCTTCACTTTCTGAGGTATCTGTTGGTACCTATATGACATTCTTGCCCTTGCCAGTGTTCTCTCCCCCATTGTCTTTATCTTTTTTACTCTTATTTTCCCCATCTGCCTTGTCCTTCTACACATTATCATTTCCTCCTTCCTGTAGATTTTCCTGTAATACCCCGAAAGAGTTTCTTGATATAATTCAAATCTTATTCCATATCTTATGCATCTGTATCATTGCCCCCCCTTCCTCCATTTTTGATTCTTGGTGCCTGATCCTTTTTGTCTACTATTCCTTCTTGCCCTTTTTTGTCATTTTTAACAGTCTCCTCAGCCTTGTCAGCTCTATTCCTTCTATTCCTATCCTCCCCTTGTTGTTTTCCTTTGTTGTCATCTGCAATTACTCCACCTTTGACCACCCTCTCCCTCTTCTTCTTGTTATCCTCTTGTTGCTTCTCTATTTTGTCTGGATGTAACATTGCTCTTCATTATGTCCTTGGATCATGCATGTTGTACAATACTTTCGCATATAATCATATTTTATTGGGATATATTTTTCTGTTACTTCTCTATCAGTCTTGCTCACTCCGATTTTAATACGCTTTGGGAACTCCTAGAGTAGGTCTACTTCTATCTTAACCCTTGCACAACTCAGCTTGTTCTGATTCTTAGTTGCCATATCAACCTATAGGGGTTTCCCTACTGCCCTAGCTAGAGAAAAAATGGCCTCTTTCTAAAAGAAATTTGGTGGTAATGAGGGCAAGGAGATCCAAGCAACGGTTGTCGATGTCTCCTCCTCCGTATCAAACATTGGCTCTCACTTGAACGTTCTCATAAGGCAATATCCATTCTCTTGGGATATGTAAAATGGTGGCTTGGAAAATAAATGCACATAATCCTCCATCAAAGATACCCTTATCAATATGTGCCTATTGCATAACAGCCTATCTTACATTTTCCCTTTAACTCGCATTGTTTTGGAATCTTTTTCCTAAGTTCGTGAATGTCCGGCCACCTATAGGAGAATTTTCCTATTATCGCATACTCCAAATTCTCATTGATTATCATCTAATCTGCTTCTACTTGTTCCCATATGACTTGTGGTTTGCCATGAAGATGTGAGATTTGTTTTATCGACAGTGACTTCACTGTTCCTTATGTTATTTCAGTAATGCCGCATATGACCTTGCTGGGCCTAGTGGGCCCCTTCCATTATACAGTTGGCCACTGACTGAGGTGGTCATGGCCTTACCGTTAGGCGAAACTAGGTTAATGACATGTAGGGTTTTTTTAGAGAGAAGGTTGGTTGTCGTGGGGGTTAAGTAGGGTGATGGAGTAGAAAATGAGTTTTTCATATTATTATTCTTTTGTTGATTACTAATTGGATTATGTTGTAAAATAGAGAAAAAAATATGAATACTAAATAAGAAATGAAGATAAAAATGGTATTGAGAATAAAATGTAGAGAATATTATTTAGTTTTTTAATGTGTCCTTTCACAAGGGTGTAGACTATCCTTTTATAGAATGTATAACCTATCCATTTGAAATAATGTTTAAGTAATGTAATAAATATATACATTACATTAGAAATTTAGTGAATGAAACATCCACACTATTGAATGAATTCTTAACACTCCCGTTGGATGTTCATAGATAATGTGCCTCGTTAAAACTTTATTAGGAAAAAGTCTAGCGGTAAAAAGTCTAGTGAAGAAAAAAAGAGTACAAATATCTTATAATACTCCTTGAGTGTTGCCTCATTAAAAACCTTATCAAGAAAATCCAATGATATAAAACCTTGGTTAAGAAAAAAAGAGTACCATGCGTATTTTACTCTCCCCAATGGAAACTTCATCTGATATCTTGGAGACAACGTATTCTAATCTTAAATCTTAGCTTCTCAAATATTGATGTTGGCAATGCCTTAGGGAATAAATCTACAAGATTATCACTTGAATGAATTTGTTGAACATCCAACTTGGCGTTTTGTTGAAGAGCATAAGTAAAGAAGATCATGTTCTCCATGGGTTCCAAACTGATTATATGAGCGAATGTGTATCATATGACAAACATGCATCACAATTACTTGATATTGCATTATAGCATTTCATTTCATATCACTTCACTACATATCATATTGTTCTACCTCGTGATTTTGTCTTGATTCAGTGATTGAGAATGAATTATGAGATGATTATGCTTGAACTATAATTGTTGAGTGACTGAAACTATCTAAATATATATGTTGTATGACCAAGCAGTATATTGAAACATTGTTGTATATCTGATCTATATCCGTGGTAATTGTAGGGAGCAATTGATGTATATATGTATATGTATATTGTTGTTGCGCTGGGACTTTTCTGAGTGCAGGTATGTAGTTCGGCGGTATGTGATTGTTGTGAAAAGAGTATTTTGTTCTATATTCTTTACTTGAATTTAAATCTTCTTGCTGAGTACCTGTTGTTTGGTGCTTACCTCTTGCTATATATTTTGTAGGTTGTGAGCTCGGTCTATCTTGTTAGACTTATTCTAGTGTCCACATCGAGCTTCAAAATTTACTTGAAGGTAGTTGCTTGTCTACTCGGCAGATCCTTGTGACTCATTACCTTGTTATGTTCTATTTGAGAACTAGATATTTGACACTTGTATTTCCTTTTTGTATTGTGATTCAGAGGCTTGTACATGTGATACCAGTCTTGGGATGATTTTAGACTTCTTATTCTAGCCATATCTTTAGACTTTATCTCTTCCGATTTTCGTTAATTATATATTGAGTTGAGCAGGTTGTGGCTTACTTGACTTGGTGGGTTAGGCAAGTGCCACCACACCCATTTTTTCGTTGTGATATTTGACTAATTGGATAATCATTATGCTAAAAAGATTGAGCATCATTCATATGTATCAGAAATTTGTAGGTGAAAAATCTATAAATCTTTGTTGAAAATGTGATAATTGATGAACTGGAAAGGAAAAAATGGATGAAAAAGAAAAACTATTATGATTTGGAATAAATAAAGAAGAATAAAATTTGAATTGTTGAAGTTGTCATCATTTTGGGAGAGGTTGATATCAATTTGTTTTACATAATTTGTGAAATTGATATTTAATTTGATATCTTTTCTTTCTTTTTTAGCGCAATAGCCAATAAGGTAAAGTATGAACAAGTTGTGTATCAGACAATATTAGGGGATGTATCCATAATAAATAAATTTTAAAAGATTTTTTGTAATTTGAAAAATAGTAGAGATGGTTGTAATTAGCTCTTAATACTATGAGATTTATGTAATTTATACATATATTTAACATGCCTAATCGTCCGAAATTTTATGAGTTGGGCTTAAGATAATTTGAACTAGTTTCAATGTCAACCCATTTGAGCCTAAACATGTTTTACAAGAATCTTCAATTGACCCTAATTTATTCTCAAATTTTAACTCGTTCAAAGGATCTTTATTTGCATTGATGTAATGTACTTTCTCATATTAAATCTATGACTTATTATCTATTTTATATCTTGTAGAATTTATCTATCTATTTGTAACTTTTTTTAATTTTTTGGAGTTGTGCGGTTATAAAGGATAAATAATAAAACAACAACAACAACAGCCGCAGCAACACAACAACAACAACAACAACAACAACAACAACAATAACAGAAACAGCAACAACAACAATAACAACAACAACAGCCACAGCAACACAACAACAACAACAATAATAACAACAACAACAATAATAACAACAACAATAACAACAACAACAGCACAGCAGTCGCAGTAGCAGTTGCAACAGCAACAGTATAACAACAATAACAACAGCCGCAGCAGCAGCAACCGCCGTCACAGTCGTTGCTGTAGCAGCAGGTATGTCACATGTAATCACGTGGGTCTCAGATCCAAAATGTAACCAACAGATATATAGCATGTATCCGAAACAACCAAGTCCAATAGAGTCTTATCTACACCAAAATCAGTCCAATGCACACCTGTATCATAGGTATCCCGAAAAAAATTAGCCCATTGGAATCATATCTATACCAAAGCCAATCTACAGTATGGTATATAACCAACAATAGTTTCACAACGAACATATCTCAGTAGCATCAGACTACATATTCATATAAATAGAAATCAAGCTAGAATACATACCTATCTCAGGGCATTAGCCCATATCCATCCTTTACTAGGCTTTTCGTAGTTCTATAGTGCCAGAACTTGGCTACTATAATGGTTACAGCTAGTACAGTCCAGAATAACCACAAGTATCCCAAAGTGATTGTAGTTACCACATGTGCTAAGTATAACGACTTTCTAGGAAGACAGGTATTAACAAATTTTGACAACAGAGTTAAAATGCAAAACAAGAATATAACTAACAATCAACCTCACGATATATATACATATGCTACTCAAGACTTCCAACTACAAGAACTTCCAATATACATATATTTCAGCTCAGTCTAGAGGTAAAGAAAGCCTAGCCTACCTAGAAGGCGAATCCACATGCTCCGGATCAATCCACAGGAGTTTTACCCTATCAGACTACCTCCAAATGCTGCTCAGCTATCAAACTATGAATTACAACACAAACACGACTATTTTGACTGTAAAAACTCGAGAAACAGGGAAGAATAGGTCAATTGCGACTAAAATGGAGAAAGTAGGGCTCACGAACAAAATGCTAAACCAACCCCTGTACAATGATCCTCGTGTCACCCGAGTCTATTGACAAAAATTGAGCTCAAAACAAGGCTCAGAATAATCAGAAACAACCAAAAAACAAATGATATTTCTTATCGAAAAATAACATATATATACAGCAGCTTCTTGGCCAAATTTCTTCAAGATATAGTCAAATTAATAGAATCCTGATATGCCATGACATAGGTCTCGAAGAGTAGTATAATTTAGACCCAAATTTCATTAAATTCCTACAAGAAATGGCTAATATATCTCAACTCGAAATCTTTCGAAAAATCACAACACAAACCACAGCTAAAACATCATTTTCGCACCAAACGGAGCTCTATCAATTAATTTCAATATTACTACAATGTGCGCCTCGCAAAAACACATGGAATAGACTCAAATTTCAATTTCGACTCAAAACGGAGTAAAAATGTATTCAAAATACAATTGCATGAAGTTTCCAAAAATGTATTCAAAATACAATTGCAAAAATGTATTCAAAATACAATTGCAAAAATAATAAATTTTACCTCAAAAGGCATGCACAAATCAGTTTTCAACACTTCCACTATGTTCTTCTCAAAAAAATATGCAAGTTAGACTTTTGAATCGCCTAAGTCGGTTTAAAACGAGAGTCAAATCATAATTCAAAGTTTTGCCCTGTTTTTTGATGATTCTGGAACGAATTTTTGATATATACATCCATTTGTCACCTTTGTCAAGTGGCGGCCTATGGTTTGGCCACGTCATCGACTGCCTTTAACCTTCAGCAGCCGTTCAAACTTAATTTAATGTTCCAGCCTCATTCGAAGTCACAAAAGTACAATTCATATATGAAATCTGATCGAAAATGGCATTTCGGACTTAGTGGTGTAGTCGAAATTTCTATTGGAGGTCGTTTTATCCCAATATGGGTCTCATTTCCCAATATCGAAGCTTATCGAAAGGGCCAAAATATATCCGGAATCTTCGAAGACTTAACAAAAGGTCCTCCTTGATCAAACGCGACGTTCTGGATCCAATGGTGTGGTCAGAATTCTCATTTGATGCATAGTTATCAAGTATTAAGACTAAAGTCAATTATTAGCATGTTCCGCCGGCTAAATTTGCAAAACTCAATATAATTACACAAATCACGCTCCTAGCTTAAATGGGCCATTTTGGAGCTAATGGAATCGTCAAAATTCTACTCTGAAACCATTTACTAGGACTTTTTCAGAAAATTCATTTTATGGTTACAATCTCTCGTTTAACTTGAAAAATTGTATAACTGTCAACGATTCACTCAACGACCGAGCAATCAGTGCCAATTAGTCATAAATAATCCACACTTACTACCAAATGCTCAAACTGATAAAATATTCATAGGATCACTTAAATGACCTGGAGGGTCATTACACTGAAAAAACCTCATCTCAAACTCAAGTCCCATAAGTAGAAGATACTAGATATGGAAAAAGGAAAAGAATAGAAAAAGAAAAAAAGAAAAGAAAGGAAAGCCACTACTAATAAAGCAAATGATAGTAAGTAAATGTGATACAAGTAACAAATATAGAATGGATATAGACAACACAGGATATAAAGCTACAACTAATCCTACTATCCTACTATATCACAAGGCCAAACATCAACCTAGCTAACCCTACTAGCCTTCTACCCTAATATGCAACCTTTACTCATTTCTATCTAAGATAATGTCCTTGGTAAGATGAAATTTTGCCATATCATGTCAGATCACCTCTCCCTATTACTTTTTCGGTCTACCTCTACCCCTCCGTGTAGCCCCTAAATCCAACCTCTTGCACCACTTAACTGGAGCATCAGTTGTTCTTCTTTGTACATGTCCAAACCATCGCATTCTCACTTCTCTCATTTTGTCTGCCACAGGGGCCACTTCTAACTTCTCTCGAATGGTCGCATTCCTAATCTTATCAACCCTAGTATATCCACACATCCATCTCAACATCCTCATCCAGCGACCTCCTTCTTCTAAACATATGAGTTTTAGTTGGTCAGCACTCCACCCTATATAGCAAAGACGGTCGAACCACCATTATGTAAAACTTACCTTTAAGTTTAGGTAGTATCTTCTTATCACAAAATACTCTAGAGGTAAGCTTCTACTTTATCCATGTTGTCCCAATACAATGTGTGACATCATCATCGATATTGCCACAACTCTAGAGAAAATAGGAAAAAAGAAACATATAATTACTAAAAAGAAAAAAATAAGGACGAGTAGAAACTCATTTTAAAGTACTGAATTGATGCCTTTTTCATCAATAAAGTAATAACTCGACATAAAAAGGTTACTTAATTCTCTCAATCTATGTTGGCTGTTTCATCTCTGTGATAAGCTTAAGGAATACGATGTACTACCTCCGTTTCATTTAGATGAATACTTGTTATTTTATATGATAATCAAAAAATTATTATAGATTGATCAATTTTATTAGTTTATCGTTTGTTCATATTAATTAATCTTTTTAAAAATGAAAATTTAAATCTTCATAATTTGTATAATTATAGGGGATAAAATAAAAAAAATTAATTTTAGTTTTATTTAATAAAAGACCAAATAATATAAGATAAATATTTTTAATAAGATGTCTATCTAAAATGAGATGGAGGGAACAATTAAGTTTGGGCTAACTCGTTTGTTCAATTTCCTCTCTTCACTTCCTTTTCCTTTTCCTTTTGTTTTCATTTATTATATATGGATTGATCAGACACGACACTTTACCCAAATAGGCTAATCATCATGTGGATAAACTTAAAATCAGTCAGGCAGATCAGATGAGACAACATAAGTGTAGGGACTGCGTGTATCTTTATCCCAATCCCGCATTAATATGATATTGTTCATTTTGGATCAAGTCTTCATGAATTTATTTTTGGTTGCCTTCCAAAAGGTTTTATACTAACGGGTTGGGTTAAACCTATTTAAATAGATTCATTTTTCTCTCTTCTACCAATGTGGAGAAGTTTGCATACCCAACAATAAGGTTAGGAGTTTGTTTTTTTAAATTCAATCTCTCATATTTATATTAAAATCACAATAATTTGAATTTATTCCGCTTAAGATTTTATTCGTAAGAAAACTCTCCATTAAAACATTCTCATATTTAAGATTTTAAATTTAAAATATTTAATAAATATAGAAGTAATTTCATCCACTATATCATATTATTGACAATGGAGATTTGTTTTAATTTTATCTGTTGGGACAAAAATGCTCTTTATTTCAAACAACTGCTCCCATATATTTTTCATCTGAGCCTTCTCTTTTTAGTCCATCTGTCTGCTGATGTAATGACCTTTCGCTATATTGTTCCTTTCATTTCCTTTTTTAAGCAAACTGATAGAAAACTTTGAAATCCATTCTAATCCTATTCCTCCTCATCAAACAAATATAGCATTCGGCGGTGTATGGCCATAAATTTTTTTCTATTTATTTTGAAAACAGAATTGTAAAAAATATATTTAATTATAAAATTTCATAGAATTTTTAAAATTTTGAAAAATATAAATAGATGTTTTTATTTATTTTTACTTCAAATTACTTAAATGAAACTGGATGCCCAACTAATGTATCAAGACTTGTAGTTAGGTGATCCATTTTTTATGTTGGGAAATGTGACGTAAATAGAAGAAAACAATTGGGCTTTCTCATGATTCATGTACCGGGATCTGTAGCCGTCGCATTTTTTTGTGTCTCAAGAAATCTCTCTTTCATTTTCTTCTCCTTTTTCTCTTGAAAAAACTATACAAATTAAATTTAAAGTATGAAATTGTTTATTCAAATTAAACCTAACTCAAATTATTATTTTTAATAGATTCGTAGTTTAAATTATTTATCCTTTTATCCCACTTTTTTTTATTTTGTCCATGATGTCAGCATCCGTCGATATTTGATATCGTATCAACATCATATAAAAATGAGCTTAATCATCTGTGATACTCTGTCGGTATATTAATACCCTATTGATATCATATAGGATTGAACTCTTTTTTTAAGGAATAAATAAGAAATAATTTTAAAAATTATTAAACTTTAAGCTAGTAGAAAATATATTATTTGTGATACTCGATCGATATATTGATATCATATTGGGATCATGTATGTTTGAACTTAATCCTATGTGATACTCCACCGATATATTGACTCCATATTTGTATCATATAGGATTGAGTTTATTTTTTAAAGAAATAAATAAGAAAAAATTAAGAGAAAATAAATCATTAAAGTCATAATCTTATTTATTAAACTCTAAATTGATAGAAGATATATTTTTGTGAAACTCCGTCGGTATACTGATATCATATAAGACTGAGCTTAATCATCAGTGATATTCTATCGGTATATTGATACCCTATTAGTATTATATCGTTTTGGCTCTTTTCTCAATAAACAAATAAGAATCAATTGAAAGAAAATTATTAAAGTGGCAATCTTATCTTTAAAATCTAAATTAGTATGATACTCCATCGGTATATTAATCCTATATCGATATCTCATAGGACTAAGTTTAATCTTTTGTGATACTATGCCAGTATATTGATACCATATTAGTATCTTATAAGGTGGATGCAAATATAAAATAACATCAGCGCATGAATTTTAATAATGGATAAATTAAAGAGGTTTGATTTTAGTTTACCATTTCTTTTTCATTTGCAATCACACGGGTCATTTTTAACTATTAAGTGACCTTGTTATTGTATTCATATCAACACAATAATTACTTTCTCACATCCTAATATCCCCTTTGTATTCAAACAAGTATAGAAGCAGTAAACAAAGAAAAAATCAAATAAATCGAGTCCACAGAATTCACTATGTGTCCTTAAGGAATTTAATTCCCTCACTGCACCTGAGGTTTGTATATTATTTTCTCCCAGGATAAAACAGATTAACAACTATAGAATAGTGGTAACTCAAATTCTTGTACTTTTTAGTTAACTCAAGAACAAACAATGGCTTTCATACAGACTCAAATTGTATTTGTAAATTTATGCAGAAGAAGAAGAATTTTCGATAATTAAAAAAATGCAGAAGGGTCTCTTTTTATAGGGAGCAACAGATACGAATCCACCTGTTCAGAATAGTCTCATCTGTTCAGAACAAGTGTGATGCCTTTTGGGAATGAACATGACTATTCTGAAAGAAAAAATAAGCATGAAATTTAATTATCAATCAATCACATCATTTGCCTAAGTTGAAGCCAAAGCCGAGTGAGCTACGATGACGACGACGCGAGGGGATCCCCTTTACTTGATTTTTTAAGAGTTAGAGTGAGTGTTTCCCAATATAAGGACAACATTTTTCCTTTATTTATTAGATAAGGGAGAAAGACTCTTCATTTTCCTTTACTTGATTACCCCCATATTTTCCTTATCTCTTCATTTCCTTTCAATCTTCATTTTTCAATTCACACTTATTACTTAAACCCAACAATCCCCCACATAGATAGAGAATGACTCTTGTTTAAAACATATGCATGAGAAACATGTGTGATCCATAAGTAGGATTAATTGCATCTGGATAAGTAGGTTTCCCTTTGAACTTTTTATAGTGAACATATGTCGGATATACTTGGTCAACGGTAGATATGATATCTTTGAACTGTTGATCTTTGTTGTACGCTTAGACAACATAAGTCACATAACTAACTCTTTAACTGGTCTTGGTTCTCATTGTTTTGTTCGTTTCAGCCATGGACACTTCCTAATTCATAAGTGCATAGAGAACTGGCCTTACCTGATTCTCCTTGAAGCGATTTACACTTTACACTTAAATAGGTGATTTCTAAATGTGTTATGCTATACATAAGCTATTTGATATACCCTGTATCAAATTTAGAAACCATTAAAAGGTCATATTACCTTATGTTAAACCCCGAAATTTTCTAAGATTAATTATTAATTGGAATAAATTGTTGGGATTGAAATATGGCCTAAATTTAATCTATTTGAGGTGCGGGGAGTGTGGAATCAAGTATTTGGCG
>JAOTQR010000069.1:13351881-13362260 GCA_025774065.1 Solanum ossicruentum | reverse complement strand
AAATTCTAGGCTGTGATTATATAGAAGTTCGACTTAGTAGGTGATTACGTGCCCCTATCGGGCACTGGTCACGACCCGAGGGAGGGGTGTGACAAAAGTGATGATAATTAGTTTGTCGAGAATAGTCCCTAGGTTACTTTTAGTTATGTTTTGGAAAAATTAGTTATGTTTGAACACTTTAGTTATATTTTTGACAGTTTAGACTATTTTGATGACCTTTATGTTGGTTCAAAACATTATAATTATTGAATTTTTATTCGTTTTTGAAGTTTAATTTTGATTGGTGTTATGTATTTTGTATGTTGAACTTCTTGTTGTTGTTGTTGGTGTCACGACCCAAGCCTAGGGCCTAGTCATGACACGTCACCTGGGGAACCCGAAGGGACCCCATGCAAGCCTCTTAACATGTCATTACACGTCCTTGGTCGCGGAAGCAATAAAACATAACAAGAACTAGTAAATCAAGGTAAACGGGACTGAGGGCAACTAAATAACATCGACATCAAGAGTCAAAAGGAGCCAAAGCTTATAACATAGATATATAACATGTCGAACAACACCTCTACTATATAAGATAAGAGCAGGGGCAAAGACAAAGCAACCGGGCTCACCCTCATAGTCAATACATAAGTCAAAAAGAGAAAGTCTTAATACATAGCAAGAGATCATACGTAACATCCTCAGAATGAAGGACTCACCGACAAGTTTGAGCGAAGTCGTACTAGCCATGTGGAGGAGGATGCTCGAGTGGGACTCCGGTTCCTAGATGGTGACATCATGTAGGTATAAAGTATGCGTTAGTACGTTTGAATATACTATGTAGGATGCAATGCAACAGTAGATAGGCATCATAATCAAAATGCTTAATTAGCCAATAGATGAGCATATGACAATATGACATGAACAGAAGATGCTTGAATTAAATCATACTTTCATAGAGCATAACATATGTGGAGGGAGTGACCATTTCTTAGTACAATCCAAGGCCTATCACCCACTTGGAGAGGCACATGAGGTACGAACCCCTTCATGAGGTTGTTGAGGTATAAACCCCCTAACGGGTTGATAGATATAAACCCCCAACATGATTGATGGAGTACAAACCGCCCCAACAAGGTTGATGGCTACAAATCTGCAACATGGTTGATGAATAGTTGCATCCTACCACCCATGGTGACCGGAGTACAAACCCCCGATAGGTTATCAAGGTACGAACCCCTTGACAAGGTTACTCGGTACATAACCCCCGAGTAGGGCATGGTCACAAGCCAACACTATATAAAAGAATATCATTTATACATTTGTCCCTCTCATTGTCATCTAGTCATCATATATATACATACATTTCATCATCATTTCACCATTATTCCATCCTCATTTCATCATCATATAAACTCATATACATATATACATTTCATTATCATTCTATCATCATTTCATCATCATATAGTCATTCAACTCATAAGACAAGCTTTGGGCCCTCAACTCCTCAATAAGCCATAACCGTATATTTTATCAAATACTTAGAGGGTGTGTAGTGCTAGTGTAAAATCATGCAATTCAAGAGTGAAATCATGCTGGAAAATTCAATGTAAAACCTTTAATAGATACTTGGTAACACCCTCAAGCAATATACATCAAAACCCTTCATTAAATCTTACCATTCATCTTAGATTCATAGCCCAAAACATGGTAAAATAGTCACAATTTCATAAATCCCAACATAGTGTGCAATGATTTTCATAATATGCAAGACCCATGAGTAAATCAACTTTAAATCATGCAATTTTGAGGAAAGGAAGTTTAGGCATCATGGGTGAAAGGAACCCATGAAAGAAACCCACATACCTTGGCTTTGAAGATGAAATTGATGAAGATTGGAGATGGAGACTTGAAGCTCGATTACAATCCTTGAGATCCGGAAAAAGGTTTTGAATCTTGAGTTTAGGAGTAAAATATTTGGCTAAGTGTTTGAATGAGTATTGAGAATGTTTAGAATGATATGAAGGTGAAAAAATGGCTAAGTATAGGTATTTTCACATTTGGGAACACTTAGGCCCAAGACTTAAAAGTCTTGGAACGAAGTCAAAACTGGACCAAAAATAATACAAGTGCGCGCCCTTGGCGCGTCGGACTAGGGGCGCAAGAAGCTCTCTGGAAATTGCATTTTACAAATTTCAAATTTTGATATGGTTGCTCTAAAATCAAGGTTAGACCTATTCCCACTCAATTTGACCCCCTGAACAAGAATATGAAGTGGAATTTTCGATCACGCATGATTTTTAGATATATGGAAATTACGATTACGGGCACTTCCAAAACACATTTTCGGGTACTTTTTGGGGTCGTTTCAATTGGATAGTTTCTTTGGATCAGAGTTGAATTATTTTTTAAATTGTAGGTCTGCCGCAAAAATTGCAGGTTTCTACAATAAAAAAATATAGAAAAAGCGACGGACTGTGTCCCTATGTCCATTGCTTTTTTATATTTTTTTTGAAAATATTTTTCAGAAAAGTGACAGACAGAGCCCCTATGTCCATCGCTTTTTAAAATTAATTTTAATATATTCTTTTGAAAAAGCGACGAATAGGGATCCTAGTCCAGCATTTTTTAAAATTATTTATCATTAATTTTTTAAATAAGGCGACAGACAGGAACCCCATGTTCGCCACTTTTTAAAATTTTTTTAAAATATTTTTTTAAAGAAGCGACGGAGAGGGACTCAATGTCCTTCGTTTCTTTAATTTTCTTTAAAATGCTTTTTCAAATTGCGACGGACAGTGACCCTAAGTCAATCACTTTTTTTAAAAAAAAATTATTGTAAAAAACGACGAACAATGGAAAGCGGTGTTGGTTGTCGCTTTAAAAGCGATGTTGTCTGTCGTTTTAAAAGCGACACAGTCTGTCGCTTTCGAAAAAGCATCGAGCAAAAGAGCGACGAATTGGACTGCGTCGTTTTTCGGTCGATTTAAACGAAAAAAGAGACGCACTCTATCGCTTTTGGCGGTTGCTTTTCGTCCAGTTTTTAGTAGTGATATTATATAGTTTGGGTTCTTTTTTAAGAAATGAAACAATTAAAAGAAAACTATTGCAATCACAAACTTATTTATTAAACTCTAAATTAGTAGAAAATAATAAATTAGTAGAAAATATATTCTTTGCGATGCTCAATCAGTATATTGATACTATATCAGATAATGTTAAGCTTAATTCTCTATGATACTGCATCATATATTGATACCTTATCGGTATCATATAGCTTTGCGCTCTTTTTTTAAGAAATAAAACAATTAAAAGAAAATTATTAAAGTCACAAACTTATTTATTAAACTCTAAATTAGTAAAAAAGATATTCTTGTGATACTCTATTGGTATATTGATATCATATCGATATCATATGGAACTGAGTTTAGTTCTCTGTGGTACTCGGTCATATATTAATCCCCAATCAGTATCATATAGTTTGTTGTTCTTTTTTTAAACTATATCAATATACTGATATCATATTAGTATCATCAGACTGAATTTAATTCTCTGTGACACTCTATCAGTATCTTCATACCCTATCCATATAATATAGTTTGGGGTTCTTTTTTTAAAAATAAAATAATTATGAGAAAACTATTAAAATCATAAATTTATTTATTAAATTCTAAATTACTATATTTTTTATATTACTTTGTCAATATATTATCATGTCCATATCATACGGGACCGCAAGTTTTAATAAAATAATAATAGGAAGTGCAGAAATATGAAAGGATGTTATGCGTATAAATATTTTGCTTCAAAACCCATCGACTTAATTTTTGAAGCCCGATCTGGCAATCAAATCAAACAACACAAACAGTGCCCCCAACTCCCAGTACCCTACCACCAAAACTCCAACCTTCATTTTTCATCCTTTCACCTACCACTGTTGCAAACAGGTTGTAGATAAAAAAAGCTGAATTGTAGATCAGTTTTCTTCTTAAACCCATCACTGAATAGTTCTCTACATGAAGAATCTCAAAAGCTTTTACAATCACCTCAAATACCCACCAATAACCGAGCGTAAGTGGATCTTCCCACTTGCTATTGCCTCCGTCGTTTCCCTCTTCATCTTCTTTCTCACAACCTTAATTTCACCAAATGTACTGCCCCTTTACCGCCACTATACAACTCCACCTTCCTCCCCCTCCATTTTTGTCGAATCAAAGCTTCAATTATTACCCATTTCCCCCGTCCCGGCGCCTCCACGTTTCGCCTATCTCATCTCTGGCTCCGCCAGCCACGGCCGCATGCTCAGGCGCACCCTTCAAGCTCTTTATCATCCCAATAACCAGTATGTTGTGCATCTTGATGCTGACTCATCGCCTGAGGAGAGGCTTGATTTACATAAATTTGTTGTGAAACATCCAATGTTTAGGAAATTCAAGAATGTACGGATGATTACTAAAGCTAATCTTGTTACTTATCGTGGACCAACTATGGTGGGTAATACACTCCATGCTGCTGCTATATTGTTGAAAGAAGGTCGGGAATGGGATTGGTTTATTAACCTTAGTGCTTCTGATTACCCACTTGTTACTCAAGATGGTGAGCCCTTTTCTTCTTGTGACAATTATGCTTATTGAGATTTTGCTATTTATGGGGTTTAATATTTTTATTGTGAATTCTTTTTGCCTGATTAGATCTTATTCATGCATTTTCACATTTGCCACGGGATCTTAACTTCATTGATCATACTAGTGATATTGGATGGAAAGAGTAAGTACGTTTTCCTAATTTCATGATTTTGAATAGAGACATTAAACATTGGGTGATTCTTACTTCTTTGGTTTCTACTTCTGAAGGTTTCAAAGGGCAAAGCCAATCATCATCGATCCGGGGTTGTACATGACTAAGAAGTCTGATGTTTTCTGGATTACGCAGAGAAGAAGTGTGCCAACAGCTTTCAAGCTTTTTACAGGTGATTTGGGCATCATTTCTTTCTGTGCTTGAGCTGAAAGATTTTCATTTTTTCCCCTTGTGCATGTTCATTTCATACCAATCCGCCATTTGCTACAATGAATTGTCTTGAATCCTTTTTGTCGCAAAATCTCTTAATAGATGAGGTGTTTTAATAGTAAAGTTTGAAAAATTGTCAAATTAAATTCATTTAGCTGAAGAATATACAGCAGCTCCTCTGTATCTATGTAGCTTTGTTTTCATTTATATGTTATCCGTAGTCTTACACCAGTAAACCCAAATTCTGACTTACTGGTAGAGATTTGCTTCACCAAGAAACAATAACAACAACATACCCAGTGAAATCTCATAACTGGGGTCTGGGGAGGGTAAAATTTACGCAGACCTTACCACTACCTCATAGAAGCGGAGAGACTATTTCTTGGGAACCCTCATCTAAAAACCCATAAGCAGAAAGAACTAGATATGACAAAAAAGGAAAGGGAAGGGAACAGAAAGACGACTAATAATGAATAGCACATGGCAGTATGTAAATATGATAAAACTAATACGACAAATAATTATAACGCATGTAAAAAAAAAAACATGTCCTCCACCTAACTCTACTATACCCTAAGGTCATGCATCCACCTAACCCTACCAATTAGCCTGCTACTCTAATTCGCGACCTCCACTTCTTTCTATCTAAGGTCATGTCCTCAGTGAGATCAAGTTCCGTCATATCATGTCTAATCACCTCCCCCTATTACTTCTTCGGTCTACCTCTACCCCTCCGTGTAGCTCCCAAAACCAACCTCTCGGGAAAATATGTTGGATCGGGAATCTTATTTTCTTATGAATGAATGGGATGCTTGAGGTTTTAACATGTTGTACTTTAAACATGCTCGATTGTTGTGCCTAATGAAGTTAGAGTTTCACCATTGGCTTCTTTCTTTTGCAAGATGTTGAACAATCATACTTTATTAGTTATCAACAGCATCAAACAACATATCCAGTGTAATTCCAAAGGTGGGGTCTGAGTAGGGCAGACTATATGCATTTCTTACCACTATCCTGGGAATAGTCCCTCAGCTCAAGGAGAAGCATATCACAGCATATTGAAAAAGAAATAATGGAAGTGAAGAAATCATGGAAAAATACTAAGACAGCATGATAAAGTTTTCTGGAAAATGAAAACAACGACAAAATAGTGCACTCACTGAAGTTCAAGAGACAGTAGATAGTAACAGAAATCGAATAATAAGAATCTACAGGAGGAATACTGTGAGTACTAGTATGGACGGATAAGCTAGACAACTCTGTACTATCTCGTTATTAAGTAGAAAAGTGATGCTTTTCGTAGTCACAACATATTCAGTTAAACTTTCAGCGGAAGGTATAAAAAGAGACCAAATGGAAGGTCAGAAGATGTCTCAACTATAACAAAGAAATCGCAAGTATAGGGAAGATCTGATGCAGGCATGAATATTGGAATTGGTAGTTTTATTATAGAGAAGCATTGATAGGCAACGAAATTCCTCTTTTCTTGCTTTGATGAACTTTCTTGGACATATTTTGAGCTCCATCTGAGTTTAGAGGTTATGGTAGTTGAGATTGATAAAAAAGATCATATCAGGCATGATGCAGATGACTCGAAATCCCAGTATTAAACACAAAAACATTATGATACTTTAAGTGAAGGAATTGGTTCTTGATTTCAACAGCAACCACTGTTGTTTTTGGTATAGTTCTTGGTGTTTACAGCACCCAAGAGCTGCTTACTGAAGCTCTTGGGTCTTTTTCGTGGAAGCTGTTTCAAGTGATACATTAAATTGATACACATTACTTTTATTCTGCAGCATTATATCATCCCTCTTGTTACAGTTGTTACATCAGATTGAAGCAACAGCCAAAGAGAATTGACATTCTGGTTTGCCAATATATGTATAATGTAGAAAATACAACTCCTTTATACAAACTTTTTACTAGGTAAATAATTTTATTAATATTGGAAACAACTTCCATGTACAAGTAGTATACTGGAAGGCATAGAACCTACAAAAGAGGTATGATTCTCAACTAATACTTACCAATTTCGTTATACAAATCAGAATCTCATGGATGCACTAGTAGATAATTGAGAATAAGATGCCATCATCAAATGTTCAGATTCATTCTCTATTCCTTGTAAATTTCTCCGATTTCTCTCGTTCCATTATCCACTTGAGTGCTTTCTACGTGCTGCTGCTTCTTCGTCCATTTCCCACAACACCTACCATGTCACGAGCCATCTCAAAATCTCCCACAAGCGCATAGCTAGCTGGCAATGCAAAAGGGGGTTGTCCACATCTTTGCCTGAGTACTTGCGTAAAGCACCAACTAGTATAGATGATCCTATTCTTCTTCAAGTTCTTAGCTTTCTATAATGGCGCCCTTGCTGCCAACTATGTGTATAGACACATCTTTCTTATTGCCCTGGTTTTTGTACCCCATTTCTGTATTGTATATGCCATTAAAAACCAATTCCTTCGGACATTTTCTACCAAGAAAAGTATGTGTGGTTAAATGTCTGTTCTGACACATTTTAATGAGGAGCATATTTACCTTGTTTGTTCGAGTAGTACTGACTTAGACAACATGATAAACAATTTATTTCCATCTAATTCTATTTTGGTGAGTATACTCATTGGTTAAAGATTTTTTATTTGATCAAGTGCTGGTTAGGGATGATTAGGTCTTCTAAGAGTAAAATCTTTGAAGGTTTGCTACCTTCACAAAAGAAAAAAGAAGGATCTTTTATTACATTCAACATAAATTTGTAGCAGCTCTGTAATTTGACTTGGAGATTGGACTTTTGAAAGAGTGCTCTTATTTAAGGGAATCTATCATTTATGGCTTTACTTTTGCTTATGATTATTTTGAGGGGGCCGGAAAGGATAAGATGATGAGCAAGATTTAACATATGGAACAATAGCTTCATTTATTCCTCATCTAGCTTTTTTTGCTGTTGGACTCGACAAAATTGCTAAAACTTTGCTCTTGCCTCTTTACAGGCTCTGCTTGGATGGCCCTTTCTCGACCCTTCATTGACTTCCTCATATGGGGATGGGACAACTTGCCTCGAACTGCACTTATGTACTATGCAAATTTCCTCTCAACTCCAGAAGGCTATTTTCACACTGTCATCTGTAACGCTCAGGAGTTCCGCAATACCACAGTAAACAGTGATCTACACTTCATATCGTGGGATAACCCTCCAAAGCAGCATCCTCACTACCTTACACTTGATGAAATGCAAAAGATGGTTGACAGTAATGCTCCATTTGCAAGAAAGTTTCATCAAGATGATCCAGTGCTTGACAAGATTGATAATGAACTCCTGTTTCGAGGTCAAGGTATGTTTGTTCCCGGTGGCTGGTGCACAGGGAGTCGAGAGAACGGGACAGATCCATGCTCCGTAGTGGGTAATACCACAGTCCTTAGACCTACTGCTGGGGCAAAGAGATTGGAACATTTGACAGGCTCTCTCTTGGCAAACGACAGTTTTCGATCCAAACAGTGCATATAATGAAATCAAAATTTTGAAAGTGATAGTCTTCGTATAGGGAAAGCAGGTGATGCTATAAGTTGATGGTTTTCAATTGTGACAGTGAAGACTTTTTTGAGTATACGCTATCATTTGCTTCGAGATTTGCAGTCACTGATTTATACTCTGCAGGAAGAAGTGCAAATGTAGAGTATTGCTCCAGCACGTGAATCCGGTCATGGTTGCCTGCTGTACGAACCTCCTCTTATTTCAACTGTATTCAAGGGATTTGGAATTCCCTTATGCCAAAGTTTTTGATTACTAGATTGGAGAATTTGTTGGAGTGTGAGCCCTCGCGGAAGGAAGTATCTGAGGTTTGTTACCCCTTTGATGTGTGTAACCTATCTGGTGAGAGTTTCTTTCAGTTGTAAACAATGTTAAATAGGATAGACTCTATGCAAGTAATCTGATTGTGGAATTATTTCTTGTGTGTTTGTTTCACTCTTTTTTTCCACTTCTTTTGGAGGTTGAGGGGTTAGGGAGTTTGGTGGTGGTGAATGAATGTATCATAATGATGCCATTTGGTGCTATCGTTGAGAGTCTAAAATAGTCTTTATTTGTACATTTATCTGTTTTAGTTATTTAAATGTTATCAAATTTGATTCTTTAACTATATTACCTTTTTTTTTTTTAATTCCTTAACTATACACAGATCGATTTTAGTCCTTTATGTATTTAAAAACTTTATCACGTTTGATCTCTATCGAATTTTTATGCAAATAACTTTGATTTATACTAACGGAGCTCATGCCTTCGTGAAATTAAATCATTGACTCATTTTTTATTTCTCTCACCGCAGCTTTTTCTTCAAATTTATCTTGTGAAAAAAATCTTAACCTCAATGATAAAAGTAAAATTCACGAGAAAACAAGTTATAAGTCTCATTTATTCAATGGATGACAAAAGGAATCGTCTTATTGCTATTAATGACTTGAATATGTTATTATTGTAAAAACAAAAATTACCCGTAAGGTGTGAGTAGAAATTTATTTATATTCAATGGAATCAAATTTCTTGCAATAAGAATAAAATTAAAAGTTCTTTACATCATATTTTAATTTCAATTTTTGTACTCCCAACTACTTATTGAAATAAATTTGTTTAACTTTATAAAAGTTGAAATTTATAAAATAGTAGACTTGTAATTTTTTTAATTAGATTGACTTTATTATTCTATCTGTTTTTATTTTGCACATTGAAATTTGACTAATAAGATAAGATCTCTTATTTTTCTTATGTATGTAAAATAAAATTAGAAATATACACGCTGATTAGGAGTTGTTAACCACTAATAGGAGTCGTTTGGTACAAAAATGAATAATTAAGGGATTAGTCATGCAGAGATTGGTAATGCTGGGATTATTTTTTATTTCATGTTTGGTTCACTGTTTTCCATTTAATTTTATGTTTGGTTTAATTTTCTATAAAAAATTTCTTTTCAATTATACCCTTGACTATTATGAGATTTTCTATTTCATCTAATTAGATCAAAATAGAATATTTTTTGTGACTTCAAACTAATTAGGAAAATAATAATTTGTCATTATTTTTGCTATTTTCTCACTTGAATTATTTGAGAAAAAATAATGATAATCTTAATAAATACATCAGTAATAAAATGTCAATCTTTAATTTAATAAAGATAGACCATCTATTATTAAAATAGAAAAGATGGCAAACAATTGTAAAATAGACAATCCATATTTACACATAAAAATTAGGAAGCTTAACTTTAATATAGTATTTATATCTTACGAGATCACTCAACTTTGAGAAGATATCTAACCCGACTATATTTTGTTTGGTTTGATTTTAACTCAAAAAAACCAACCCGAAACTAAACCAATCCGACATTATTTTTCTT
>JAOTQR010000069.1:13289102-13342328 GCA_025774065.1 Solanum ossicruentum | reverse complement strand
TTATTAATTAAAATATTTTATAATTTTGTTTGTTGTAGGGGTAAAATAGTAATCCAATTTTGCACTTTTGATCTTTGCTCCTATTTAATATTTTATTTATTAATTAATTAAATATTTTATAATTTTATGTAGTGCAGGGGCAAAATGGTAATCCAACTTTGCACTTTAGATCTTTCCACTTTTAATTATATATATGATATGATATAATAATATGATGGTATGATGATTATTATTAAAGTTGAAAAACTAAAAATACTTCTCACAGAATCTCAGTTATACAATTTAATGATCAAATTAGAAATAAATGCTTAAACTAAAACATACTCTCTCTAGTAAGTCACTTTTAGTTACTTTACTTAAATTGTAATAGAACTCTCTAACCTCCTTCTCATGTAAATCAGGGACAGGCCATTGGAATAGATGGGACCAATCCTGTATTGTAATGGTATCAACCAGATCACTCATACCTAGTCTCCCAGCAAACTTAGGATCAAACACTCAACCACTCAAAACCTTTTGGGTCTTCAAGATTTTCACTCTTTCCTCCGTTGTAAGTCCTTCGAGGGACCAGGCCCCTCAGGCAGATTTTTACCGAATGTTTCCTCTGACTCAAAAACAATTTTTCCTTTGTCCTTCTCTTTCCCACCTTTTGAAGTGTCTTTGACAATACTACGCTGCCTTGGAGGTCTTCTCCTTCTTGGCTTTGAGGGAGAACTGTTTGTTGTTAATACATGCTTCCTTCCCTTTCTAACCATTACCACTCGTTCTTCATCTTCACTTGGTTCATCTTCTATAGAAACATTAATAATGTTGGTTTCATCTAGCAAATCTTCATCCACAACTCTCCTCCTCTTTCGTCTATGCTCAACAGTTCGGGACTTATTTGCTTTCATTGTGTCACCTAGCAGTTTTCTTTGAGAAATTCTAGTAGCCCTAGGACAAGGTCCTTTCTTTTCTTTTGATTCAACTTTTTCCTTTTCCTTAACAGATGGAGTTACCATTCTCCTTTGAATAGAGCCAATCAGAGGTACATTATCTTCATTATCTGCATCACTATCAGTTTCCAATGCTAGGAAAGACCTCAGAAGTTGGAGTTTGATCAAAATGAGGTTGAACATCGGTAACGTTTCTCCAAAATCCTTCTCTCCCTCTTCTAACATCATTGCTTTAACAGTAAAGAGATCTGAATTTTCATCTCTACGAAAAGCCAAACTTTGAACTACTAATTCCTCTCTAGCAGCTAAAATGTTTGATTCAGACCCTTTATCCATGGTGAGATCTTCATCGAAGTTTTGTTCAGACATACCTGATAAAGAGAGACCATGTTGGAATGTTGAAATAGGTACAACATCATTCCCCACTTTTCAACTAATTATGATGGAGAGATTAGGAGCAGATGTCTGGGAAGGATTCAAATCTACCAAAGATGGAGGAATCAGAGTCTCCTCAGGAGGATTGAGAAAGAGTTGAGATTGGGAAAAAGACAGACTAGACTTTGCACTTTGCATGATGTGCTCTTCGATAATGGGGATGACAAATGTAGAAATAGGCACAGGTGCATCCATGATGGAGGATTGTTCTTTAGGAATTGAAAAGTAGAAATAATAGGGTTTCAAGATTTGACATGGTGCAATTTATTAGGAAGAGAAAAGGAGTAAGAGCTTGTTAGAGAGGGCTTAGAGAAGGAAAAAAATAAATATGGGAAAAGAAGATGAGAAAAGGAAAGATTTTATAGAAGGGAAGAAACTATCCAGTCCTAATATATATGTCTAATCGAATTAAAGTGATTTGACAATAGTTAAAAAAAGGAGACATGACACTTGGCAGTCACGTCTATTCTATTTCAAATTCAAAACAATAGGTAGAATGCAAACCTAAGAGAGGACCAAGTCCCACCATGTAACATGAATGTAAATTGGTTCGGTTTCCCATTTTCTTTCCTAGTTTTGTTTGAATTACTGTGTATATATAACTATAACAGGTACTAGGATGAGTTTATCACAATTATGCATGATACAAATGAGGATACCTGCTCTCCAAATCAAAGTCATCAGGAGAATTGTTAAAGAAAGGTTAGATCACTGTCAAATCTTTAGTAGTCCAAGCTTCAAACGATTCTTCTCAAACAAGTCTTTACTTAAGGGATTTGTGAATATATCTGCAATCAGTCTTGCAGAATTGCATAATAATATTTTCCTTCTCCACATTATCTCTCATAAAATGATATCTCACATCAATGTGCATAATCCTCTTGTGATGAATTGGATTCTTTGCCATGTTAAGAGCATTGGTATTATCATGTAAAAGAGGAGTTGCTCTTTCAACTGTAGAACCTAAGCATATGGCAGCTGCTTCTGGTTGTGCTCAATTATTGTGGATTAGACAAAAACTCAAGGATTTTGGTGTAATTATCAACTCAATTCCTCTTTTATGTGATAACACCAGTTCTCCTAGCATGGCAAAGAATCCAATTCATCACAAGAGGACTAAGCACATTGATGTGAGATATCATTTTCTTAGAGATAATGTTGAAAAGGGAAATATTGTTATGCAATTTTGCAAGACTAATGAGCTAATTGCAGATATCTGTACAAATACCTTGAGTAAAGACCTTTTTGAGAGGAATTGTTTGAAGCTTGGACTACTGAAGATTTCACACTGATCTAACCTTTCTTCAAAAATTCTCTTGGTGACTATGAATTGGAAAGCAGGTATCCTTATTTGTATCATGAATAATTGTGATAAACTCATCCGTCTACCTGTTACAGGCATAAATACATAGTAATTTGAACAAAACTAGGAAAGAAAATGGGAAACCAAACCAATTTTCATTTATGTTACAAGGTGGGATGTGGTCCTCACTCAGGTTTTGCATTCTACCTATTGTTTTGAATTTGGTATAAAATAGCTGCGGCTGTCGCATTTCATGTCTGCTTTTTCTGACTATTGTCAAATCACTTTAATTCGATTGGACATATCTATTGGGACTGCATACGCTTCTTACCTTCTATAAAATCTTTCCTTTTTTAATCTTATTTTCCCGTATTTAATTTTTCCCTTCTGTAAGTCGTCTCTAACTAGCTCTTACTCCTTTTCTCTTCCTAACAAATTGCACTATGTCAAAACATGAAAACCCTATCATTTCTACTTCAATTCCTAAATAACAATCCTCCATCATGGATGCACCTGTGCCTAATCCTACATTTGTCATCTCTATTGTCGAAGAGCACATCACCCAAAGTGCTAACCGTATTCTGTCTTCTTCCCAATCGCAAGTCTCTCTCAATCCTCTTGAGGAGACTCTGATTCCTCTATCTTTGGTAGATTTGAATCCTTCCTAGATATCTGCTCCTAATCTCTCCACCATAATTAGTTCAGAAGTTGGGTATGATGTTGAAGCTGTTTCAACATTCCTGTATGGTCCGTCTCTATCAGGCATGTCTGGACAAAACTTCGATGAAGATCTAACCATGGATAAAGGGTCTGAGTCAAACATTTTAGCTGCTAGTGAGGAATCAGTAGTTCAATGTTTGGCTTCTTTTAGAGATGAAAATCCAGATCTCTTTACTGTTAAAACAATGATGTTAGAAGAGGGAGAGAAGGATTTTGGAGAAAAGTTTGCCGATGTTCAACCTCGTTTTGATCAAACTCCAACTTCTGAGGTCTTTCCTAGCATGAGAACTGATGGTAAGGCAGATGATGATAATAATATACCTTTCTATTGGCTCTATTCAAAGGAAAATAGTAACTCCATCTGTGAAGGGAAAGGAAAAAGTTGAATCAAAAGAAAAGAAAGGACCTTGTCCCAGGGCTACCAGAAGTTCTCAAAGGAAACTGCTATGATGCAATGAAGGCAAATAAGTCCAAAAATGTTGGGCGTAGATGAAAGAGGAGGAGAGTGTGGATGAAGATTTGCTAGATGACACCAACATTATTGATGTTTCTATAGAAGATGAACCCAATGAAGATGAAGAATGAGTGGTTGTGGTTAGAAAGGGAAGGAAACATGTATTAACAAAGGACAGTTCTCCCTCAAAGCCAAGAACAGAAGACATTCAACGTAGTGTAGTACTGTCAAAGACACTTCAAAAGGTGGGAAAGAGAAGTACAAAGGAAAAAGTGTTGCTGAGTCGGAGGAAACATTCGATAAAGATTTGCCGAGGGGCGTAGTCCCTCGAAGGAACTGAAAAAGAAGGAAAGAGTGAAAATCTTGAGGACCTAAAAGGTTTTAAGTGATCAAGTGTTTGATGTTGAGTTTGTTGGGAGACTAGGTATGAGTGATCTGGTTGATGACATTGCAATACAGGATTGGTCCCTCTGCTCCAATGGTCAGTCCCTGATTTACATGAGAAGGGGGTTCGAGAATTTTATTATAATTTGAGGTTAAATGAGGCTAAAGAGTTCTATTATAATTTAAGATAACTAAAAGTGACTTACTAAAGAGAGCATTTTACTTTAAGCATTTATTTCTAATTTGATTATTAAATTGTATAACTAAGAGAAGTAGTTTTAATTGTTCAACTTTACTAATAATCATCATACCCTTATATTATCATATCTATATCTATACCTATAGTACCTTAAAGCATGAACTCCTAAATTTCAAAGTTAAATTACTAAAATGTCCTCCTTTAACTATAAAACCTAAAAGACTATTCGTGCGAATAACCCCAAGCCTATCAACGCTTCTATTCATTGATGTGCTTATCCATATAAACACCGCTTCATATTAGCTTTTCAATCACGAATTCTGTATGCATGGGTGTGAATATTCTTATCAGTTATCTTGCCGCTAGTTGCCTTAATCATCATCATCATTGTCTTCTGCGGCAGGTTACCTGCTATTTACCTTAGTGACACTAGTGAAGCATAGTGTCATAGAGAGATTGATTTACCTTTGCATTGTATTTTCCATGACTTTCTAGTAAAAATAGGACGGTCTTTAAGGTTATTAGGTTCTAAAGGGAAAGGAGAAGACGTGCAAGTTGTACATTGGTCTCTATATGTTGATATTCTGAAGAACTTAACAATAATATATCCAAACTGTATATCGATGCAGAGAATGATTTTTTTGCAGATGATGATGGAAGTAAAAGATTCATTGTTATTTCTGATCATTTCATTTGCCGAAGAATCTAAGTATTATGAGTGGCAATGTTCATCCTCATTGTCGTCTTCAACTTCTAGAAGCATCAACATTGCAAAAAGCCTCCGTTCATCAAAGCTCATTAACTCCTTGTGCTCAAAATTCCACTAGTAATATTTTGATTCCTCCACAAACAAAATAATCAAAAATACAATCAATCATTTCCTTGCCTCATCATCTGTCGAAAATCATTCTCCGTATCAATATATAATTTAATATATTATTTAACTCCTTTAGAATATCATATAGACCACTAATCTACAACTTGCACGTCTTCTTCTTCCACTTTTGAACCCAATAACATTAAAGGCAGTCCCATTTTTACTATCAAATCATAGAAAATACAATTCCAAGGTAAAACAGTCTCTCCATAATATTCCACTTTAGCAGCGTCATTGTGCAACAATGGTGTTTGCGATCATAAGACATTCCACACTGGAATGGAACATTAAACGGTAAAGGTCTTAAATTATATGTGGAGAGCTATGAAGATATGATAGCTAACTATCAATGTCACCATTTTATCTAGGAGCAAGAAATGTATAACTTTTCCTTTACTTTCTCTTCTTTCTCCTACATTAATATTCTAATTCATGTGTTATCCTTTAAACTTTTCCTTATAAATTCTCTTCTAATTACCTACTTTTGTAACTACCAAATATAATTTAATGAACATTATGATACCTTTTTATGTTTATGAGTATATGCCTATATAAGCTCATATAAATGTATAACTTTTGAGCAATCTAAGATAAAAATTTCTTATTTTATCAAATACTTATCATATTATCTCTAATTTCTTAGGAAATCATAATTACGATATTCTAATTTCCTTGTTCACATTACGTGTTATCACTTTAACAAATTTCTTTTTATCTCATGCTAGCATTTCAAATCTATATAATCTTTCTCTATACAGTTCATTATTCTCTCCAACAAACTACCTTTTGAATGTTGCTCCTTATTTCTAACCTCCATATCTTCATTGAAAATCTTTTTTAAAAAAATAATTTTATTAACCTTTCATCATATTTATCAAAATGCAATGATTGTTGGTTGTGGATAGCAACTTTCTCTTCCCCACCACAAACCATTCTCCATTGAAGCATTAGAAAAAACCAAAAAGAAGAAATCAAATAAAAAATTAAAGGTGCGATAGTTGAATACACCATTGACATGATTGCTAAACCTTCCTTTTGAATGATCTATTGATCTTCATCTGTGGACCTCATCCTACAAGGAAAATCAGGGACCATAATAGATTAACCAGTGTCAGTCCTTCTGTACTTAAATCTTCTCACCTTCCCACAGGGAGGGAAGGATGCAGGTAGGGTGATGACATCATGGTACATGTCCTCGTTAGCTGCGAGAGGGAAAATTTTGTAAATCTTTACCACTCATATGTGTATATGTACCACTTCACTATTGGACTTGGTGATTCATCCATCAACAAAGTTATGCTTAATTTTTATGTTGAGTATGAGATTTTCCTATACCAAGCCCAGCCATCTAGAAGGAACACAGTCAATTGTCTTTGTTACATTGCCAACAAAGTCAGGATGGGACTCACCCTGACTCATTTGATCTTTCTTTACTTCCCTAGACTTTTCTAATGTGGCCGGAGTTATCATCTTAGACCACCAAGGAGCTATCCTCTCTAATAATTATAATGAAGATATGAGTTTGTCGATATTCTATGCAAATTCACCAAAATACTACTTTCATTCTATAAAAACTGTCTCCCATCACAGTCATGTTTACACACTAAGCGCTAATAAATTTAGAGGAAAATTCAAGGAGTTCAACTAAAAATTAATCGTAGCTACACTAAACAAAACCAGTAAGGGCTGAATCCCCAACCCGTCTTGATATACTGGTAGCCTACTTTCTCTGCTAAATGAACTCCTACCTGAGTACCAGTTCATGAGTCATGTCTAACATGTCACCTATTCTACGTGTCATATTCCAATTCGTCCATGTATTGAACCAAGTTTCACCCATATAGGAAGTTCTCTTGCTTTTTAAAGGCTTTTGCAATTTATAACTTAAAATTAAAGGAGTTTTGCATTATTTGAGGGAAAGAAAATGAAAGCTTTTTTAACACTCGGTGCAGCATATGTTCCCTTTAAGTTAATACTTCATCCACAAGCTATGATATTCCATATGACTAAGAACTAAAGTCTGTTTTCGACACAATGATGCCACTTTATTTTCCAAATCTATAGAAGCTTCCTCTCTACACTTTATTCTCCTATACAATGACCCACCTTTTTGACACTGCTTCGAACCTTCATGTCTTCATCAAAATAAGTTTTTCATTTTATAATTATTTTATCAAACATTTAATGATATTTATCATGTATGCATCTTCCTCCCCACCAAAAATGCTATGATTGTTTGTTCTGGATAGAACCTTTCTCCTTCCCACGATAATCATTTCTCCAATGAGGCATCAGAAAAAACAAAGAATTAAATAAGAAAAATTATACAAATGAACCCACCGTTGAAATGATTATCAAACCATTTTTCTTTGAAGATTTTCATCCTTAAACTCCATCCACGAGGCAAATCAGGGATAGCGATAGATTAACTATCTTTGTTGTGCGGACTCTTTATTTTTGCTGCCGAACCCATCTCGACATGGTACTAGTGCGGGTGTAGATGTTGGGTGTGTCTTCAATTCGGTCAAACCCATCTGGATACTTTGATCATAATCAAGAACTCAAATGAGGTACTAGGGTTTTGGTATTCTTGTTCTTTCATCGTGTAGAGCAGAAAACAAAAGAGAGGTGAGAGGAGAGGAGAAGGACTGTGGCTCTTAACATTCTTGGTGGAGAAAAGAGAACATAGACGAGAGATGAGAGAAGAGAGACGCAAGGCTAGGGGCTGCGGCTCTTAACATTTTGATAAGATAAAATAATATAAAATCAGGGGTTTTAGGAAATGTCTGGTTTACTCTTGATGGCCTACATGTTGAAATATAAATTATTTCATTATTTGGGCTCAAACTTATAGGAATTACTTCATTTTATTTTTTTTGGGGGTAGAATTCCTTATAAACCCTATAAATTATATTTATGTCTACTATATTCAACAATATTTTGTTTTATAATAAAAACTCTATATATATAGCCGAATCCCGCATCCATATTCACTCTCGGATTCGCAATCTTGAATCTTAAAATTTAGAATTTGCCAAATCCGACTATTGAATTTGCACCCGCCTTAGACACCCTCACTTGAGTTTGAGCAACATAGATGGATATCCTTCCGTAATTGAATCTTCTCACCTCCACACATCCTAGGAATATTGTAGGTGGGGTAAAGATATTTGATTAGACATCCCCTGTTGCTATGGGAGGGTAACATTTTAGAGGCTTGGCCAGTCATATGTATGTACATACCCCTTCATGCTTGGACTTGGAAACTAGTCGATCAACCTATTAGTGGTATTTACACTGAAACAAATTAGCTGGAAGGTTATATTTGAATGTAACTCCTAAAGTATAAGACCATAAACTAGAGAGGATAGTTTCTCGATGATCTAAGTTGAAAACTTCGGTCACCTCAGAAAATACAAGGATACAAAAGAAAGATCAAATGGATCTCAGTGAGTCCTAGCCTCAGTTTGTTGGATCAAAAATGAAGGCAAATGATTTCTCACCATATAGATGGCCTAATATGAGCTAAGGACACCTCTTAATGGATGAGTTGCTAAATCTTATAGTTAAGGGGTACATATATATGTATGAATAATTACCCTCTCTTAAGTGCTAAGGACTTTACAAGGATGTTTTTTTCCAACAAACAATGTTCTTGAGTTGTGGGGTGTTGAGAAGATTTAATTATAGAAGGATAGTCATTGGTCAATCGAATAAATTCCTTGATTTTCTAAATGGACAGGGTTGGAGGATGAAGATCTTTGCCAAAGGTTAGTTCGAGAATGTAACACCCCACAATTCTACTTTTAAGATCCAAAATTTGTCGTGGCAAATACATAATATTGAACCTAGTTATGCCTTACTTGTAGTTATATTTTAAGGATCATTAATATATGTGGAAAGTGTGTTGGAAGTGAATTCAGGTCATGAGAGAGTTCAAGTACTTACTTGAGTTCAAAACCTTCCAACTGATTAAGTTTTTCACATTATATTATGCAAGAGTCAAATTTAAATTACCATAACTATCAACACACAAATAATTAGGTAACCTATAATATATCAAATTAGAGGTATTTGAATTAGCTTTCCAACTCCACCTACATTGCCTCATTTGGAGTTCGTAGAAAAACTTTACGACCATTTTATTATGGACAACCAGAGCAGAGTTTGGTCTACAACCTCGAATTATGAGTCATGGATAGAACTACGATCCATCCTTTCAGTTTGTAGAATTATATTTGCAAGTCCATATTTTAGTCCCCAAATCTACGAACCCAACCACGAGTCTTAAAATCTTCTACCAGGCATGGTTTGGGCTTGTAGAATGAGTTCTAGGATCTCGAAATCCATCTCAGTTTCTATGAACAGATTTCTACGATCCGTATAAGCTTATAAGGACCGTATATACTTCTTTAGATGACTTAGAAAGTGTTTTAAATAAAGGATATTTTTGTTCTTTAAGCCTAATCTTGTTAGTTTTCACCTAATCAAATCCCTAAACGTGATTCTTCAACTTCATTACAGCCAAAACATTCTCCAAACTTAGAACGTAGTTTCAAGAGGAGAAAAGCTAGGTTTTCAAGCACTTTCTTTAAAGTTTTTAAGACTCTAATTCATCCAGATATGTAAGGCGTAACACCCCTTAAAATTATAGAAATGTCCCTAAAATCTAATCGTCTGCACAACATGTCTTCCAAAGCTCCGATTGGAAATCCGAGATCGAATTTGCGATCAATGCGAAAAATTGAGTGGAAAAATGGTCTCATCTTGAGTTAAGAGCAACCGAAGCAAAAAATAATTTTCGCTAATTAATGGCGGGACAGTGTACGTCCGGCCCCTGTTGCGACAAGGAGGGGGCGCAGAGTGACACTTAAAGTTTTTTTTTTAAAATTTTTCGACGGGAATCTAAATTTACAAAAGCTCACAAAATGTACTTGTCCGCGCCCCTGGCACGTCGCGGACCTGTACAATTTTTTTGATTTTTTTCCTTTTAATTTCAGGAAGAGTATTTCGGGTATTTCCAACCTATTCCTAAATCCTAAAATGTGTTTGAAATATGTTTTATACCTTTTAGGGGTTTCAGAAACCTCTTATTTCTTACGATTATACGTAAGAGTTCCTGAGAGATGATGAACAGAGAGTTGGGGGTTTCAAATTCTGGTGCTAATTCTTGAAAAGGACTTGATAATTTTCCAATCTAGGTATGTAAGACTATCCAAAGCATGAGATTGTTCTTCCATGTGACCCTAATTGTAGAGAATTGAAAAGTTGAAGATAATGAGACTTGTCTGTATAAATTCTTGAATGATTTAATGAAACTATTTTATCTTATCTACATATTTTCTCGAATGTGATGACTTTCATAACTGAATTACTTGTTTACATGGTTTAGAACGAATGAATTGTATGAGCATATAAACCGTACATGATTATATGGCTAATGAGTCCAACAATGAACCTAGGCATTGTTGTCTAGAGCCTTGATCACATGATTATACTTGTTGGTTGTGGTCCAGGTCTTGAATTGAACAAAATGAAGTTGATGATAATGAATTGAGAACCTCAAAGAGGTTGAACGTAATCTTAAGGAAATATTCCCAACTCCTCAAGTTAATGAATGAATAATGAATTAATGTCTTAGTCCGAAGGAGACTAAATGATAACAAAGGATGAAAATTAACGTTTATGAGCATGTTGAGTCTATGGGAGAATTATCCAGTACCGAAATGGGTAAGAGTGAGTCCCACTCGCACTCATAACTATATGTCTAGCATAGGTGAGGATTGATCCGTGAGCAACAGATATTTCCTTAGTCCCAAAAGAGGACTTACTGTTATTTCTGTCCTGGATCCAATAATATACGCCTCCAACCCCGACAAGGTATTGGGAAGATGGGGCAACGCCGTTTGTTCATTGTGCCATCACCGACTCATAGGTGATGGGTGTAGGTTCGAGAAACTCCCATATAGGATTCCATCTTGATAATGCCTTTATGTTGATGTGATTGCCTGAGTCTTAAAGAATGTGAAATGAAATAGTATGTATCCCTTGTTTTGGAATGAGATGAATGCTTAATGAATTGATGTTCCCATGTAGCCTGCCTATTTCACTTACTTTTAGCCCGTCTGCATAGCGTACATTCCACATACTGATGTCACTCTAGCACTACATCATTTATGATACAGATTCAGTAAATAGGGGATTTCAGCAGGCGAATTGTTGAGGTCCAAACTTCTAGCTCCAGAGACTTGGTGAGTTCTCCCCTGCATTCGGAGGATGCCTTTTATTTCTTTTCTCTATACTTTGGGTCATTTTTGAGTTTGTGGTAGCCATGGCCTGTCATGGTATCGTCTTAGATTGTTAGCTATAGAGGCTTCATAGACATAGAGAGTTGATGGATTGATGTTTGGGTTCTTTTTCCCTTTACTTTTCTAAACTTTGTTTACTTTTCATTCTATGACACTAGATGGATATTGATGACTAGTTTTGCGGCCTATGGCCCTTGTTTCTTTGATGGAAACGTGGTATCCCGCTAATATGATTTCTTATGTCTTTCGCTAGTCTTAATGAAAGAATGAATGTAATGAGGCCAGGTGGTTCGCTTGGGGACTAGGAATAGTCTCTGAGTGCCAATTACACCTAGGGTACCCTCCTGGGGCATTACACAAGGGCTACAAAATTCCTACTACATTATCTTACCATCATGTAACTACTACTTTCTTCAAGTATCAAGTTATGAGTTTAGAACAAGTTTTCCTTTTCATTATTAAATATTCTTGTGTATGTTATATTTGAAGGAAAGCATGAAAATTACTAAAGTTTTCTACGATATTGAGGTCCTAAGTCGAGATACTGTTTCTAGTTGCTAAACTAGTTAACCCAAAAGTTACTACGAAAATCTACGAATTTCCAAGTCTTGCATTAAACACAATAAAAGTATTAGCATAAGTATTTTATGAACAGTGAAGTATGAAATCTATGATTTTAGATAGCTTTGAGAAAAGTTAAGAGAATACTAAGTTGGGCAAGTCCCAAATAAAAGAAAAGTAATATTTTGAACAAATATATTCTTTTAAGTATGAGCATATAATTAACACTTTTGGGAGTAGTATTGAGCATCGATATAGGTAAGAGTAATAATAACTCAAACTCATAAATTATCTAGCCAGTGTAGGATAGGATTGTGCAAAGAGTACAACTCCTCATTGCCACTAAGATGGCCTAGTTTTGGGATGGATCTGCTCCCCTAGTATTTCGTCCTTTACCCTAGCAAAGTATGAGATGACTCTTACAACATGAGCAAGACACTGTATCATCATGAGGCTCATAGTAATGACTGTTGGTTAGAGAAACTCCCCAAGCTAGAGCAAACTAATTCTTGCATACAGAGTTTCAGCATATGATACTACTTTTAGCATACACTTTAATTATTGTTTTTACCATCATATTTTGAGACATGCTTCTTTCTACCTTTGAGTATAGTGGTTTATCCTGAGTTCCCTATTTTGGTTATTTTACATGCTCGTACATTTTATGTATTGGAGGGTTAGGTGCTTTTATCATGTTTTCACATTGTCTATGTGTTAGTTTTATCTTATTTACATAATGTCATTATTAGTCGCCCTTTTTTTCCCTTTCCTTTCCTTTGTCATATCTAGTTCTTTCTTGCGTACGGGTTTTGCGATGAGGGTTCCTAGGAAACAACCTCTCTACTTCTATGGTAGTGGTAAGGTCTGTGTACATTCTACCCTCCCCAGACCCCACTTATGGGATTTTATTGGGTATGTTGTTGTTGTTGTTATTGTTGTACATTTTATGTATTGACTTTTTTTGGATCTGCATCATTTTATGATGTGGACACAGGTGACAGAGTCCATCAACAGACACTCTGTTGAGGACCAACATTTCATTTAGTTATTGGTGAGGCCTCCTATTAGTCAGAGGTTTGGGAGTCTTATTTTTGTTTTAGCATTCATTTTTAGTTGTGGTTATTGTTGACCTATCACAGTAGTTGTTTCAGATTATATTACTTAGAGGTTTCATAAACTAGACACTATAAGTCTTAGTTCTTACGTTCAACTATTGTTGAGATATTTTCTCTGTTTAGTTTATTCAGATTATTGCAGCCTTTTTAGTTCATTAGTTCTAAGCTTATCACTTACTATTTAAGTCTTCCACCGAATAAAGTAGCCTGACCAACTGGTTCTGTTTAGATCAGAAATGGTTCTAGGTGCCAGCCACGTCGAGGTTGTAAACTCGGGGCATGGTAGAGAATCATGTCAATAGTGGGTTCAGCTATATCACCTTTCATGTTTGATTTCTTAATTTTTGGTTCTTTTTTAATGCATCATTGGAGAAAGGTTTGTGGTGGTGTAAAGGAAATCGCTTTCCGCTACCAACAATCAGAGCATTTTTGGTAGAGATATAGGTGAGAACATGATAAAATATGATCAAATATTTTTAAAATGAAGATATGAAGGTAAAAGGAGGAACAACTTCTGAATGGTGGTTCTATGTAGGGAAAAACAAAGTTTAGCGGTAAAGCTGATATGGATTTGGCAAATAAAGGATCATCATCATTGTGTTGACAACATTTATTAGTTCTAGCTCAATCAGAATATCATGAGCATGGCCGAAGAATAAATGACAGGGGACACACATCACACATCAAGTGTCAGAAAACCTTTCACTTGTTTCCAACCATGAATTGAAAAATCTTTTGCTTCCAAGTTATAATTTTGAAAAATATCCAAAAAAAAAGAAAATTATCTGTATGGGGTGAAAATAGGGTTCGATACATGGAGAAATTTTAAATTGACACTTGGAATATGTGGCATATTAAATGCGGCAGCATAACATGTATCATAGTGGGATCTCATCTAGATCAAAATGAAAGGTGCAAATCATAAGCTACCCCTCGATCAAGTTAGGGTTGAGGATTTGACCATCATAGAAACTCCTGAGATCTCCACTAGTTGTTAATTTGTAATAATGTGTATTTATTATACCTTTCATGTGCTTTATTAGGGAACAATTCAGAGATCTTATCCCTAATAGGCTAGGAATAAACAGTGCTTGAATTCCTTGGTGAAGGAGGGGGAGACAGATTTTTTCATTCATTCACAAGTACAAGAAAAAGAACTCTTAATGCTGAAAGTTCTTTATGAGTTCAATTTTTCTTGATCTTAGATCTTAGGTTACATTGTTTATTAGTTCTGCCCACATCCAGGCTACTCCATTTAAATATTTTTTGTTAACTAATTGACCATTACTGAAACGCCCTGAAAATATGCTTCGAAAATGCCAATAAACGTAAGTTTCATATATCTCAAAATCCGTGTGTGATATCGAAAATTCGACTTTATATTCTCAATCAGAGGAAAAATTGAGTGGGAAATGGGTATAACCCCAATTTTAGAGGACCCCTGACGAAAAATAATTTTTGCGAAAATTCGATTTCCAATGGCCATCCGCGCCCTGACCACGACGCGCCAGGGGCGCAGATCAGTGTTGAAGGACCATTCGAGATGGGTCTGCATCGTGGACCAGATCGAACTAGTGTTAATTTTTTCTTATTTTTTGTTTTGGCCCAAGGGCCTTGGGGTCATAGCACTATGCCCACTTATGCATGAAAACACCTATACTTAGTCATTTTTCAACTCTATATCACTCAAGACCCTCTAAAAAATCTCTCCAAGACATAACCATATATTTCATTCAAATTTCAAGGGATTCAAGCCTAACTTTGGAACTCAAAGATTCTCTTCAAGCTCCAAGTTCTCTTCAAGCTTATCTCAAGAAAATCCAAGTTTGAGGTATGTGGGTTTCATCTATTGGGTCCTTTCATCCATAGAGCCCAATCTTCCTTTTTATAAAAATTTGCAGGTTTTCAAGTTGTACTATCTATGGGTATCTCTTATATGGATTTTGATTATGAATTATGTTAGGGTTTTATGAAATGTTGATTGCTATGCATGTTCATCTATGACAAGCTTATACTATGAATTAGTTTTGTCTATTGAGAATATGCATGTTTTGAGCTATGAAACTATGATATATTATGAGATTTGTTGATGGATTTCAAAGTATCTTACATTGGATTTTACTATATGTTAGTGGGTTGATTTACATTGAGTTTCCCCCTATTATTTCACTTTTGAATTGCATGATTTTGAACTAGCATTACACACCCACCAATTGTTTGATAAAATGTCTTGACAAGGATTATCAAGTTATTGATGAACTACTACATGGTTTATAAGTCAAGTGACTTTATATTGATTAAGGGATTGTACGTATGCACTGAATTCATGAAAAGTATCTATAGTATTATTAGTAGACCACACCTTATTGGGGGGAGGGGGGAGGGAGGGGGAGGTTACAAGCCCAACCACCTTGTTGAGGGGGCGACATACCTCAACCACTTTGTTGGGGGGTGACATGCCTATAACACCATGTTGAGGGGTGGATACCTCGACAACTTTGTTAGGGGGTGACATTCCCATACCACCATGTTGAGGGGTGGATACCTTGACCACTTTATTGGGGGGTGACATGCCTATACCACCATGTTGAGGGGTGGATACCTTAATCACCTTCCAAGGGGGTGATATGCCTTGGATTCCAAGTAGTAGTTGCTTGGTCTATGATGATTATGGTCTCTTCCTATACACATATTATGTTATATACAAGTTATATGATTTACAAGCATGTTTTACTTCAAGCATTGATCATGCATGCCATATTGATACTATATTTATGCATTACTTATGATGATGCATCTTGACTATGTTGGCTTATGTATTGTTGTATCGCATCCTACATAGTTAGTACATTCAAACGTACTAATGCATACTCTATGCCTACATGATGTCACCATGTAGGAATCAGAGCACCTCTCAATCATCCTCCATGTGGCTAGTATTGGCATTTCAGAAGATAAGCTTTGGTGAGTCCTCAAGTCATGGGACACTAGCTATGCTACTCTTACTATTTGATACCTCTTTATGTTGAACACTTGATACTATGAAGGTAAGCCTTGAAAGTGTCTTGGCCCCCGCTCCAATCTATGTTAGAGATGTTGTTGGAACGATTGATGTACTTATGCTAAGAGCTTGACTCTTGAATGTTTTTGAGTATCAAAGACTTCCTGTAGTCCCATTTTCTTTATTTATATCTCTTGTTGTCATTATTTTGGTTCCGTGACCAATTATGTGTGATTGATATGCTAAGATGCTTGTTAAAGATTCCTTTGGATTCCCCATTCACCGTGTCCCATCTAGGACCTAGGCTTGGGTTGTGATAAAATTTCTATAGAGCACTAGGTTGCTAATGGTCCTCGGAATGCAAAACACCACGTCGATTAAAGTCTTATTCATAGTTCTAAAGAACGCCACAACTATGAATGGGAGGCTATGAGGTGTTTTAGGAAATGTTTCACTTGTTCATTGTGTATATCATGCTTTAGGTGTGAGTGTAAGGCTTTTCCCCTAATAAATGCTCTTTATTATTCTAGATCATGTCGATTCCAAGAGGGAGACTAAGGAGAGCCTGTACATACGAATCGCAACTGACCCCTCTCGCTCCTCAAGCTCCTCAAGGTGGAGGGGTAGCCCAAGATGAGTTTCGGGAGGCTATTACCATGTTGGCTCATGTTATGACCAACCAAATTTACCAAGGGGTCCAAGCCTCTCATGCTCCCACTCCAACTTCTAGGGTGAGGGATTTCACTAGAATGAAACTACCAAAATTCTGTGAATCCAAGACGGATGAGGATCCCAAGAGTTCATCGATGAAGTGTACAAAGTGCTATCTATTATGAGGATCAATTCAAAGGAAAAGGCGAAGTTAGCAGCCTACCAACTCAAAGGGGTGGCTTAAATTTGGTTTACACAATGAAAGTCGGAGAGGAGAGATGATGATGTTATTCCTTGAGAGAGTTCAAAGTCACATTCCTCAACCAGTTCTTTCCTATTGAGCTAAGGGAGGCTAGAATGATGGAGTTCATGAATCTTAAGCAAGGTTCCATGAGTGTGAGGGAGTATGTCCTCAAGTTTAACCAACTCTCCAAGTATGCCCCACAATTGATTGCCTAGCCGAGATCAAGGATCAACAAATTTATGTCGGGTATGTCTGACTTGGTTAATAAGTAGTGTCGTATTCCAGCTAATAGGTGATATCAATTTGTCCCGCCTAATGACATATGCCAAACAACTAGAGGGGGGGGGGGAACTTAGAAAGAGAAGAAGTGGTTAGTCCAAGAGGGCTCGTTTTGAAGGTGGATTCCAAAATTCCAAGGGTCTCCAGTTTCCTCAAGGCCATAAGTTCCAAGGACAAGGGTCTTCCAATTCTCCTAATAGGAGGTTTGCTAATGACAATCCAAGATTCCAAGGAGGTGGTGGTGTGGTGCCTAACCCTATATGCCAAAGATGTGGTAGGAGCCATAATAGCCCATGTTTGAAGAACTCTAATGCTTGCTATGGTTGTGGTGAAGTGGGTTAAAAAGTGATTGAATGTCCCCGTGCTTAAAACAAGTTAGAGCTAGTTGTCCATAAAGCCAAGGTACAAATGCGGGTCAAAAGGGAAGAGGAGGTCACTAAGGGGGTGCTCCAATGAAAAATAGATTCTATGCTCTTCAAGGGTTACAAGGGGTGGATGAGGTGCCTGATATTATCACCGGTATGTTAAAGGTTTTTGATTTTGATGTGTATGCATTGATAGCCCCAGGTGCAACTCTTTCTTTTATTACTCCTTTTGTTGGCAAAAAGCTTTTTGTTAATCCTGAATTGTTGTGTGAACCTTATGAAGTGTCTTGCCCCATTGGTGTGTCCATTGTTGCTAAATGATCTATATAAATTCCATGTTCTTATTTCATAAAATCTTGCCTTGTGACTTTGCTGAGTTAGATATGGTGGATTTTGATGTCATTCTTGGGAAGGATTGATTGCATGTTTATTATACTTCTATTGATTGTAGAACTCGTAGGGTGAGATTTTAATTCCCTAATAAGCCCCTCCTTGAGTGGGAAAGCCGTGATATGGTGGTCAAGTGTAGATTCATTTCTTGTCTTAAAGCCCAAAAGTTGATTTCTAAGGTTTTGTCTCTATCATCTAGTATGGGTTAGGGATGTTGAGTCCAAAGTCCTTCCTATTGTGTTGGTTCTGGTGGTTAACGAGTTTCTTGATGTCTTTTTAGATAAGCTTCTCGGCGTTCCTCCCGAAAGGGAAAATAGATTTTGGTATAGACCTTCTTACGATACTCAACCCATTTCTATTTCCCGTTACTGTTTAGCCCCGATGGAGTTGAAGGAGTTGAAGGAACAATTATAGGATTTATTGGAAAAGGGTTTCATAAGGCCTAGTAAGTCACCTTGGGGTGCACCATTGTTATATTTGAAGAATAAGGATGGTTCTCTTAGAATGTGCATTGATTATCTGCAACTTAATAGAGTTACCATAAAGAACAAGTACCCTCTACCGAGGATTGATGACCTTTTGATCAATTTCAAAGGGCTAGTCACTTTTCTAAGATTGATCTTCGGTCTGGGTATCACCAAGTGAAAGTAAGGGAATTTGACATTCCCAAGATGGCCTTCCGGACTAGGTATAAGCTCTTTGAGTTTGTGGTTATGTCCTTTGGGTTGACTAATGCACAGGCTATATTTATGGATCTCATGAATAGGGTCTTTAAATCCTACCTTAAGTTGTTTGTGGTGGTTTTTATTGATAATATCTTGATTTATTCCCATAATGAGGAGGATCAGATGGATCACTTGAGGGTGGTGTTGCAAATATTAAGGGAGGAGAGGTTTTATGCTAAATATGAAAAATGTGAGTTTTGGTTGAAAGAGGTTACTTTTCTAGGGCATGTGGTATCAGGTGATGGCATTAAGGTGGATCCTAAAAAGATGGAAGTGATTAGAAATTAGCCTAGATCTTTGACTCTATCAGACAATAGAATTTTCTTGGGTTTGGTGGGTTATTACCAGAGGTTTGTAAATAGTTTCTCCTCTATTGCTTCTCGTATGAGTAAGTTCACTCAAAAGAAGGCAAAATTCGTGTGGACCGATGAATATGAGAAGAGTTTCTAAACTTTGAAAGATAAGGTTATCTCACTCTTATCTTGTCTCTACTGGAAGTGTTGGAAGGATTTGTTGTATACTATGATGCCTCAAGAATTGGTTTAGGGTGTGTTTTGATACAAAGTGGTAAGGTGATAGCATATGCCTTTAGACAACTTAAGGTGCATCAGAAGAACTATCCCACCTACGATCTTAAATTTGCAATCGTGGAATTTGCTTTGAAAAATTGGCATCACTACTTGTATATGGTTCATGTTGATGTGTTTACTGACCACAAGAGTCTCCAATATGTGTTCACCCAAAAAGATCTTAACTTGAGACAAAGAAGGTGGTTAAAACTCCTTACAGATTATGATATGAGTGTGCATTATCACCTCGGCAAAGCTAATATTGTGATCGATGCTCTAAGTAGGGTGTCTATGGGTAGTCTAGCCCATGTTGATGATGGTGGCAAAGAGGTGGCTAGAGAGGTTCACTTGTTGGCTAGATTGCGGGTTAGGTTGGATGAAGTTTATAATGGTGGTGTAGTGGTTGTTGATGGTTGTAAGTCTTCCTTGATTGAGGAGGTGAAGGCAAAACAAGATCTTCACCTGCCTTGATATAGTTGAAGGCCTTAGTGAGAGATGATAAAGTGGAGGTTTTCTCCCAAGGGGGAGATGGTGCCCTTAGGTACCAAGGTAGACTGTGTGTGCCAAAGATGGATGATTTGAAATTATTGATCTTGAAGGAGGCCCATAATTCATACTATTCCATTCACTCTGGTTCTATGAAGATGTATAGAGACTTGATGGAAGTGTATTGATGGGGTGCTATGAAGAGAGACATTGGCAAGTTCATATCTGGATGTCACAATTGCCAATAAGTGAAGGCCGAAAATCAAAGGCCGGGTGGCCTAGCTCAAGACATAGAGATTCGTACTTGGAAATGGGAAGAAATCAACATGGATTCTGTGGTTGGGTTTCTTAAGACTAGGAAACATTTTAAGTGTATTTGGGTTGTTTTGGATAGAATGAGAAAGTTGGCTTCTTACTGGTCAAGACCACTTATGGTGCCAAAGATTATACCAAGTTGTATATATATGAGTTGATTATATTGCATGGGGTGCCTTTTCTATCATTTCGGATCGTGGTGCTCAATTCACTTCTTACTTTTGGAGGTCCTTCCAAAAAGTCTTGGTACCAAGGTTAAGCTTATCATGGTTTTTCACCCTCAAACGGATGGTCAAGACTAGAGGACTATCCAAACCCTTAAGGATATGCTTAGAGCTTGTATTTTAGAGTTTAAGGGTAGTTGGGATGAACATCTTCCACTCATTGATTTTACTTACAACAATAGCTACCACTCAAGCATTAGTATGACTGCTTTTGATGCTCTTTATGGTAGGTGTTGTAGGTCCCTAGTTGGGTGGTCTGAAGCGAGGGAAATGACTTTTCTAGATCTGGATTTGATCATGGAAACCTTGGAGAAGGTGAGGTTCTTAAGAGAAACAATTAAAAGAACCTAAAGTAGACAAAAGTCCTACTCTTATATGAGGAGAAAAGATTTTGAGTTTAAGGTTGGTGGTTGTGTTTACTTGAAAGTTTCAGCTATGAAGGGTGTGGTTAGATTTGGCAAAAATGGGAAATTGAGCCCAACGTTTGTGGGTCCTTATAAAGTTTTGAGGAGAGTTTGTAAGGTTGCATATGAGTTGGAGTTGCCTACTATAGTGCCCTTGGATGTTGTAGAAGATAATTTGACCTATGAAGAGGTCCTGACGGAGATTTTGGATGGATAAGTGAAGAGGCTGAGAAACAAAGATGTAGATTCTATTAAGGTCCTTTGGAGGAACCAACAAGTTGAAAGCGCTACATGTGAAACCGAGGCGGACATGAGAAAGTGATATCCTTATCCCTTCCACTTTACTCAAGTCAAAGGTACTAATTTAAGTCCCCTATATGATTTTGGGTCTTAAGTTTCAGCCCTTATGTCATTTTGCATGCATTCATGTTGATGTTGACTAGTCTTAGGTGATTTTGACATTCATGTTGAGATTTTTGAAAATGATGTTTAAATGCATTTGTTGCATTCATGTCGGGCTGAAATCTTCATGATTACTTCTCTTATGTATATTTCTTTGACATTCAGGGATGAATATTCTCAAGAAAGAGATATTGAAATGCCCAAAAATGTGCTTCGAAAATGCCTATAATCGTAATTTCCATATATCTCAAAATCCATGCGTGATATCAAAAGTTTGACTTCATATTCTCGATTAGAGGGCACAATTGAATGGAAAATGGATATAACCTCAATTTTAGAGGACCCATAATGAAAAATATTTTCCCAAAAATTTGATTTCCAGTGGCCATCCACGCGTTTGTCGGGACGTGCTAGGGGCATGGATCAGTGTTGAAGGACCCTTTGCGATGGGTCCGCGTCGTGGACCAGATGTAGACCAGTGTTAATTTTTCCTTCATTTTCTATTTCGACCCAAGGGAATTAGGGTAATAGCCCCATGCCCACTTATGCGTGAAACACCTATACTTAGCCGCTTTTCAACTCTACATCACTTAAGACCCTCTCAAAAACCCCTCCAAGACTTAAGAAAACATTTCATTCAAATATCAAGGGTTTCAAGCCTAACTTTGGGACTCAAGGATTCTCTTCAAGCTCCAAGTTCTGTTCAAGCTCATTTCAAGAAAACCCAAGTTTGAAGTATGTGGGTTTCATCCATTGGGTCCTTTCACCCATTGAGCCCAATCTTCCTTTTTTATGAAAATTTGCATGTTTTTATGTTGTACCATCTATGTTTATCTCTTATCATGAATTTTGATTATAAATTATGTTGGGGTTTTACAAATGTTTATTGATAATGCGTATTCATCTATTCCAAGCTTATACTATGAATTAGTTTTATCTATAGAGACTATGCATGTTTTGAGCTATGAAACTATGATCTATTATGAGATTTGATTATGGATTTCAAAGTATCTTACATAAGGGTTTTGCTATATGTTGGTGAGTTGATTTACAATGATTTCCACGTATTATTTCATTCTTGAATTGCATGATTTTGAACTAGCATTACACACCCACCAAGTGTTTGATAAAATGATTTGACAAGGATTCTCAAGTTATTGATGAACTACTACATGGTTTATAAGTCAAATGAATTTATGTTGATTGTGGGATTATACGTTTGCATTGAATTCATGAAAAGTATCTATAGTGTTGCAAGTAGACCACACCTTGTTGGGGGTGACATGCTCAATCACCTTGTTGAGGGGGCGACATATCTCAACCACTTTGTTAGGGGGTGACATGCCTATAGCATCATGTTGAGGGGTGGATACCTCGACTACCTTATTTGGGGGTGACATGCCCATACCACCATGTTGAGGGGTGGATACCTCAGCCACCTTGTTGGGGGCTGACATGCCCATACCACCATGTTGAGCGGTGGATACCTCAACCACCTTGTTGGGGGGTCACATGCCCTTACCATTATGTTGAAGAGTGGATACCTCAATCACCTTCGTAGGGGGTGACATGCCTTGGATTCCATGTAGTAGTTGCTTAGTCTATGATGATTATGGTCTCTTCCTACACACATATTATTTTCTTTACAAGTTATATGACTTACAAGCGTATTTTACTTCAAGCATTGATCATGCATGCCATATTGATACTATATTTATCCATTGCTTATGATTATGCATTTTGACTATGTTTGCTTATGTCTTGTTGCATTGCATCCTACATACATAGTACATTCAATCGTTCTAACATATACTCTATGCCTATATGATGTTACCATGTAGGACTGAAGCACCTCTCAATCATCCTCTACATGGCTAGTATTATCATCTGGGATGATAAGCTATAGTGAGTCTTCAAGTCCGGGGACACTAGCTATGCTACTCCTACTATTTGATAAACACTTGCTACTATGAGCGTGAGCCCGAAAAGTGTCTTGTCTATGTTAGAGGTGTTGTTGGAATGATTGATGTACTTATGCTATGAGTTTGACTCTTGAATTTTTATGAGTATCAAAGACTTTCCTTAGTCCTGTTTCCATTGTTTATATCTCTTTTTGTTGTTATTTTACTTCTGCGGCCATGGATATGTTATTTATATACTAAGAGGCTTGTTTGGGGCTCCTTTGGGTTCCCTATTCGCCGTGTCACGTCTACACCCTAGGCTTGGGTCGTCACAATTACATTATCATCCATATTAATATACTTCATTGTGCAAGTTTTTTTAGGTTTGAACTTATCATTTGATCAACTCAGTTCATGTGTTTCATTGAACCAATTTTATGATAAATAAAGACCAAAACCAATTTTCACCATACATTGGATGTATGGAATAGTATGAACAAAGTCAGAGGTAACGAATTGGGAGTTAGACAAAGGTGGACATGCCACAAGAATATTATAGGTTTTGAGCAAGATGAATATCTTGGATGTACGTAATATGTCAAATCTAAAGAGCTACACCACCAAACAATCAAAAACAACAAAAGCTAGAAACTAAATTGGAATTTTTAAGAGAAAGGAAAAAGTTCGTAGAATGGATAATGTTGTATATTTTATATTTAAACTTATTGAAAAGTGATATTTAGAAAGAAATGGATTGTATTTTGAGATCCAGTTCAATTTATCAATCAAATATTTCAAAATCTAGTTGATCAAAGATTGGTCATATATTATCTTGTAATGATTCTGAAGGACATTTTTGGCATTTTCAAATGAATAACCACTTTACCCCTTTCATATTTTCACCAAGTCTTATTTGATTAGTTTTAAAAGTTAGTTTTTTGAAAATTGGGTGGAAAATAGAGTTTTTGCAAAAATAATTGAGTTTTGAAGACTTAAGTTGCTTAATTTGGAAATCTGAGTCTTTGAATGGAACTTCCTAGATTTCACCATCTTCAAAATGTGGATACTGCTCTAGGGGAGTTGTCAGAATAAGGTTTTGAGTTGCTATATCGATTTTAGGTCCAAAGTTGAAAATTCAGTTGAATCTTAAAGAAAGTTTGACTTTGGTGAACGTTTTGAGTTTGGGTTCTTGGATTGGATTTCGGATAGCTCCTTTAGTTTTCAGAGGTAATTTCATCTCTAAAATGAGCTCTGGTATAATTTATTTATATTTCAATATCATCTTAATATTTCTAGTGCCTAAGGTGTCCTATTTTCGGATTTCAGGTCAAAGAGACCTATTCAATTTCTGATAATTTTATTGAGTCTAAAACATCGAATTTTTTGGGGATGCATATCTGGTTTGTGTTCAAGGGCATTCGAACTAATCTCGAGGGTTGATTCAATGATTTTCTTGTTGATTAATATTTGTAGTTGATATCTAGTGTTGGCATCGCTTAAGAAGGTCGCTTAACCGACCACTACAAAATTGAGATCCCATCATTAAAATGAAGGACCTATTCAATACGGTGTTCACGAAAACAACACATAGCTTGCAAAAGCGAAGGGTCGCTAAAGTGGACATTCAGTTGCTAAAGCAGAGCCAACCTTTTTAAAGGTGTTGCTTAAGTGACTCTTGGTCACTTTTGCGGTAGTTGAGTTGATCTTCTTAAATTTTTGTCAGGAACTAAACCTCATTTCCCATTTTTTATCTTAGGGAGCCATGGTAGGTGATTCTTGAAGTGTTTCTCAAGTGGAATTTATTGGGCCTTTTAATTTGAACTAAAATCTTCATTACCTATTGATTATTTCTTGTTTTTAAAAGTAGATTAAGGATTTTTAATTGAAAATTTGAGGGCTTTGTTTATGAACTTAAGTTTTACGAAAATGACCATATGAGTTGATTTAAACACTGTTTTTTGGACGGTTTTCTCTTGTAGTTTCTAATGACTTAAAAAACATTTTTATGCAGAAAATTTTAGATTTCAACCTCATTTTCTTATATAGGATTTTTGACCTATTTTCCCCTTTTCACCAAATTTCATTGCTTTGAAATTGTTAGAATTTGAATTTGATTGTGAATTACTATTTGAATAAATTGTGGTATTTCAGAATCAGAAGGGGAAAGATCAATTGTTGGATTGATTTCTTGATTTTAACCTTCTTGAGTTTATTTTAACTTTGTATTTCCCTTCTTTATTTGTTGGAAGTAATACGGATTCGGAATGGATGAAATATTCATGAAATGGAATAATATATGTAATGGGCTAGTGAAATGACTATATTGTAGAATGTAATTACTTGCCTCATAATTTAGTATATAATTAATGATGTTATTTTTAATATTGTGAACTATTGATTTATGATTTTGATCTTTATGTTGAAATAATTCATTTATCATGTGATCTTTGTGATTAAAGTAGTGAATTGCTAATGTGACTCAAGTGTTGAGTAATGATAAATGTTAATGATTGAAGTGATTATTATGGTGTGATGTATGTTATATTCATACTGGTGTTGTACGATCATGACATTATGATGAAAATTGTTGAAAGAATAATAGTGAAAATACTGACTCAATTATGAGTAGTTTTGAACAATGATGACAATGTGACTATTGAGAATCTGAGAACTGATGAAAATTTACTATCGAATGATTCACTTGATGATAATTTTATAATTAAAAGAATGATGAGATTGATTACTTGATTGTTAAACATATGAATTGTGTAGACTCTTTGCATACTCTCATGGTTATTTGAAAGTAATTATTGTGTCAAAGTGAAACATTGATTGAGTCTCACTATTGATGAAAATCCAATAGGAGATAGTTCAAGCTAAATTGAGTGTGAGATTGATGTTTGTGTCTGAGTTCTTTACTAGATAATGATGATTGTTGAGGTCTCTTATAGCGGCTGAGCTCCTTTTCTACGAGTATTATTATGGCTGAGTTCTCTTTTGGGGAGTATGATTATGTCCAAGTTCTCTATCGACAATTATAATTATGGCTGAGGTCTCTTCCGATGAGTGCGATCATTCCTAAGATCTTTCTGGTGACAAAGATCTCTTCCAATGATAATGATTGATACATGGTCCTTATGTGCTCCCTATGGTTTGAGGGTTGATTCTATAAGTGTATATGTATCGTAGGAAAGATATGCATCATAATTACTTGACGTTGCATTGTATCATTTGTACTTCATTGCATCCCATTTCATTTCGTCAATTGCTTTAATGTGAATATCTATATAGTGTGGTATGATGGTTACTTTTGTACTTATAAATTATTGAAAACTATCTATTCATATGGTATATACATGTATTATGAATATTTGTATGGTGTATGCTAGCTTTCATGAGTACAGGTTGTCGGTTTGGAGGTTAGATTGGAGTGGAAGGAGTATGTGTGTTCCTTATTCTTTACCTGTCTTTAGATCTTCTTGCTAGGTATCGTGTAGGTTGCTACTCACCCTTGCTTCTCCACTTATATCTAAGTTGTGATTCTAATTTCGATTGACCTTTTTTTTCATTTTGAATCAAGCTTTGAGAGAGTCTGAGAGGTAGCAGTGTAAGGAGCCTCGATTGATTCTATTGATTTGAGCGGCGAATGTGGAACCCGAATGTGCAATGATATGCTATAAGGCTTGTTTGTGTTTCAATGGTTATTCTATTGATTTGAACTTATATTGTCACGACCCAAGCCTAAGGCCTAGACTAGACCGGCAAATGGGGGAACCTGAAGGAACCCCAAATAAGCCTCATAGCATGTCATTGTACATCCTTGGTCGCAGAAACAATAGAATACAACAAGAAATAGTAAATTGGGATAACCGGAGGGAACACTATCATATCATGAACAACAAGAGTGGATAGAGTCAAAGCTCATAGCATGTCCAACAACACCCCTACTATATAGATAAGAGTGGGGGCCAAGACAAAGAAACCGAGCTCACCTTCATAGTCAATACATAAGTCAAAGAGAGAAAGTCTTAATACATAGCAAGAGATCATAAGTAACGTCCCCGGAATGGAGTACTCACCAACAAGTTTGATAGAAGTCGTACTAACCACGTGGAGGAGGAGGATGATTAAGCGGTGCTCCAGTTCCTACATGGTGACAACACATAGGCGTCAAGAAATAAGCGAACCCGTCCTAAGAGGGATTAAGTTGTTACTCTCTACAACTCCGTGGGCGTGAATGGGAATATGTTTACGAGACTTAGAGTTTTTTTTAGAGTATGTATTAGTATATTTGAATGTACTAAGTATGTAGGATGCAATGCAATAAGAGATAGGCATCATAGTCAAAATGCGTAGAGATAGACAATAGCTAGCATAATAACAATACGACATGTATGATTAGTGCTTAAGTAAAACATGCTTACGTAGGACATAACATATGTGTAAGAAGAGACCATTAACTATTTGTTGATCATCATAGCCTACCACCCTTGGTGATTGAGGTACAAACCGCATCAACAGTTGGTGTATCATTGCACCCTACCACCCTTGGTGCTAGAGTTTAAAACCCCAAATAGGTTGATGGGTACAAAACCCCAACAAGGTTAGTGGATCCTCACACCTTAGCACCCTTGGTGATGGAGTACAAACCCCTGATAGGTTGATGGGTACAAACCCCCAACAAGGTTACTCGATGCACAACCCCTGGGTAGGGCATGGTCATATTCCAACACAATATAGAGAGCACCATATACATGCTTTCATTTCATCATCATATCATCATAATATCATTATCATATAGTTATTCAACTTATAAGACATGCATTGGACTTTCAATTCCTCAAGAAACCATAACCAGACATTTTATCAAACACTTAGAGGTTGTGTAGTGCTAGTGTAAAACCATGCAATTCTAGAGTGAAATCATGGTAAAAAATTCAATGTAAAACCTTAAATAGGTACTTGTAACACCCTTAAGAGATTTACATCGAAACCCTTCATCAAATCTTACAATAGACCTCGATTTCATAACCCAAAACATAGCAAAACAGTCACAATTTAATGAGCTTCAACATAGTGTGTAGTGATTTTCATAATAACATAGACCAAATTGTTAATCAACTTTAAATCATGAAAATTAAAGTAAATGGAAGCTTAGGTATCATGGCTGAAAGGAACCCATGAAAGAAATCCACAAACCTTAGCTTTGGAGATGATCTTGATGAAGATTGGAGGAGACTTGAAGCTTGAGAGGAAATTCTTAGATTCGGAGAGGATTTTGAGACTTCAGTTTAGGAGTAAAATATTGGCTAAGTATTTTAATGAGTATTGGGGAATGTTTAGAATGATATGAGGGTGGAAAATAGTTAAGGATAGGCATTTTCACACTTGGAAACACTTAGTCTCAAGACTTAAAAGTCTTGGACTAAAGTCAAAAGCTAGCCAAAATTTACACTAGTGCACGCCCTTAGACCCGTTTTCCACTGAACAAGAATATGAAGTTGTATTTTCACTATCGTGCATGGATTTTGAGATATATGGAAATTACACTTTCAGGCACTTTTTTCGGGTTGTTACAATATCTCCCCCTTGGGAACATTCATCCCCAAATGTTAAAGAGACGTACATGCGAGACACAAATATAACAATTTTAGCCCACATAGTAATGCAACAATACACTTAAACATCATTTCAAAATCTTATCATAAGTGTAAAATCATCATGAACTTAGTTATTTTAAATATGAACATATGCAACGACATGAGGGCTGAACTTAAGAATTGAGATCATTCAAAGGGCCTAGATTAATACCTTAGGCTTGACTTGAGTGGAAAAGGTATGGATATTGCTTTTGCATATCCGCTTTGGCCTCCTAAGTAGCACTTTCAACTTGTTGGTTCCTCTAAAGGACCTTGATGGAAGCGACCTCTTTGTTTCTCAATCTCTTCACTTGCCTATCCAAGATCAGAACCGGAACCTCTTCATAGGTCAAATTCTTTAAGAACACCTACAACATGAAGAGGCACAATGGTATTCGATTCACCCATACATTTCCTCAACATGGACACATGAAACACCGGATGAACTAAATCCATTTCTCTAAGAATTTCTTTCTCATATGCTACCTTGCCAACCCTTCTCATCACCCTATTAAGGCCCACATATCTTGGGCTCAATTTGCCTTTTTACCAAAACAGACCATACCCTTCATGGGTGAAACCTTCAAGTAGACTCAATCACCCACCTTAAACTCAAGATCCCTTCTCCTCACTTTGATATAAGACTTTTGACGACTTTGGGCTGTCTTCAACCTTTCTATAATCATTCTGACCTTCTCAAGATCCTCCATAACTAGATCTGGTCCTAGAAAAGATACCTTACCAACCTCAAACCAACCAACCGATGATCTATAATGTCTGCCATAGAAGCCTCAAATGGAGCCATACCGATACTAGAATGATAGCTATTGTTGTAGACAAACTAAATCAATGGAAGACGGTCACCCCAACTAGCTTTAAGCTCTAACACACATGCTCTAAGCATATACTCAAGGTTTTGGATGGTCCTCTCCACTTGGCCATCCATTTCAGGATAGAAGGTCATGGAAAGCTTAACTCTAGTACCGAAACCCCTTTGGAAGGACCTCCAAAAGTGTGAAGTGAATTGTGCTCCACGATCCGATATAATGGACAAAAGAACCCCATGCAACCTTACCAAGTCATGAATGTACAACCTTACATAATCTTTAGCCTCATATATGGTCTGAACTAGTAAAAAGTGAGACAATTTTGTCATCCTATCAACCATAACCCAAATGGAATCAAAACCCTTTCTAGTCTTAGGCAACCCAACCACAAAATCCAGATTAATCACCTCCCACTTCAAAGTAGGAATCTCAATGTCTTGGGTTAGGCCGCCCAGCCTTTGATGTTTGGCTTTGACTTGTTGACAATTATGACAATTGGAAACAAATTTAGCAATGTCCCTCTTCATCCCCTGCACCAATACACATCCCTCAAGTCTCTATACATTTTGGTGGAACCGGGGTGGATAGCATAAGAAGAGTTATAGGCCTCATCAAGGATCTTTTCTATATAACCATCAACACACGGTACACACAACCTACCTTGGTACCTAAGGGCACAATCTCTCCGTTGAGAGAAAACGTCCACCTTGCCCTCCTTCACCAAGGCCTTCAATTCTAACAAGGACGGATCGAGAACTTGTTTTGCTATCACCTCATCAACCAAGGAAGACCTGGAACCATCAACAACAACAATACCCGCATTAGCAACCTCTTCCAACCTAACTCCCAATCTAGCAAATTGATGCACCTCCCTAGCTATCTCCTTATCACCACTATCAACATGTGCAGGCTACCCATAGACACCCTACTCAAAGCATCCGTCACCATATTTACCTTACCAAGATGATAATGCACACTCACATCATAGTCCTTAAGAAGTTCTAACCATCTCCTTTTCTTCAAGTTAAGATCCTTTTGAGTGAAGACATATTGTAGGGTCTTACGATTGGTGAACACATCAAGATGCACACCATACAAGGAATGATGCCAAATCTTTAAAGCAAACACAACGACGACTAACTCAAGATCATGGATAGGGTAGTTCTTTTCATACACTTTGAGTTGTCTAGAAGCATAGGATATAACCTTACCATTTTGCATCAACATGCAACCCAAACCAATCTGAGATTCATCACGATGCACAAGAGATCCCTCAAGCCCATCCGGTAGTGACAATATAGGAGCGGACACGAGTTTATCTTTCAAAGTTTGGAAGCTCCTCTCACATTCATCGGTCTACACAAACTTAACCTTCTTTTGAGTCAATTTTGTCATAGGGGAAGCAATAGAAGAGTACCCATTCACAAACCTCCAATAATAGCCCGCTAAGCATAAGAAGCTCTTAACGTCCGACTGGGTCTATAGTCTAGGATAATTTCTAATCACATCAGTCTTTTTAGAATCCACCTAAATACCATCACTCGACACCACATGACCTAGGAAGGTAACCTCCCTCAATAAAAATTCACAGTTTTCATATTTAGATATAATTTCTTCTCCCTTAATCTCTATAACACAACCCTCAAATGAGTCCTATGCTACCCTCACCATGAGAATAGATCAAAATGCTATCAATGAAGACCACAACAAAGGAATCTAGGTAGGGTTTGAAGACCCTATTCATTAGGTCTATAAAGATGGCCGGAGCATTGGTCAACCCAAAAAACATCACCACAAATTCATTATTCCCATACCTAGTCCGGGAGGCCATCTTGGGAATATCACACTCCTTCACTTTCACTTGATGATACTCGGACCGAAGATCAATCTTAGAGAAATGGATAGACCCTTGCAATTGGTCAAATAGATCATTAATCCTTGGAAAAGGATACATGTTCTTGATGGTGACCTTATTGAGTTGATGGTAGTCAATACACATCCTAAGGGACCCATCATTCTTTCTCACAAACAACACCAGGACACCCCAAGGTCATTGGCTAGGCCTAATAAATCCCTTCTCCAACAAGTCCCTCAATTGTTCTTTTAACTCCTTCAACTCCACCGGGGCCATACGGTAAGGGGGAATAAAAATGGGTTGAGTACCGGGGAGGAGGTCTATGCCAAAGTCTATTTCCCTTTTGGGAGAAATATCGGAAAGGTCATTTGGGTGGACATCAAGAAACTCATTTACAACCAGAATAGACTCTGTAGGAAGGACTTTTGACTCCATATCCCTAACCCTCACAAGATTGTAAAGATACCCCTTAGAGATCAACTTCTGGGCTTTAATGCAAGAGATGAATCTACACTTGACCAACATATCTTGACTGTCCCACTCAAGGATGGGTTCATTTAGAAACTGGAATTTGACCATACAGGTTCTACAATCAATAGAAGCGAAGTATGAATGCAACCAGTCCATCCCATGAATAATATCAAAGTCAACCATGTCTAACTCAACAACATCACAAGGCAATATTTTATGCAAGATGCAAATAGGACAACTTCTATAAATGTTTCTAGCAACAATAGATGCACCAATAGGAGTAGACACCTCATATGACTCATGCAACAACTCTGGGTCAATATGGAAATTTTTGGCAACAGAGGTGGTAACAAAAGAAAGAGTGGCTCCCAGATCAATCAATGCATATACATCAAAGTCAAGGTTCTTCAACATACCGGTGACAAAATCAGGGACTTTATCAACCCCTTGCCTTCCATGCTTAGCATAAAATCGATTGTGCCTTGGGCCACCATCTTGTTGGCCACCTCTCCCCAAAGGAACCACATTATCACCTTGTGGACAAATCTCTTTGCCTTTGTTGTGATCTCGAGGACAATCCACCTTTTTGTGACCCACTTCCCCACAACCAAAGCAGACATTAGTATCTCTCAAGCATGGGCCTCTATGAACCTTACCACACCTAGGACACACCTCATTAGGAACCACAAAACGAGCACCTTGGGGCCTTAGAAAGTCATTGGAAAATCCCCTATTAGAAGCATGAGAGGACCTTGGCCTTGGTGGATCTGAGCACCCTTTTGGAATTTACCCTCGAAATGGGCCCTCTTGGCCTCATGACCTTCCTCTTCCTCAATTTCTCCCCTTCCAATTGCTCGGCAACAGTCATCAAACATGAAAAGTCCATGTTACTAATCAACATGGCGGACTGGCACTCTTCAATAACCAAGTCAAACACACCCATCAAAAATTTGTTCATCCTAGATTTCAAGTCGGCCACCAAATGTGGAGCATATTTCAAAAGTTGGGTAAACTTGAGAGCATACTCCCTCACACTCTTAGAGCCTTGTCTCAGATTCATAAATTCTACCAACTTAGCTTCCCTATGTTCAATAGGGAAGAACTGATTAAGGAAGGCCATCTTGAACTTCTCCCAAAGTACCACATAGTTGACTCCCTTTTCCTCCTTCCATAGGTTGTACCATATTTGTGGTATACTCTTGAGTTGGTAGGCCACCAACTCCACCTTATCCTCCATCCTCACGCCCATGATGGATAAAATTTTGTAGGCCTCATTAATGAACTTTTGAGGGTCCTTGCTTACCTTTGACCCATGGAATTCCGAGGGATTCATTCTCATGAAGTCTCTTACCTGTGAAGCCAGTGTAGGAGCATGAGGGGCTTGGGCCCTTTGATTGGCTTGATTAGACACCACTTGAGCAAGAAAGGTGAGAACATCCCTAAGCTCTCTATTAATCAGTTTCTCCTCAGGCGTGCGGGCTTGTCTTCCCCTCTTATTAGGCATAATCTAGCATAACAAAGAACAATTATTAGGGAAAAAGCTTACTTCAACTCTATAGCATGACTTAGAACATGAAGAAGGGAAACATCTCCTAGAATGTCTCGTAGCCCCTTACTCATAGTTGTGGTGGACAACACAACCATGAATAAGACTCTAATCAATGCAGTGTATTAGACTCCGAGGATCTAACAACCTAGTGCTCTGATACCACCTTTTTCATGCCCTAAACCTAGGGCCTAGGCTTGACCGACAAATGGGGTACCTGAAGGAACCCCAAACAAGCCTCGTAGCATGCCATTGCACATCTTTGTTCACAAAAACAATAGAATGCAATAAGAAATAGAAAATTGAGACAAAAGGGGTTAAGGGAACACTTTCATATCATGAACAACAAGAGTCAATAGAGTCAAAGCTCATAGCATAGATATATAACATGTCCAACAACACCTCTACTACATAGATAAGAGCGGGGGCCATGACAAAGCAACTAGGCTCACCCTCATAGTCAATACATAAGTCAAAGAGAGAAAGTCTTAATACATAGCAAGAGATTATAAATAACGTCCCTGGAATGGAGGACTCACCAACAAGTTTAATAGAAGTTGTACTAGCCACGTGGAGGAGGAGGATGATCAAGTGGTGTTGTGGTTCCTACATGGTGACATCATGTAGGCATAGAGTATGCATTAGTACATTTGAATGTACTAAGCATGTAGAATGCAATGCAATAAGAGATAGACATCATAGTCAAAATTCATAGAGATAGACAATAGCTAGCATAATAACAATATGATATGTATGATTAGTGCTTAAGTAAAACATGCTTACGTAGGACATAACGTATGTGTAAGAAGAGACCATTAACTTTTGGTGGATAGTCACACCTTACAACCCTTGGTGATTGAAGTACAAACCCCATCAATAGGTTGGTGAATAATTGCACCCTACCACCCTTGGTGCCGAAGTACAAACCCCCCGATAGGTTGATGGGTACAAACCCCCAACAATATTGGTGGATCGTCGCACCCTACCACCCTTGGTTCTGGAGTACAAACCCCCCGATAGGTTGATGGGTGCAATCCCCCAACATGATTACCCAACACACAATCTCGGGGTAGGGCATGGTCACATTCCAACACTATATAGAGAGCACTATATACATGCATTCATTTCATCATCATATATTCATCATATCATCATTATATTATCATCATATTGTCATTAAACTTATAAGACATGGATTGGACATTCAATTCCACAAGAAAACATAATCCGGTATTTTATCAAACACTTAGAGGGTGTGTACTTTTAGTGTAAAGCCATGCAATTCAAGAGTGAAATCATGCTATAAAATTCAATGTAAAATCTTCAATAGATACTTAGTAAAACCATCAAGCAATTTACATCAAAACCCTTCATCAAATCTTATAATAGACCTTGGTATCATAACCCAAAACATTGCAAAACAGTCACAATTTCATGAGCTTCAACATAGTGTGCAGTGATTTTTATTATAAGATAGACCTAATTGTAAATCAACTTTAAATCATGTAAATTAAAGTAAAAGGAAGCTTGGGTATCATCGGTGAAAGAAACCCGTGAAAGAAACCCACATACCTTAGCTTTGGAGATGATCTAGATGAAGATTGGAGGAGACTTGAAGCTTGAGAGGAAATCCTTAGATTCTGAGAGGGTTTTGAGTCTTGAGTTTAGGACTAAAATATTGTCTAAATGTTTGAATGAGGGTTGGGGGAATGTTTTGAATGATATGAAGGTGCAAATGGTTAAGTATAGGTATTTTCATGTTTGGGAACACTTAGTTCCAAGAATTAAAAGTCTTGGACCTAAGTGAAAAACATGCCAAAATTTACACTAGTGCGTGCCCCTGATATGAAGAGCTTCCTGGAACTTGTTTTTTGAAAAATGAAAAATTCTAATGGTTTGATCTTAAATCAGGGTGATACCTATTTCCCACTCAAAATGATCCCATGAACAAGAATATGAATTCTGATTTTTGGTATGGTGTATGAATTTTGAGATATATGAAATTTTTTGGCTCTTCTGAGGCACATTTTCTGGCACTTTTTTTGGGGTCTTACATATGTATGGTAACCTTGGGCAATTTGTGACTCATTGTGACTATTGGGATGGTTATTGGTTGAATAAGTTGTGAGTTATGTGGATTTTATGTTAGCGGGAAGTAATAACTATAAAAATAAGTTTTCTATTAGAATCTTAGAAAATTGCCTCAAATGAGATTCATGTGATTAAATTAGTTTCGGAGCAGTTGAATCAAGCTAAGAAATGGTTGGTCCAAAGTTTGGGGGTCCTATTGTGAATCTGAGTCAAAAGTTGCACAATAAGTTCAACCGAAAGCTAAAAAGTGCTTATCTATATAAACTAAACTAACTGTGCTCAGAATCGAAATCTGATGGCATGGTAAGCTCTTAAAAGTCGAAAATAGCCCAAAATGGCTATTTTTTAGATGGTGGAGTCCTACAGCTGCGTTTTGACCCCCGCAATTTCTTTAGCTAAAATTAACCGAAAAGAACTAGCATCCTCATTTTTCGTAGGATGATCCATTGGAAATTCTGAGAACACCATTGGAGCGGAAACATCAAAGTCCGAAGAGTTACACTATTTATTTGTATTAAACAAACATTTGACGACCTAGGAATTCCCCAGAGAAGTTTTTGGAAAAGTTGGTGTCACATAGCGACATGCACCTCCGTGTGCACACCCAAATGCCCACATCCATGCACATGGCACAGGCCCGATGCCTGCGCCCATGCCTGCACACCCACGGTCATGCACCTATGGCATGGGCAGTGTGGCCAGCTTATAAAAGGCTGTTCGTGAGGTAGCCTTGATAGAGAATTTCATCCGAGCATAATTTCTGATTCTTAACTTTGATTTTAGCGATTCAAGTTTTTCATGAGAAATGCCATGCAGTTGTCAGATTCCAGTTTTATTGCATAGTATAAGGTAAACAAATTCCCATTTTTCACTAATTATGCATTGGAAATCTGTGAAAATTTTACCTTGCAATATCTCGGTAAATTCTCAACGGAATTTAGTAAAATTTAGGTCTAAGTTGTTCTATCTTCCTATAGGAACACTACTGAATGTTTGCATTCTGATAATTTGGTTGTTTTTTAGTAAATCTGACTGAGGAAGTTTTATAAGAAATATTTTTCAGTAAAGAATATACTTTTATTTTGAGTCATTTCTCGGCCTTCTAAGACCCGTTTCAGCTGAAGTTCTGGCTATAGAGTTGCGGTGATGTAGGGATTGTTTTACAGGGATTTATTTGATTTTTCAAGTGTGGGTTCTATTTTTCCCTATTGATGTAATTTTTCCCATTTTTTGAGATTTTATAGTCGAATCGTCCATGTTAACCCTGTGATTCATGTTTTGCTAGCTGAGCAGCATCTAGAGGCTATCAAGAAGGGAAAAGCTTGAGCAAATTGTATAGGAGCTCGAGGAATTGCCTTCTATGTAGGATAGGCTTATTTAACCCTTAGATTGGCTGAAATGTATTAGTGTGCTTTATATGAACTAATTTTGCTAGGTATGAGTTATTTATGGTTGGTTATAGTAAATATGTGTTATAAATATGATGACGTGGGATACAAAATGTTGTATAAAGGACTGTATTAGCTGTAGCTACTGTATTAGCTGAGTTTTGACTATTTCAGACTATGACAGGGATTGGTAAAGGCTAGATATGAGCTGATGTCGTGCAACAAATATGTATGTTTGAGCTTAATTCTTATTTGTATATGCAGCCTGATACTATTGCGTACGATGGCCTGTGGGGTGGATAGTTTACTATGAGCTGCATAGTTGATGGATGTGAGTATCTATAATCATTCAAGTACTTGTGGCTGCCTAAATTATGGTTTAATTTCCCTTGGTTAGATATGATTCTATATTGCTGTGTGACGTATATGCTTCTGTATACCGCTATTAACCATTGTAAACTTATTATACTTTCAGGTAAATTGGGGAAATATGCTATATTTTGGGAAATATTGTGAGTGCTTCTGATTGAGTTATATGACTCTTGATATAAGATACGATACTACTGAACCTTTGGTGGGATAGAAATGGGGATATGACCCTGTCAAGGAAATGCATGCCCTAGGATTGATACATATATCTACTTCGATACTTGTTTACCTATGTGGGTGGCCTGGTACTTCTGATGTTATGTAATATTTGAGAGGCTGGTTCTCAATTATACTCCAGGCTACACCTTGAGATTCTATGGTTATACTTTGGACTCTGTATTCCTGATTCTCTAGTGACTAAATTGTGATCTCGATCATGAGATAAATGCTATACCCAAGGTTTTACATGTGTTGTGTTTTATTGGTTCGGGTATTTTTTGTATTTATCAGCTGGGCTCTGCCATTCTATCTTGGGTGTTTTTTATAATTGTTAGTTGGGTTATATATTATTGTTCGGAATTCCTAGATATACTTATCAGTGGAATGTTCATCATTGTATTGGGTTTTGGTTCTACTTTGGAGATACATGTTCCACCCTTAGGGGACCAGTTAGGTTGTCTAATATTGTTCAGCATATCAGTTGCACTTATCAATTTGGATTGTCTATGGTTATTATAAATATCTGTAGTGTCTTAAGTTGGGATGAACCTATTGACAGCTAGACACGATCATATATGACTTCTATTTCTACATATATCTATCTAATTGCTTGTGTGCCTGTTGGGTCATCGAATATAGGGAAACATGTTATATTATGCGATCTGGTTATGTGTTATACTTCCAACTATGTGTTGAAGGTACAGTCTGCCTTCATACCCGATGTCCAACTCGGGGTACTGCACACCTTGATGCCCAGTCATGGGTATAATTCGAGCTCATCACACCCTGATTTCTAGCCCAGGGTATTGTCCAAGTTCCTTAAACCCCAATGTCTAGCTCGGGGAACTACATGCTCATGTGCTGTCAACATACAATACATTTGATGCCTAAAACAAGGGAATTTGCAAGTTCTTAATGCGAATTTTTATGGTTTTTTGTATTTTCGTGTTTGTTGTGCAAGGTTGGCATGATTTTGGGAGAAAATGGCAGATTTTGCTAATGTACATGACATACGAGCCACCCTACGAGTCATAGCCCTAGCTTTAAATCATAAGGTGCCCTTGTAGAATAAAACAATGAGCAAAATTAAGAAGCTGCAAGTGATGGTCAGCCATACAAGACCACCCTACGATTCGAAGGTCTCATTATGACTCATATTGGTGGGGTTTGTAGCAAGGAGCAGTGAGCCAAAAGTTTGGACCAAGAACTGAAGGCCTCGACTATGAGAGGAGCATATGAGTCATAGCTCAAGCAATGACTCATAATAATAGGTCATAGTAGTCAAGTCCATAATGCCAAGTGTTGACTACGAGTCCCCGCTTATAACTCTTAGGCCACCCTACGAGCTGTACCTACGTGACGTACTTGTTGCAAGCTATCTTTTCTATTTAATTTTTAGGGTGAATTTGTCAATAGTATAAATACTTAATGATAGGGTTTTAGACGGAGACTTCAGACTTTGAATCTTAGATTCCACACTTTGAATATTCTTTCTAGAATATTTCTAGGGTTTAGTGTAGATTTCAATTTTTAATTTGAAGACCCACTTTGGGAGTTTGGAAAATCACATTTTCCTTTAGTCAAAGCTTGTGGTTTCCAACTTGAAGGTTTTCTTCTTCTTCATTGTTTGGGTAAACTCTCAACCATGTCTCTTAGATTTATTGTTGTTGATTTTACCTTAACTATGAGTAACTAAGCACCCACAACTTAGGGTTGTGGGAACCATGAGTAGTTGACTTGAAATAACCTAGACTTTGTGCATTTCTTTGATTAGGGTTTTGCATATATTATTTATTTCCCTTTGCTTTGCTTGTTGTTTGGTGGTGGACAACAATAAACCTTGCCTACTATACCAATCCCGACCAAGGTAGTGACAAATAGGAAAAGGGAAGTAAATGACAGGATTCGATTGATGTGTTCTCATCTAATCAACCAAAGCTGACCAAGGGGAGGTTGATTGGGACAATGGGTATTGGTTTGTTGGCACACCATGGTTGCCAACCAAACGCCATGGTGAAATTTGACCTTCACCCTCATAAGAGGGATGGAAGAACCAAAGTTACCGTTCTGCATGTGAATTCCCAATTAGGGTTATGTTGTCTAGGGTAATTGAGTCAATGAATCATGGGAACACAATTCCTAAGTTGTCCCTTAATTTGATTGTCTTCTTGCATACTTGTGTAGTGTTTATTTTTATTCTTCATTTTGAATCTCAGCCACCCCCCTCCCCCGCCCATTTCAAAGAATATAATGATGATACTTGAAATGATTGTTAGTGGATCAACTTAGTCAAGCCCTTTATTCCCTGTGGATTTGACCCTAACCTTTGGCTAGGTTTGTTGCTGACTATGACTGCTTTGTTATTGGATCGTGAACATCAAAAATTATGGTGCCATTGCCGGGGAATATGGCTAGGTCATGACTTGATTTCACTAGTAGTTAATTCAAGTGTCAATTTCTAGATTCTCTTGTATTTTATTTTTATTTTTTATTTTTGTTGTTTAGTTTTATTTGAAGGGTGTACTAGGTTATATGCCCAATACAAGGAGCTAGGGCAATCCCTTAGCTCCGATCAATTTGGGGATCCATTGAATCACTACAAGAATGGCTTATGTGAATGAAGATATTGCCGTTGAGGAAGAAATAAATATGAATAATGATGATATCGGAAGATAAGAGAATCCACCATCAAGGATTAATAGGCCTGAACTTAGGGATTTCAACGAAAACGCTTATGGTTGGAATCAATATCGCTTGAACCCTATGGCTATGGACGTTAGTGGTGCTATAGTGTTACCACCATTACCGACAGATGCGAAGGTCTCTGTGTCGAGTGAATTACTTCAAATGCTCTAAAATTGTGGTTTGTTCACACGGTTACCTTCAAAGGATCCCCATCGTCATCTCCATAATGTCGTCTTTGTCTGCAAAAGTGTCATGGGGAAACAAAATCTATTTTTGGTTGAAGTTGGTTTACAAGTGTTCCCATTGTCACCGACTAGTAATGCAGCTGTGTGGTTGTCTGAGCTTTCTCCATGTACAATAACAATCTGGGCAGAGCTTCAGAGTGTGTTTCTAGAGAGCTATTTTCCAAGATCAAAGAAGCTTAATCTCAAAGACCAAATAAACAACTTTGAGCAATTGCCCAGTGACTCTATTAGTACTACACAGGAAAGGTTCACCAAATTTTTGCGAATGGTTCCTGATCACAAGATTATTGATGATGCCTTGGTTGAGATTTTTTGTCAGGTGATTGATGAAAATAGTCAAGCTTATGCGGACATAATCATGGGAGGCATGTTTCTTGACCAACCTTTTGCATTGATAGCCGCATGGATGGAGCAAGTGGTTAAAAAAATAGAGCATGGGGCCAAAGAGAGTGAGGTGCAATGAAGACTTTTTATGCAGTCAACACCAACAATGCACAAGCAAGGGTCAACAAGGAGATCATGGAACAACTTGATCAACTTCGCACGAGAATGGATTTGGGCTTACAGCAAAATCAAGAGAGTGTTCAAGCGATGACTCACCAACCTCCTAAGGCTCCAATGTACGATGACTCGTATTTTGATGAAGATGCTTGCTTCATAAGTAACCAATCGGCGGGTTTCCAGAACAACCCCCAAGGGTCTAATTCGACCTATTAGAGGTAAGATTCTAGGAATCAAGGTCGGAACTACAACTATGATGGTGCATATAGAGATAACCGAGGTGGTTATTATGAAAGGATGAGAGTGTCAGATGTTGAATGGGATAGAAGAGATGGTTATAAAATTGGTCTTTATGTTCCACTTACAATCATGATGTCGGGCCAAATACTTCAAGGATTGAAGAGATGTTTGACAAGTTGTTGAAAAGAGCTAACCACCAAGATGAGACCTTGAAAGGAATGAAATCAGACATTTCAAGCATAAACTAAAAGATAGAGTCTCACTCGGTGGCTATTAAACAATTGGAACAATAGCTTGGGCAAGTTTCTTCGTAATTGAACCAACACTAAAAGGGCACCTTACCAAGCAATATGGTTCAAAATAAAAAGGATGATGGGTATTGCATGGCGTTCATGACTAGGAGTGGTATAAGCACCATAGATTTCCCTATCTCAGTAGTTGTGGATGAGAGTCGCAAGAAGAGTGATGATAAGAAATCTAAAATGAATAGAGCACATGGGCAACCTAAGAAGTTCTAGACCTTTCCCAGACCTCCACCTCCTTTTTCGCAAAGGCTTAAGAAGAAACAAGAGGATAGTAAGGTTGATCACCTTTGAGCAATGATCAAGAAGTTATCAGTGAACATTCCTTTGATTGAGACTTTAGAGAAGATATCGGGTTATGCAAGGTGTATGAAAGATCTAGTCAAGAAGAAGCAAACTGTGATTCAAGATATCTCCCAAAAGTTCCAACTTGTTGTGCCATCACTACCTAGTCACTAGTCCAAAAACATGAAGACCCAGGCGCTTTCACTATACCATGCACAATCAGGAAATTAGCATTTGCCAAAGTACTTTGTGATCTAGGTGCCAGCATAAATTTGATGCCACTCACCTTCTTCAAAAAGCTTGAATTGGGTACTCCTATCCCTACAAAGATGCGGTTACTAATGGCAGACAAAATAATCAAGAAACATGTGGGGTACTTTATGATGTGCTGGTGATGGTAGACAAATTTATATTTCCTGCAGACTTTGTTATTCTTGACTGTGAAGTTGATTTTGCAGTTCCTATCATTTTGGGGAGACCTTCCCTAGCCATAGGATGTACTTTGGTTAATACAGAGAAAGGATTGCTCACATTTAGGTTTGTTGAAGAAGCAATGGTGTTCCAGGTCTGCCAATAAAGTAGTAAAGGCTATGATTTGAGGGTAATCTCAGTGATTGAAATGGTTGATGATAATGTGTCAGAGGTTCCAGTTGAGATACGTCTTGGAGTTGATACTTTGGAAGTATTTTGATGGTGAATGTATTTCAAATTATGAGGAGACAGTAAATGCTCTTGGGATATCATTTGGCTTGAGACGTCAGGCAAAATTAGAACTTGATCTGCAAAATAAGGAAACTCTACCCATAAAGCCTTCGATAGAGATCCCACCAGAGTTGGAACTGAAAGCACCCCCATCACATTTGAGATATGCTTTTCTGGGAGAGAATATACATTGCCATAGATTTTAGTGAACATCAGGAAGAGAATTTTGTAGTAGTATTGAAAAAATTTCAAAAGGGCTATTGGGTGGACTATTGCAGATATCATTGGCATCCCTGGTATATACACTCACAAGATTCAACTAGTTAAGGACTAAAAGCCCAATGTTGAGCACCAATGATGGTTAATCCTCCAATGCAAGAAGTGGTTTGAAAAGAAATCATCAAGTGGTTAGATACAAGGATAATCTACCCTATTGCAGACATTGAGTGGGTGAGCCCTGTGCAGTGAGTCCCGAAGAAGAGGGGTATCATAGTAGTGCCGAACGCAAACAATGAGTTGATTCCCATGCGACCAGTCACTGAATTGAGAGTTTGTATGGATTACAGAAAACTTAATGCCTCCATTAAGAAAGACCATTTTCCTTTGCCGTTCATGGATGAGATGCTTGATAGACTTGCAGAAAAGGGTTAATACTGCTTCCTTGATGGGTTTTCGGGGTACAATCAAATTGTTATTGCACCAAAGGATCAAGAGAAAATCACATTCACATGTCCTGATGGCACCTTTGCATTCAAAAGAATGTCATTCAGATTGTGTCATTCTCTAGCCATATTTCAAAGATTCATGATGTTTATTTTCTCAGGCATGGTGGAGAGTACGATTGAGGTGTTCATGGACGATTTAGTATAGTGTGTCAATCCTTTGAAGACTGTCTGTTACATTTGCATGACGTTATACAGAGATGTGTAGAAAGTCACCTGGTGTTGCATTGGGAAAAGTGTCTCTTCATGGTTGAGGAAGGGATTGTACTGGGTCATAGAATTTCGGGTAAAGGCATTGAAGTTGATAAAGCAAAAATTGAGGTGATTGATAAACTTCCACCACCAACCTCAGTATAAGGGGTTAGGAGCTTTTTGGGCCATGCAGGATTCTACTGGTGCTTAATAAAAGATTTCTCTAAGATTTCATATCCTTTGTGCAAATTGTTGGAGAAAGATACCAAGTTTGTGTTCGATGACACTTGTATGCAAGCTTTGAAAGAGTTAAAGAGAAGGTTGATTTCAGCCCCTAGCGTTGTGGCCCTAGATTGGTCAAAGCCCTTTGAATTAATGTATGATTCTAGTGGGGTTGCATTAGATGTGGTGCTGGGATAATGCAAGGAGAAACTCCTACGTCCTATTTATTATGCAAGCTAAGCGTTGAACATCACCCAGAAAAACTACACGGTCAATGAACATGAGTTACTTGCATTGGTCTTTGCATTTACGAAATTTCGGTCATACTTGCTGGGAGCCAATGTGATAGTACACACGGACCATGTGGCACTCAAGTATTTGATGTCCAAGAAAGATGTAAAGCTAGGTTGATCATATGGGTGCTTCTTTTGAAAGAATTCAAATTTGATGTGATTGATAGAAAGGGGTCAAAAACTAAAGTTGTAGATCACCTTTCCTGATTAGAGGATGGAGCTATGATGTAGTTTGATGATGGTCTTGATATTGATGATTCCTTTCTTGATGAGTAGGTGTTGGTGGCTTCATATGATCTTATTGCTTGGTTTACCGACTATGCCAATTATCCTGTGAGTGATATTGTACCCTCTTATTCAACGCCCATCAATGTCGCAGATTCATACATAATGTGAAAAACTTCTTTGGGGATAAGCCATACTTGTTTCGTGTATATACTGACGGGATCATCTGTAGATGTGTTCCTGAAGTGGAGATCATGAGCATCCTTGAAGCATTCCACTCCTTATTAGTTGGTACTCACCATAGTGGAGCTCGTTGCCTTACGAAGTGTTACAGTGTGGATGCTATTGGCCTTCTATACATCAAGATTCTCATGATTATGTCAAGTCCTTTGATAGGTGTCAAAGAGAGGGTGGAGTCTCACAGATGAAAGAACTCCCTCTTTATCCCATTTTGGTAATCGAGTTGTTTGATGTCTGGGACATTGACTTCATGGGACCTCTTTTAGCTCTCATGAGAATAAGTATATCCTGGTTATTTTAAACTATGTCTCTAAAAGGGTAGAAGCCATAGCCCTACCAAATAATGAGAGCAAGAGTGTCACAGGTTTTCATTCGAAGAAACATTTTATTTAGGCTTGGAACACCTCGAACAATTATCAGCAATGGAGGCTCTCACTTATGCAATAGACTATTCAAGGCACTACTTTGAGAAGCATTGCGTAAAGCATCGGGTGGCAATGGTTTATCACCCCCAAACTAGCAGCCAAGTAGAAAATTGAATAGAGAGATAAAGCAAATCTTTTCCAAGATCATAAATGTGAATTGCACCAATTAGTCGCGAAAGTTGGATGATGCATTATGGACTTATCACACTGCCTTCAAAACACTGATTAGTATGTCTCCATAGCAACTGATGTTTGGAAAGGATTATCCTTTACCTGTGGAGTTGAAGCATAAAGCAATATGGGCATTAAAGAAGCTCAATCTAAATTGGAATGAAGCAGCAACATCTAGACTAATGCAGATTAATGAGATAGATGAGTTTAGATTGTACAAACAAAGAATGAAGGTTCATCATGACTGAAAAATTGAGAACCACCAATTTGCACCAGGGGACATGGTATTGCTTTACAACTCTCGATTGAAGTGGTTTCCCGAGAAGCTCAGATCTAATATGATGGGGCGTTTCCACTTAGTATGTGTCTTTAATCATGGTGCTATTGAACTAGAAAGCAGAAATGGAAAGATCTTGAAGGTAAATGGCAAAAGAGTTAAGCTCTACATGGGTGACATGGAAGAAATTAAGATAGATGATGATTGGGACCTGGAAGAAGCATGAATACTGAAGCTCATCTCATCGTGCCGCGATATTACATCAGGCACTTCTTGGGAGGCAACCCAAGGTATGCCCAGTGTTTTTCCCTTATCTCTTATATTTATTTACTTTGAGGATAAAGTATCTTCTTTTGGTGGGGTGTGGGAAGTTATGGATTAGGGTGAAGTCTGATTAGCCTTGAGTCCATGACTTCCCCTATTTTTGATCATAAGGTTTTCTTGTGGTTTTTCTTTATCCTTGTGGATGTGTTAATTTCTGTTGAACTGTCATGTTTAGGTAGTGTAGATAATTTATAAATATATAGTGATTATTATCTTTTGACATATGCATAATCTTTAAATGCTTTATAAATGTTTTGAAAATTTTATACCCTCAAATTTTTTAAAGATAGTTCATTATTATTGCAAGCCTGTATATGATTATCCGGCAATGTTTGTTCTTATAAAGAGAAGGCAAACTGATGCTTGAAAGATGACCTATGAGTTTATGATTGTTTGTGTATGTGATGTCATGTGTGTGAGAGCTTATTTTGTTGCATTCATGTATTATGTATGGAATTAGAACTTGCCTTATTACTCTAACATTGGACTGGTGATGTGGTTGATATGGACAGGATCTTAGATCAATGTTCTTTTAGTAAGCTCACTTTTGCCTAAATGACCTACCAAATGTGATAGTTGATCCCTTGTTCCAAATGTTTGAGCTTCTCATGTACCAGTTCTTTCTTGACACTTAACTAGCCCAGCCTTATTTTGGAACTACGTTGATATTAGCCCTGGTTTATCCTTGAAAATGGAACTTCAATTGAGGCTAAAAGCCTAAGTTAAGGGTGGCTACAAATAGTGGCCCTAGTTTGGAAATAGATATTATGTGCTTCACCTCAGGCTAAAAGCCTAAGTTGTGGGTGGGCTTTATTGTGGTAAAGTAATGAAAATGGGGTAGTAAGTTGTCAAAGAAATAAAGAAAAGAAAATTCATATGCCGAGTGTGAAAAAGAAAAGAAAAGTTGCCTTGGATTAAGGAGAATAGAAAAATGAATTCAAAAATAAGGCACAACTGAAAAAGAGAAAGAGAGCACCCGGGAAAAGCTTGAAAAGGAAGAATAAGGGTGAATTGAATGAAAATGGTTGAGTTATGGAGGTAAGAGTATTGAAACAATGGTTCAAGGATAACTTTTAGTCACTACTTGCCTAAAATGTCATACCAAATCCCCATGAGCCTTTGTTACAAGCCTTTTAAATCCTATAGTGATCCGAATCCATCTTGTCATCAGTCTAGAGTTCAAGTATAGGGGCAATCCTATGGTGTTAGTCATTATGCATGAATTTCATTTGTCAGAGTGAGAATACTTGCACAGTCCCAAATTTTGAATGCATTTTGAGCGAGATAGAGGGACTTCTTTTCTACGACGGCATTTGCACTGCATGACCGACATATGACTTGCTTAGTGACTGTGGATTGATGATACTCCTTCACTTGTCATAGTTGGATTGTCTAATGCATCATTATATTTTGGTTTGCTTGGTAGCTATACAATCAATTTTTGAAAATAAGAGATAGGTACCTGAATTGGAGTTAAATGATGTATATGCTACTAGAGTAGTTTCTATGTGTTTCATTGTCTACTTAGATTGAGCTGTCGCTTGTGGAAAAACAACAATTCTAAGTTGAGGGCGTTGATCTACTGTCAAAATATAGCACATTTGATGCCTAAAATAAGTGATTTTGCAAGTTCTTAATGCGACTTTTTATGATTTTTATGTATTTTTTTGTTAGTTTTGCAGAAAATACTGGTGGGCATGAGTTTGTGAGAAAATGACAGATTTTGCAGAAGTACAGGACATACGAGCCACCCTACGAGTCATAGACCAATCTAAAAGTAATAAGGTTCCCTCATAGCATGAAGCAATGAGCAAAATTAAGAAGTTGCAAAGTGAAGGTCAGTCATACGAGGCCATCCTATGAGTCATAGGTCTCATTATGACTTGTATGGGTAGGGTTCGTAGCACAGAGCAGTGAGCTAAAAGTTTGGACTAAGAACTAAAGGCCTATACTATGTGAGGAGCATACGAGTCGTAGCTGAAGCAATGACTCATAATAGTGGGACGCAACAGTCAAGTCCAAATTGCTAAGTGCTAACTACAAGACACTGATTACGACTCGTAGGCCACCCTATGAGTCGTACCTGCGTGACATACCTGCTGGCAACTATCTTTTCTATTTAATTTTCATGGTAAATTTGTAAACAGTATAAATACTTAGATAGGCTTTTAGAAAGAGACTTCGGACAATGAAACTTAGATTCTACACTTTGAATATTCTCTCTAGAATATTTCTAGGGTTTAGTGTCGATTTAAATTTGTATTTTGAAGGCCCACTTTAGGGGTTTGGAAAACAACATTGTACTCATCTTTCATTAATCAAAGCTTGTGGTTTCCAACTTGAAGGTGTTCTTGTTCTTCATTATTTGGGTAAACCCTCAACCATTCTCTTACATTCATTATTGTTGATTTCGCCTTAGCCATGAGTAGCTAAGCACCCCCAACTTGGGGTTTTAGGAAGAATGAGTAGTTGACTTGAAATAACCTAGACTTTGTGCATTTCATTGATTGGGGTTTTGCGTGTATTGTTTATTTCCCTTCACTTTGCTTGTTTGGTGGTGGCCAACACCAAACCCCGCCTACTATCGCTGTCCCGACCAAGGTAGTGACTAATAGGAAAATGAAAGTAAATTACAGGATTCGATTGATGTGTTCTCATCTACTCAACCAAACCTGACTTAAGAGAGGTTTACTAGGACCATAGATAACAGTTAGTTGGCACATGATGGTTGCCGACCAAGTGCCATGGTGAAATCCGACCTTCACCTTCACAAGAGGGTTGGAAGAACCCAAATTACCAACCTGCATGCAAATTCCCAATTAGTATTATATTGTCTAGGGTAATTGAGTCAATTAATCATGGGGAACACAATTCCCAAGTTGTCCCTCAATTCGATTATCTTTTTGCATACTTAGTGTAGTGTTTATTTTGTTCTTCATTTTGAATCTCAAAATCCCCCCATTTTAGAGAATATAGTGATTGATACTTGAAATGATTGTTAGTGGATCAACTTAGTCAAGCCCCGTATTCCCTGTGGATTCGACCCTAACCTTTGGTTATGTTTATTGCTGACTGCGACTGCTTTGTTATTAGAGCATCAACATCACACGCTCTGATATCCAGTCCAAGGTATTGCCTCCCCTTATGTCTAGTCTAGGTGGTTTCCTGAGGTGTAGTTCGTGCAGTGTAAGGGCTTTGTATAGGCCAAGGTACTTATTGAGTCATCTTCATGGTTCTGATTCAGGTTTTGTGTTCCCTCCTACTTTCAAAGTTGTGTTACAGGTTCAGATTCTGTTTGATGGTTGAGGGCTTTTCTATTAGTTACCTATCCTTATATCCCTACACCAATACACCCCATGATTGTGCGCAAGTGTACCTTCTAGGCTTGTAGGGGCCTAATCGGTGTACAGTAATAGATACTATGGACTTACACATACGTACAACACCCTACCTCGATCGTGTGATTGTTATGATGTGGTTCTACTTGGGTTCGATGATTTGTTTCTATCACAACCCAAAATCAAATCGCGACTAATGGGAAGTAAAGTAATGCGGAAACAATAACAGTACAGCATATGAAATCCTAAAACTTGGTGTCATGAGAACAAGAGCATCTAAAGTGGTACTATATAGTAAATACAAATGTATCAAAAGAAATTAAAAACTAAAAATATCTAATACAAAGTCTGAAAAGCAAGCAATAAAGAAAATTCCAAAGATCTACCTGACTCGATGTCTGAACCTCAACGCTAAGATCTAGATAGATGTGGAAAAGCTCAAGTAGAGTGAATCAACTCCACTATATAGGTCCTTATGCTTGATATGTAGGGAGAAAAAAAAGTAGGGGAGAGTACTCCAAAATGTACCTAGTAGGTCCAACCGATTGGGTAAAAGAAATCGAACAACTATGCAATAAAGAAGAATCCTATCATCTGTATCAAAATGATCAGTGCACAATTAATATATACATGAGGGTAAAAGAAGATATCCATACTAGCGTTTGTACAATACAATGAGAGATGTGAATATAATGCATGGAACTCATCAGGCCATATACAAAGTGCCTCACAATCATGCAACTTGCCCGTAGTCAAAGAATATCACAATGTCTCAACCTTGCAGATTTCCCGTTTTCAAGGAATATCATAAAATCTCATCCTTGCCACCTTCCCATGGCAAGGACTATCACAATATCTCAACCATGCACCTACCCGGGTCAAGGGATATGCATTTCAGGGATACAGTATATATATATATATATATATATATATATATATATATATATATATAATGCATTTCAGGGATACAGTATATATATAGGGAAAAAGTGGGGGCGTAGAAAAAATTGGGGCCCCAAGAGATTGGTCTAGTGGCTTTATGATCGAGACAGCCCTGTATTGAAGAAATCTTTTAGCAAAGGGAGACATGTATTCTAAGTGATATAGACATTTATAGAAACTAGCCTTTGGACACATGCTTGCATGTGTATCCCATTGAAAAGTTTAATATATACTTTAGAATGATAAATTCTATGAAAACATGTGAGAAATAAAATGCAACAATTAATTCCTTTTAAGAATCTAAGCTAGAGGAATATGAGGATGGCGTCAAGTCATGCCCCTATGCCCTGGGCGACACACATGCTACAATAGCCGGGACAAAGGGTCGCGATAACACGAGGGTGAGCTAACAATAAAAACCCGTCCTCAGTTTAGATTGCAGGCTGAAACCCTCCTGCATGAAGCTAGAATCACTAGTAGTCACCGGTCAGGCATACGATGGTGAATTTGTTCCAAGGCCTTGTAAACACCGCCTATCATACTATGGGAGTTAGCTATCCTGAAGTCATTATCTTAACTTCAAGGAGAGGGATGCCGAAGGAAGGGCTAGTGACTGGAGTGAAGTCCTAACAAGGCATCCATACTAAAAGGTGGGGCTGGATCACCTCCTTTTTAGGGAGAGCTAATGCATGTAAGTGTAAAATTGGAATATTGATTATTAGTAATGAAATACAATAAAGTCACAAATTGCAAATTTGAGCTCAAAAAGAAAAAAGTTCAATAAATTTTTTCGGTGACTAATAATGTGCTTGAAGTTAACATAAAATATATTGACAAGAAAAACCATAAAGTATCGTACATAATTCACCCTGTTCCACCTGAAATGTTGGAAGAAGTATAAAGTACATAGAATTTTATTTTATTGTTAACCGACATAGTAATGAGATGAAAATAATAATGTATCAACTTCATTTCTATGTCGTTGTAATGTGAAATATATGCATGCTTAAAAAGTTCTTTCTTTTATCGATAACTGTGACAAGAAGAGCACAGAGAAGAAGATGGAGACAAAGCTCGTTGTCACAACCCAAGCCTAGGGATTAGACGTGACACGGTGAATGGGGAACCCGAAGGGCCCCAAACAAGCCTCTTAGTATATCAATCGTATATCCTTGGTCGGGGAAGCATAATAACCATCAATAAGATATAAGTAAAAAAGGAAGCGGAACCAAGGGAAGTCTTTGATATTCATAAAGAATAAAATAGTCAAGCTCGTAGCGTAAACATAACATAGTATCCAACAACACCTCTAACTTAGAACGGATCAAGGGCTAAGACACTTCCCGGGGTCACTCTCATGATAACAAGTGTTCAGCATAAAGAAGTCTCAACAAAGCAACAGTAACTTAGATATTATCCTCAGACTTGAGGACTCACCAATGCTTTTCGCTGAAGTACTGAACTAACCACGTGGAAGATGATCAAAAGGAGCTCCGGTCCTACATGGTAATATCATGTGGGCACAAAGTATGCATTAGTGCTTTTGAATGTACTAAGTATGTGGGGGGCAATGCAATAACATAAGCCAATATATTCAAAGTGCATAATCATAAGCAATGGATATATAATCTCAATATGGCATGCATGATCAATGCTTGTAGTAAAACATACTTGTAAATCATTCAACTTGCATAATATACCATACATATATGGGAAGAGACCATAATCGACATGAGTAAGACCAAGCGAGCTATAACTTGGAATCCCGATGAATACCCCTCATCAGTAAAGAGGTGGTCCACTTGCCAAAGTAAGCCATACTACACCTTATGGGAATATGACCCATTTCGTATGAAGCAACCCTCCTTACAGGCACACGACTCATTTCAGAAAGGATTTTATGATAAAAGTGAACTAGATGGATCCACTAGTATAGCAAGGGTAATAATCATAACCATATGGTGGCACATCGTTTAAAGATTAAAGACTTTATATAAGGACCCCTTGAGTCGAGCCCCATCTTAAGCCTCAATTGGTGCTAAGTCAAATCCCATGGAATACTTGCAATAATCATAATTTAATCATAACATGAATAGCCTATGAGAAGATGACTTTAGTAGCTCAGAAACATGTTTGACCTCTAGTAGTGAGCCTAACTTGAACATGAAAATAGATTATAATCATACATGAATCCTTGCTTTATCATGAATGACTCACAAGAGGTAATAATCTTGAAGTAGGGCTTAACTTGATACTTGTAAAATCATAGATTATTTTCATGAATTCAATATATTCATGAAAGCCCTTAATCATTAGGAAGTCATTGACTTATAAATCATGTAATAGATCATCAATAACTTGTGAATTATTGTTATGTCATTCTATCAAACACATGGTGGGTTCATGATACTTGTTCAAAATTATGCAAATCAAGAGTGAAACAAGATGAGTAAACTCAATGCAAATCAACCCACCAACATGTAGTAAAACCCCCATTTTGGGTACCTTCAAATTCATCAAAAAAGCTAATAATAGTATAGTTTCATAGATCAAAACATGCATATTCTCAATAGAAAAATAAATTCGTGGAATAAGCTTAAATTGATAGTCATGCATAATCAATCAATACTTTATAAAACTCCAACGTAGTTTATATTCATAATCCATAATAAGAGATACCCATAGGTAATACAACTTGAAAACATGCAATTTTCATGAAAAGGGAAAGTTGGGCTCTATGGGTGAAAGGACACATGGATGAAGACCCACATACCTTAAAATTTGAATTCGTTGAGGTGAACTTGAAGTAGACTTAGAGCTTCAAATGATTCCTTGAGTCCCAAAATAGAGCTTGAAATCCTTAGACTTGAATGAGAGAATTGATAGAGTCTTAGAGAGGGTTTTGTGAGTTATTGAGTTGAAAAATTGCTAAGTATGGGAGATTTCAGGTTTAAGTGGGCATGGGGGCATGACTCCAATGCCCTTGGGTAAAATAAGAAAATTAAGGAAAATGTTAAACTACTTTGTACCCTTAGCATGACGCAGACTAATCACACCTGGCAAATACACTGCTCCGCACCCCTGGCATGTCATGGCCAGGACGCAAATAACTACTAGAAATCATAAATTTTTGAAGACTATTTTTTCTATGGGTCTTCTAAAATCCAAATCGCGCCATCCACAGCATCACACCAGAAGTTTAACCCGTAATCTCCATCACACATCGTGCACATAGTAGGGTGA
>JAOTQR010000069.1:13252591-13289002 GCA_025774065.1 Solanum ossicruentum | reverse complement strand
TATAACTACTTAATAAATAAATTTGGTCATAATTTAAATAGGTTGAATTAAAGAAAACTTGACAATTCAAGTACTCTCAAATCAACCAATCCACGCGCACCACGTAGGCAACACAAGGATTGTGTTTCTTCTTTTTAATCTTAGCCCTTGAATTTTAATCTAATGGACCTTATTAATTAAAATGACTATTGGCATTGATTTGCTGCTTTCTTTAAACAATTTTCCTTCATCTAGAGGTTTGAAATTAGTTAAAACTTTTTGGTAACTCATCCACGTCCAGCTTTTGTTTTATTTTGATTATTTTATTTTGTTATAATTCTTATTATTGTTATGAATATATATTAATTTTTTTTCTATTCTTATGTTTAATATACAATTGGAGCGCTGGAGTTCTCACTTTGAAACTCATTTTGGCCCAAAATATGGGCCAACAACTATTAGGATCACCACTCAAAATCTCGTAAAATAGGAGTCATTGTTTCTTGGCCTTCTCCGTTGTCACTTGATTATGTTTCTTCTTATACAACAAGGTTAATATTTTCCACGTGAATGTTGATAAACTGGCTAATTTTCTTTTATTGTTTAAGATTATCTTCCGAGTTAGTATTACTCGCTCTAACGAGCCTAGTATCAACAATGAATAGTCTTGACGACATTTTATAATCATCTTTTAAAAGTGTCAAAATAGGCCAAGGTTTTTATAAAATTCATCTTAAATTTTCTTTTATATATTTCAAACTAAATAAAAGCCCAAATAATCACTTTCAGAACGAGTTATTTATTGTAATGAACATTGATTCTATATTTTGTAAAACTAACATGCTTATAGAACGAATCCCAATAATTAGACTACTTGAGGTTTAAATTTGATTTTCTTAAATACAATGTACTGTTACCATTTGGGTCAATTTAAATTCCTTTAGTTGATTTTCTAAAATAATAATAGATTTTTGTCAATCATATTTTGTTTGGTCACTTTCATTATATGAACTAAATATGACTTGTGTGTTTTTCAAAGTTTTAGATTTTTCTTAACAGGTTCAAATATACAAGGTATTTAAATATATATATAATTATTTTAACACTTGATATATTATTTTATTTACACCGGTCATATTATTATCCTTTTACAAATGTTGGTTACTTATAAATGAAACATAAAATTTTATATCTTGTAACTTTACAACGTATAGTTATTGTCATTTTATCACTATATAAATCAAATAATGAATAAATGAAGTAATGGCACTTTTACTTAATTTTATTCAATTTCCGTATGTTGTTATATTTTGTAATTTATCCATTATCTTATCTATTTATTTTGTAAATAAAGTAATAAGTTTCTCACACCCAACATTTCAACATATTGACCATAGTAAGTTTTTATATGCTCATTTATTCTATACGATTTTAAATGTTCATCTATATTTTTATTATATCTATAGTTTATTTGTTTATTACTTACTTCTTTAGTTGTCAATAGTAAATATTTCATTATTAATTTATTTTTTCCATGAATATTATAGATATACCTTGTATTTTTGTTCCTTTTATAATTAAGGATTTTTTTTCACTAATTTTGAAAAAAAAAATAATTGAATAATTTATTAGTAATTATATTTTCCTAAGCTATGTTTGAGGACTATCCTCGGATAGGCTCTGAGGGATGCCTAACATTTTCCCCTAGAGTAACAAAAACCCTTACCTAGAATTTTGTTGGTTTCACAAATCTAAACAGAGTTTACAATTACATTTTTAAAATATTTGAATAATTTATCAATAATTTTATTTCCCTAGGCTAAGTTTGAGGACTATATTTTGATAGGCTCTTAGAGATGACTAACACCTTCCCCTCGAGTAACCAAGACCCTAACCTAGAATTTTACTAGTTTCGCAAATCAAAACAGAGTCTACATTTACATTTTCAAAATTAGTTTTCTAATATTTTCCTTAAAATTAGGTGGAAACTCTAAACATATTTTTCAAAAATGGGGCCGCGACACTCATGGTTCCCGAAACCCCAAGTTGTGGGTGTTTAGCCACTCATGGCTAGGGTAAAATTACAAACAATGAATAAAGTAAACATGACTTAGAAATTACCGAAGAATAATGAAGAACATTACCACATTGATATTCAACCCACAAGCTTGCAACAATGGAGTTTGAATACAAGTGATTTCAAAAACCCCAAATTGGGTCTTGAAATTAAAAACCTAAAATCTACTCTAAAACCAAAGAGAAATGCTTTCTAAGAATATTCAAAGTGGTAGAATCTCCAAAAATGTTGAGTCTCCCTTTCAAAAATTCTATCATTAATTATTTATACTATTTACAAACAAACCCTAAAAATAAAATAGAAAATACAACTGGGAGCAGATACGGTTCACAGGTATGACTTGTAAGGCGACCTATGAGTCATAATCGGGCTTTTGTAGTCAACATTTGACATTTTGGACTTGACTGATACGATCCATTGTTATGAGTCATGGTTTACTCTACGACTTGTACTGTCTTCTCATAGTCTTTAGTTGTAGTTCTTGGTCCAAATTTTGGCAACACTGTTTCTGGTATGACTCGTATGTTAGCCTTGTATAGCTGACCTTCAATTTGCAAATTCCTAATTTTTGAACACTATTTCTAGATAGAGGGCATACTATGACTTATAGCTTGGGCTACGACTCATAGGGCGGCTCATATGTCCTAAACTTCATCAAAATCTGTAATTTTCTCCCAAAATCATGCCAACATGTATTTTTTGCAAGAACAACACAAAAAAACATAAAAACCATAAAAATTCTCATTAAGAACATGCAAAATCCTATGTTTTAGGCATCAAATGTTCTGTAATTTGACAACACATCAACACCCTCAACTTAGAATTGTTGCTCATCCTCAAGAGATGACTCGATCTAAGAAGACAATAAGAAATACATAGCAACTATCCTAATGACACATACATCACTCAGTTCCAACTCAGGTACCCAATTCTCATTTTCAAAACCTAATTACATAGCTACCAAGAAAACTAAAACAAAATGATGCATCTAACAATCCAACTATAAGAAGCTAAGAAGTATCAACAATCACATGCTAATCATGCAATGCAAATGCCTTCATAGAAAAGAAGTACCTCCTTTTCACTCAAGAAACTATCAAGATTCAAAGACTAAGCAAGCATCGACACTCTCAGAAATGATATTCATGTATGATAACCAACAACATAAGCTTGTCCATATACTCATACTCCAGATTTTTGATTAGTTGGAGTAGGATCACTTTAGGACTTTATAGGCTTCTGATGTAGGCTCATGGGGCTTCGGTAAGGTAATTTAGGTAATTAGTAACTAAAAAGTCATCCTTGAATCATGTTTTTCAACACTTTAACCTCACCAACTCTGCCAATTTCATTATGTCCTCCCATATTCTTCATTGTTATGCTTTTCCGGGTGCTTTCTTTTCCTTTTTCAGCTGTGCCACATTTTTGAACTCATTTTGCTACTCTTTCCCTTTCAAGGCACTCTTTCTTTCTTTTTCTCCCAGCCGGCACATGATTTTCTCTTCTTCCTTTCTTCCCCCTACTGATCACCTCATTTTTGTTACTTTACCACAATATAGGCCACTTTCAACTCAGGCTTTTTGCCTAAGGTGAAGTACACAATATTCATTCCCTAAACCAGGGTCACCTTCATTAGCTACCCTCAACCTAGGATTTTTGCCTCAATCAAGGTTCACATATTCAAGGATAGACTAGAGCCAATATCAACGTATTTCAATAAACAAGATTAGGCTAGTTAGGCATCAAGAAAGAAAGAGGACAAATAAGGCTTAAACATTTGGAACAAGGGGGAAACTACTTTCTTTGGTAGGTCATTCGAGCAAATGTGGACTATCTTAAAGAACAATGGCCTAAGATCCTTTCACAATCAATCAAGGTCTCCAGTCTAACCTCAGAGTAACAAGGCAAGTTCTGAATCAGTATTCAATGTAACAATATGACAAAACTAGCTCATATAACATAGATGGCATTGCCTGCACAATTAACATAGACTCATAGGTCATCTTCACGCATCAACTTGCCCTTCCTTTATCAGAACAAGCATTTCCAGACCAATCACATTAAAGAATGCAATGGTAACCAACAATCCAAAAAAAAAATAAATTAAGGGTAGCCATTTTTCAAAAACATTCATAAACCATTCAAGAATATATACATCCCAAAAATAATAATTACTATGTACCTATAAATTATCTACAACACCTAAACATGATGGTTCAACAGAAAGTAAATTCATCCACATGGAAAAACAAACACGATAACAAAACCTTGGCTGAAAAAATAGGATAGTTATGGACTAAAGGCTACTAAGACTTCACCTTAGTCCATAACTTCCCATACCCCACCAAAAAGATGATACTTTGTCTTCAAAGAAGATATATATACATGATAAAAACCAAAATTAAAACCAATCATCCAAAATAAAACCAAACATCCAAAAGTATCAAAAACGTAATAAGAACGTAGTTTCTGAATAACAATAAAGTAATAAAAGATAAGAAGCATAGGGGTCAAAAGTACCAAACATATAGTGCTCATGCACCAGCATTCATCCGGTCCTAGGCTCACTCTCCTCCTGGGTGGTCTGGGCTATAGGTGTCCTCGAGCTATTGGCTCCCAACAAAATCAGCTGAAGACTCTCGAACAACATAGTCTATAATCCACTCCTCAGATCTGCCCTCTCCTTAGCTATTCTTGGTCTCTTCTGGCACACAGCTGTATCATCACTCTCCAGGGGCCTCTTCCTATGGGCATGTGGGTGATCCTCAAATAAGTAATTTAAATCATCACCCTAAGTTGCCTCCTCTGGGGCTGCTATCGGTGCTGCTAACCATGTCATCAATTCGACATTGAACTTGGCCAACTCCTCTTTTACAACAACCATGTTAGTAGCTCGAGCTCCCTCTAGCCTCTGCTAGACCCTGTCCTCGAAAACGTTGACCCTAGCATCCATCAAAACAATTCTCTGGTCTACTTCAGCAAGAGTGAATGCCTTGGCCCTTTCCTCCAAGTCCTGGACTGTTTAACGAACCCATGGCTTGAGCTGGTCTATCAACCTACCCAGCTGGGCCTCTGTCCTAGTCAACCTGCACACCCAAGCCTGGAAAGCAATACTAGACATAATAGGGTAGTCTGCAGAAGTAACCTGAGTAGCAGATGGCTCTGGTGCAGGTATAGCTCTGGAGGGCATCGCTTCGGTATTAAGAGTTGGAGGCTGCTCTGGTGCAACAGAAGTGGATGTGATATGAACTGGAGTCAAGTCTTGAGTAAGTAGCTCGAGCGGGAACGAATATGGTGTGGGGGGAGAAGCTGCACTCTATATGTCCATGGGGTTCTCATAAGCCATGATTAGGATGGGATCTATATTATGCAGGGCCTCTACACGTGGGTCAAGGTAGAGAGAAACATGAACTCTGGCCTCGATACGTAGTCTATATAGCAAGATAGGAAATGGCAATGAGGTGTTAGTATGAATCAAAAACTCATGTTTTGCTATTTTTTTTCTTTTCAAAACATTATTCTACTCTGCCGTGACGTTTCCCTATTCTATCTCATAGCCAGCCAAGATAATGGCTTGTAACATAACCCCCTCTAAATGGATTAGATTATCTATAAATATAGGCTCAATGCATAACCGAATAATGGACCACCAAAATTTGGCCAGAAAGGAGAGATAAGACTTTACTATCGACTCAGCATGCTTTGTGACCCACGTTGACTCAACACCTCCCTCACATATCTGGCTAGCCACCCATTGGAGAAGGTCAGTCCTAAGGCCCACATTCTTCCCTATCACCGCTAGCCTCACTTCTCAATCGTGTTACCATACTCGGCAGTGGAACGTGGTACCCTGTAATTAGGAACAAACTAAACCCTGCGGATGGTCTCCTCAGAGATGTCGACCGTCTGACTGCGAATTAGAACCTCTCGCAACCTGGGCTTTCAATGGCCTTCTTTCCCTTGGTAATATCACAGAGTATAGCGGTAGTATATGGAGCATAGCCGGTCACTCTCTGCCTCTAAATCCAGAGCCCTACTCAACCCTGAATCATTTAGCCTTGACTCCTCGTGAAATTGTATAACAAGCTTTCCCTTTCCTTTCAGCTCTAATCCCCCATTGTAAATTTCTTCCATACACGGAACTCCCTATTGGAGGCGTCTAGGATCAATAGAAGAGATAGATAGGTCGACGAGGGGCTATGACTCTACTTCACCCTACTGCGTCTATGATGGCTCATGAGAATCCGAACAACTTCCATACTCATCTTCATCACCTTTCTCTCCAGACTAAGAGTGCTCTCAACTACCACGGGGGTATATGCGGCTCTAGCCCTTGTTAGGGGCACTGGTGCATTAGGGTCAATCTGGTCCTTATGGACCTCATCTGAACCCTCAGTTTGCTCAGTATTGGAAGCCTCATCTATTAGCTTTTTGTGAAAAGCCTAGATATCATTTTTATCTTTTTGAGGCATCGTAACTAAAAATTACACCTCATACCATAAATGAGCACCATAGTTACAACAACATCAGTACACAAACAAAGAAAGAAGAAAGAAGAAACAAGAACAAAAAATATAACGCAGAAAAAATTGGCACTGTACCAGCTGCAGATCTGCAGGTACGAAGCATAGATATGACTCGTAGGGTGGCCTACGAGTCGTAGCCTGGGCTTGTATCAATTTTCAGAAACATTTCAAAACTCAAGACAGTTCTAAGAGATCCACACTACAGTTCCTAGTGGACACTATGATCGTAGGTGGGTATCGTATGGTAAATGTTAAGGAACCATAGGTGATTATTGTTTCCTACGAAGGGCCACTATGACCCGTAAGACCTTTTATGAGTCATAGGAAGGCCTCGTACAGAATCAAGCAAAACAAATTCAAACAACATTTGAAGAAATTCTATCAATGAATTCAATCGTACGACCCTAATTCTAAACATTCAAACCACAATTGCCCCACAAATTGTATGTATAATTAGATAGTGAAACAACAACTTCCTAACACTTTCAAGAATTACACAAAAGTTTTTGATCCCTAAACTCACAACTATCAACAACAACATACGATCTGGGATGTTCAAAGAGATCAAATGCAAATTCATAGAAAAAAAGGCATCTTAAAAGATCATTCTCAACGAAAACGCATGTTAACAGCCAAATTGCACCTAGACATGAACCCAACAATTGATCAGTCCATAATTACTCATTACAATGACCATGATCAACACTAGACATGACAAGGTGTCGGTAACACAAATAACCAACAAAGGTGAATCCATAATTCAAAACAACATTAAGGAATTTTAATCAACAAACCCTAGTTCTCATGTCTAGATAAACATTTTCTCATGAGAACCTTCAACATCTCATTAAAACACACATCATCCAACTATTTAGGAAGATAGTGAAAATTATGTGCAAAATTTAACCAAGAAAGCATACCTATTGAGAAAATAAGAAGCAAGTATATGCATTAAGAGAAAAAGGGGATGCCAAAACCCTAGAGTAATGGTGCTTGCCAGAAATCCTGTAGAAAAATGACGTGGGTTGTCAGAAAATTGATCGAAAAAATTGAAAGATGTCTTAGGAAAACTTTGGGGGGAAGAAAGGGTTGAAAATGGTGAAATTATAGGTATAAATCATTTTGACCCTTAATATACCCCTACCAGGTCACCTTTTAAAATTCTGCAAATTGGGGCTATGAAACCCCGATATCAAGTTGTAGGGCATCCTACGACTCATAGGTCCTAGTCTTGTAGAAGATCCAAACATTCAGAGAAATTCAGAAGTCATACCTGGGCACTATGAACCCCTCTTATGACACATAGCATGGACTACAAATTGTAAGGTTGACTCGTAGTATATGTACCAATTTTAATGAAACCCTGTTTCTCTCTATGAGCAGGACTAGGAGTTGAAGTGTGCACTATGACTCGTAGACCTTGTCCTAGAGGCTACTTCAAATGTCATTCTCCACACTTTCAGCACTTGATTCGTACTTGAAACTAAATCTTAAAATACCCTAATCTTCAAAACAACACAGCTGATTCAATGTCTTAAAAATCAAAATCAAAAATTAATCCACTACCTAATAATTCAAACAACCAAAATAAACTTAAAAACATACCAAAAACATGAAAGATATTTGGGTTGCCTCCAATGAAGAACCTTGTTTAACGTCGTGGCTCGACTTAATCATCATCCTTCATTAGAAGTCCTCAATGGCCCACACTTCGCTCTTGAACTCATCGGGGTACTTCATTGATTGGCAGATGTCAAAAACAACCTATGCATCGTTAACCTTGAACCGCAGTTCAGAATCCATATCCACCTAGGCTTTCTTGGTGGCCAGAAATAGACTTCCTAAGACAATGGGTATTCCAAAATCTATCTCACAATCAAGCATTACGAAATTTGTGGGAAAGATGAATTTATCAACTATTAGAAGTACATTAAAAGTATCTCTTTCGGCTTTTTTATAGTTTTATCCGCCATAAGCAACCACATTCTTGTGGTAGTAGGAGTACCAAGATCAATAATTTTAAAAATGGCAAGAGGCATCAAATTAATGCTTGCTCGTAGATCATATAATGCCCTTGCGAACTCCACATCACCGATGGTACAAGGAATAGTGAATGAAATGGGGTCTTCCGTCTTTTGGACTAGGCATTTGGTCATAATGGCACTACATTGTTGGAGCTCTTGCGAAATCCCTTGGCTCACCGTGCACTTTTTCATCAACAAATGCTTCATATACGTAGCATACCCAGGCATATTCTCCAATACTTCTAGAAGGGATATGTTAATGGATAATTTCTTTAGCATCAAAAGGAAGTGTTTTGATTTACCATCCTCCATATTTTCTTGAGTCTTTGAGGAAAATATGGAGGAGGTTTTTGGGATCATCTTTGCTTTTTCTTTCTTATTCACCTCTTCACTTTGCATCCCGTTGCTTTCCAAATCATCTTCCTCAACCACAACTTTGTCATCAACCCCTTTCTCACAAGATTCAACATCAACTACCAGCATTAAGGGGTCTATGGTGTTTTTCCCACTTCTTGTCATGACTGCCAGGCAATTCCCATCATTCTTTGGATTTTGAACCATGTTGCTTGGAAAAGTACCCATTTGGCATTGGTTCAATTGAGAAGAAACTTGACCAAATGGTTGCTCCAATTATTTGACAACCACCGAGTAAGACTCTATCTTTTGATTTATGCTTGAAACCAATCTCATCACTTTCAAAGTCTTATCTTGATGGTTGGATTTCTTCAACAACTTTTCAAACATCTCTTCAATCCTAGAGTTGCTAGATCCAGCATCATGATTCTAGGGAGGCACACAGTGACCATTTCTATAATCATCTCTTCGCCCCCATTCGACCTCCGGTGCTCATTCTATTTCATAATAATCACCACAGTTATCTCTATACATACCCTCTCGATTGTAGTTTTGACTTTTATTTCTAGAACCTTGCCTCTAATAGTCTGAGTTGGATGCTTGGGCATTGTTTCAAAAACCCACCGCTTGGTTACTCACGAAACAAGCATCCTCATCAAAGAATGGTTCTTCATACATGGGAGTCTTAAGAGGTTGGTGAGTTACCGCATGGATACTTGCTTGGTTGTGTTTCAATACCAAGTCCATACTTGTGCGAAGTTGAGCAAGTAGATCTCCTCATTGACCTTATCTTGCTCATTTTTGGTCCTCACCAAACAAATAGTTTTGGTTGTAACTCTCTCTTTGACCCCATTCTCGATTCGTTTTGACCACTTGCTCCATTTTTTTGGTAATTCGTACAAAAGGTTGATCTAGAAACATACCACCCATAATAGTATCTATACATGCATGAATGTTTTCATCAAGAGCTCGGTAGAAGATTTCAACTAAAGCATCATCTACAATCTTATGATCCGGGACCAACCTCAAACACTTGGTGAACCTTTCCATGCCGTGCTTGTCGAGTCACCCAGTAATTGCTTGAAGTTATTAATTTGATCTTTAAGCTTGAGGGTTTTGGGCCTCAGAAAGTACCTTCCTAAGAAGGCTCTTTGTATCTTAGCCCAACTAGTGATCGAACTTTGAGGAAGATCGGATATCCATTTTACGGTATTGCCTATGAGAGTTAACGGGAACATTCGCAAACCAACCACATCCATTGATAGATTTTTTGTACCCATCATACTCTTACAAACAAATCCAATGTTTTCGAGATGACTATGTGGATACTTCGAAGGTAGCCCTATGAATAAACCACGATTTTGTAATAGACCACTTTGAATTTAATATCGGTCGATAGTGGGACAGTATCGCTCCTGTGATATCCATAGCCATAGGGTTCAACCTATATTGATTCCAATCATATGCATTATCGTTGAAATCCCTATGGTATAGACTATACTCTTGTTGGGCTGGGTTTTCATTTCTACCCACATCTTCCTTATGTTAACCAACAACTTCATCAATCGCGATATCATCATTTTCTTGGGCCATTCTTCTTGTAATTCGGTGGATCTCCAAATTGAGTGGAGCTAAGGGATTGTGTTGGTTCCTTGTATTGGGCATACACACCTAGTACACCTTGAAAATGACACTAAATAACAAAAACAAAAAAAAGTAAAATACAAGACAATCTAGAAATCAATACTTGAACTAACTACTAGTGAAATCAAGTCAAGAACCTAGTTGTATTCCCCGGGAACGACGCCATAAATTTTGATGTACACCCTCCAATAGTAAAACAGTCACTATCAAGGATAAACGTAACCAAAGATTAGGGTAGAATCCACATGGAATATGGGTTGACAATATTGACTCACCAACAACTATTCAAATATCAATCGGCTATATTCTTATAATGGGTGGGGGGGTTGCGATTCGAAGTGAAAGAAAATTTTAAAAACACTACACTGCTAATGAAAAGAGACAATCAATTTGAGGGACAACTTGGGAATTGTGTTCCCCGAGATTCATTAACTAAAATACCCCAGATAACGTAACTCTAATCGAGACATTACATGCAAGATGGTAACTTAGGTTCTTCCAGCCCTCTTGTGAAGGTAAAGGTCGAATTCACCATAACACTTGGCCGAAAACCACAGTGTGCCATAACCATTACCCATTGTCCTAGTCAGCCTCCCCTTGGTAAGGTTTGGTTGGTTAGATGAGAACATATCAATCGAATCCTGTCATCTACTTCCTTTTTCCTATTCATCACTACCTTGGTCAGGATCGTGATAGTGCGCGAGGTTTGGTGTTCGCCACCACCAAATAACATTCAAAATAGAAGGAAATGGACAATACATGCAATTACATAATCAAAGAAATACACAAAATCCAGGTTATCTCAAGTCAACTCCTCATGGTTCCCACAACTGCCATGACCCAAACTAGCGCCTAGATGTGACACAATGAATGAGGAACCTGAAGGGACCCCAAATAAGCCTTTTAGCATATCATATACATATCCTTGGTCATGGAAGCAATTAAACAACAACAAGAAAGTCTAAATAGGAATAAATGGTCTAAGGGAAATCTTTGATATCATAAAAACATAAAGAGTCAAGTTCATGACATAGATACATCATATATTCCAACAACACCTCTAGACTTAGAATGGAACGGGGGCCAAGACACTTTCCAGGCTCACCCTCATAATGTAAAATATCGACATAAAGAAGTTTTAGAAATAACAAGAGAAATTAAATAGTGTCCTTGATCTTGAGGACTCAACAAGCCTATCTTCAAGATGTCAAACTATCCATATAGAGAAGGGTAGTCAAAGGGAGATCTCATTCGTACATTGTAACATTATATAGGCATAGATATGCGTGAGTACGTTTGAATGTACTAAGTATGTAGGATGCAATGCAACAAGAGGTAGGTAACATAATCAAAATTCATAATTATAAGCAATGGATAGCATAATAAAAATATGATATGTATGATCAATTCTTAAAGTAAAACATGCTTTGCAAATCATTGATCTTACATAGAATATAATATATAAGTTGGGAAGAGACCTCAATCGACATAGAATAACACCAAATGAGCTTCAATATGGTATCCCAATGATTACCTCTCACGAGTAAAGAGGTGGTGTACTTGTCAAGGTAAACAATAGTTCAAACTTACGGGAATATGACCCAATTTCGTATGAAGTAACCTTCCTTAAAGAAACATGACCCAATTTGAAAAAAGATTTCATTAAGAACTTCACCTTATGGGAACACAACCCCATTTCAGGAAGAACATCAAGAGAAAGTATACTAAATAGATCCACTAGTAAAGAAAGGGCAAAACATCATCCTATGGTGGTACATAGTTCAAGGAATTAGAGCACTCTCTCAATCCATCTGCGCTAAATCTAATCACACGGAATATATAAAGTAATAGTAGTTTTAACAATTCATAAGAAAAATAGAAACATGACACGAGTAGCTCTAATACATTTTTGACCTCTAATGGTGAGGTTAAATTCAAAACAAGATTAGAACATCAAGAAACATTACCCTTACATTGACATCAACACACAAAATGTAAAATCATTAAGAAAAGGGCTTAATCTGGCTTTACAACATCATCAACATTTCGTGAATTAAACGTATCTTTAGAAAGTCCAAAATCATCATAAAGTCACTTGAAACATAAATCAACCAATAGGTCATCAAAACTTTAAGAATCGTTACAAAACTCCAACAAGATATATCAAAGCCCCTCATCAAATCTCATGATATATATTAGATTTATAACTCAAAATATGCATAGTGCAACAACATTTCATAAAATCGCAATGTAGTTTATAGTCATAATCAATAATAAGTAATACCCATAAGTAAATCAACTTGAAAATAGGTATTTTATATGAAAAAGAATGTTGGGCACCATGGGTGAAAGGACCTAATGGTTGAAACCTTCACACCTCAAACTTGGAAATTTCCTTCAAATAGAATTAAAGGAGAACTTGAAGCTTGAATAAATTTCTTGAGATCCATAATAAGTTTAGAATCCTTGAATTTGGATGAAATATTTGTCTAAGTGTCAGAGAGAGTTTTGGGGAATGTCGTGAATGATATGGGGTTGAAAATGATTAAGTATAGGTGTTTTTATGCATGGGAATGCTTAGGCCCAAGGACTTGTATCGAAATAAAGAAATCAGTCAACAAAATATACTAGTCCATACCCTGGTCGCATCGCGCCAAGGGAATGAATCGATTCTGTTTTTCATAAATTTTGGAAAAATCAAATTCTGATACGATTGTTCCAAAATCGAGGTTATAGCCATTTTCTACTCAATTTTGCCCCCTAATCATGAATATAAAGTCAGATTTTTGATATAGCATATGGTTTCATGACCTAAGCGTAGGGCCTAGGGAACCCGAAGGAACCCCAAACTAGCCTCTTAACTTATCATTATACATCATTGCGAACCCGAAGGAACCCCAAACAAGCCTCTTAACTTACCATTATATATCATTGGTCGCAAAAGCATATAAAACACATAAAGAGTAAGAATAAGGGCAAATGGCTAAGGGAAAACTTGAATAACATCATAATCAAGAGACAAAGAGTCAAACCTCATATCATAGATACCTAACATGCCTAACGACCAACTCTAATACTTAGATAAGAGCGGGGGAAAAGACAAAGCAACCAGGCTCACCCTCATAGTAAAAATATAAAATAAAGAAGAGTGTCTCAACACATAATAAGAGAAATGTAGTCTAAGTCCCCGAAGTGTAGGACTCACCAACTAGATTGATAGTACCAAACTAGCCAAATGGAGGAGGAGGATGATCAACTTTGACACCGGTTCCTACATGGTGATATCATGTAGGCAAGAGTATGCATTAGTACACTTGAATATACTAAGTATGTTGGATGCAATACAACAAGAGGTAGGCATCATAATCAAAATGCATAGAAATAGGCAATATGCATAACATAATAATATGACATGTATGATAATGCATAAGTAAAACATACTGAAGTAACTCTACTTGTATAGGATATCATATGTGAAGAAGAGACCAAACTAGCTTTCAAACGTACAAACCCCTTAGTAGGTTGGTGATGATGCCACCCCATCACTTAGGTGGTGAGGTACAAACCCATCATAAGGTTGATGAGTACAAACCCCCATCAAGGTTGATGATGATGCCAACCCATCACCCTAGTGGTGAAGTACAAACCCTTCACAAGGTTGATGAGTACGAAGCCCTATCTAGGTTACATGAGTGCTTGGTCCTCTCGGATTAGGCATGGTCTAATGTAATACATTATATAGAATTCGTCGAATGCGTAAGATCATTTCATCATCGTAACATCATTCATATCCTATCTCATGCTTTGGATCTTCAATTGCTCAAGAAACCATAGCCGAATATTTTGTCAAACACTTCACGGGTGTGTAATGGGGGTACACGTCCATGCAATTTGGAGATGAAATCATGCAAGAATATCCATTATAAAACCATCAATCAACACCTTGTAATAGCCTCAAACAATATACATCAAAACTCCTCATCAAACCTTACAATAGATCAATGATTTAAAGCTCGAAACGTAGCAAAACAATCACAACTTTAAATAGCTTTTACATAGTTCGAGACATGTTCATGCTAGTAAAATCCATTAGTAAAATCAACTTTAAATCATGCAAATTGAGTAAAAAGGAGATTAGAGCACCATTGATGGAAGAACCCAATGGCTAAATCCTACATAACATAGCTTTAGAGAAACTCTTGCTGAAGATTGAAAACGGAGCCTTAAAGCATGAAGGAAATCCTTGGTTCCGGATAAGGGTTTTGAGATTTGAATTTGAGAATGAAAAATATGGCTACGTGTATGAGTCAATATTGAGAAATGTTTAGGATAATATGAGGGTGAAATATGGCTAAGTATTGGTGAAAGCACATTTGGGAATACTTAGGCCTAAGACCCAAAAGTCTTGGACCAAGATAGAAAAACTGCGCAAAAAAAAAATATAGGAGCATGCCCCTTGGCATGTCGCGCCAACGATGCAGATCATCTTTGAAAATCGCATTTTTGCATTTTTCTAACTTTTCTATGGTTGCTCTTTAATCAGTGTTATACCCTTTCCTCCTTTTAATTTTGACTCACTGAACAAGAATATGAAGTTGGATTTTTGATATCACGCACGAATTTTGAGATATAGGGAAATTAAAATTCTGGGCATTCCGATGCACATTTCGGGCACTTTTTAGGGTCCTTTCAATATCTCCCCCTTAGGAACATTCATCCTCAAATGTAAAAGAGATGTACAAGACAAGAATGACCATAAATAAATCAGCCCCAAAAAGAATTCAAAATTACTTTTAAAACACCATTTTTAAAATCTCAACATAAAAGTAAAATCACCACTAAGTTGCCAAGTAAAATATGAATTCAAATAAATGACATAGGGGCTGAAATATAAGACTTGAAATTATATAGGGGACTTAAAATTAGTACCTTAGGCTTGAGTGGAATGGAAAAGATAAGGATACTACTTTTGCATGTCCGCTTTGGCCTCCCATGTAGCATTTTTGACTTGTTAGTTCTTCCAACGGACCGTAACGGATGCCACCTCCTTGTTACTCAATATTTTCACTTGTCTATCAAAAATCTTAACCACAACCTCCTCATAAGTCAAGTTATCTTCAACAACACCCATGACATCAAGAGGTACAATAGCATTAGGATCACCAACACATTGCCTCAACATAGAAACATGGAACACCGGATGAACCAAATTCATTTCACTAGGCAACTTCAACTCATAAGATACCTTGCCAACCCTCTTTATCTCCTCATAAGGACCACTCGGACTCAACATACCATTTTTACCAAAATAGACCACACCTTTCATTAGAGAAACTTTAAAGTAGAGCCAATCACCCACTTTGTACCAAGACCCCTTTGAAAAGACCTCTAAAAGTATGAAGTGAACTGTGTACCATGATTCGATATGATGGAAAAAGGAACCCCATTTAACCTCACTAACTCATAGATGTATAACCTTGCATACTCTTCAGCCCTATGTGTGGTCTTAATCGGTGGAAAGTGAACCGATTTCATCATCCTATCAATCACAACCCAAATATAATCAAAATCTTTTCTAGTCTTGTACAACCCAACAACAATTTCCGTATTAACCACCTCGCACTTCCAAGTAGGCATCTCTATTTATTAGGTTAGGCCACCCATCCTTTGTTGTTCGGCTTTAACTTGTTGACAACTATGCCAACTGAAAATGTATTTGGCAATGTACCTCTTCATGCCTCCCCACCAATACACATCCCTCAAGTCTCTATACATTTTGGTGGAACCAAAGTGGTTAGAATAAGAAGAATTATGGGCCTCATCAAGGATTTTCTCCCTCAAACCACCAACATAAGACAGACACAACCTACCTTGGTACCTAAGGGCACCATCTCCCCCTTGAGAGAAAACCTTTACTTTGCCATCTTTCACCAAGGCCTTCAATTCAAGCAAGGAGGAGTCAACACCTTGTTTTGCTATCACCTTATCAACTAATGAAGACTTAGACCCATCAACAGCAACAACACCATCATCACCAACCTCTTCCAACCTAACCCCCAATCTAGCCAATTGATGCACCTCCCTAGCCATTTCCTTATCACCACCATCAATGAACTAGTTTTCCCTACATACATTACTCAAAGCATCCAGCATAACATTTGTCTTACACAGATTATAATGCACACTCATATCATAGTCTTTAAGAAGTTCTAACCATCTTCTTTGCCTCAAGTTGAGATCTTTTTGGGTGAAGACATATTGGAGGCTCTTGTTATCAGTGAAAGCATCAACATGCACCCCATACAAGTAGTGACACCAAATCTTTAATGCAAATACAATGGCGGCTAATTCTTGATCATAGGTAGGGTAGTTCCTTTCACGTACCTTGAGTTGTCTAGAAGCATAAGCTATGAACTCACCATTTTGCATCAACACACAATCCAAAACAACCCGGGAAACATCACAATACATAACAAATCCCTCAAGCCCATCCGATAGTGACAATATAGGAGCATACACAAGATTGTCTTTCAATGTTTGGGAGCTCCTCTCACACTCATCAGTCCAAACAAACTTAACCTTCTTTTGAGTCAATTTTGTTATAGGGGAAGCAATGGAGGAGAACCCATAGACAAACCTGCTATAATTACCAACTAGGCCTAAGAAGCTCCTAATGTCCGATGGGGTCAATGGTGTAGGTCAATTTCTAATTACATCTGTTTTCTTTTGATCCACTTTAATACCATCCCCCGACACCACATGACCTAAGATTGCAACCTCCTTCAACTAAAATTCACATTTTTCATACTTAACATACAATTTCTCCTCCCTCATTTTTTGCAACACAACCCTCAAATGACCCATATGCTTCTCCCTACTATGTTAATAGATCAATATATCATCAATGAAGACCACAATAAAGGAACCAAGGTAGGGTTTGAAGACCTTATTCATTAGGTCCATGAAGATGGCAGTGTATTGGTCAACCAAAAAGACAACACCATAAATTTATAATGCCCATATCTAGTCCAAAAGGCCAGCTTGGTAGTATCACACACCCTCATCTTCACTTGATGATACTCAGACCGAAGATCAATCTTAGATAATAAGCTATCCCCTTACATTGGTCATACAAATCATCAATTCTTGGAAGACGATATCCATTTTTTATAGTGACCCTATTGAGTTTTAGGTTGCCAATACACATCCTAAGGGACCCATCCTTCTTCTTTACAAACAATATTGGTACACCCCAAGGTAATTGGCTAGGTCTAATAAGTCCCTTCTCCAACAAATCTTTCCATCATTCCTTTAACTCCTTCAACTCCTCCGAAGCCATTCGATAAAGGGGAATGGAGATGGGTTGAGTATCGAGGGGGAGGGGGGGTCTATGCAAAAGTCTATTTCCCTTTCGGGAGGAACAACAAGAAGTCCATTTGGGAAGACATCAAGGAACTCATTTTTAATTAGAACTGACTCTATAGAAGGGACTTTGGACTCCACATCCCTAACCCTCACAAGATGGTAAAGACACCCCTTAGACATCAACTTATGGGCTTTAATGCAAGAAATGAATCTACCCTTGACCACCACATCTTGACTCTCCTACTCAATGACGGGTTCCTTAGGGAATTGAAACTTAACACTACGGGTTCTACAATCAATAGAAGCATAGTAGGCATGCAACCAATCCATCCCAAGAATGACATCAAATCATCCATGTCTAATTCAACAAGATCACAAGGCAACAACTTTTGCAAAAGGCAAATAGGACAACTTTCACAAACTTTCCTAGCAATCATAGAGGCACCAATAGGGATAGACACTTCATATGACTCATGCAACAACTCAGGGTCAACATGGAACTTTTGGACAACAAAGGGGGCAACAAAAGATAGAATGGCACTAAAATCAATCAAAACATATAAATCAAAGTCAAAGATTTTCGACATACCAGTAACAACATCAGGAACCTCACCAACACCTTGCCTTTCATGTAGAGCATATAACCTATTGTCCCTTGGGGCACCACCTTGACAACCACCTCTACCCAATGGAACCGCATTTTCACCCCGACCCTTGCGACAGTTTCTTGGACAATCCACTCTTTTGTGATAAGCTCTACATAATCAAAGTATGCATTAGAATCCTTTAAACATAGGCCCCTATGACTCTTCCCACATGTAGGACACACATCCATAGGAGCCACATTACCAACACCTTGAGGCCTAGGGAAGTTGTTGGCAAACCCCCTATCAGTAGCATGAAAAGACCCTTGGCCTTGATGGAACTGGCCACCCCTATGGAACTAACACCCACCATGGGCCCTCTTGGACTCAATCCCCCTTCTCTTCCTCAACTTTTCATCCTCCATTTGCTTGGCATAAGTCATCAATCGAGACAATTCCATGTCATTAATTATCAAAGTGGACCAGTGTTCTTCACTCACCAAGTCGGAGACCCCTATCACAAACTTATTCATCCTAGATCTAGGATCATCCACCAAATGAGGAGCATACTTTGAAGGTTGATTAAACTTCAGGGAATACTTCTTAACACTCATAGCAAGTTGTTTCAAGTTCATGAACTCTACCAACTTTGCTTCCCTAAGCTGAAGAGCAAAAAACCAATTAAGGAAAGCCAATATGAACTCATCCCAAAGAACCATATACCCATTTCCCTTCTCCCCCTTCCATTAACCATACCATATTTGGGCTACCCCTTTGAGTTGGTATGCCGTGAACTCCGCCTTTTCATTCAGCCCAACTCCCATGATATTAATGATCTTGTAGACCTCATCAATGAACTCTTATGGATCTTCATCCACCTTTGACCCATAGAACACCAGAGGATTCATCCTCATGAAGTACCTTACCATAGCTCCATAGGTAGTAGCATGACGGGCTTGGGCCCCTTGATTGACTGGTTGGCCACAACTTGGACAAGCATAGTGAGAGCATCCTGGAGCTTACTATTGGTATGTTACTCTTCGGTAGTTTGGGCCCTTTTTCGTCTAATGTTTGGCGTGACCTAGCATAGCAAAGAAAAATCATTAGGGGAAAAACTTGCCATGAATCTAGCATGACTTAGAACATGAAAAAGGGAAATAATTCTGAAAACATCTATAGCCTCCTATTCATAGTCATGACACGCTTCACAACCATGAATGGAACTCTAATCGGCGCGGTGTGTTGGACTCCGAGAATATATCAACCTAGTACTTTGATACCAAGTTTCTCACGACCCAAGCCAAGAGCCTAGACGTGACACGGCGAATAGGGAACCCAAAGGAACCCCAAACAAGCCTCTTGACTTATCATTACACATCATTAGTCACGAAAACATATCAAAGGCATAAAGAGTAAGAATAGCGGCAAAGGGCTAAGGGAAAGCTTGCATAACATCATAATCAAGAGTCAAATAGTCAAACCTCATATCATAGATACATAACATGTCCAACAAACACCTGTAATACTTAGATAAGAGCGAAGGCCAAGACAAAGCAACCGGGCCCGCCCTCATAGTCAAAATAAAATATATAGAAGAGTGTGTCAATACATAATAAGAGAAACATAGTCTAAGGTCTGGGAAGTGGAGGAATCACCAAGTAGCTTGAATAATATCAACTATCCATGTGGAGAAGGAGGATAATCAACTTGGGAACCAATTTCTATATGGTGATATCATGTAGGCAAGAGTATGTTTTAGTACGTTTGAATGTACAAAGTTTGTAGGATGCAAAGAGACAAGAGATAGGCATCATAATCAAAATGCATAGAAAAAGGCAATAGGCATAATATAACAATGTAATATGTATGATCAATGCATATGTTAAACATGCTTAAGTAAGTCATACTCATATAGGTTATCATATGTGAAGGAGAGACCAAACGAGCATTCAAATGTACAAACCCCTTGGTAGGTTGGTTATGATGTCACCCCATCACTTAGGTGGTGAGGTACAAACCCCTTACTAGATTGATTAGTACAAACCCCCAATCTAGGTTGATGATGATGCCATCCTATCACCCTAGTGGTGAAGTACAAACCCCTCACTAGGTTGATGAGTACGAACCCCTATGTAGGTTACCCGGGCTCTTAGTCCCTCTGGATTGGGCATGGTGTAATGTGACACCTTATATAGAATTCATTATATACATAAGCTCATTTCATCGTCATAAAATCATTCATAACATATCTCATGCATTGGACCTTCAATTCCTCAAGAAACCATAGTTGGAGATTTTATCAAACACTTATGGGGTGTGTATTGGGGGTACAAGGCCATGCAATTTAGAGATGAAATCATGCAAGAAAATCCATTGTAAAACCATCATTTAACACCTTGCAACACCCTCGAGCAATATACATCAAAACTCCTAATTAAATCTTACAATAGATCCAAGATTTATAGCTCAAAACATAACAAAATATTCACAATTTTACATAGCTTTAACATAGTTCATAGACATGTTCATGCTAGTAAACCCATTAGTAAAATCAATTTTAAATCATAAAAATTGAGTAAAAAGGAGATTAGGCCACTATGGGTGAAAAAAACCAATGGCTAAAACCTACATACGTTAACTTTAGAGAAACCCTTAGTGAAAATTGAAAATGGAGGCTTGAAGCTTGAAGGAAATCCTTTGTTCTGGATGAGGGTTTTGAGACTTGAATTTGGAAGTGAAAAATATGGCTAAGTGTATGAGTGAGTATTGGGAAATATTTAGGATGATATGAGGGTGAAATATGGCTAAGTATAGGTGAAAACATGTTTGGAAACTCTTAGGCCCAAGACCCAAAAGTCTTGATTTGAGATAGAAAACTGGGGAAAAAAAATGTGTAGGACCGCACCCTTTGTATATCACGCCAGGTGCGCGGATCGTCTTTGGAAATTGCATTCTTTCGATTTTCAAATTTTGCAAGGTTGCTCTTAAATTAGGGTTACACTCTTTTTCCCCTGATTTTGACCCTTGAAAAAGAATATGAAGTCATATTTTTGATATCGCACATAGATTTTGAGATACATGGAAATTAAAATTTTGGGCATTCTGAGGCAAAGTTTCTAGCACTTTTTGGGGTTGTTTCATATGGATTTTGAGATATATGGAAATTATGATTAAGAGCTTTTTCGAGACACATTTTCGGGTACATTTTGGTGGCATTTTAATATCTCCCCCTTGGAAACATTCTTCCCCGAATGTCAAAGAAGCGTATATACGTGAATAATCAAGATGATTTCAGCCGCACAAAATGCAACAATGCAATTAAACATCATTTTAAAAATCTCAACATAAGTGTCAAAATCATAATGAACTTGTTAATATAAACACGAATGTATGCAAATGACATGAGGGCTGAAACTTAATACTTTGAATCAGATGAAGGACTTAGTTGTTATCTTAGGCTTGAATAGAGTGAAAGAGGTACGAATATCGCTCCTTTATGATCACTTTGGCTTCCCTAATGACTCCTTCATCTTGTCGATTCCTCCAAAGAACCTAGATGGATGTTACATCCTTGTCTCTCAACCTTCTCACTTGTCTACCCAAGATTTCTACCGGAACCTCCTCATAAGTCAAATTATCCTTCATCACACCCATACCCCTTCAAATTCACTATAGCACTTGGGTCACCACACACCACTATAACACAGACACATGGAGAACCAGACGAACCATACTCATATCCATAGGCAACTCTAATCCTTATGCAATCTTACCAATTTTTCCTCCAAAATGTATAAGGACCTACAAACCTTAACCTATATGCAAACCTTAAACACACATAGTCCACCTTGGCACCAAAACCAACCATCTACCCCTTGGGAGAAAACCTTCACTCTACCATCCCTCACCAAAACCTCCAACTCTACTAAGGCGGAATTAATGCCTTGCTTAACTAGACCTCCTCAACAAAAGAAGATTCAGAACCATCAAAACCACTACACCGCCATTCTCAACTTCACCCAACCTCATAACCAGACTAATCACCCATGAACTTCTCCAACCATCCTCTCATTATCCTAAACATTCCCACTTTCCATACTTAGCAAGAAATATCACACAACTCAAAACTCACAATACCACGCTCGAATGGTGCATAAGTTCTCCCTTACTTCTAGAAATGAGCCAACATATCATCACAAAAGACCACCACAAACATATCAAGGTAGGGTTTAGAGACCCTATTCATGAGACTTATAGACATAGTCAGTGCACTAGCCAAAACAAAAGACACTACCCAAAATTAAAACATCAAAAGGACACCAAGAACTCATTGACCATTGAAATTGACTCGATAGGAAGGACCTTATGGTCAAAATCCCTAACCCTCACGAGATGATAGAGACACTCTTTAGAAATCAAACCTTAGAGTTCAATTGGACCTTAAGACAAGAAATAGATCAACCTCTTCACTACCACTCAAGCATAGGTTTATTAGGGAATCGGAATCTAATTTCTACGAGTCCTACTATCAATGAAGACACAATATGCATGTAACTAATCCACCCCAAGTTTGACATCAAAATATATTACACCAAATTCAACAAATCATAAGGCAAGACATAATGCAATATGAACACGGAACAATATCTAAGAACTTTTCTAGAAATAATAGACTCACCAATAGGGTAGACACTTCAAAAGGTTCACCTAACACCCGGGACACACATGTAGCCCACTAGCAACAAAAGAAATAATGAAAGAAATAGTTGCACCCGGACCCATCAATGCACACCTATCTTAGTCAAAGGAAACTTCAACATTCCAGTAGCAACATTGGGCGCCTCATCCCCTCCTTGCCTCCCTTAAAGAGCATAAAATCTATTGTGCCTGAGGGCACTACCTTGATGACATTCCCTTCCCGCTTGGCTCACATTAGCACCTTGGCCTTGAGGACCATCACCTCCACCTTTGGGTTGAGCAAGAGGAAAACCACTAACCTTGTGCAAAAATCCACCACAACCAAAGCAAGCAATAGACTTCTTCAAACATGGGCCTCTATGTCCTTTCCCACACTTTTGGTATCTAGGCTTTACCAACCCCTTATAACCTCCATGGAATCTTTCATTTGGAATGCTACCTTTGGCAAACCCCTCATTAGAAGTATTGGATAACTCTTTCCCTTGGAAATTGTGGCCTTGAGGAAACTGGCCACCCTTGGAATTTTGAAACTCACCTTCAAAATGGGCCTTTTTGGCCTCACTAATCCTTCTCTTTCTAAGATTTTCATCCTCCATTTGTTCATTATAAGTCATAAGACGGGATAAATCCATATCACTTATCAACATGGTAGCACGACGTTCTTCACTAACCAAGTCGGATATGCTCATCACAAATTTGTTCATCCTAGACCTTGGCTCGGCCACCAATTGTGCAGCATATTTGGGGAGTTGGTTGAACTTGAGGGAATGCTCCCTCACACTCATAGAACCTTGCTTTAGATTGATAAATTCCATCATCTTGGCCTCCCTTAGCTCAAGGGGAAAGAACTGATTGAGAAATGCCGCTTTAAAATCTTCCCAAAGGATGACGTTGTTCTTCCCCTTCTTCACTTTCCATTGGGCAAACCATATTTGAGCCACCCCTTGAGTTGGTAGGTCGCAAACTCCACTTCTCCTCTGATCTAACCCCTATTATAGCCAATAGCTTATACACCTCATCAGTATATTCTTGAGAGTCCTCATCCACCTTAGACCTATGGAACCTTAGTGGGTTCATCCTAGTAAAGTCCCATAATTCTTCATGAACCACTCCTCTATCTTGAGGAGCTTGAGGAGCGGGAGGAGCCAATTGCTCCTCGGGTGTACGAGCTCTTCTTCCCTTTGGAATTTGGAAGATCTAGAATAGCAAAGACATCCATTAGGGGAAACGTTACCTTCACTTCTATAGCACGACATAAATCATAAAGAAGTGAAATATTTTCTTAAATGCCTCATAGCCTCCAATTCATATTTGTGACATTCTTCACAACCATGAATTAGACTTTAATCTACGCGGTGTGTTAGATTCCGAGGATTATTAACAACCTAGTGCTTTGATAGCAAGTTTGTCATGACCCAAACTAGGGCCTAGATGTGACATGGCAAATTTGAAACCCAAAGGGACCCTAAACAAACCTCTTAGCATATCAAACACATATACTTAGTCATGGAAGCAATTAAACAATAACAAGAGAGCCTAAATAGGGATAAAGGGACTAAGGGAAAACTTTGATATCATAAAAACATAAAGTTTCAAGTTCATTGCATAGATATATCATTCTATTCCAACAACTCTAGATTAAAAATGGAGTGGGGGCCAAGATACTTTCCGAGCTCACCCTTATAATGTCGAATATCAACATAAAGAAGTTCTGGAAATAACAAGAGAAGGTAGATAGTGTCCTTGAACTTGAGGACTCACCAAGCTTATCTTCAAGATGTAAAACTAGCCACGTGAAGGAGTGTAGTCAAATGGAGCTCTGATTCCTACATGGTAAGATCATGTAGAAATAAAGTATATTAGTATATTTGAATATACTAAGTATGTAGGATACAATGCAACAAGAGAAAGACAACATAATAGAAATGCATAAATTATAACTAATGGATAGCAATAATAACAATATGGAATGTATGATCAATGCTTAAAGTAAAAAAACGTGTTTTGCAAATCATTCATCCTACATAGAACATAATATATAAGTGTGGGAAGAGACCTTAACCGACATAGAATAAGACGAAGTGAGCTACAACTAGGAATCCTAATGATTACCCCTCAACGGTAAAGAGGTAGTCCACTTGCCAAGGTAAACCATACTTCAAACTTACTAGAATATGATCCAATTTCATATGAAATAACCTTTCAAAAAGAATAGGACCCAATTTCAAAAAGGATTTCATTAAGAACTTTACCTTATGGGAACATGATCCAATTTCGGGAAGAACCTTAAGAGAAAGTGTACTAAATGGATCCACTAGTAAAGAATGGGTAAAACATCATCCTATGATGGCACATAGTTCAAGGAAAGAGAGCGCTCCCTCAATCCATCAGTTTAAATCTAATCCCACTAAATATATAAAGTAATCATAGCTTTAATAATTCATAAGGAACATAGAAGCATGACCCAAATAGCTCTAAAACATATTTGACCTCTAATGGTGAGCCTAACTTCAAAACAAGATTAGAACATCATCAAACATTACCCTTGCATTAACATCACCATCAAAGGATCACAAGCGGTAAAAATCTTTAAGAAACCATGTAAGAAAAACTAATGTAAATCCACCCATTTACACTTGGTAACATCCTCTAACAAGATACATCAAAACCCCTCATCAAATCTCACAATAGATCTTAGATTTATAAGTCAAGATATGCATAGTTGAACAACATTACACAAAACCCCAATGTAGTTTATAGTCATAATCCATATAAGTAATAAACATAAGTTAATCAACTTGAAAATATGCATTTTATATGAAAAGGAAGGTTGGGCACCATGGGTCAAAGGACCTAATGGTTGAAACTCACATACCTCAAACCTTGAGATTCCCTTGATGAATATTTGAAGGGGATTGAAGCCTGAATGAATTTCTTGAGATCCGAAATGAGTTTGGAACCCTTGATTTTTGATGAAATATTTGTCTAAGTGTTAGAGAGGGTTTTGGGGAATGTCTTGAATGATATTGGGTTGAAAAATGACTAAGTATAGGTTTTTTTATGCATAGGAAGGCTTAGGCCCAAGACCATAAGGCCTTGGACTGAAAAGAAACCAATCAACAAAATCTACTGGTCCGCGGCCTAGCAGCATCGTGCCCAGGGTGCAAATAAATTCTATTTTTCATAAATTTTGAAAAAAATCAAATTTTGATCTTTTGCTCTAAAATCAGGGTTATAACCATTTTTGACTAAATGTTTTTCCATGATGACAAATATGAAGTCGAATTTGGGATATGACATATGAATTTTGATATATATAAAAATTACAATTATGGGCATTTCTGAGGCAAATTTTCGGGCATTTTTTGGAATCTTTTCAACAACCCAAGTTGTGGGTGTTTAGACACTCATGGCTAGGGAAAAATCACAAACAAAGAATAAACTAAACATGGTTTAGAAATTACCCAAGAACAATGAAGAACAACACCACTTTGATATTGAAACCACAAGCTTGCACCAATGAAGTTTGAATATGTCACGACCCAAGCCTAGGGCCTAGATGTGACATTACATATGGGAACCCGAAGGGACCCCAGGCAAGCCACTTAACATATTATTACACATCCTTGGTCGTGAAAGCAATAAAATAACAAGAATCAAAGCTTATAGAATTACATATGACATGTCCAAAAACACCTCTACTACAAAGATAAGAGCGAGGTCCAAGACAACCAACCCGGGTCACCCTCATAGTCAATGCTTACATAAAAGAAAGGTAGTCTTAGAAGATAACATGAGACAACAAGAAACATCCTCAGAATGGAGGACTCACCAACAAGCTTGTTTGAAATCATACTAGCCTTGTGGATGGAGATGCTCAAGCAGGGCTCCGATTCCTACATGGTGACATCATGTAGGCATAAAGTATGCGTTAGTATGTATATATGTACTAATTATGTAGGATAAAATGCAACAAGTGATAAGCACCATAATCAAAATGCAAAACATATATAATGAATGAGCATATATCAATATGGCATGTATGAATGATGCTTGAAGTAAACCATGCTTATACAGAACATAATCCATGTGTAAGGAGAGACCACTTTAGTGAATATCCAAGGCCTACCACCTCTTTGGAGAGGCCCATGAGGTCCAAACACTTCATGTGGTTGATGAGGTACAAACCCCCCAATGTGGTTGATGAGGTACAAACCTCCCAACAAGGTTATCAAGGTACAAACCCCTCAACATGGTTGCATGGGCCTGGCACCTCCCAAGCAAGGTGATCGAGGTAAAAAACTCATAACAAGGTTACCCAGGTCTACAACCTCCCGAGTGATGCTTGGTCATTTTTCCCACACCATAGAGATAATATTATATACATACATTCCTTTCATAATCATATAGTCATTCAACTTATAAGACATGCATTAGACCTTCAATTCCTCAAGAAATCATAACCCGGACATTTTATAAAACCATGCATTTCAAAATTGCAGTCATGCTAGAAAATTCAATGTAAAACCATCAATAGATACTTGGTAACACCCTCAAGCAATATACATCAAAACCATTCACCAAATCTCACTATAGACCTTAAATGCATGGCTTAAAACATGCTAAAACAATCATAATTTCATGAAACCCCAAAATAGTATGCTGTGAAATTCATAATAGATAAAACCCATGAGTAAATCAACTTTAAATCATGCAATTTTAGGCAAAAGATAGCTTGAGTATCATGGGTGAAAGGAGCACATGAAACAAATCCACATACCTTAGTTTTTGGAGAATCCTTGAAGAAGATTAAAGATGGAGACTTGAAGCTTGAATGAGAACCTTGAGATCCAGATGAGTTTTGAAACTTGGATTTAGGAGTGAAATATTGTCTATGTATTTGAGAGAGTATTTGGGAATGTATTGAATGATGTGAGAGTGAAATAAGGCTGAGTATAGGTACTTTCATACATGGGAGGACTTGGGCCCAAGATCCAAAAGTCTTGGACTGAGATAAAATCACTGACAACAAAATACATAGGTCCGCGTCTGGTTCATGATGTGGACCTATTGTGGAGACAAAATAAATACATGTCCATGACAACTGTGCATCGCAACATTGTTGCAGATTGATTTTTGATAAAGAAAGTTACAAAAATTGAAATTGCTAATCATTTGCTCTTAAATTGGGATTAGACCCATTCCCCTCTTAATTTGACCCTCTGATCAAGAATATGAAGTTGTTTTTTTGATATCATACACAAATTTTGAGATATATGGAAATTAAGTTTTCGAGCATTTCTGAGGCACATTTTCGGGCACTTTTTGGGGTTGTTTCAATATCTCCCTCTTGGGAACATTCATTCCCGAATATCAAAGAAATGTACATGAGAGATACAAACATGATAATTTTAGCCCACATAAGGATGCAACAATGCACTTACATATCATTTTAAAAAATCTCAACATAAGTGTAAAATCATCATAAACTTGTCAATTTAAACATGAATGCATGCACTGGCATAAGGACTGAACTTAAGACTTGAGATCATATAAGGGACTTAGATCAATACCTTGGGCTTGAGTGGAGTGAAAAAGATAAGGATATTGCTTTTTCATATGCGCTTCGGCCTCCCAAGTGGCAATTTCGACTTGTTGGTTCCTCTAAAGGACCTTAACGGAAGCAACATCCTTATTCCTCAACCTCTTCATATATCAAGTTGTCATCAACTACCCCACAACATCAAGAGCCACAATAGCATTAGGATCACTCTCACACTTCCTTAACATAGACATATGAAAGACCAGATGAACCAATTCCATTTCTCTAGTCAAGTCCAACTCGTAGGCCACGTGACCAATCCTTCTCATCACCCTATAAGGACCCACATATCTAACGCTTAACTTTCCCTTCTTACAAAAATGGACCACACCCTTCATGGGTTACAACTTCAAATAAACCCGATCACCAATCTTGAATTTAAGATCCCTTCTCCTCACATCGACATAAGACTTTTGGTGACTTTTGGCTATTTTCAACCTTTCTATAATCATCCTAAGCTTCTCAAGAGCCTCCATAACCATATTTGGTCCCAAAAAAGCCACCTCACCAACCTTAAACCACCCAACTAGTGATCTACAAATTCTACCATAGAGAGCGTCAAAAGCAGTCATACTGATGCTAGAATGATAGCAATTGTTATATGCAAACTCAATTAGCGGAAGATGATCATCCCAACTATCCTTAAGCTCAAATACATAAGCCCTAAGCATGTCCTCAAGTGTTTGGATAGCACTTTTAGCTTGGACATCTGTTTAAGGGTGAAAGGTCGTACTAAGCTTTACCTTGGTTCCAAGAGCTCTTTAGAAAGGCCTCCAAAAGTGTGAAGTGAATTGTGCACCTCGGTCTGATATAATGGACAAAGGAACCACATGCAACCTCACTAAGTCATGAATGTACAACCTAGCATAATCTTCATCCCCATAGATAGTCTTAACTAGCAGAAAGTGAGCTGATTTTGTCATCCTATCAACCACTACCCATATGGAATCAAAACCCTTTCTAGTCTTGGGAAACCCAACCACAAAATCCATATTAATCTCTTCCCACTTTCAAGTAAGAATCACTATGTCTTGGGTTAGACCATCTGGTTTTTAATGTTCGGCTATAACTTGTTGGAAACTATGGCAACCGAAAACAAATTTGGCAATGTCCCTCTTCATGTCTCCCTACCAATACACCTCTCTCAAATACCTATACATCATAGTAGACCTGGGGTAAATTGAGTAACAAGAACCATGAGCCTCATCAAGAATTCATGCCTTTAAGCTATCAACACAAGGCACACATAACCCACCTTGTTACCTAAGAGAACCATCTCCCCCTTGGGAGAAAACCTCCACCTTACCATCTTTTACCAATGATTTCAATTCCAACAAAGTGGTGTCAAGATCTTGCTTATCTTTCACCTCCTTAATCAAGGAAGATTTAGAGCCATCAACAACACCAACAACACCATTATCCTCCTCCTCCAACCTAAGTCCCAACCTAGCCAACTGATGGACCTCTCTAGCCACCTTTTTATCACCACTATTAATATGAGCTAAGCTACCCATAGACACTCTACAGAAAGCATCTATCATAATATTAGCCTTGCCGAGATGATAATGCACTCATATCTTAATCCATAAGAAGTTCTAACCATATTCTTTGCCTCAAGTTAAGATCCTTTTGAGTGAAAACATAATGGAGGCTCTTATGATCGTTGAACATATCAGCATGCACCCTATACAAATAGTGACATAATACCTGTATTGCAAATACCACGATGGCTATCTCAAGATCATGACTAGGATAGTTCTTTTCATGCACTTTGTTACGACCCAAGCCTAGGGCGTAGATGTGACAATGCGCAAGGGGAACCCGAAGGGACACCAAGCAAGCCTCTTAGAGTATCATTACACATCCTTGGTCGTGGAAAGATTAATCAAGCATCAAGAGATAAAATATAGGGAAACTGGGGCTAAGGGAAAGCATTTCCATATCATCATAATTAAGAGACAAGAGTTAACTCGTTTCATAGGTACATAACATGCCCCACAACCACCTCTACTGTATAGATAAGAGCGGGGACCAAGATAAAGTAACCCGGTGCACCCTCATAGTCAAAATAAACAACAAAGATGAATGTTACAATACATAATAGAAGAAACATAGACTAGGTCCCCGAAGTTGAGGACTCACCAACTAGCTTAAATAACACCGAACTAGCCACGTGGAGGAGGATGATCAACTTGGACACCGGTTCCTCCATAGTGACATTATGTAAGAATAGAGTATGCATTAGTACGTTTGAATGTACTAAGTATGTAGGATGCAATGCAACAATAGATAAGCATCATAACCAAAATGCATAATATTAAGCAATAGACATAATATACAATTTAACATGTATGATCTTAACACCCCACATTTTACATGTACTAATGCTATGTAAATGAAACATGATATAGTTTGGTCAAATTAGTGCCAATTCTTAAAAGTGCTTGAATCTCGTATTAATGGGCGATATGTGCGTCTAACGCTTAAGGGGGTCGAGTGTATACATGTTTTGTGTTAAATTGAGAAGATCACAGCCCTAAAGAAAGTAAAAGAATTGAGGTGCTTGTAGGACTTAATAAGCTAGTAGGTGAGTCACCTACTTGCTTAGCTTAAATTTGCTAGCAAAATGGAATCGAGGCGCGACGTCAAATTTTGTCCAAGTTTAATTATCAATAAAGTTCATGTTAAGTGGGTAAATTTATCCCATGTTTTAGCATCATAAATAGATATTATTTTCAGCCCAAGAAGAATGTAAAAAGGTCCCAAGTGTAACACAACCCACTTCACTATTTGGGCCTAAAACTAATTATGAAGAAAGTTGGAAAATGGGCAGCCAAGGTCCACCAAATTTGCGACCTATTTAGTCCCAATTATGAGGGACAAGCTGCTACATAACAAGTATATTAACAGGTGTTCATGTGTGGACAAAATGTTAGGAGAAAGTCATTCAAAGGAGACTTTGGAAACAGCTCAAAAGCAGCCCTCTAGTCATTTCCAATTGAAACAAGTTTTCAGTTTTTCAAACAAGTTTTCAGCTTTTCAAAAGACTCTTATCTTCTTTTTATTTCACTTTACCAAGCAGTTATTGCAACCTCATAAGGTTCTTGAAGGAAACTATAATCTTGAAGGAAAAGGTAAGTAATCATAGTTGTATATTTAGTATAGTTTCTTCAGGAAAAACAAGAAGTATATGCTACTATGTTGTGCTGGAAATTCTGTGCAGCTTGTTTCCTAAGGATTGTCGTGAACTTTTCATGTTGTTCAAGAGGCTTTTCTTTTCTTGGTTGGCTGAATCATGAATTAAGGCTTATGTTGTTAACAAGGGATAGTTTGTTAGTCATGTAATTAAGCTGCTGCACTATTTTTACAGCCTGCAAAGATGAATTGTTGTACGACGTCGTAATTGTACTCTTAAAAGAAACTTGTGAGTTGATAGTTGTAATATGTTGTTCCAAGACCATCCCCTATTTTGGGAAAATTTGTGGACTATTCTAAGGCTGGTTTTATCTGATAAAAACGTTGGAAACAATTTAGGTAAAGTTAAAACAGGTTCAAGATTGTTGACGTCGAAATGTGGAGAAAGGATGTAACGCTGTTGCGCTTGTTTGTATGTTGTGAAGAATTGTTATGTGTTGTGTCTTGTGGGCTTTTGTAAGACTATTAAGGGTATAAAACAATATGTACATGAAATGTACATAAGAATGGTTGTTAGAAAATCCGATTATAAGTTAAAAAATTGAAGGAACGTCCTTGCGTCGATAATTATGAGCTTGTTGTCCGGGTGATAGTTTTTATGATATTGGGCTGTCAAGAAGTGTTTCTTTGCTTCTAATGCTAGTCTTATTGCCTAATATATTGTAGATAAATATTTGAGGGAAAATGCAGTCACTCTGAGGTAGTAACGAGGTCATGTAATGACGTATGTAAGGCTACTTGATTTCGCATCATTTGGCATAAAACATAGAACCCTCCTTGGTATATAAAGGCATTACCAACTCTGACACAACTATTAACTATGTCTCCACTCTTTCATAAGTTCACATGATGCCATATATAATCACCTTCAAATCTGTATATACACATGGATACCAAGTTACATGGGTTCTTGTTGCTAAATAAAGTTCAAGAGTTGTTTCATTTCATACGCATCTCATTATTTATGTAACATACTCTTTTATTGTCATATTATCTTGTATGATAATTTACATGTCACTTGCTACATCTACAATCCTACAGCTCCAATATTATGACCAACAAAAGAATAATCTCACAGGTAATTGAAAGATAAAGTATATTGTTTATTGATGGGTGGTAGCCCGAGAGGTGGAAGAATCACCTACCAAGTGACGATCCTATCATGGGTGGTAGCCCAAGTGGTTAAGAAAGAACCTAGCCAAGAAAGATCCCGATAGAGTTTTACCACTGATCAATTTGTAATTTGTATTATAGTTGTGCATATATTATACAGTAAAGGTAAAGTAATATAAAGAACATAAAGTACATGATTCCAAAATATAACCAAAGGTGGTCTCTTATACTACACCAGTGCATAGCATCATTTGAGTTGTTACTTTATATACAACATTTCCTACCTTATATATTCAGTACATTATCTCATACTGACGTACCATACGGGGGACCTGCATTTCATGATGCAGGTACAGGTGCTAGTAGATATCCCCAGTAGTGTACAAGATATCCAGCTGCTGTTACCAAGTTCCAGGTTGCTTCGGAGCTTGTGTGTGTCTGGAGTTTATATGTTGTATTGTACAGTTAATCGAGGCAGGGCCTGTCCCTACTCTTACCAGATACTCTCTCTTATTTATAGGCCTTGTAGACTATGTAAATTAAAAGTATGGTCATGTCTCGTACCTTAGACACCGTAGCCCCAACGGCCTAGCCATATGCATTTTCTTTTGGCTTATTATTACCGTTTATATTTTTAAAGGCACAATGAAGATAGAAATCCCATATAATATGTCTAAAAAGTGCATAGATATAGGTTGGTTCTCCCCTGCCTTATCGGCAATGGGTGCCGGTACGCCCTAACGGTACTTGGGGCATGACAGAAGTGGTATCAGAGCGGGTCATCCTAGAGAGTCTACAAAATCGTGTCTATGTAGAGTCTTGTGTATCGATATGTTGTGAACCACATTTATAAGCAGGAGGCTACCTGGCGTTTAGGAGTTGTTTCTTTCTTTTCATTGTTTAGATCGTGCCATAAAGCTAAGTATAATTGGTGGATTGTGTCTAACTCTTGAAATTATTTTGTACAGAGAGCAAGTATGTCAGAAACCAAGAAGAACAGAGGTAAAGGCAAGGCAGTAGAAATCATGGTTGGTACACTCAGTCATATGAGACAATGAAATAAGGCTCAAGATGAGTCTCTGTTACAGACATCTCTAACCCCTCCAGCTCCTAATGAACCCGGAAGTAGTGAAATTCCCTCAGAACCACCTATCGATGCTACAGTGCAAGATCTGAAGAATGCAGTCCAACTACTAACTCGCATAGTTACTGGCCAAGGCCAAAGACAGGAAGGTCCAGTTATAGGTACAGGTGGTGCTAATAGGGCAGCTGGCACGAGGATACATAACTTCCTTAATTTGGACCCACTAGCCTTCACTGGGTCTGATCCTAATGAAGATCCTCAAGACTTTATTGACCAAATTGAGCGCATTTTAGATGTTATACATGTGAGTGGTACAGAAACTGTCGAGTTAGCAACATATAGGTTGAAGGGTGTGGATATATTATGGTATGAAGCTTGAAAGCAATCCAAAGATATAGATGCTCCCCCAACCACTTGGAAGGGGTTCAAAAAAGCCTTTCTTGACCATTACTTGCCATTAGAGATCCGAGAGGCCTGTGCAGATCAGTTATTAAATCTCCACTAGGGGAATGTGAGCGTGAGTGAGTATAGCCTCCAATTTAATTCCCTGTCCAGGTATGCTCCTAATGTAGCTGCTACTATGGCAGATAGAGTTCATCGATATGTAGATAGATTGGATACGTATCTGGTTAGAGACTGTACCATTGCTTCATTCAATAAGGACATGGACATAGCAAGGATGCAAGCTTTTGCACATAAGTTGGAGGATCAAAGGAAGAGAAGAAGGACACAAGAGTTGGAAAGGGGACATGACAAAAATGCAAGATCTATAGGGCAGTTTACAATGTCCCAAGCTGAGCTTAGGCCTTGGTTTTCTCATAGACCACCTAGGCCAACATCCTCCTATTCTGCAGCCAGTGCTCCACCACAACTTCAAGAGTCTAGAAGTAATCAGTTTGGTCAACAAGGTGAGGCATACGGCACACGGACAACAGGATATTCAGCAGGACAGCAAATGATACCTAGGCAGCCTTACAAACAATGTGAAAGAAGTCATCCGGGTATATGTCGTGTTGGGATAGATGTTTGTTATTGGTGTGGTGTGCCAGGGTATATGATGAAAGAATGCCCGAGGAGGCGTATGGGTGATATAACACAATATGCGAGTTTATTTGTTGCATTATCACTATCAATTCCTCCATTAGGTAGGGTTCAACAAGCACCTATGGATAATGGTAGAAGTGTTAGAGGACAACTAGCTCTAGCGGAGTCTAGAATTGCACCTATGCTCTTGGGAGTCAACAAAATTTGGAAGCTTCAGTTGATGTGGTCACAGGTACATTTTCCATCTTTTCACATAATGTATATGCATTAATTGACCCTGGTTCTACATTATCATACATTACTCCATTAGTTGCTAGGAAGCTTAACAGAACACCCAAATTATTGAATAAACCATTTGAAGCGTCTACACTAACCAGTGAATTTATTATGGCTAGAAGGATTTATTATGATTGTGTAGTAACTATTTGTGACTGTGACATATTGGCTAAACTTATTAAGCTAGAGATGGTGGAATTTGATGTTATAATGGGTATGGATTGGTTAGCTTCTTGCTATGCCGCCGTGTATTGCTGAACTAAGAGAGTCTACTTCCACTTTCCAAATGAGGTAGTTCTTGAATGGAAAGGCAATGTTAGGGCATCAAAGGGGAAGTTTATCTATTATTTTAAGGCTAGATTAAAGGTAGCTAAGGGGTATATGTCATTTAGTTAGAGTAAGGGATATGGAGAAAGAATTGCCAACTCTTCAATCTATTCCAGCAGTAAATAAATTTGTTGATGTGTTCCCTAAAGAACTTCCAGGCTTATCGCCAGAACGAGAGATACATTTTGGTATTGACTTACTTCTAGGCACCCAATCTATTTCTATCCCTCCATATAGAATGGCCCTGGCAGAATTGCATGAATTAAAAGAGCAGCTAAAAGACCTATTGGAGAAGGGTTTTATAAGACCTAGTGTGTCCCTCTAGGGCACATCAGTGTTATTTTTACACAAAAAGGATGGCACCTTGAGAATGTGTATCGACTATCAACAATTGAATAGATTGACAATTAAGAATAAATACCCTCTCCCCAGGATTGATGACTTATTTGATCAGTTACAGGGTGCCAAATGCTTTTTAAAAATTGATCTGAGATCGGGGTATCACCAAGTGAGGGTGAA
>JAOTQR010000069.1:13203612-13236825 GCA_025774065.1 Solanum ossicruentum | reverse complement strand
TCAAGATCCTATTTATCCTATTCTCTAGCACATGACCCACCATGTACAAAGGACGATTATGTAGCTTTTCACCAAATTGGAGATCATCCTCTGTAAATGTGATTTTTGTATCGCACGCATATGCTTCTTGAGAAGAGGATTCTGCAGCTTCTCAGAGTATCTGGGAGACACTTTTGATAAGGTTTCGCCTGCTGCTCCTTCTTTATCTATTGAAGACATCTTTGATGAACTTTCGCTTACCATCTCTCCTTTTTTAGTATTAAAACATGATGTCTCATTATTGTCTTGGGTAGTTCTAGTGTGAAACCAACTCGGCAAGAACTCTCCAAAAGTCACAGGATGTCATGTCTTCTGGTAGTGATGCACTTTCACCTTTCTTTCTTTGTATGCATTGAATAGCTTTTGCTTCTTTGGTCTCCTCACCATCCTTCCACTAGTCTGTTTCTTAGAAAATTCTCTTCGTGAAGTTGTCTTGTTGCGTCTTCACCTAGCACGAGAATCTAACTTTCATCATCATCTCTATTAGTTTGGATTTTATTTGGCTCTATTGACTTCTCTTTTTCAGGAGTATATATCTAGATTGGGTCAAGCGAGCCAAAACTGATAGAGATTTGGTTAGAACTTTCTTTCTCATCATCAAGGACAATCTTTACCTCCCTAGCCAATTGCATGACTTTGTCCTTGAAGACGAAACACTTCTCAAGAGGATGACCCAAAAGTCTATGATATTTGCAATAGTTTGGATTCGGGTCGTTTCATCTCCTGTAACTCAATGAGCTTTAGTTCAACCAATTCATCAAATATTTAAGAAACATCAGAATCCAGAAAAGGGTATTCTTTTTCTTGCACCTCCTTTAAAGTCAACTTTCGATTTGGATGCTTCTGAAAAGTTATTTTCACACTTTGCTTCCTGCTTTCCTTCGTAGTGAATTTTATGGGCGATGCGTTGACAGTCATGGATTCTTTGTTATCATTTTTAGCACGAATCTGCTCTATTTCTTTGGTTCCTACCTGTCCTTTCCTTTGCGAGAATCGTGAACAAGCATTTCATCTTTTCTGGCAAAAGACATGCTCAACTCCATATCATGAGCACGAGACGCTAGATCTTCAAAAGACTAAGGTTTGATCCTTTGTAGGATGTAGAGAAGCCCCCAGTGCATTCCTTGGGTACACATTTCTATTGTAGAAGCTTCACTAAGTCTATCTTTGCAGTTGAGACTTGTGTTCCTCCATCGATTTATGAAGTCAATGACTGGTTCATCCTTTCTTTGGCGAGTATTTGTGAGTTCTATCATGCTCACTATACGCCTTGTGCTATAGAAAGGATTAAGAAACTCATGCTCCAGTTGCTCCCAACTGTCTATGGAATGAGGCTCAAGATTTGTGTACTAGTCAAAGGCATTTCCTTTCAAGGAACGGACGAATTGTTTGACGAGATGGTCTCCATAGGTCCCAACATTATTATATATCTCCACAAAGTGTGCAACATGCTGTTTTAGATTTCCTTTGCCTTCGAATTGCTGAAATTTGGGGGTTTGATAACCGGCAGACATTTTGAGGCTATCAATCCTTGGAGTGTAAGGTTTAGCATACATATGGAAGACCTTGTGGAGATTTCATACTTGTCTTTAATGGTCCCTTCAATGAACTCCTTTAGTTGATCAAGTGGGATCATTCCTTCAGCAGAAACTGGCAGCTCCTTGAGATTGGCGCCTTGATCCGTAGGATTTTTAGTCTCTTGAATGTCAATACCCTTCCTAGGTGCATGGCTAGATTCCCTATCTAATAAGCCATCTACTTTATCCATCAACTTATCGATGCGAGACTCTTGGTGTTGCATACGCTTGGTCAGTCCTTCAATCATCTTTACTAGACTTACAAGTTGTTCTTCCATTGATAGAGCATTAGGTGTCATCGCTTGCAAGATTGTTTGAGTCATAAAAGAGTAGCATGAATTATCATGGAAGTTGATTTTCAGAGGTCTCACATTATGCACGCTTGTGGAGAAGATTCATTGGATAAGTCCTGGTCTTTCTTTGCAGTAGAATTCTTGGAACCAGAAATCTCAAGTAGAGCTAAAGTCTTCTTGATCTTCTCAGCCATACTACTTCCTCCGTCTGAAGCATATGTAGAGGACCTTGCTCCACTTGGAGTTGAAGATCCAAAATCAGGAGTTGGTGCGGACGACACTCGCAATATTTGTTGTCCTACCATAGTGGTTTTGCTCCTTGTAACAGCTCCAACACTTCAAAAAGTAATACCCAGAATTTCCTCTACTTCAGCGGAGAACTTGAAATCAGCAGCCTTAGAGGAAGTTGATTGGGAGTTTATCTTCTTGGAAGCCATTTGAATATTCTTTGATTCTTGAAAAGTTAAGATGAAAGTATGAGATTGTCCCACTGGGCGTGCCAGAATTTGTATGACAATAAAATTCGCGTCTAGAAAATATTCAAGGTACGAAAAATATTGCTAAAATCGTATTATTTTATTTCAAGGAGTGAGTTCTACTATCTCTATGAATCATCTGATTCGCCTTTTCAAATATAGACTCAAAGGCTCTGTACCTTATTCTTGAATCTTGAAAAAACTTGATCTTGATTAACTGATTTGATAAACTTGAATTTGAACTTGATATGATCTTGTTCTTGAACTTGATCTTAACTTGTACTTGAATCCAAGGGCTTTTGGGCTTGTTCTTGAATTTGGTGGTCTTGATTTTGATGCGTTCTTGAACTTGAATGCTTAATTTTTTGATTTCTTGAATTCTTCTTGCTGCTTGTAGAGAAATCCGCACGTTTGATCCACGAGCTTTCTCTGGCTTCTTGTTATAATTCTTTATGTCAATTCTGAATTATGAGGACCCCTTTATATAGTTGTAGAATAGAGGAGTCATGATAGAATCAGACCTTCTTTCGGCCAATCAGATTTAAGGTGACATGGCGCAGGAAAAGTGATAAGAATAGGACTCCTTGAGTTATGATAGAATCAAGCTTTATTCTGGCCAATCAGATTTACTGTTACATGTGGCAGGAAGAGTGACACGAATAGGACTCCTTTTAAGTGACGTGATGATATTTGAATGGTTGAGACACATCACTTGCACATGTGGCGCATATTTACTGGCTTTTGATTTAGACAGGAATGCCATGTCATTCTAACATATGCCGTGATCGTATTGATTTCTTTATTTGACTTGGTATGCCATGTCATCCGACACGTGGCATCAAGTGAGCCCCTTGGATGAAGGGATATTGGGCCCAAAGAAGCAAGTCATCTTTTGTAGCCCAAATAATTGAATTTGGCTTTTAATTAAATCCATATTTTATTGGACTTAATTAATTAACTCAATTATATTAATTCACAACATTTATTTTGAATTAATATTTTGAATTTAATATATTTTGAATCATATTAAGTACATTTTACATATATAATTTTGTTCTTCAGTTTCTCACGTACATTTTATAATCGATTAACGTATTCTCTACACTAAATTAAGGATGAATAAATTATATATTGTTATTATATAAAAATAAATTTAAAAGGAACAGATTTTACATTAAAAGTTTAAATATAGGAAAACAATATTTTTTTTGAAAGGTGGTGTCAACCGAAAAAATAATTTTTATACTTAATTTAATCTGAGTAAATCGAATTTGACCATATATAAATATTATTGATGAACGACATAATATCTACTCAAATCTACATACTTTGGAAGCACATTTATCCCCTTTTTTCCCTTATTAATTGTCTAATTATGTTAATTGATGAGTACCATTAAAAACAAGGTAAGTTTGTACCAATTATAGAACGTTAAAGAGATCGTCATGTGAAAATATTAATGATAGGCCATCTTCGTTTAATTTCGTACAGATTAAAGGCATACTTGACTCTTTCTCAAAGATAATAATATGTTAAAGAAATACGGCTCAAGTTGGATTTAGATGTCTAATCAGATTATAAATGTGTGGTTTTTGTTTCAAACGTCTCCTTTTTCTAACAAATTATTAATTTAGTCAAATTAAACAAGTGGTGTTTTGTGAAGTTTGGTCATCTCTGTCTGTCCAGAAGCAGTGCTAAGTCACTTTCTCAAACAGCAAGATGAAATGAATGTACTCTCCCTCTCCAAATTTGTGTTTTACAACTTCAAAAAATTTAATTCAATTTTTTGAATGCCTACACAATCAATTTTATACTAGCACTAGTTTATATTTGTTTTTAACTATTAGAATAACATATGTGAATTGTATATATAATACTTTGGTACGTTATAATTTATTTTTCTTATAAACATCAAATATTGTGTCAAAGATCAACAAACTTTAAGATGTATATCCAACATCATGATACTGAAATCAACGTATTAAAACTTTTACTTTTAATAGGATAATCCAATATCTACCATATCATGTTCATTCTTATCGTTAACCAAACTACTTAGCCCAATTCCTCGATTGGGTCTCTTTTCAATTATTATGTTGTCATATCTCTTTTATGCATAAAGTTTCTAGCTTTTATTTAATTTAACCTTAGGAAGTAGTGAACTTAGCTTGAACATTTTTTCGAGAGAACCTAAAATTAGGAATTTTTAGGTTTTAAACAATATTAAAACGACATATTTCATTTGGATTCATGATAAAAATCTTACTTTATGGGAGTAGTGTATAACCCTAGCTAATGTTTTCTCAAGAGCTCTCAAAAATTGTGAAAGAGAATATTCTCTCTTTCCGACGGTCCAAGTTCGTAGTCATTTTTTGATAGGACAGCCTTTGGTAAAATATCCACAACCGTTTATTGGAATATTGAAGCAACAAACAAGTTGAACCATTGGTATCCATACTTCAGGAGCTTTTATTTGATATATATGTCATCACATGATTGTTTATACACTAGAAGATATGCTCATTTAAAATCAAATCACGTGTGGGTTATATAGATTTTTTTTCCTTAAACTTTTAAATTTATTTCGAATCGTGTCACTTTTTAAAAAATCCATATGATTTTCCAAACATAGAATGTAGGTGTTGCACATCTTAACACCTTTGAATTCCCTTGTTCCCTACTAAAAGCTTGATCGAGGATACAAAGTTTTTTGGTATGTTACGTATCATGATAATAAATTACATTATATTAAGGTCTTCAAAATTAATTTTTCCTTTTAGATTTTAATCTATTTGTTATCTTTTTCTAAGAGGGGATATCTGAGCATAAAAAAAATGATATCATGATCTTGAAATCAAAGACCATGATAGGTGATGCCGCTCAAATTATACTCTCTTATTAGAATAAAGTAGTCTATCAAAATATAGTAACCAAATTAGGTTGGGATCAAATCCCATAGAAAGCACGGTCGAAGAACTTACAATTCGTTATGAAAATTTGGCCTAATGGTTACAAATTCAGATGATTTTTAATTGGGACTTATTAAGCTAATTTATATTATGAATCATTATCAAGCTTTAAAGACAAGCTAGAGCTATGGTTACTAGATATCAAAAGTCAAACTGATAATTCACTATAATTCATTCAGGTAAGTTCGCTGTGCAAAATTGTTGAATCTATTAGTCTTCTAAAGCTTTGCGGCCAAATTAGAAGAATTTCATTTAGCGCCTAGCAGTGAGACAAAGAATGTCACACCCAAAGGTATCCCATCCGTACCTCGTGTTCATATCATAAGAATACATAAGATAACATAAGGATAACATAAGAAAATAAGCAAGCGGAACATATTCATATAGAAGTTATAGTTTCCCTTAAAGGAAAATTACATTAGTCATAATATCCAAAACATGCATCTACATCATAAGATCTTGGCGGAGACTAGAACATAGATTACTAGCTCACTCAGAAGATATACATCAAAGAAAAGTCATAATGTCTCAACAGAAAGACATCATAAAAGGACTTGTTCCCGAAGCATGGGAACTCACCAACAAGTCTTCAAGATCTCAACTCCAAATCTAGCCACGAAATGGAAGAGTTGCCTCATTGTTCATCCCTACACGCTTAGTGATGTAGGCAAAGAAGCATGCATTAGTACGTGAAATGTACTAAGTATGTAGGTGTATCATGCATCAAAGGAACATCGAAACATATTAGCAATATGCATAATCATAATCAATAGAGTAAGAATAAAACATGTATGAGCAATACATGTTTAAAACCATGAATGAAATCATCATCAAAATCTTTCATAATCTTAACATACATATGTGGGTATAAGACCATAATCAACATATAAGACCATGCGGACTATTACATAAAATTTTGATGTCCCCTCTATACCAAGCAAAGAGGAGTCTACTTTGCCAAGGTAAACTTGATCCTCACCCTATAGGCTCTATCATAGCATGGCTAGAACCCATTATTTGGCCTCACCCTTTAGGCTCTACCCTAGTACGGTGAGTGTCAATTAGAAGCTATATGGACCCATTAGCACACCTTTAAGGCATATGAATATGAACATAATTTCTACGGTGGCACGTAGTTATGAGACTATGAAGTCTACCTAAGCTCTCTCGATACTAAGTCATATCCCACTGAATACATAAATCATGCATATGCATAGCTTTTAACATAATTCATACTTCATCAAAAATCATGCTTTCATAGCTTATAAAATAGTCATCACAATATTTCATGAAAACATCTCATATCAAAAGAATGGCCCATCTACATAACTTCTTCATAAAGTGTGGGTAAACTCCCCATCTTAACATCATCATCATAAATATTAGGGTCTTAGTCACCCTTATCATCGTAGAATCATTATCATCATAACATCATCATCATCATTCCATTAAGACATGTCTTTACATAGTTAAAATCATACTTATGAGAATCATAGTTTATCATAAGAGACTGAGGTCAAGTGTGGATTCATGAGCAAATGAGTCAAAACCATGCAATTTAATAAAATATATAGAGGAAACATGCAATTGAAATCAATTTAAATCATAAATAAAGTAATCCACAACAATTCAACAAGCTTTAATCATCATATACTTGTAATCATATACTTTTACTTTGAAAATCATAGAAATCATGTAAATCTTTATAATTCATGGATAAATAAGTATAATCATCATGGAGGAATCATAATCCATGCATTTGGTGTCATATCATAGCCCATAAGAATTTATCATGAAGCATTAAGAAAAAAAGAGTTTGGTTTAGGCTCCATGGATGAATCTAGTCTATGAATGAATCTCTACATACCTCAAGTAAGAATCCTATACTATATGATGAAATTCTAAAAATTCCCAAGCTAAACTTTCAAACACTAGCTTTAATAAAGTCCTTATCTAGAGAGAGATATTTGAGAGCCTTTGAAAGAATTACGAGAGTGAATGAGTTAGAATGAATTTGGAATAGAATTTACTGGTATTAGGTTAGTTAAGTTAGTTAAGAGGGCCAAAATAACATAGTTTAAGAGTTGAAAGAATTGGAAATATCCAAAGAATCCTTCATTAAAAATTGACTGAGTTGTTCACAAGCCCCCGTCCACGACCCATCTTTTCAACCAAGACTTGTTCTTGGCTTCATAGAACTTGTGTCACAAAAGTTAAGCTTTTGGAATTTGCATCTCCCATACTAAGAACATGCAATAAGGCTCGTCGTTCCTTATACGGGCCATAAGTCACTTTATGAGAATTCCCGATACTTAGATAACTTTCATTCTTCAGAGGTCATTTTGCACGACCCATTTGGATAGGCCATGGTTCTATCTACAATCCATCTTGTTAATTTTGGAACTACTTCCAGAAATCCAAGAAATTCGAACTTCTCTGGACTCAGATCCATGAGACTTTTCTATGGCCCGTGGTCTAATCCATAAATCATGGATTGGCTCGTATAATCAAAGTAGTCTTAAAATATCTCAACTCTTCATTTTTCAAGCTATTTCAACATGAGGGGTGTTATAATATCTCCCCCTTGGAATCATTTATCCTCGAATGAGATAGAAATACGCTTGAGCATAATGGAAACATAACCATCATAACATATATGCAAAAATGCAACTTAATCATCATTTTCATAAAATCATCAAACTTATGCATCAAACGTTATTCAAAAAGAGTTTCATAATCATGCATGCATGAAACATGACAAGGAAACACGTTTTCATAAGAATTTGGAGGAATAGATCTTGTTTAGGCACCTTAGGCTTGAATTGAAACAAAGAGGTAAGGATATTATTTCATCATATCTGCCTTGGCTTCCTAAGTATAGTCTTAATTTTTTGATTTCTCCATAATATTTTAATGGATGCAACCTCTTCACTTGCCAGTCCAAAATCTCAACCCATATTTCTTCATAAGTCAAATTCTCGGCAATAGCCACATCCTTCAATGGAACAATAAGATTAGGATCACCCATTCACTTCCTTAACATCGATACAGAAAACACCAGATAAATCATAGTTAACTCTATAGGCAAATCTAGCTCATAAGCTACTTTCCCGATTCTCTTCACCATCTCATAAAGTCCTACATATCTAGGACTCAATTTGCCTTTTTTCACAAATTGCATTACTCCCTTCATTATTGAAACCTTAAAATACATCCAATCACCTTCCGCAAATTCAAGATCTCTTCTTCTAACATTAGCATATATATTTTAATGGCTTTAGGAAGCCCATAACGCTTCCCTAATGACTTTCACCTTCTTCAATACATCAAGTACAAAATTTGGTACAGGCAAGGATAGCTTTCCAACTTCAAATCATTCCACCAGTGATCTACACCATTTACCGTATAAGGCTTCAAATGGTTTCATATTAATACTTGAGTGAAAAATATTGTTATAAGAAAATTTAATAAGAAATAAGTGACTATATTAACTTTCTTTGAAATCAAGCACACATGCCCTTAACATATCCTCCAACTTTTGGATTGTCCTTTCGACTTGACCATTTGTTTGAGGATGAAATATGGTATTTAGCTTCATTTCGCACCAGGCTTCTTTTTTGAATGACTTCCAAAAATAAGAGGTAAATGGAATACCTTTAATCGATATAATTGACAATAGTACCACATGCAACCTTACCAATTCTTGCATGTAAACCTTAGCATAACCTTTACACCATGAGAAGTCTTTACAAGCAAAAAGTGAATTGTTTACGTCATTCTATCCACTACCACCCATATTGTGTCAAATTGCTTTGGTCTTTGACGAACCTGTGACACAATCCATATTCACTTCTCCCATTTTCAAATGGCTATCTCAATATCTTGAGCCAAACCACCCTGTCTTTGGTGTTCCACTTTCACTTGTTGACAATTCGCACACCCCATCACACACTTTGCTATATCTTTCTTCATACTACTCCACCAATATACTTCTCTCAAATCTCTATACATTTTGGTAGATCCCAGATGAATTGAATACTTAGCATTATGAGCTTCATCAAGTATCTTTTCCCTTAATAATTAACATTGGGAGCACACAATCGGCCTTGGTAACGTAGCACTCCATCTCCCCCTTGTGAGAAAACATCAACATTCTTATCAACCACCAATTTCTTCAATTCAACTAAAGTAGGATCCATGTCTTATTTTTCTTTCATCTCTTGTATTAAAAATGATTCCACTCCATCTTGTACCAACATACTACCCTTATTTAAGTCATTCAACGTCACACCCAAACAAGCCAAACGGTACACTTACTTCTTTAACTAACTTTTTTTCCCATTCTCAATATGTATCATGCTGCCAATAGACATTTTACTTAAAGCATCAACCATTGTGTTAGTTTTGCTGGGGTGATACGTCACACTCATATCCTAATCCTTCAAAATTTTTGACCATCACCTTTGCCTTAAGTTCAAATTCCTTTGGCTAAACATAATGCAAACTCTTGTGGTCGGTGAATATATTAACATGCAATCAATAGAGATAGTGTCACCAAATCTTCAATGAAAATATAATGTCCAATAATTCAAAATTATGAGTCAAATAATTCCTTTCATTCACTATCAATTTCCTTGAGGCATAAGCAACAATTTTTTTTCATGTTGCATCAAAAAACAACCCAAGCCTATATGTGAGGCATCACAATATACAATAAAACTATCAGGACCTTCAGGCAATGTCAAAATAGGAGATAAAGTAAGACGAAATATGGAGACTCTTTTCACATTCAACGAACCATTTGAATTTAGCCTTCTTTTGGGTCAACTTAGTCAAAGGAGAGGCAATAGAGGAAAACCCCTCAACAAATATTCTATAATATCTAGCCAGACCTAAAAAGCTCTTAATACCGGATGGAGACAATTGTCTAGACCAATTCTTTACAGCCTTCATCTTCTTTGGGTCAACTCTTATAACATTATCCAAAATAATATGACCAAGAAAAGCCACCTCATTTAGCCAAAACTCACACTTGCCAAACTTGGAAAAGTTTTCTATCTTTCAATGTTTGTAACACAATCCTCAAATGGTCGTTATGCTCTTTGGCATCCCGTGAATTCACCAATATATCTTCTATGAATACCACCACAAGCATATATAAATATGTCTTGAAGATCCTATTCATCAAATCCATGAAATAGGTGGGGGTACTTATTAGTCCAAATGACGTAACTAAGAAATCAAAGTGACTATAACGAGTTATAAATGCCATTTTAGGAATATCATCTTTCTTCACCCTCAATTGGTGATATTTGGATCGGACATCAATCTTAGAGAAATATTGCACCTTGTCGTTGTTCAAATAGGTGATTGACCCTCAAAAGTAGATACTTGTTTTTTACGGTTACTTTATTCAATTATCGATAATCTACACACATCAGAAGCAAACCTTCCTTCTTTCTTACAAACAGTATGGCAGTACCCCATGGTGACACACTAGGCCTTACAAATCCCTTATCAAGTAAGTCCTTTATTTGTTTCTTTAATTTTTTCAATTCCACGGGGGCCATTTGATATGAAGGTATAGAAATAAGTTAGAAGAGAATTTGTTCTCTTCCATTTAAAAGTTACGTTTGGATGTCCAAAGAGCCTTTATGGATCGTAAATGTGTCTATGAGACATAAAATGGGGTCATGGTTGAGGTTTAGAGAAGGGTGCATTTAAGTCCAATAGGATGAGACTATTTATGGTTTGTGTTTTGGTTGACGGATCGTAAATAGGTTTCGTAATTTAGGCTTTGAGAAGTAAAACATTTCCCAATGTTGGATGAACCTATGATGAGTATCTACGACCCATAAAAGGAACTACAGGGAGTAGATAGAGATTTGTAGATTGATATCCAAGTTTTAGGTTTTTTGAAGTGTTTGGGTGTAACCAGGACGAAACCCTCCATCCATGAGCTGTACATGGATCTACGATCCATAGAATAGTATCGTGGTTTCCCTTGACAATTTTTAATAAAGGATATTTTAAACCTTTTCTTGTAGCCTAAGTCCTAAACTACATCATTTCTACTTCTAAAACTACCTATATTAGCCTTATACTATCGCAATCACCTTCATTCCAAATCATTCCACCAAAATATTCTAATTCCAAACTCTCAATTTTTCTCAAGGCTCTTTGAAGGCATGAACTAGGATTTCTAGATTTCTTCTCCAAGCTCAAGTTTATTCTATAGATTCCTATTCAAGTTATGTGAGTTCTATAAACGGGTATTTTTCACCCATGAACCACACACATTTTTAACCTATTACTTTAGTTTCAAACTATGAAATCCGCGGGTATTAGATATTATTTTAAATGCATGTATTATGATTTACTTATTGTCTTATGATGAATTTCTCTATGAATTGATATGTCATTATGAGACATAGATAATTTATAAGGTGTTCTATGAAATGCTACCTAGGATTTTGAGAGTTCATGCTAGGTTGCTTTATGAACCTTTCAAATTCATTAATTTCATGTTGGATATGCATAAACTCTTTGTTTTGCATGTTTCTAAGTCCAAATACATTGAACCCACCTAGTTTTTGTCACGACCCAAGCCTAGGGCCTAGATGTGACACGACACAAGGGGAACCCGAAGGGACCCCAAGCAAGCCTCTTAACATATTATTACACATTCTTGGTCGTGGAAGCAATACAATATAAAAGGAGATTATAAATAGGGATAAACGGTGCTAAGAGACAACTTTCATATCATAAACATCAAGAGTCAAGAGAGACTCAAAGCTCATAGCATAATACAAACATGTCCAATAACACCTCTAAAACTTAGATACTTAGCAAGGCCAAGACAAGCAACCAGACTCACCCTCATAGTCAATACATACATAAGAGAAGATAGTTTTACTATATAGTATGAGATCATTAACATTGTCCTCGGAATGGAGGACTCACCAACTAGTTTGAGAGACAATCGTACTAGCCACGTGGAGCAGGAGGATGTTCAAGTCGGGCTCCAGTTCCTACATGGTAACATCATGTAGGCATAGAGTATGCGCTTGTACGTTTGAATATACTAAATAGTAGGATGCAAGACAACAATGGATAGGCAACATAGGCAAAATACAATATCATAGGTAATAGACAACACAGTACAATATGACATGTATGAAGGATGCTTGAAGTGAATCATGCTTATGTAGAACGAAATACATATGTAGCAAGTGACTATCAATATAAAATATCCAAGGCCTACCATGCCCTTGGAGAGGAGAATGAGGTACAAACTCCTCAATATTATTAATGAGGAACCAACCCCTCAATATGGTTTTACGGGCCTACTACCTCCCGTACTAGGCAACCAAGGTACCAACCCCTTGATATGTTATACGGGCCTAATACCTCCTGTACTAGGCACCCAAGATACCAACTCCTCGATATGGTTATACGAGCCTACTACCCCCATACTAGGAAAACAAGGACCAACCCCTCGATATGGTTACCCAGGCCTACAACCCCCCGAGCTAGGCTTGGTCAATTCACAACACTTTTGAAGTTCATCATGAAATCAACTTAAAAGCATGTAAATTAGATGAAATGAAAGTTTGGGCACTATGGGTGAAAGGACCCAATGGTTGAAATCCACAAACATTTACTTTGGAGAATAACTTGATGAAGATTGGAGATGGAGACTTGAAGCTTGAGTGAAATCTTTAGATACGGATAAGTTTTGGGACTTGAAGTTTAGGGTGAAATATTTGTCTAAGTGTTTGAAAGAGTATTAGGGAGTATATTGTATGATATGAAGGTAAAATATGGCTATGTATAGGTGATTTCACGCATAGGAACACTTAGGCCCAAGACCTAAAAGTCTTGGACCGAACTTTTAAAAAACTACACAAAAATACACCCTGGCGCGTCTGTGCTCTCTGGAAATCACATTTTGCGATTTTCATATTTTGATATGGTTGCTTAAAAATTGGGGTTAGGCCCATTTCTCACTCAATTTGACCCCCTAATCCAGAATATGAAGGCGAATTTTTGATATCACGCATGAATTTTGAGATATATGAAAATTACAATTTCGGGCACTTTTGAGGCATATTTTTGGATACTTTTTGGGGTTATTTCAGTCTTACTCCATGCTTCAATAAAATATGTAAATGATACGAATTTCAACCACATATTTTTAAAAGTTGCAAGTGTGATTATGGAAGCCTTTTTTATGGTTAAATGAATGATTGGAGAAAGATTTTATCACTTAGATAATGAATTCACTATGTGATGAGGACACTTCTCACATTTTGAATCCTTGAGATTCATGATCTACTCTATGAATTTTGTTAATACTATTGAACTTAAAGTCTATGAATGATTACTTCAATGTATTACTATGTACACCCCTCATGTTTATAGGCTTCAAAACTGAAAGATAAGGATTTTGGTGTTGGTTTGGTCCTACGAGCCAGTCTATGGCTTGTGGAAGAATTCACGGGTCGTAAGTAGGCTTCATGGATTGAGTCAAGTGACATGAAAATTGAAGAATTTATAAAAGTTGATGTATGATTAATAGGATGAACATATGAAGAACCACGACCTATCAAACATTTCATAGAAAGGAGTCCTGAAGGGCCTATATTTTTTCTAATGTTTGAACACTTTTATGAGAGGACTTATGGCCCATAGATGTATTGACAAGTTGTCATGCATGTTTGCGGTTTGAAAAATGTATACTCCAGTAGCTCAGCTTTGTGACGTGAAGTTCTATGATCTAATGTACGGTCTTTAGGTTAACGACCTGATGGGGTCTCGTGGTTTGTTCTGGTATTTTAATGAAGGAAATTTTTGACATTTAAAATTAGTTTAAGTCCTAAACAACTTTGTTTTGGACGTCTTAACTACCTCAAATGACCTAATCCCTATAAGTCATACTCCTAATCCATTAAAATTCATTCATGTTCCAAATTCTCTCAAGGAACTCAAATTTTTCTCTAAGACAAAGATTCTATTGAACCTAGGGCTTGAAGGTTTAACCAAGATTTTTTCAGATTTTTTTTCTTCAATTCTAAGAGCTCTCACTTGAGGTATGTAAGGCTTCATTCATCTATTAGTTTCATCAATGAAACCCAATCCAAAATTTTCTTTTTATCAAAGTTTCATGATGATTTCCTATGAAATTTTACGCTATGATTCTAAATGTATGGATTATGATTCCTACATGATAATAATATCTAATTGTGCATGAATTATAATAATTACATGATGTATATAATTTTCAAGCTAAACTTTGTAATTTCAAGTATGTATGATTAGGACTTAATGATTTGATGTGTGTTCCTTTACTAATGATCTAAATTAGTTTTAATTACATGTTTTCTGTATGAATCTCATCCAATTGCATGATTTTGACTCATTTACCCATGGACCCACACTTAGCCTTAGTCTCTTATGATAAAGTTATGAATTTTCATGATTATAATCTTAAGTGTGTAAAAGTATGTTTTATGACAATGATGAAAGTATTACAATGAAAATGATCATATTATGATAAATATGGTGATGAAAACCCTAATATTTATAACAATGATATAAACATGGGAATGTCTACCCTCACTATGATGAAAAGCAAAGTAGATGGATTATTCTTATGACATGAGATATTTTCATAAAAGATTATGATGATTATTTTATGAATTATGAAACTATAATTTTACTGAAGTATGAACTATGTTGAAAGCTATGTATATGCATGATTTATGTATTCCGTAAGATATCACTTTAGAACTAAGAGGACTTTGGTAGATTCCCTAGTCCCGTGACTGTGTGCCACCGTAGGAATAATGTTCATGTTTTATACCTCAAAGGTGTGTTAATGGATACATTTAGCTTCAATGATGGAAATTCACGCCTAAATGTTAGGGTTAAATGATGGATTTCACCTTGCTAGGATGGAGCCTATAGGGTGAGGATCGAGTCTACCTTGGCAAAGTAGACTCCTCTTTGCTTGATGTAGAGTGAACATCAAGATTCTATGTCATAGCCCACATATATCTTATATGTTGGTTATAGTCTTATTCCCACATATGTATGTTAAGTTTTTGAATGGATTTGATGATGCTTCTTTATATGATTTTTAAACGTGCATTACTCGTGCATATTGTGTCCCTATCCTGTTGATTATGATTATGCATATTGATATTATTGTGTTGTCCTTTAATTCATGGAATACCTAAATACTTAGTACATTCCACGTAGTAATGCATATTTCTTTTATACATGATCTAACTATGTAGGGACAGACGACAAGACTATTATTCTATTTTGCGGCTAGATTTGGATTTCAAGCTTGAAGATCTATTGGTGAGTTTTCATGCTTCGGGAATAATCCCATTCATGATGTATTTTTATATGTTGAGACTTTATCATTTTCTTTTGATGTATATCTTAAGGGTGAGATAGTAATCTATATTCTAAACCCTGCCAAGATCTCATGATATAGAGGCATGTTTTGGACATTACGGATTGATGTATATACCCCTATACGAAACTATGATGTTCTTAGTTTTATACATTTATACTTGCTTATTCTCTTATGTATGCTTATATAACCTTATGAATTCTCACAATATGAATACGAGGCTTGGATGGTATGCCTTTAGATGTCACATTCATCGTGTCATGGCTAGACCTTAGGTTCAAATTATGACAAAAGTGGTATCAAAGCACAAGGTTTGAAAGCATCCTAGGGGATCCAACATGCCGCGTCTAGTAGAGTCTTGTTCATTGGTGTGAGGCGCGTCATATCCATGAATAGAAGGCTATGAGACGTTTACGTAACCTTTGCTTTTTTATGATCTAAGTCGTGCCTTTGAAACTCTTGTACCCTAATGCTTTTCCCTTGGTATTTTTAGAAATGGCCCCATGACGTGCTCTCTTGTCTAAAGGAGGAAACGCTAACAAAGAAAATGTTCCTCTGGTTCCTCAAGCTCCTCAAGTCCCTCAAGCAGACCAAGTTTAAATGCTGAGTTTCGAGCTACTATCACCATATTGGCTCAAGCAATTGCTTGCCCAAAGACATGGATATTTCATTAAAGACATGAATATCTCTAGACTCATAACATATCTGAATAAGTGAAGGGTAAGAAACTTCGAAAAATGAGAACAAGGGAGTCCAAGAGGGCTTGTTATGATATTAGATTTTCTTATTGTAAGTCCAGTGGTGGCCGATTCCAACAAGGCTAAGGTTCTTCAAAAGGTGCTCCTCAGAGGTTTGAAAAATAAAAAGGGGCCAATCCTAAGGCTCAAGATGATGTTGTAAAAGGTGGTGTTATTCATCCTAGGTGTCCCATGTGTGGGAGGAACCATGTTAGTGAATTCTTGAGAGGATCCAATGCATGGTTTGGTTGTAGGAAGATAGGACACAATGTTGCCGAATGTGATAATGTTGTTAATAAAAGTAAATAAGGGTGTCCACAAAGTCAAGCAACTTAAAGAGGGAAAGTGCAATAAGGTTCTCAAGCTCAAGGTGGTGGGCCACATGATAATCGGTGGTATGCTTTGCATGCTAGACAAGAGACTGATGAGTCTCCCGATATGGTTATTGATATATTAAGAGTCTTTGATCATGATGTGTATGTTTTGCTTGAATATGTCTTTTGTTACTCCTTACCTTGCAATAAAGTTTGAGGTGTCTCTGGAAGTTTTGTTAAAGTCTTACTCGATTTATACTCTTATTGATCAGTCAATCCTAGCTAAGGAAGTTTATAGAAATTGTTCTGTGTCGGTCTTAAATAAAGTCTTCCCATGTGATCTAGTTGAGCTTGATATGACTGATTTTGATGTTATTCTTAGTATGGATTGGTTGCATGCATCCTATGCTTCTATTGATTATAGGACCTGTAAGCTCACATTCCAAGTCCTTGATGATCCTATCCTAGAATGGAGGGGAACCAATTTGGTGTTCAACTGGAAGTTTTTCTCCTATAAGAAGCTATGAAAATAATTTCTAAGAGTTGTCTATATCATGTATTTTGAGTCATGGATGTTAAATCTCATGTTCCTACTCTTGATTCTGTCCCCATAGTTAATGAGTTCCCTAATGATTTGACCGAAATTCCTCCCATAAGGAAAATTGATTTCGGTATCGGTTTTATGCCTAACACCTAATCTATTTCTATACCTCCATATCGAATGGCCCATGCAGAGTTGAAAGAATTGAAGGAACAATGAAAGGACTTGCTTGAAAAGAGATTCATAAGGCCTAGTGTGTCACTATGGGGTGCTCCCATATTGTTTGTAAGGAAGAAGGATAGTTCACTTTAGATATGTGTGGATTATTGACAATTAAATAAGTTAAGCATAAAAAAGAAGTATTCACTTCCAAGGATCAATGACCTGTTTGATCAACTACAAGGTGTAAGATACCTTTCTATGATTTATCTCCGATCCGGATATCACCAATTAAGGGTGAAGGAGGATAACATTCCAAAGACGGCATTTAGAATTCAATAAGGTCATTGTGAATTTTTTGTCATGTCATTTGGATTAACAAATGTCTCCGCCGCTTTCATGAATTTGATTAATAGGATCTTCAAATCATATTTGGGCATGTTTATAGTGGTGTTCATAGATGACATACTGGTTTATTCACAGGATGTGAAGGATCATGAAAACCATTTAAGGAATGTATTGCAATTATTGAGGGATAGACAACTCATTGCCAAGTTTAGCAAGTGTGAATTTTGGCTAAGAGAGGTAGCTTTTCTTGGTCACATTATCTTGGGTGATGGTATTAGAGTTGATCCAAATAAGATGGAGGCGGTAAAGAATTGGCCTAGACCATTATCTCTATCCGATGTTAGGAGCTTCTTGAGTTTGTATGGATACTATTGTCATGACCCGAACCTAGGACCTAGCCTTGGCACGATGAATATGATACTCGAAGGCATTCCATCCAAGCCTCATGTGATATCATAAGCATTCATGAGGTAATGTAAGCATACATAAGAGAATAAGCAAGCGAAAGTCTATTAGAGTAAAAGTCATAGTTCCTATTAGGGAATATACATCAATCTATTTAGTCTAATTCATGCCTCTACATCATAGATCTTCGGTGCGACTGGCACATTGCTTACTAGCTCACCCTCAAGATATACATTAAAGAATGAAAATGATAAAGTCTCAACATATAGGAAAAACATCATAAGGTTTGTTCCCAAAGTATGGGAACTCACCAACAATTATTCAAGCTCAAAATCTGGATCTAGTCACGAAATGGAATAGTCATCTCGTCATACTTCCCTACATGGTTAGATCATGTGAAAAAATAGTATGTGTTAGTACTTGGAATGTACTAAGTATTTAGGTACGCCATGAATCAAAGGACATCACAATATCAATATGCATAATAATAATCAATAGGATAAGGACACAACATGTATGAGCATGCAAGTTTAAAATCTTAAGAAGAAATATCATCAAATCCTTTCATAACCTTAACATATATATGAGGGAATAAGACCATAACCAACATTCATAAGACCATGTGGACAATTACATGCAATCCCAATGTTCGGACTACATGGAAAGAGGAGTCTACTTTGTCATGGTAGACTTGATCTTCACCCTAAAGGCTCTATCCCAGCACGATAAGAACTATCATTTCACCCCACCCTTTAGGCTCTATCCAAGTATGGTGAGTATCCACCATTTAAGCTAATTGGATCCATTAGCACATCTTTAAAACATAAAATATGAACATCATTTCTATGGCTGCAAATAGTTATAGGACTTGAGGATTTATATAAAGGCCCTTGGAGATGGTCCCCTCACACAAGTTCACTCGATGCTAAGTCATATCCCACAAAATACATAAATCATGCATCTACATAACTTTTGACATAGTTCATACTTCATCAAAATCATGCTTTCATAATTCAGAAATAGTCATCATAGCTTTCATCAAAACATCATGTCATAAGAATAGTCCATCTACTTTGCTTCTATAATAATGTGGGTAGACATTTCCACCTTAACATCATCATAAACATTTGAGTTTTCATCACCCCTCTTTATCATAGTATCATGCATCATAGCTTTCAATACATCATCATTTTCATAAAATATGCTTTTACATACATGAGATCATAATCATGAAAATCTGTAGCTTTATCATGAGAGACTAGGGCAAAGTGTGGGTCCATGAACTATTGAGTTAAAATCATGTAATTGAATAGGATTAGTAGAGAAAACATGCAATTGAAATCAAAGTAGATCATTGACAAAGGAACCCACATCAAGTCATTAATCCCTAATTATACATACTTTGAAATCATATACTTTTATTTGAAAATTGTATACATCATTTGATTTATCATAATTCATGCATAAGTAGTCATAATCATTATATAGAAATCATAATCCATACATTAGAAATCATAGTTTAAAAGCCCATAATTATTCATCATAAAAGTTTGATAAAAATAAGGTTTTGGATTGGGCTTCATGGGTAAAACCAATCCTTGAATGAAGCCCAACATTCCTCAAATAGAATCCTTTAAATTTTAGAAGAAAATCTAGAAATCCGTAGTCAAACCATCAAGCTTTAGCTTCAATGGAACCCTTGACTTAGAGAGAGAAATATTAAGAACCCTTGAGACAAATTTGAGGATTAAAGGCTTTGAATGAATTAGGAATGAGATTTATAAAGGCTAAGCTAGTTAACTCAGTTAGGATGGCTAAAATAATGTAGTTCAGGACTTAGACAAATTAAAAATATCAAAAACACCCTTCACTAAAATTGCTGGAGCCATTCACGAAACCCTTTCTACACGCCGTGCATGTACCTATAGTCCATACCTTGGCTTATGGATTTAGTTGTCACAAAAGTTGAGCCATAAGAATTGCAACTTCAAAGCCACGAACATGCAACATGACCCATCGCTCCACATACGAGCTATAAATCCTTCCATACGGTGATTCCAGACTTAAATTTTGGATTCCTCAAGGCCTCTTCCTGCAAGACCTGTTAACAAGTTGTGGTTCCTTATATAGTCCATCTGGTATCATATGATTCAACTCCCAGAAATTACTCAATGTTTTATTTTCCTTGGGTACTTTCTACGCGACCACCTATGATCCGTGATTGCTTCTAGGGGCCATAGACTGGCTCATAGGTCCAACCATCAATAAATTTTCTGTCTTTCAATTTTTCAGGCCTGAAAACAAAAGGGGCATTACAATATCTCTCCCTTGGGATCATTTGTCCTTAAATGAGACAGAATTACGCTTGAATAAAATAGGAACACAACCATCATCATAGTATATATGCAAAAATAAAACTTAATCATCATTTTCATGAAATCATCAAACTTATGCATCAATTATCATTAAAAACAATTTTATGATGATGCATGTATGCAACTTAACAAGAGATACACATTCACAAGAACTTCTAGAGAACAGATCATATTAAGTAGATTAGCTTGAATAGAAGGAAAGAGGTAAGGGTATCACTTCATCATGTCCGCCTCAGTCTCCTAAGTAGCACTTTCAACCTATTGTTCCTCCATAACTTTGATAGATTCAGCCTCTTTATTTCTCAACTTCTTCACTTCCTACCCAAATCTCAATCTATACTTCTTCATAAGTCAGATTTTCCTCAATAGACACATATTTTAATGTAACAATGAAATTAGGGTCACCGAAGCATTTTCTTAGCATGGAAATATGAAACACCGGATGAACCATATAAAATTTCATAGGCAAATCTAATTCATAGGCTACTTTCCCAATTCTTTTCACCATCTCATAAGGTACAACATATCTGGGACTTAATTTCCTTTTTCACCAAAATGCATCACCTTGTTCATTAGAAAAAAAAAACTTTAAATACACCCAATACCTTCATTAAACTCTAGTTCTTTTCTCCTAACATCGACATATGTCTTTTGACAACTTTGAGCAGCTTTCGACCTTTCCTTTATGAATTTCACCTTCTCTATGTCATCACATACCAAATCAGGCCTAATTAAGGGCATTTCTCCAACTTCAAGCTATCCCATCGGTGATTTATACTGTCTACCATACAACCCTTCAAACGGAGCCATACCAATACTTGAATGAAAACTATTATTATAAGAAAATTCGATAAGAGGTAAGTGATCATCCCAATTTCTTTTGAAATGAAGCACACAACCCCTCAACATATCCTCCAATGTTTGTATTGTTCTTTCGTCTTGTCCGTCTGTTTAAGGATGAAATGTGGTACTTAGCTTCATCCTCGTGCCAAGGCCTTTTTGGAGTGACCTCAAAAAATGAGAAGTAAATTGAGCACCTCTGTCCGATATGATGGAAAATTGTACACCATACAACTTTACCAATTCTTGGATATAAACCTTAGCATAATCTTTGGCACTATAAGAAGTCTCACTAGCAAAAAGTAGGTTGTTTTCGTCATTCTATCCACAACCACCCATATTGAGTCAAACTTTTTTCTAGTCTTTTGTAAACACATGATGAAATCCATATTCACTATCTCCCATTTCCAAGTTGGTATCTCAATATCTTGAGTTAAACCACCAAGTCTTTGATGTTCGACCTTTATTTTTTGACAATTTGGATATTTCATCACACACCTTTCTATGTTTTTTTCATGACATTCCACTAATACACTATTCTCAAATCCCTATACATCTTGGTGGATCCTAGATGAATAGAGTACTTGGAATTATAAGCTTCATTGAGTACCTTCTCCCTTAGTCTAGCTACACTAGGAATACATAATCGCCCTTAATACCGCAAGACTCTATCTCCCCTTTATGAAAAGATCTCTACCTTCTTATCAACCACCAATTTCTTCAACTCAACCAAAGTAGGATCCATGTATTGCTTTGATTTAGCTTTTTCTATCAAAGATGATTATGCACCATTTGATATCGACAAATCGCTATTACTTAAGTTGTTCAGGTTCACACCCAAACAATCTAAACGATGCAATTCTTTGAACAACTCTTTCATTCCACTCTTAACATGTGACATGATACCCATAGAAACTCTAGTCCTTATTGGCTTGGTTAGCCAAAACTTTGGCTAGCATGGTAAATGTGGCTTTGAGCTCTGCATGAAACACCCTATCATCTTGTTATAGCGGAGGGGCTTATTGCTCAGGTATGTTTCTTGGTTGTGGAGCTCTTCTTGGCGGCATGATATAGAAATGACAAAGAGACATCATTAGTTATAGGAGAACCTTAGACAACTCTAAAGGCATGACATGATTAAGAAAGAAAGAAAGACTTTCCTAAACACCTCATAGCCTCTCATTTATAATTGTGGCGTGCTTCACAACCTTAAATGAGACTCTACCCAACATGGTATGTTTGGATACTATAAGAAAATTTTAAAATTTTATGCTATGATATCAAGTTTATAACAACTCAAGCTTACGGCCTAGTCGTCACACAACAAATGAGATACCCGTAGGCACCTCATCTAAGTCATCTTTGCATATCAAGCATTCATATGTAAAAAAACTCATACATTGTGAAAGTAAAAGGGATAGAGTCTATGAGATATCGTTTGAAATAAAAACATCATCTTAAAATATACATAGTATCCATAAACATACCAACTAGATGATGTATATATGAGAAATGGTAAATGATCGATTTTCATCAAATAGAAAAGATTCCAAATTTGAACAACATAGAAAGTAGAATCCTACATAAGCCAACATATACATCAAATTTGAAATACATGGCAAGAAAAAAATAGATGGAGTCTCGAACTAAGGTCTCACCATAATAAAACTAGTCTTGAATGTCAGAAGAACTGGCCACGAGCTAGGGGAGGAACACCTGTCCATACATGGTGAAATTGTGTAGGCGAAATATACGTTAGTACTTTTGGAATGTACTAAGTATATGAAATGCAATACAAATATGAAATTGTGTAATGTCATTATTCATAAGTTAAAGAATTCAATGCATGAAATGGTAATGACAACCTTTATATGAGTTTAAGCATGCACAAGGAATTACATTCAATGTAGATGCTAGTAATGCATAAGTGAATCACATATTATGGAACATAGACAATGATTATAGATGTTGTAGGAATAAACCATAAACATATAGGACCATGTGAGCTAGTACATGGATCCAACATAACCACATACATTGGCACGGGGAGACCACTTGCCAGGTGGAACTTTGTCACATAGGATGCATCCCTTATATCATAAATTGTCTACATAGACCCATTATCCTAGCCTACAAAGGCTCCTATAGTGGCACATAGTAAATGGGGCAAGAGGTTGCTTCTAGGGTTCCCTTATGGAACCTCATATTCCATGCTAAGTCATTTCACAGATTATTTAAAATATATACTTAGTCAAAATATGGCACTTAGAATCATAAGTGGCAACCTCAAGAATAGCTTGAAACTTAAGGAACCACCAAGTGAGAATTGTCCTATCATCTTGGGGTCCATCATAAACATCATTTTAGGCATTGTCAACTTGCTTATATCTTTGATAAATCATCAAGTTAAAACCTTTCTTTTGTGCCTTATTCATCATCATATAACATGGAAGTATTGACTTTAAACTTTGGGACTTAATCATAAGTTGAAACATTCATAAATCATGTGGTTCATGAATGATCGTGGGAAAATATGCTTATTCAAAATATGCAAAATAGTGCATATATCAATATTCAAAACATTAATCATGAAGGTCATAACCTAAACTCAAAACTCATGAAAATATTTGATATAATATCTCATGGTAACATTAAAGGCATATTGTAACATAAAACATCATGAAATCATTCTTATCATGCATGGTAGTATTTAAGAAACTTAAAGAAAAGATATAAGCTTTTAATGTAGGACTTTATGGGTGAAAGGAGAGCCTCAAATCAACTCACATACCTTGGGTAAGTCTATGAAAAAGGAATTTTCTATTATGGAAGAAAGCGTTGAAAATCCTAGCCTCTTTAGCTTGTTCTTGGAGAGGATGAATGTCTTAGGTTTTGTGAGAAAGTAGAATAATGAAAAAGTAATAGGAATCTAGGATTTAAGGTCTATTTAGAGGCCTAAAGGGTCATAAAAATGATATAGTTTAGGTTTAAGATTAGCAAAAAGGATAAAATTTCCCTTCATTAAACTGTCAGATTCAATCTACGAGACCTCGATTATGAGTTGTGGATGGAATCATGAGTTCATGGTTCCCATCGTCCTATTCTCCTTTTCCAATCTTCAAAAGTCAGTTACCAACCACGAAACTTCTATTCACGGGCCATACAATGATCCATCAGTCGTGGATAGCCTCATGGAATCCTTCCACACTTAGCAAAATATTCACTATTTTGGACCACGTCCATGAAGGTTGACCACGGGTCATGCTCAGGATTATGGGTCGTCCTGTTGGTCGTGGGTTAGATTTTAGAAACTTCAAATATTCTTCATGTTTGGAACTCAGACCTACGACCCTTTCCACTATTCGTGATTCCTTCTATAGGTCGTGAATGACTTTTGTAAATTGCTTTACACTTGGAAAACTTCAACTTCCTGAAGCTCCCATCTATGATCCTGGTCTATAGCTCATGGTATAAACCACTGGTCATGGATTTGGCTTCGTGAATGACCCCTGAACATTTTCAGTCTAATATTTCTTCACTTCCTAGGCTCCTAACTCGAGGGTCGTTGCAGATCAATTGTTGTCAACTCTACACAATAAATCACATTTTTGAAAAACAACTATTTGCCAAACTTAAAGTCCACGGGCAACGACGCCAAAAACTTGTTGCTTCCCCAGAACATGCAAGTATATGGTGTCTACTCAAGTAATATATTGACTCTTAGAGAGCCGGCATATCGAACCTAAATTCTCAAGTCCCCGAAGGTCCTCCATTGAAGACAAGGCTAGGGTTTTGGGTTTCTTCACTAAAATTTGTGATTTCTTCCATAAATCTTTAGCTAAGGTATATGGGTTTGATTTTTGAAACCCTTCCCTTCACAAAGCTCAAGTTCTATTCTACTTTGGGTTTAAGGTTTATGCATGTGTGAAGTTTTGGGAAGTTGGTTTAATCATGTATTTTTTGATGGTTTCTTAGTTATATTAAGTATATGAGTATTATGTTATGACCTATGATGCATATTGAGTTGAAATTCATGACTTTCTAGTTGGGGTTTTACAAGGACCATGTTGGGTTAATTTGAATGATTCCAAATTCTTATATTATGAATTTATTGATATTTGTTAGCCCAAATTATTATGAAATAATATTTAATTTCATGAGAAGAATGTTATATCTTAAATCCCTATATTATGGAAGCTAGGGTTTTAGAGATCTTTGATGAGTCACCTAAACATGATTTTAAATTGATGAATCCTACTACTTATATGAATGAAAAACTAGAAACTAAGTTGTCTTACTTGAAACTATGAATTTATTTGAGGTTTATATACAAGCTAATTTGGAGATATTAAGATGATGATATGGGTTCCTTTAACTATCTTTTAAATTGGTGAATTCTACTACTCTTATACATGAGTAGCTAGTAATTTTCATGATTCCATGACTATTATGATTTTTCCTTACTTATGGAAGTTTGGGTTATGAAATTGATAGAGAGTTGCTTGGTTTTATTTAAGTTCATACTTTCTTTATTATTATTCTATATGAATCAAGTCTAAATCATATGAATTTCATGATTATGAGTCTTTAAGCATACAAATCTCATGTGCTGAACCTAAGCTATATGAAAAGTATGTTTTATGAAAGAAGGAAGTCTCAATCTATGAAATATAAGAACATAAGGGATGGCTTCATGAGAATATTATGAAACTTTATGTAAGATCATGAATTCCTTTCTTTATATGTCCTGGATATTATAAATGATGGGCTTTGCCAAGTACGCTATGAAAACACATTGAAGTGATATGAAAGCTATGTATTATTGAAAGGTATTCTTTATGATGTTATGGTATACAAGTTTATGCATGTTATGACTATACTCTTCTCTATATGTTATTTGGGACTAGACTTATTAGAGCCAAGAATGAATGAATAAAAGAAATATGAGTCCACACCTAATTATGAGCATGAGGAAATAATGACTCGTTGTAGTGGGATATGATGATGATGCTAGCCGATAGTAGAAGCTTAGCCAAGATTATGATGCTAGCTGATAGTAGAGGCTTAGCCAATATGTAGGACCTATCTTTATGATAATGGTTAATGTTCTAAATATTTACCAAATGGGTTAGTAGAATTCCCTCTGTTGTTTTGAAAGACTTATGGGAAGAGTTAGTAGAATATCTCTCCACTAATGATTTCGTGATTCATGCTTATGATTATTCCATGAGAGTTTTACTTAGCATCGAGTGGACTTTGGGTATGATTGCAGAAGCTCCCCGTTAGAAGAGGCATGAGACCGTTAGTAGAATCCCGTTGTCCCATAATTACGTGCCATCATAGAAAATAGGAATCGTCCGCTTGATAGTAGAGGTTGCTTAATAGGTGGATCCACTTAGGCATTTTAAGAGGTCATCTTGGCAAGTGATTTTCCCTTTTCTCCGGTGTAGGGAAATTATCAGACTCCATGGTTAGCTCACATGGTTTATGTTGGTTAAAGGGTGCTCTCACATATGTTCATATTTTCCTCAAGTTCCCAAGGTATCCTTTTATGGTGATTTATGATGGCTCCTTCATATTATGTTCAAATTTGTTTTAAGACTCCTATGATTCATTGTTTTACAAGTTGAAATTGTCACGACCCAGACATAGGGTCTAGGAGTGACATATCGAATGGGAACCCGAGAGTCCTCAAACAAGCCTCAAGTATTCATATTCACTTCATTGGTTCAGAAGTGCATATATAAATAGTAAACACATAGTTCCAAGGGATGGAAAAGTAGGACTCACGCTATGGGAATGTCACAAGGATAAAGATTTAACATGGATTTACATAACACATAGCACATAATAACTAAGGGGTAGGTAAGTATGACTCACTCGATTGGGGCAATATGGGACTTAGGATCTTTCACATTTCCACATCAAAACATATATATATATATATATATATATATATATATATATATATTTATCATAATTCTCATAATCACTCCATAATAGCCATATCCAATAGATAACCATAATCATAGGCTCCAAATACAACAAATAACATATAGATCTGACAATAGTCTACACGATGTCCAATAGTGCCTCTGGTCATAAGATAGGACGGGGGCCAAGACATGTCCCAGGCTCACCCTCAAAGTAAATAACATAAACAAGACTTCATAGGTAGAGGAATGGTGGCTTGTCCTGAGAAGAAAGGACTCACCACAACAAATGTCTCAAATCTGATCTAGCTGTCAAACGGTGGATGAAGGTAGTCTTTGATCCCAATATAGTTAGATCATGTAGGAAAACAGTATGTGTTAATATGTTTGAATGTACTAAGTATGGGGACATGCAATGCATATGACTTATCAAACCTGCATTCAATGTTTGGTGACAAGGACACATAATATAAAAAGAAATATATATCCAAAGAAGAGTAGTATAACAATATGACATGAAATCTATGATACATTAAATGCCAAAATGCTCATATATAGTGGGGATGGACTATAATTGACAAATCAAACTCGTGCAAGCAATTACATGAATTAGTATGATGAAGTCCTCCCATCAATAGGAGAAGATTACTTGCTAAGGGTAATCTACATCACACCTTATGACCCAACCATTTTGGCGGATGGACACCTTCCTTACGACCCAGTCATTTCAGAAGGATTTCTAATATTATATCATATTACGACCCAGTCATTTCGATTATGGCTACCATTCCAATGTTGGCACATAGTTCAAAGAAAGGGAGAGGATCCTTGGGGATAACCCTGATGCCTCCAATCCATCGGTGCGAAGTCAAAACATCCCATGAGAATACGAATACATGTACGTGCTTTCAAAAGAGGCAATTGTCATTTCAAATCATTTCAATGCATATTTAGGATTAGAAGCCAAATATTCTCATAATAATTCATACTTAGGCTAAAAAGCCAATCATAGTTCATAATCATGCTTCTCATGCATAAGAATAGCTCATGCACATAACAATATGGTACAAGCACCGACTATGATCAAAGATCCAACAAAAACAAACATTTATGTGATCACATTCTTGCATAACCAATATATTATCAAAATTATTTACATAAACATAATTGGGCTTAACCCACTTCATAATTTTTATGAATCCAATGCTCATGAATGCATATGCTATGAATGATATGTGAATAACAATGGGTAATATAGATTCAATCTAAAATCAACAATATAATATGAAATTCAAGTAAATCCATAATTAAATACATATTTAAATTATAATATAGATCACCCATAGTTAGATCAAACTTTAAAGGGACAATGCATATTCAAATATTCATAATAATCAAGTAATTCAACATATTAGGGTTTAAATCAACTTAAAATCATCAAAAGAGCATAGCCCATACATCAATTGAATTTAATACACAATAATCTTCAAAACCCATATTTAAAGTAAGCAAAATCTCATGAAATTCAAGTGAAAAGAGTTTGGGTCTTCTTGGTTGAAAGGGACCAAGATTCAATCCCACATTCCTTAACTAATGGAGAAGATTCAAGAGAATATTTGATGAAGAAAAGAGTTTTCCCTTGATTCCCAAGCTTAGTATTCACAAGAGTTATTTGAGACAGTTCTTAGGAGAGTTCAATATAATTTTAAGTGTAGGAATGAATTTGAATGATAAAAATAGAGTTTAAGTCATTTGGAGGTCTTAGAATAGCATATGAGGTCATAAAAGTCCTTTAGGAGTAGCCATACTGACAAGGAAACCATTAATCAAGTGGAACAAAATTTCTTGCCAGGGGTCCTGTGGGAAGGTCTCACAGTCCATACAAGGTCTCATGGACCGTGAAACCCTCTTGTGAGACCAAAATTAGCCAAATATCTTAAAATACTTCACAGATGGCCTCTATGAAATGGACATAACTTCTTGGTTTGAACTCGAAATGAGGTGAAACCAGATGCTTTGGAAAGCCAATTCTAAGAGCTTCATTTGATAGGTTTAGTAGCACCTAGTTCATTTTGTGCTGAGATGTATGACCATTTAAATTTTACCCTTCTATTGGTTCTTATGAAAAGCTTTGCCAAAGGAATTCCATACTTAAAATATTTGATGTAGGCATCTATATGGCTGGTCTCATAGTCCGTATCAAGGTATACAGACTGTGTCTCCTCTATCCCACTTTACTTAGAAAAATTCTTCATGATAAAGTACAAGACTATGATCCAATACTTAGAAAATTTTCTCTCTATATGTATATGGGGGATCTCAAGGGTCATACGGTTCGTGAGGTGGTCCGTGCCACATGCCTTGGCTCCAAAACTATGGATTTTCAAGTCCAAGGCGCCACATGGTCCACTAAACGATTTGTGAAGCCTCACACAGTCCTTATGGTGTTCATTTATTGTATGCCTTAGTCCCAAACTTCACATTAAAGCCCACAAATCCCACACAAGGCTGTGATGACCTCAAAAAGTGCCTGAAAACATGCCTCAAAAGTGTCAGGAATCACAATTTTCATATATCTGAAAATTCATGTGCGATATCAAAAATTTGACTTCATATTCTTGTTCATGGGGTCATTTTGAGTGGAAGATGAGTCTGATCCCAATTTAAGAGTAAACGATTAGCAATTTCATTTTTTTCCAAGTAACGATTTCCAGTGAGCTTTTTGTGCCCTTGGCGTGTGATTAGTGTTACTTTTGACCTAGTTTTTACTTCGGTCCAAGACTTTTAAGTCTTGGGCCTAAGTAATCCCAAATGTGAAAATACCTATACTTAGTCATTTCTCATTCTCATATCATTCTAAATATTTCCCAATACTCATTCAAACACTTAGCCAAATATTTTACTCCCAAACGTAAGTCTCAAAACCCTTTTCGAATTTTAAGGATTGCACTCAAGCTTCAAGTCTCCGTCTCCAATCTTCATCAAGTTCATCTCCAAAGCTAAGATATGGGGCTTCCTTTCACCTATGATACCCAATCTCTCTTTACTCAAAATTGCATGATTTAAAGTTTATTGAATCATGGGTCTTATTCATTACGAAATTCACTGCACACTATATTGGGTTTATGAAATTATGATTGTTTCACTAAGTTTGGAGCTATGAAATAAGGTATATTGTGGGAATCGATGAAGGGTTTTGATGTATATTGCTTGAGGGTGTTACCAAGTATTTGTTTATGGCTTTATACTAATTTTCCTAGCATGATTTCACTCTTGAATTACATGGTTTTACACTAGCATTACACACCTCTAAGTGATTGATAAAATGTTCGATTATGGGTTATTAGTAAGTCCATTTTGGGGATGTTGATTATTATATCTTGCTTTGTACTAAGACTATCTTATTTTTATTCATGTATTGACTATGAGGATGAGCTCGATTGCTTATCGTGGCCCCCGCTTTTATTTATATAAAGGTATTGTTGGACATGTTATGTATCTATGCTATGAGTCTTGACTCTCTTGTTCTTTGATGTTATGATATGGAAGTTTACCCTTAGTCCCATTTTCCTTGTTATGCTTTATCTCTTAATGTCATGTTTTAACTAAAGATGTGTAATGGTATACTACGAGGCTTTTATCTATGTAGAGGTATTGTTGGACATGTTATGTATCTATGCTATGAGTCTTGACTCTCTTGTTCTTTGATGTTATGATATGGAAGTTTACCCTTAGTCCCATTTTCCTTGTTATGCTTTATCTCTTAATGTCATGTTTTATTATTTTCGCGACTAAGGATGTGTAATGGTATACTACGAGGCTTGTTTAGGGTTCCTTCGGTTCCCTATTCGTCGGTCATGTCTAGGTCGTAGGCTTGGATCAGGACAAAGGTGGTATCAGAGTACTAGGTTGTTAGATCCTCAAAGTCCAACACACCGCGTTGATTAGAGTCCTATTCATATTTATATTGTGCACCATAACTATGAGTAGGAGTCTGTGAGACATTTTAGGAGATGTTTCCTCTTTTCATGTTCAAAGTCATGCTCTAGAGTTAAAGTAAGCTTTCCTCGCCTAACGCTTGTTCTTACTTTGCTAGATCATGCCTAATACGAGGGGAAGACGAGCCCGCACGCCCGAGGAGTAACTAGCCAATGGACAGCTTAGTGATACTCTCACCTTGCTTGTACAAGTGGTGGCTAATCAAGACAATCAAGGGGCCCAATCCCCTCATGCTCCTACAATAGCCTCTCGGGTGAGAGACTTCATGAGAATAAATCCCACAGAATTCCATGGGTCAAAGGTGAGTGAGGACCCTCAAGAGTTTATTGATGAGGTCTAAAAGATTTTTTCCATCATGCGTGTGAGGCCAGAGGATAAGGCGGAGTTGGCGGCCTACCAACTCAAAGGGATAGCACAAATATGGTACAACCAATGAAAGAAGGAAAAGAGAGTCAACTATGTAGTGCTTTAGGCTGAGTTCAAGGTGGCCTTTCTTAATCGGTTCTTCCCCCTTGAACTTAAGGAAGCTAAGTTGGTGGTTATAAATTTGAGATAAGGGTCTACGATTGTGAGGGAGTATGCACTCAAGTTTACCTAACTCTCTATGCATGCTCCACATTTGGTGAACGACTCAAGGTCTAGGATGAACAAATTTGTGATGGCTGTTTCCGACTTGGTTAGTGAAGAATGTCGGTCCTCCATGTTGATTAATGAAATTGATTTTTCATATTTGATCACCTGTACCGAACAAATGGAAGAGTAGAAATTGAGGAAGAGAAGGGGTCATGAGGCTAAGAGGGCCCATTTTGAGGGTAAGTTCCAAAGGAGTGGCCAGTTCAATCAAGGCCAATGGTCTACTCATGCAATTGATAAGAGGGTTGCAAATGATCTTCCAAGGGCCCAATGTATTAGGGGTATGGCTCCTATTGATGTGTGTCAGAAGTGTGGTAAGGGTCATAGTGGCCCATTTTTGAGAAATACTAGTGCTTATCTTGGTTGTGGTAAATAGGGCATAAGGTGATAGATTGCCCTCGAAACCGCGACAGGGGCAAGGAGGTTCATCCATAAGGTGCTAATGCGGTTCCAATGGGGAGAGGTGGCCGACAAGATAGTGCCCCAAGACATAACCAGTTCTATGCTTTCCATGGGAGGCAAAGGATTGATGAAGTCCCCGATGTTTTTACCGGCCTATTGGAAATCTTTGACTTTGATATGTATGCATTGATTGATCCATGCACCACTCTTTATTTTGTTACCCCCTTTGTTGCCAAAATGTTCCATGTTGACCTTGAGTTGTTGCATGAGTCATATGAGGTGTCTACTCCTAGTGATACATCTATTGTTACTAGAAAAGTTTATAGACTGTCATATTTGCATCTTGCATAAAATATTGCCTCGTGATCTTGTTGAGTTTGACATGGTTGATTTTGATATTATTCTTGGGATAGATTGGTTGCATGCATACAATGCTTATATTGATTGTAATTCAACTCATTTTGTACCTATGTATTCTAGTCTAAACTCCCTCCACTTCCAAGGGAACCCAGAATGGAACTTGATTCCTTGTGAGACCGCCTCTCCGTCTTCTAGTTCTTCTAGTCTGGTCTTTCCTTCCATGCTACTTAGCTGCCCAGCGCTGCTATCAGAGCGATAGGGAAAACGGGGTCCCAGTCAGTCCACTTGCTGCCATGTTGATCAAAATGATAATAATCTTTTTATTTTAGGAGGGAAGAATTGGACGAACTATGTGAGGAGGGAGAATTTGACTATCAATCTGATCGA
>JAOTQR010000069.1:13185417-13203512 GCA_025774065.1 Solanum ossicruentum | reverse complement strand
GCACTATTGCTTCCTTGAACAAAGATATGGACATAGCAAGAATGCAGGCTTTTGCACAGAAATTGGAGGATCAGAGGTAAAGGAGGAGGACACAAGAGATGGAAAGGGGGCAGGCCAAAAGAGCCAGATTTATAGGGTAGTTCACACCACCCCAAAGTGATCTCAGGCCTCGGTTTTCTAATAGACGGCCTAGGACATCATCCTCCTACTCTACAACCATTGCTCCACCACAACTCCAAGGGTATAGGAGTAATCAGTCTGGTCAACGAGGTGAAGGGCAAGTTGTCCAGGAAATGGGTTATTCGGCAGGCCAACTAATGATCTCTTGGCAGCCTTGTAAGCAATGTGGAAGAAGTCATCCGGGGATATGTCGCTTTGGGACAGATGTTTGCTATTTGTGTAGTATGCCAGGGCACATGATGAGGGATTGCCCAAGGAGACGTATGGGGGGTATCACACAATCTACTGGGTCAGCTGTTGCATCATCATCATCAGTTCCTCCAACAGGTAGGGGTCAGCAAACACCTATGGGTCATGGTAGAGGTGTTAGAGGGACAGCTAGCTCTAGCGAGGTCCAAAATCGCACTTATGCACTGGGGAGTCGGCAGAATTTAGAAGCTTCACCTGATGTGGTCACAGGTACCTTGTCTATCTTTTCACATAATGTATATGCATTAATTGGCCCTGGTTCTACATTATCATACATCACTCCACTAGTTGCTGGGAAGCTCAAGAGAACACCCAAATTATTAAACAAACCATTTGAAGTGTCTACTCCAATCGGTGAATCTATTATGGCTAGAAGGGTTTATTATGACTGTATAATAACTGTTTGTGATCGTGACACATTGGCTGACCTTATTGAGCTAGAGATGGTGGAATCTAATGTTATAATGGGTATGGACTAGTTAGCTTCTTGTTATGCCACTGTGGATTGGCGAACTAAGAAAGTGTACATCCACTTTCCAAATGAGGTAGTTCTTAAATGGAAGGGCAATGTTGGGGCACCAAAGGGGAAGTTTATCTCCTACTTTAAGGCCAGAAAAATGATATCCAAAGGGTATATATGTCATTTAGTTAGAGTAAGGGATACGGAGGCAAAATCACCAACTATTCAGTCGATTCCAGTAGTGAATGAATTTGTTGATGTGTTCCCTGAAGAACTTCCATGCTTACCACCTGAACGAGAGATAGATTTTGGTATTGACTTACTTAGGCACTCGACCTATTTCTATCCCTCCATATAGAATGGCCCCAGAAGAATTGCGTGACTTGAAAGAGCAGTTAAAAGACTTATTGGATAAGGGTTTCATAAGACCCAGTGTGTCACCCTGGGGTGCACCAGTATTATTTGTACGCAAAAAGGATGGCACCTTGAGAATGTGTATCGAGTATCGACAATTGAATAAGGTGACAATTAAGAATAAATATCCCCTCCCTAGGATTGATGATTTATTTGACCAGTTACAGGGTGCCAAATGCTTTTCAAAAATTGATTTGAGATCAGGTTATCACTAAGTGAGGGTGAAGGAGCAAGATATACCCAAGACATCTTTCAGAACAAGCTATCGTCACTTTGAATTTCTTGTTATGTCATTTGGGTTAACTACTGCACCAACATTTTTTATAGATCTATGAACAGGGTATTCAAGCCATTTTTAGATGTGTTTCTGATCTTTAGCCGCCCCCTGACATATATTCCACCCGGCCTTTCATGCTCGGCTTTCACTTATTGGCAATTATGGCAACTGAACACAAACTTTGTAATGTCTTTTTTCATACCATCCCCCCAAAACACATCCCTCAAATCTCTATACATCTTTGTGGAACTGGGATGAATGGAATAGGAAGAATTATGAGTCTCATCAAGAATCAACCTCCTCAAGTCCTCAACATTAGATATAGACTATCTAGCTTGGTACCTAAGGGAACTATCTCCTCCTTAGGAGAAAACCTCGACCTTACCATCTCTCACCAAGGTCTTCAACTTAAACAAGACGAGGTCAAGATCTCACTTTGCCTTTACCTCCTCAACCAATGAAGGTTTAAAACAATCAACCACCATTACACCACCATTGTAAACCTCTTCCAACCTAACCCCCAATCTAGCCAACCGATGCACCTCTCTAGCCACATCTTTACCACCATCACCAACATATGCTAAGCTATCTATACACACCCTACTCAAAGCATCATCCTTAACATTAGCCTTACTGGGGTGATAATTCGCACTTATATCATAATCCTTACGAAGCTGTAACTATCTTCGTTACCTCAAGTTAAGATCTTTTTGAGTGAACACATATTGGAGACTCTTATGATCGGTAAACACTTAAATATGCACTCCATATAAATATTGACACCAAATTTCAAAGCAAGTACCACGACAACTAATTTAAGATCATGGACAGGATAATTCTTTTCATGCACCTTAAGTTTTCTAGAAACATAGGCTATCATCTTATCATTTTGCATTAATACACAACCCAAAGCAATTCATGAGGAAGCAAAATACACAACAGACCCTTCTAACCCTTCCGATAGTGTCAAGATAGGAGCGGAGACAAGGTTATCCATCAAAGTTTGGAAACTCCTTTCACACTCATCTATCCACACAAACTTAGTAATAGGAGAAGCAATAGAAGAGAACCCATTCACAAACCTCTGATAATAACCCACTAAGACCAAGAAGCTTCTAATATCTGATGGAGTCAAAGGTCTAAGCCAATTTCTAATCACTTCTGCCTTTTTGGGATCCACCGTAATACCATTCCCCAACACCACATGACCTAGAAAGGCAACCTCTTTCAACTAAAACTCACACTTCTCATATTTAGCATACAACTTCTATTCCCTCAACTTGTGTACCACCATAAAATGACTCACATGCTCTTCCTTAATATGAGAATAGATCAAAACATCATCAATAAAGACCACCACAAACAAATCGAGGTAGGGTTTTAAGACCATATTTATAAGATCCATGATGATAGCCAATGCATTGGTTAATCCAAAACACATAACCACAAATTTATAATGCCCATACCTAGTCCGGAAGGTCGTCTTAGGAATGTCACACTTCCTCACTTACACTTGATGATACCCGGACCGAAGATCAATCTTAGAGAAGTGACTAGCCCATTGAAGTTGGTCAAATACATGATCAATCCTTGGTAAAGGATACTTATTCTTTATGGTGACTCTATTAAGTTGCCGGTAGTAAGTCTACATTCTAAGGGACAAATCTTTCTTCTTCACAAATAACACTGGTGCTCCCTAAGATGATTGGCTAGGCCTAATAAAACTCTTCTCCAACAAATCCTTTAATTGCTCCTTCAACTCCTTTAACTCCACCGAGGTCATATGGTAAGGGGGAATAAAAATGGGTTGAATATCGGTAAGGAAGTCTATACCAAAGTCTATTTCCCTTTGGGGAGGAACACCGAGAAAATCATTGGGGAAGACATCAAGAAACTCATTAACCATAGGAACCAACTCTATAAGAAGGAACTTCGACTCAACATACCTAACCCTCACAAGATGATAGAGACACCCCTTAGAAATCAACTTATGGGTTTTAATGTAAGAAATGAATCTACCCTTGACCACTACATCATGACTCTCCCACTCAATAATGGTTTCATTTGGGAATTGGAATTTGACCTATGGGTTCTATAATTAATAGAAGCATAGTATGCATGCAAAGAATACATCCGAAAAATGACTTCATAATCCACCATATCCATCTCAACAAAATCAAAAGGCAACATTTTATGTAAAATGAAAATGGGACAATTTCTATTGACCCTTCTAGAAACAATGGATGCACCAACGGGAGTAGACACCTCATATGGCTTACACAATAATTTGGTTTTAAGATGAAACTTTTTGGCAATAAAAGGAGTAATTTTATGACCCAAGCCTAGGACCTAGACATGACACGACACAAAGGGAACCCAAAGAGACCCCAAGCAAGCCTCTTAGAGCATCATTACACATCCTTGGTCTCGGAAACAATAAAACAAGCATCAAGAGATAATAAAAAGATGCAACCGGTGCAAATGGAAGCACTTTAATATCATAGACATCGAGAACAATAGAGTCAAGAATCTTAGCATAGATACATAACATGTCCAAAAAACACCTCTGATACATAGATAAGAGCGGGGGCAAAGACAAAGCAACCAGGCTAACACTCATAATCAAAACAGACAATAATGAAGAATGTCTTAATACATAATAAGAGCAATATAGACTAAGGTCACCGAAGTGGAAGACTCACCACAAGCTTGAGTAGTACCAATCTAGCCACGTGGAGGATGATGATCAACTTGGGCACCGGTTCCTACATGGTGATATCAGGTAGGCAAGAGTATGCATTAGTACGTTTGAATGTACTAAGTATGTAGGATACAATGCAACAAGAATTATGCATCATAGTCAAAATACATAACAATAGGCAATAGGCATAATATAACAATATGGTATGTATGACCAATGTATAAGCAAAACATAATTAAGTAGCTCATGTTTATATGGGTATCATATGTATAGAAGAGACCAAGATAGATTTCCAAAGTACAAACCTCTAGGTAGGTTAGTGATGATTTCACCCATCACCCTAGTGTGTGAGGTACAAACCCCTCATCTTGGTTAGTGATAATTGCATCTATCACCCTGGTGGGTGAGGTACAAACCCCACATCTAAGTTAGTGATAATTGCAACAATCACCCTAGTGTGTGATGTACAAACCGCTTCACTAGGTTGATGAGTACAAACCCCCATATAAGTTATCCGGGTTCTTAGTCCCCTGGATTGAGCATAGTCTAATGCAACACTTTATATAGAACTTATCATATATATAAGCTCATTTCGTCTTCATATAGTCAATCATATCATGTCTCATGCTTTACACCTTCAGCTCCTCAAGAAACCACATCCGGACATTTTATCTAACACTTATAGGGTGTGTAATGCTAGTATAAAATCATGAAATATAGAGATGAAATCATGCAAGAAAATCGATTATAAAATAATCAATCAACAACTTGCAACACCCTTATGTAACATACATCAAAACCCCTCCAGAAATCTTGCAATAGATCAAAGATTTATAGCTCAAAACATAGCAAAGCAGTCACAATTTCAAATAGGTTTAACATAGTGTGCAATGAATTTCATAATAAGTAAGACCCATTTGTAAATCAACTTTAAATCACACAATTTAAGTAAAACAAGGCTTGGGTGAAAGGAACCACGAAAGAAATTCACATTCCTTAGCTTGTATGTGAACTTGGTGAAGATTGGAGATGGAGACTTGAAGCTTGAAGAAGAACCTTGAAGGAAAACCTTAGCTTAGGATGAGTGTTTAGGACTTGAAATTGGGAGTGAAAATATGGCTAAGTGTTTGAGTGAGTACTGGGGAATGTTTAGGATGATATGATGGTGAAATAAGGCTAAGTTTAGATAAAAACACATTTGGCAACACTTAGGCCCATGACTTAAAAGTCTTGGACTAAGATAAAAATCACTGGCAAAAAAATACACAGGTATGCATGTGATCCATGATGTGGACCTGTCGCGGAGGCCAAATAAACACATGTCTGCGACAGCTGCGCATCGCGGTGCTGTCGCAGATCGATTCTACATAGGAAAAATTACGAAAAATGAAATTGCTAATCATTTTCTCTTTAATTGTGGTCGGACCCTTCTCCCCCTAATTTTTACCCTCTGAATGAGAATATGAAGTCAGATTTTTAATATCGCTTATGGATTCTAAGATAGATGGAATTTACAATTCTAGACATTCCAAGACACATTTTCGGGCACTTTTGGGGGTCATTTCAATATCTCCCCATTGGGAATATTTATTCCCGATGTAAAAGAGACGTATAAGACAAGAGTAATCAAGAACAAATCAGCCCTAAGAACAATACAACATTATACTTAATCATCATTTTCAAAACCTCAACACAAGTGTGAAAATCATCATAAATTTATCAACTTAAACATGAATGCATATGAATAAAATAGTGGCTGAAACATAAGGCTTGAAATCACATAGGGGACTTACAGTTAGTACCTTAGGCTTGAGTAGAGTGGAAGAGATAAGGATACCTCTTTTGCATGTCCGCCTCGGCCTCCCATGTAGCACTCTCGACTAGTTGGTTACTCCATAGGTCCTTAATGTATGCCACCTCCTTTTTTCTCAATCTCTTCACTTTCCTATCTAAAATCTGAACCAGAGTCTCCTCATAAGTCCAGTTATCCTCTACAATACCCATAATATCAAGAGGCATAATAGCATTGGGATCACCAATACATTTTCTAAATATAGAGACATGGAACACCGAATGAACCAAATTCATTTCACTAGGCAACTTCAACTCATAAGTTAACTTGCCAACCCTCTTTAATACCTCATAAGGACCACCATATGTTGGAATCAACTTCACCTTTTTAACAAAATGGACCACACCTTTCATGGGAGAAACTTACAAATAAACCCAATTACCCACTTCGAATTCAAGGTCTCTTTTTCTCACATCGGTATAGGATTTTTGACGACTTTGGGCTATCTTCAATCTCTCCATTAATCATCGTAATCTTCTCAAGAACCTCCATAATCAGATCCGGTCCCAATTAAGCTACCTCTCCAACCTCAAACCAACCAATCGGTGATCTACAACATCTCCCATAAAGAGCCTCAAAAGGAGCCATACTGATGCTAGAATGATAGCTATTGTTGTAGGAAAATTCAATCAGAGTAAGATGGTCATTTGAACTATACCTCAACACTAATACACATTCCCTAAGCTTATCTTCAAGGTCTTGAATTATCCTTTCGGCTTGGCCATCTGTTTGATGGTGGAAGGCCGTACTAAGGTAAACTTTTGTACCAAGACCCATTCATAAACACCCCCAAAAGTGTGAAGTGAATTGTGCACCACGATCTGATATAATGGACAAAGGAACCCCATATAACCTCACTAACTCATGGAGGTACAACCTTGCATACTCTTCAACCCCATATGTGGTCCTAACGGTAGAAAGTGAGCCAATTTCATCATCATATCAACCACCATCCAAATGGAATCAAAACCTTTTATAGTCTTGGGCAACCCAACCACATAATCTATATAAATCACCTCCCACTTCAGAGTACGAATCTCCATGTCTTAGGTTAGGCCACCCGACCTTTGACGTTCGGCTTTGACTTGTTGACATCTGTGGCAACTGGAAACGAATTTGGCAATGTTCCTCTTCATGCCTCCCTATAATTACACCTCCCTCAAATCTCTATACATTTTAGTGGACCTAGGGTGGATAGAATAAGAAGCATTATGGGCCTTATCAAGGATTTTCTCCCTCAAACCACCAACACAAGGCACACATAGCCTACCTTGGTACCTAAGGGCACCATCTCCCCCATGGGAGAAAACCTCTACTTTTCCATCTTTCACCAAGGCCTTCAATTCAAGCAAGGAGGAGTCAAGATATTGTTTTTGCTATCCCCTCATTAACCAATGAGGACTTAGACCCATCAACAACAACACCACCATCAATACCAACCTCTTCCAACCTAAACCCCAATCTGGCCGATTGATGCACCTCCCTAGCCATTTCCTTACCACCTATCAATATGGGTTAGGCTATCCATAGACACCTTACTCAAAGCATCCGCAACCACATTTGTCTTACCCGGCGTGTAATGCACACTCATGTTATAGTTCTTAAGAAGTTCTAGCTACCTTCTTTGCCTTAAGTTGAGATCTTTTTGAGTGAAGACATGTTGTAGGCTCTTGTGATCGGTGAACACATCAACGTGCACCCCATACAAGTAGTGATGCTTAATCTTTAATGCAAACACCACAATGCCTAAACCTAGATCATAGGTGGGTTAGTTCCTTTTATGTAATTTGAGTTGTCTAGAAGCATAAGCTATGACCTTACCATTTTGCATCAACACACAACCCAAACCAACCCAGGATGCATCACAATACACCAGAAATCCCTCAAGCCCATCTGGTAGTGACAATATAGGAGCAGACACAAGCTTTTCTTTCAATGTTTTGAACCTCCTCTCACACTCATCGGTCCACACAAACTTAACCTTCTTATGAGTCAATTTTGTCATAAGAGAAGCAATAGAGGAGAACCCATTCGCATACCTTCTATAATAATCTTTTGGCCCAAGAAGCTCCTAATATCCACAACGTCAATGGTCTAGGCCAATTTCTAATCACATCAATTTTCTTAGGATCCACTTTTATACAATCCTCTGACATCATGTGACCCAAGAATGCAACCTCCTTTAACAAAAATTCACACTTGTCATATTTGGCAAATAAATTCTCCTCCCTCAATCTTTGCAGCACAAACCTCAGATGCCCCATATGCTCCTCCCTAATAGGTGAATAGATCAAAATATCATCAATAAAGACAACAACAAAGGAATCAAGGTATGGTTTGAAAACCCTATTTATTAGGTCCATGAAGATGTCTGGTGCATTGGTCAACCCAAACGACATCACAACAAACTCATAATGCCCATATCTAGTCCAGAAAGCCATCTTGGGAATATCACATTCCCTCACTCTTCCTTGATGATACCCAGACCGAAGATAAATCTTAGAGAAATAGCTAACCCCACGCAATTGGTCAAATAAATCATCAATTATTGGAAGAGGATACCTATTCTTCATGGTGACCCTATTGTGTTGTCGGTAGTCAATGCACATTTTAAGTGACCCATCCCTTTTCTTCACAACCAACACCTGAGTACCCCAATGTGATTGGCTAGACCAAATAAATCCCTTTTCCAATAATTGTTTTAATTGTTCCTTTAACTCATTCAACTCTTTCAAGGACATGTGATAAGGTGGAATGGGGATAGGTAGAGTATTGAGGAGGAGGTATATACAAAAATATATTTTCCTTTCGGGAGGAACACCAGGAAGGCCATTGGGGAAGACATCAAGAAACTCATTTATAACCGTAACTGACTCTATGGGAGGGACTTTGGACTCCACGTCTTTAATCCTCACTAGGTTGTAAAGACACCCCTTAGAGATCAACTTATGCGCTTTAATGCAAGTAATAAATCTACCCTTGACCACCATATCTTGACTTTCCCACTCAAGGATGGGTTCATTAGGGAATTGAAACTTAACCATACGTGTTCTACAATCAATAGAAGCATAGTAGGCATGCAACAAATCCATCCAAAGAATGAAATCAAAATCTACCATGTCTAATTCAACAAGATCACAAGGCAACAACTTATGCAAAATGAAAATAGGATAATATCTATGAACATTCCTAGCAACAATAAAAACATGAATAGGAGTAGGCACTTCATATGAGTCATGCAACAACTCGTGGTCAACATGGAACTTTTCAGCAACAAAGGGGTAATAAAAGAAAGAGTGGCACCTGGATCAATCAAAGCGTATACATCAAAGTCAAAGATTTCCAATGTACTAGTAACAACATCGAGATCCTCACCAACCCCTTGCCTCCCATAAACATCATAAAACCGATTGCGCCTTGGGCCACCACCTTGAGTACTACCTCTATTCAATGGAACCACATTTGCACCCTAGCCCTTGCCATAATTTCTTGGACAATCCGCCATCTTGTGACTAATCTCCCCAAATTCATAGTATGCATTAGAAACCTTCAAACATGGGCCCCTATGATCCCTTCCACATTTTGCCACACCTCATTAGGAGCCACACCACCAACACCTTGAGGCCAAGGGAGGTCATTGGCAAACCTCTTATTTGTAGCATGATGAGACCTTTGGCCTTGATGTAACCGGCCACCCCTTTGGAACTTACTCTAAGACGACCCTCTTGGCCTCATGCCCCCTTCTCTTCCTCAATTTCTCCTCCTCCGTTTGCTCAACAAGGTCATCAACTGACACAATTCCATGTCACTAATTAGTATGTCTGACTAGCATTCTTCACTTACCAAGTCGGAGACCCTCATCCCGAACTTATTCATCCTAAATCAAGGATCCGCCACCAAATAAGGAGCATACTTTGAAAGTTGATTAAACTTGAGGGCATACTCCCTCACACTCATATCACCTTGTTTCAAGTTTATAAACTCCACCAACTTAGCTTTCCCAAGCTCAAGAGGGAAAAACATATTAAGCAAAGCCGGTTTGAACTCCTCCCAGAGCACCACATTACCAATTCCCTTCTCACCCTTCCATTGATTATAGCATATTTGGGCTACCCCTTCGGGTTATTACGCCACTAACTACGCCTTTTCATTCATCCCAACACCTATGATATTCAAGATCTTGTAGACCTCTTCCATGAACTCTTGTGGATCTTCATCCACCTTTGACCCATAGAACATCGGAGGATTTATCCTCATAAAATCTCTTACCCTCACTCCTGGGGAACTAGGATGAGGGACTTGGGCCCCTTGGTTTACTTGGTTGGCCACAACATGGGCAAGCATAGTGAGAGCATCTTGAAGTTCACCATTAATAGGTTGGGTCTCTAGAGTTTGGGCCCTTCATCCTCTAATGTTTGGCAAGATCTAGCATAGCAAAGAACAATCGTTAGCGAGAAATACATAACACAAATTTACAGCAAGACTTAAAACACAAATAAGGGAAATGTTTCCTAAAACGTCTCATAGCCTCCTATTCAAATTCATGGCACGCTTCACAATTATAAATAGAGCTCTAATCGATGTGGTGTGTTGGACTCTGAGGATCTATCAACCTAATGCTCTGATACCAAGTTTGTTACAATCCAAGGTAGGGCCTAGGGGTAACACGGTGCAAGGGAAACCCAAAGGGACCCCAAGCAACCCTCTTAGAACATCATTACATATCCTTGGTCGCGGAAGCGATAAAACAAGCATCAAGATGTGATACCCAGTGACTCTATGCTCTTATGTATCCATGTTTCAATCCTCATTTGGTCAGGTTTGGGGTATATTAGGTTCATGGGAGACTCTTATTACCTAAACAAATCCATGACTTACCTCCAAGTTGAGTTTTGGGTGTTGTTTCATACAAGGGTCAACTTTGAACTAGCATAACTCTTAGCACATTTATAACTGGGTGGACCACGACAAGTCAAATGACGAAACTCTGAGTTAGCTTTAGCTTTGGAACACACTTTGTTTCACCTCATTCCGACATCTATGACCGTTTTCGTGAGACCCTCCCGTGCAGTGAAGCCCCACGGGCACCCATACGGGCAGTATGGTCTCGTATGGCTAGTGTGAAGGGGTACAGGCTGTGTCACCTGGGCGTGTGGTGGCCAACAACATTTCCTTATCTAAGTGAGGTAGAATGGACCAGTACATGGTTCGTGTAACACTACACGTTCCGTGAAAGTGGACATCAAAGTGATGAGACGTCAATTTTTCCTAGTTTCCCAACTTCCATTTTTTTTCACTGAGGCACTTTATACAGGCACTCCACACGACACTTGGAGTGTCACATGGCCAGTGAAGTCTCCAGTAAGATGACAGTTTACCACTTTTTCCATCTGTTCACTTATGGCATCTCCGTAAATTTTAATTACTCTAATGCCCTTTTTAAACTTCCAATGTTATCTTAACCTTCCTAAAAGACCTAAACAATATTTCAAAAGGTTCAAACTCATTAATCTCACCTCAAATACACTCTAAACTCTCTCAAAAGCCTCCATAAAGCCCCAATTCAATCTCAAGGAGACCCAAGAACAAGATTGGATTCAAAGATCAGTTCCAAGTCTCCATTCTTCCCTATCTCAATTCCAAGAAACTCTAGACCTAAGGTATGTGGTGTTGAACTATTGGGTCCTTACACTCGTGGTGTCTAAACCCTCTTTTAATTAATATTTCTTGATTTAAAGTTGTTTTTACATGTGGGTCTTGTATATTGAGAAATTTACTGCACAGTGATTTTAGTTCATGGAAGTATGGTTGTTTTAGCATGTTTTGAGCTTCAAATCTTGGATCTAATGTTGGAATTGATGAGGGGTTTTGATGTGAATGTCTTGGGGTGTTTCAAGGTGTTGAGTAAAGGTTTGACCACTGATTTTACTACATGAATTCATCTCTAATATATGCTCTTTTACCCCCATTATACATACCCAAAGTGTTTGATAAAAATGCCCGGTTATGGTTTCTTGAGCAATTAAAGGTCCAAAGCATGTCTTATGTTTTGAATAATGTTATGGTAATGAAATAAGAGTATGTATATGATGTTATTATGATGATAAAAAAAGTATGTGTATGATATCTCTATCTATATAGTGTTGGATTGACCATAGCCAATTGAGGGGTATGCCTCAATCACCATGGGAGGTAGGGTGTGACCATCCTCTAACCTATCAAGGGGTTTGTACCTTGGTAACCTATCAAGGGGTTTGTACCTTAGCACCAGGGTGATGGGGCGGCATTGTTGCAAACCTATCAAGGGGTTTATACCTTGTTAACCTATCATGGGGTTTGTACCTTGGCACCTAGGTGATGGGGCGGCATCATCACCAATCTACCAAGGGGTTTGTACTTTGAAAATCTACTTGGTCCTTTCCACACATATGCTATCCTATATAAGCATGAGTTACTTAAGCATGTTTTACTTAAGCACTGATCATACATGCAATATTGTTATATTAATGCCTATTGTCTATTGTTATGCATTTTGATTATGATGCCTATCTCTTGATGCATTGCATCCTACATATTTAGTACATTCAAACATATTAATGCATACTCTTGCCTAAATGATATCACTATGTAGGAACCGGAGTCCCTCTTGTGCATCCCACTATTATCTATTTGGTAGAAGTGTCGTTGGACAAAGCTATGTATTTATGCTATGAGTTGATTCTATTATCTCTTGATCCTATGCTATGATAAGTTCTCCGTTATCCCCTTTACTCTTTTTCCATTATTCAAATGTCTTTTAATTGCTTCCATGACCAAGGATATGTAATGATATGCTACGAGGCTTGTTTGGGGTTCCTTCAGGTTCCCCATTCGTTGGTCAGGCCTAGGCCCTAGGCTTGGGTTGTGACACAAGAGATAATAAAGTGGGGCAACTAGGGCTAAGGGAAAGCACTTTGACGTCATATACATTGAGAACAACAGAGTCAAGGCTCTTAGCATAAACATATAACATGTCCAGCAAACACCTTTAATATATAGATAGGAGCGGAGGCCAAGAGAAAGCAATCGGGCTCACCCTTATAATCAAAATGGATAATAAAGAGGAATGCCTCAATACATAATAAGAGACACATAGACTAAGGTCCTTGAAGTGGAGAACTCACCACAAGCTTGAGTAATACCGATCTAGCCACGTGGAGGCGGATGATCATCTTGGGCATCGGTTCCTATATGGTGATATCATGTAGGCAAGAGTATGCATTAGTACATTTAAATGTACTAAGTATGTAGCATGCACTGCAACAAGAATTAGGCATCATAATCAAAATCTATAATAATAGGAAATATGCGTAGTATAACAATATGGCCTGTAAGACCAATGCATAAGTAAAACATGCTTAACTAGCTCATGCTCATATAGGATATCATATGTGTAGAAGAGACCAAGCTAGATTTCCAAACTACAAACCCCTTGGTAGTTTAGTGATGATTTCACCTATCACCCTAGTATGTGAGGTACAAACTGCTCACCTAGGTTAGTGATAATTGCGCCTATCACCCTAGTATATGAGGTGCAAACTGCTTCACTAGGTTGATGAATACAAAACCCCATCTAGGTTATCCCATTTCCTATTCCCCCCGTATTGGGCATGGTCTAATGCAATACTTCATATAGAATTTATCATATACATAAGCGCATTTCACAATAATATAGTCAATCATATCATATCTCATGCTTTGAACCTTCAACTCCTCAAGAAACCACATCCAGTCATTTTTTCAAATACTTAGAGGGTGTGTGATGCTAGTATAAAACCATGAAATATACAGATGAAATCATGCAACAAAATCCAATGTAAAACCATCAATCAACACCTTGCAAAATCGTCATGCAACATACATCAACACCCCTCCTCAAATTTTGCAACACATTAAAGATTTATAGCTCAAAATATTGCAAAACAGTCACAACTTCACATAGCTATAACATAGTGTGCAGTGAATTTCATAATAAGCAAGATCCATTTGTAAATAAACTTTAAATCATGTAATTTGAGAAAAAGAAGGCTTGGGTATCAAGGGTGAAAGGAACCCATGAAAAAAACCCACATACCTTAGCTTAGAGATGAACTTGGTGAAGATTGGAGATGGAGACTTGAACCTTGAAGAACCTTAAAGGAAAACATTAGCTTAGAATGAGGGTTTGGGACTTGAATTCAAGAATGAAGATATGGCTAACTATTTGAGTGAGTATTGGGAATGTTTAGGATGATATGAGGGTTAAAGAAGGCTAGGTATAGGTAAAAACACCTTTTGGAACACTTAGGCCCAATACTTAAAAGTATTGGACCGAGATAAAAATCACTGGCAACATACTACACAGGTTAAAATCTAGTTCGCGATGCCATCCTATTATGGAGGACAAATTAACACATGTCCACGATATTGTGTGTCGCGGTCTTGTCGTGGAGCGATTCTAGATAAGAAAAATTACAAAAAATGAAATTTCTAATTGTTTGCTCTTAAATCAGGGTTAGACCCTTCTTCCCCTAATTTTTACCCCCTGAATAAGAATATGAAGTCAGATTTTTGATATCATACATGAATTTTAAGATATATGGCATTTAAAATTTTAGGCATTTCGAGATATATTTTCGAGCACTTTTTGGGGTCGTTTCAAGTAACTAAAGAAAGAGTTACGCCCGGGTCTAGCAATGCATACACATTAAAATTAAAAACTTTTTACGTACTGGTGATGACATCGGGCACCTCATCTACCCCTTGTCTCCCATGGAGAGCATAGAACCTATTTTGCCTTGGGGAACCGACTTGTTATACCTGTTCCCTTAGAACTGCATTTGCATATTGTCGAAGAACATCCCTACCCTTGTTACGATTACCAGGACAATCCATCACCTTATGTCCCACTTTGATACAACCAAACCAAGCGTTGGTGTCCTTAAAATATGGGTCACTATGAACCTTACCACACTTTGGACACATAGCACTAGGCACCACACCACCATCCCCTTGGACCCTTGGGTTTTCAGTGGCAAACCTTCTATTAGGAACATGAGAAGACCCTTGGCCTTGATGAAACCGGTCACCCGTGGGACTTTGGAACCTACCCTCAAAACACGTCCTCTTGGTCTCACCACTACTCTTTTTTCTAAACTTCTCCCCCTCCAAATGTTTGGCATATATCATTAGGTGGGACAAATCTATGTAACTTAACAACATAGCAGCATGACACTCCTCATTAACCAAATTGGATACCCCCATCACAAATTTGTTCATTCTAGACCTTGGGCCTACAACCAATTATGGAGTATATTTGGAGAGTTGGTTGAACTTGAGGGCATACTTTCTCACACTCATGGATCCTTGCTTTAAATTCATGAACTCCATCATTTTGGCCTCCCTAAGCTCAAGAGGGGACAACCGGTTTACAAATGCTGCCTTAACTTTTCCCAAAGGATCACATTGTTATTACCCTTCTTCACTTTCCATTGGGTATACTATATTTGAGCCACCCACTTGATATGGTAAACCGCCAACTCCGCCTTCTCCTCCGATCTAACCCCAATAATAACCATTATTTTGTACACCTCACCAATAATGTCATGAGGGTCCTCATTCACTTTAGACCCATAGGGGCTTGGGCTCCTTGGTTGATTTGATTGGTCATGGAATCAGCTAGTATGTTGATAGCATTCTAGAATTTCTCATGAGCTACTCCCCTATCTTAAGTAGCTTGAGAAGCGGGAGGAGCTGGTTGTTCCTCAGGTGCGCGGGTTCTTCTTCCTCTTGTATTAGGCATGATTTAAATTAGCAAAAAACATTCATTAGAGGGTAAGTTTTACCTATGTTCTTTAGCATGACATAGAACATAAAAAAGGAAAATATTTTTATGATGTCTTATAGCCTTTTACTCATAGTCGTGGTGCACTTCACAACCATGAATAAGACCCTAATTGATGCAGGGTGTTTTGGATGTCGAGGACCATTAACAACCTAGTGCTCTGATACTATCTTTGTCATGACCCAAACCTAGGGCCTAGACATGATATGATGAATAAGGAACTCAAAGGGACCCTAAGCAATCCTCTCAGCATATCATTACATATCCTTGGTCGCAAAAGCAATTAAACAACAAGACAACATAAAATTATAATAAAGGGGCTAAGGGAGTCTTTAATAGCTTGAAAACGTACAAGAGTAAAGAGAGTCAAATCTCAAGCATCATTACATAACTTGTCCAGCAACACCTCCAAATATAGAATTTAGCGCTGACCAAGACAACTTTCTAGGCTCACTCTCACAGTCAAAAGCATGCAATAAAAGAAAGAGAGTCTTTACATAACATAAGATAAAATATATCGTCCTCGGAGTTGAGGACTCACCAAATTTGCTTCAAAGATAGTACTAGCCATATGGATGAGGAATATGATTAAGTGGAGCTCCGGTTCCTACATAGTAACGTTATGTAGGCATAGAGTATACACTAGTACATTTAAATGTACTAAGTATGTAGGATGCAACGCAATAAGAGATTGACAATATAAGGATAATTTGTAAATATAGGCAATGGATGAGCATGGTAACAATATGACATGCATGAATGATGCTTGAAGTAAAACATGATTATATAGAACACATTACATGTGTAGAAAGAGACCATCATTATAGACCAAGCAAACTAGTACTTGGAATCCAAGGTATGACCACCTCTTGGGAAGTGATGAGGAATTTAACCCTTAATTGGTAGATGAGCATGATCAACTCCCATCAAAGTGATTGAGTGAATATACCCCCTTGTTGGTAGATGAGTATGACCACCCCCCATCAAAGTGATTAGGGAATATCCCCTAGAACTGGTAGATGAGCATGACCACCCCTCATTAAAGTGATTGAGTGATTATAACCCCCCCCCCCAATTGGTAGATGGGCATATGACCGCCCATCATAGTGGTTGAGGCATAACACCTCCTTAACTTGGTGTAGTCAATTTACAACACTATAGATACTTTCCATGAAATCGACACATACATACATTCCTTCCATAATGATAAATTCACTTTACTCATAAACTATGCAATAAACCATCAATTACTCAAGAAATCACAACCGGACATTTTATCAAACACTTGGCGGGTGTGTAATGCTAGTATAAAATCATGCAATTCAAGAGTGAAATCATGTAAAAAAAATAGATGTAAAACTATCCACCAACATTAATTAATACCCTCATACAAGCTACATCAAAACCCCTAATCAAATCACATAATCGATCGTAGATTCATATCTCAAAACATTCACATTTTATGAAACCCCAACATAGTTTACAACCAAATTTATAATAAGTAAAACCCATATGTAAATCAACTTAGAAACATACATTTTATGTAAGAAGGAAGGTTGGGCAACATGGGTTAAAGGACCGAATAGTTGAAACTCACACACCTCAACTTTGAGATTTCCTTGATAAAGATTTGATTGAGAATTTGATACTTGATTGAAATCTTTAGATTCAGAATGAGATGAGAACCCTTGAAATTTGGGTGAAATATTGTCTAAGTATTAGAAAGGGTTTTGGAGAATGTCTTGTATGATATGGGACAGAAAAATAACTAAGTATAGGTGTTTTTTATGCATGGAAAGGCTTAGGCCCAAGATTCCAGGGCCTTGGACTAAACAAAAGAAAATTGGCAAAAAATGTATAGGTCCACGCACTGGCCGTGTCGCGCTAGGGGCGCGGATCGATTCAAGAAATAAAAAATTTTAGAAAATGAAATTTTGATATGATTGCTCTAAAATCGGGATTATATCCATTACCCACTAAATTCCCCCCCCCCCCCCCCCCCCCCCCCACTAAGCTGGGTTTTTTTTTTTAACCCCCCAAAAGAGAGTATTGAGTAATTATAGTTTGGGGAGTTTTTAGGGCCATGGTTCGGGACCCTTT
>JAOTQR010000069.1:13142751-13185407 GCA_025774065.1 Solanum ossicruentum | reverse complement strand
CCCACGACTATGAAGTTGGATTTTTGATATCACACACGAATATGAGATATATGATAATTATGATTATGGGCACTTTCGAGGCACATGTTCAGGCACTTTTTGGGGACATTTCACTACTCATGTCATATTTCCATGTGTCTTATATGTTTTACAAATTATGATTATTTCAAGTATACAGTGGGATTTGACTTAGCACCGATTGAGGCTTAAGATGGGGGGCTCAACTCAAGGGGTCCTTACATAAAGTCTTTAATCTCTAAACTATGTGCCACCATAAGATTATTATTATTATTATCCTTGCTATACTATTGGATTCATCTAGTCATGTTATCATATTTAGTTTTCCTTGGCAAGTAGACCACATCTAGCCGAGGGTTGTCTTGCCCGTCCACCTTATTGAGGGGGTGTCATGCCTTGGATTCCATGTTGTAGCTACTTGGTCTATGTTGGTTGAACCTGCTTCTCATACATGTGTATGCTATATATTGTGCAAGAGGAATGATTCACAAGAATGTTCTATTAGGATTATTGTTCATGTATGCCATATTGAGATTATATATCTATTGCTTATGATTATGCATTTTTGCTATGTTGACCTATGTATTGGTGCATTGCATCCCGCATAGTTGTTACATTCAAATATACTGATGCATACTTTATGGCTACATGATATTAACATGTAGAGACCGGAGCTCAACTTGATCATCTTCCTCTACATGTCTTATACGATCCTTTGAAGCAAGCTTTGGTGAGTCCTCATGTCTGAGGACACTATTCATATTACTCTTACTATTTTGAGACTTGTTGATTTGAACACTTGTTACTATGAGTTTGAGCCTAGAAAGTGTCTTGGCCCCTGCTCCATTCGATGTTACAGGTGTTGTTGGATATTATGACATACTTATGCTATGAGCTTGAATCTTTATATTTTTATGAATATCAAGATTTCCCTTAGTTCCGCTTTCTCTTTTCTTATATATCTTCTTGTTGTATACTTTACTTCTGTGACTAAGGATGTGTGATTGATTTGAGAGGCTCGTTTGGGTCCCTTCGAGTTTTTATTTGCCGTGTTACATCTAGGCCCTAGGCTTAGATCGTGACAGTACCGATTAGTCCTTGCCAAATCTAATAGATATTTCTTATGAAATTCACTAATTTTGTGATGCTTTACCAAATGGCTATTAGATCAGCAATCGTTGAGCACATCAACAATAGGAAAAATGTGCACTTTATCGCCTATTTAATCATTTGACAAAGGCCTTAGACTCTACAACTTTAGACGATGCCACTCTGCATCACTGATCTTGTTCGGTGATCCATTAAACCTTTACTAGCATCACTTTTTGCTACACACTTGGAGGTCTTGACTCTGCAACATTAGGCGGTCAGTGTCACCATTCAGCGATCTACCAAATGAGTTGGTGATACTGCTTTTGACCGCATTTTAGGCAATTTTTCTCCTACATCCTATATTGTTGAGCCTTTCCCTTCCATGAACTTTTATTCTCAATATTGGCATGAAAAACATAGATTAGTGAACCTATGAGGAATAATAGTACAATGAAGAAAACATTTTATTCCCATTTAAGCTTAATCAAAGTCCAAAATATGGCCTCATAAGCAACAAATTTTCTTACATGCACGGGATTTTGAATGAATCCAAGCAACCCATCAGAGAAGTTTCTAATAGTGTGGATCAATTGGTGCATCCTCTTTTTCCCTCCAAGATTGTAGTTCTGTTCCATGAATTTATGGGGAGAAACCTTAGAAGTCTTTGCACTTGCAGACCTAGTCCCTGCATTAGTACAGAATGATCTTGGGTAACCTCTACATTCGCGGACCTGATCTCCATGTTTAGGAAGAAGGGTGAGGGTTATCCTTTGTGTTCATGGACCTGGTCCCTGCATTCACAAAGAAGGACCCATGGCTATTATATTTTGTTTATAATGCAAACTTAATCATTTATCATACAACAAGTTACAAAATCTTCACTTTCAGATCTCTTCTTGAGTTTATTCAAAGTTTGTTGAGTTTGTATTGATCATTAGTATTTGTGGGAGTGATCAGGAAAGATTAGAAATCATTCTATGTTGGTAAGTTTTGGTCCGAAGGGACTGCAGTGTTCTTGCTCTTTAGCTCTATTGATGATTTTCTTTCATTAACTAACTTTCTTCATTTTCGAGCATCAAATTATGTCTAAATTTGGAATACAAGCTCAATAATTCATTTACAACCTTTTTATGGAGTTATTTTAGAATTATCATCATGCTTCCCAGAAGCTCATTTTAGACTTGATTTTGAATCCAACTCTAAAAAAATGCAATTTTGTATCAGAATAACCATATTGATATGGTGATCAATATTTTGACAACAAGCTATTATTAGAGGCAATTCATAAGGTGGATAAATCTTGTGTGTTGGACATATAGTGTGTGTGATCGACTTCATAGTAGGCAGGGATCTCCTTGCTTTACTAATTCCTACAAGATAATGTGTTGTATAAATTTCATGCGAATTTGGATTGTATTCACATAGTATTTGATTTACTCCTATCTTTTCCTATTTTCATGATTATTAGTTGAGCCTTAGATTAGTGTAGTTCTTTGGAGATTATAGTCTAGGTTTGGGGAATTATTTTTGTGTGATTTAAAACAAATATCTTTTAGTAGTCACGTGGACGACATTAGACTAGGTTTGTGCCATAGATGTAGTGATATGATTTTCATTGCCCCTGTACCTAAAGTGACATCTATTAGGTTTTTTTCCTAATACTGTAGACATAGGTTTGATTTATTAATGTTCTAACATAGTCCAAGACTTATATTACTGGGGTAAGGAATTGATCCTAGAGATATTTCTCCCTACTTGCTTTTAAGCCATCTCTTGATTCTTTCGTTTGTTATTGGACTGGTATTTGGGGGTAGGACGGTGTCCCTTGAGTTTTTCCTCTCCATGTATTATTTCTGTGTCCTTGTGATTCCTTAGCTTTATGTTTGGCAGTGAGGTACTTGTAACACCCCACCTCTTACATATACTATTCACATGCAAATGAAACATGATATAGTTTGGTCAAATCAGTATCCATTTTTAAAAAGTGCTTAAATCTCAAATTAGAGGGTGATATGTATGTCTAATGCTTAAGAGGGTTGAGTGTATATAGATTTTAAGAAAAATTATAGGTTTTCAGAAAAATTGAGGAGAATCACGGCCTTAAATAAAGTGAGAGAAGTGAGGCGCTTGTAGGACATAGGAAGCTAGCAGGTGAGTCACCTACTTGCTTAGCTTAAATTTGCTAGCTAGACAGAGAGGAAGCCTGATGCCGATTCTGTCCAAATAAAATTATGAATAAAATTCTGTTTTAAGGGTGTAACTATAGACTATGTTTTAGAATTGTAAAGGGACAATATTCATAGTCCAAGATGAGTAATAAAAGGGTCCAAGTACATCACAACCCACTTGACGATTTGCGCCCAAATAAAGAAAAAGGAAAAGAAAAAAATGGGCAGCCAAGGCCTATAAATTTCCAACCCAATAAGACTCAAGTGAAAGGGGAAAAATGGTACATTATTAACTTGATAAAATAAGGTTTAAAATGTAAGAGTAAGTAGGTCAAGTGCTCCCTTAAAAGGGGCTCATAAGCAGCTCACTCAAGTCACTTAACATTGAACAAAAGTCAGTTTTTTTTCCAAAGTTTTCTCTCAACTCTTTCTTGATTTTACAAGAAGCCACAAGAGACTTTTATGGTTCTTGGAAGACCTAAAACCTGTGAAATAACCCCAAAAAGTGCCCAAAAACTTGCCTCAAAAATGGCTGGAATTTTAAGTTCCATATATCTCAAAATCTATTTGTTATTTTGAAAATCCAACTTCATATGCTTATTCAAGGGGTCAAAATTAGGAGGAAAAGGGTCTAACCCCAATTTTAGAGCAACCCTATCAAAATTTGAAAATTTCACGGTGCAATTTCCAGTGAGGTTTTTGTATCGCTTTTGTAATACGCCTCTACTTATTTTGGGACTTTTTTTTTCAACTCAGTCCAAGATTTCTAAGTTTTGGGCCTAATTGTTCCCAAACATGTATTTACCTATAGTTAGCCAAATTTAACCCTCATATCATCCTAAACATTCCCTAATACTCACTCAAACACTTATCCATATTTTTAATCCCAAGTTCAAGTACGAAACCCTGTTCCTAAGCTAAGGTTTTCCTTCAAGGTTCTTCTTCAAGCTTCAAGTCTCCATCCCCAATCTTCACCAAGTTTATCTCTAAGTTAAGGTATATGGGTTTCTTTTATTTGTTCCTTTCACCCATGATACCAAAGCCTCCTTTAAATCAAATTGCCTTATTTAAAGATGATTTACAAATGGTTCTTGGTTATTATAAAATTCACTGTACACTATGTTAAAGCTATATGAAATTGTAACTGTTTTTCTATATTTTGAGCTAAAAATCTTTGACCTATTGTAAGATATGAGAAGGAGTTTTGATTTATATTGCTTGAGGGTGTTGCAATGTGATGATTGATGGTTTTAAAATGAATTTTCTTGCATGAGTTCATCTCTATATTTCATGGTTTTATACTAGCATTACATACCCTCTAAATGTTTCATAAAATGTACCGATGTGATTTCTTGAGGAGTTGAAGGTCCAAAGCATGATATATGATATGATCGACTATATGATTAAATGAGCTTATGTATATGATATACTCTATATAAAGTGTTTCATTAGACTATGCCCAATCTGGAGGGACTAAGAACCAGGATAACCTAGATAGGGGTTTGTACTCATCAACCTAAGCAAGGGTTTGTACTTCTCCACCTAGTGATGGGGCGACATCATCACAAACCTAGATAGGGGTTTGAACTCATCAACCTATTGAAGGGTTTGTACTTCTCCACCTAGCTGATCGGGCTGCATTATCACCAACCTAGGGAAGGGTTTGTACTTCTCAGCCGGGTGATGTGGAGGCATCATCAATAACCTATAAAGGGATTTGTACTTTGGAAATCTAGCTTCGTCTCTTCTACACATATGGTATCCTATATGAGCATGAGTTACTTAAGTATGTTTTACCTTAGCATTGATCATACATGTCATATTGTTATATGATATCTATTGCCTATTGCTATGCATTTTGATTATGATGCTTAATTCTTGATTGCATTGCATCCTACATATTTAGTACATTCAAATGTACTAACGCATACTTTATACCTACATGATGTCACCATGTAGGAACTGGTGCCCAAGTTGATCATTTTTCTCCACGTGGCTAGTTTGATACTACTTAAGCTAGTTTATGAGTCCTCTACTTCGGGGACCTTAGTCTATGTCACTCTTATTATGTATTGGGACATTCTTCTTTATTGTCTATTTAGACTATAAGGGTGAGCCCGCTTAGTTTTTCTTGGCCCCTGCTCTTATATATGTATTAGAGGTGTTTGTTGTACATGTTACGTATCTATGTTAAGAGCCTCAACTCTATTGTTCTCGATGTCTATGGTATGAAAGTTCTTTCCCTTAGCCCCAGTTGTCCCACTTTATTATCTCTTGATACTTGATTTATCACTTCCGTGACAAAGGATGTGTAATGATGTTCTAAGAGGCTTGCATGGGGTCCCTTCGGGTTCTTCTTGCACCGTGTCACACCTAGGCTATAGGTTTGAGTCGTTACAACTTGAAGGTGAAGGTAAGAAACAATACCTGTGTTTTTGGTATTGTTTTTCATGAAAAACAAGCGAAATAGACTGGTGTATTTGTGCAGGGACTTTGGACATCATGTGTTCTAAAGATTAATACGAACTTTTCTTGTTTATTAAGAGGTTTTTATCTTCTTGGATGGATGTATCATGATGTAAAGTTTATGCTTTTAACAAGGTTTAGTTATGTAGTGTTATAATGAGGATGCTGCAGCATTTTCATAATCCACAAAAATGAGTTCTTGTGCGATATCGTAATTGTGCTCTTGATTGGAACTAGTGGGATGATAATCAGAGATTGTTGTTTCACATTCTCCATATACTTTAGAACTATTTTTGCACTATTTTAGCCCTTTTTTATGTTTAATTATGGTATGGGAAGTTTGGTTAAAGTTGGAACAGGTTTGGAATTGTTGACACCGAAATATAGTGAAGGGATGTAACGTTATGCCACCTATTTATATGTTGTGTAGCATTGTTATGTATTGTGCTTTGTGGGCTCTTGTGAGACGTTGATGGCACAAAAACAAGTTGTACATGATATATATATATATATATATATATATATATATATAATTTGTATGAGAAAATACGATTTGAGGTGGAAAGGTTGAAAAAATACGCTCAGGTTGATAATTGGACGCTTGTTGGTCGTGTATTGTTTTTTATAAGATTGGACTGCCAAGATATATCTATTGATTTATAATACTAGTTTTACCACCTACTATATTGTAGATGAATATTTGGATGAAAGGAAGGTTATTTTGAGGTATTAGCTGGGTCGTACAATGAGGTATGTAAGACTACTCAATTTCGTATTACATTGGCATGAAATCTAGATTCTTCCTTGGTACATAGAGGAACTTACCAACTACGACATAACAAAAAACCATGCCTCCACTCTTCCACATGTTCATATGCTCCAATACAAAGTCATTTTAAGATCTACATACATACTTGGATACCAAGATACGTGGGTTCTTGTTTCCAAAAAAGGTTCATGACTTGTTTCATCCCTTACACACTTCATTATTTGTGTAACCTATCTTTTCATTGTGGCATTGTCTTGTATAGCTCTTTACATGTCACATGCTATATCTATGGTCCAATAGCTCCAATGTTATATCCACCAGCAGAATCATCTCAAAAAGTAATTGAAAGATAAAGTAAGGTGCTTATTGATGGGTAGTACCCCTAGGGATGGAAGAATTACCTAGTAGGGGTCAATCCCATTACGGGGGGTATTCTTAGGGTGAAAGGAAAGCCTAGCATTGGTCGATCCTGATATTGATTTACCATTGATCAGCTGGTCATTTTTATTACATATTATGCACAAATTCTACAATAAAGAAAGGAAAAGTAATAAAAAGGACATAAAGTACATAGTTCCATAATATGACTAAAGGTGGTCTATTATCCTTACACCAGTGCATGATTTCATTTGAGTTCTTATTACATGTACAATACATCCTTCCTCACATATTCAATACATTGCATTTCATGCTGCAGGTATAAGTGCTAGTAGCTCTCCCCAGTAGGAGTACATGATATGGAATTATTGTTACCAAGCTCTAGGTTGCTTCGGAGCTTTGTATGTCTAGAGCTTACATTTTTGCATTGTATAGTTAACCTTGAGGTGGGGCCTATCCCGACCCTTATCAGATATTGTTCCTTACCTAGAGGCTTTGTAGACTATTTAAATTAAAGTGTGGTCATATCTTGTATTTTAGACAACGTGACTCGAGCGACCTAGTTATATGTGTTTCCTTTTTGCTTGTTATTACTGTCTACTTTCTTGAAAGCGTGTTGAATGTGGAAACCCCTTACAATATGTATAGAAAGTGCATGGGTATAGGTTGGTTCTCCCAATCCTTATCGACAACGGGTTCCAGTCTACCTTAATGGGACTTTGGGGCGTGACAGTGCTAATATTTTGTTGAGTTATTATTATATTTTTAGGCCCAAGACTTTGTTTGAGGAGAAGTTGTGATCTCATAATGTAGAGGTGGTGGAATAATTTTCTAATCTTGTTTGCCTTATTTTGATAAAATTAATTGCATGCATTGTATTGAATGTGCATTCTCACTTTTATTATGGCACAATCCTGGTTCATGCATTGGCTCATTATTATCATGCACATAAAGGAAGGTTTTCATAATGTTAAAAATTGTTTTAAAGCAAGTTTTAATGGGGTTCGTACCACTTAGATCACCTGATTATTTGATTTTGTTACTTATAAGGTGTCGAAGGCGTGCTCTATCACTTGTGATTACAGTTTTGTTAATTGACTATCTAGTGCTTTGACGCTCATTGACGCTCATTCTAAAGTAACATGGCTTAAAAGTTTTAGTATTAGATGTGTCCTACCTTTCTAGTTGGAACAACCCCAAGTTTCGATCTATATATGAAATGAAATGACCCCAAAAGTGCCCGAAAATGTGCCTCGGAAATGCCCAAAATCATTATTTCTATATATCTACAAATTCGTTCATTATTTCAAAAATTTGATTCCATATTCTTGTTTGGTAGGGGGGCCCAAATTGAGTGGGATATGGGTCTTAACTCCAAAATTTAAGCAATCGAATCGAATTATGATTTTTCAAGTAGGGCTAAAACAGTGGGCTTTCCAAGTCACTTCAGTGACGTGCCCCTGTACAATTTTGGTGACTATTTTTGCCACTCGGTCTAAGACTATTAAGTCTTCGACCTAAGAGCTCCCATACACGAAAACACCTATACTTATCCATATTTCACCCTCATATCATCCTAAACATTCCCCAATACTCACTCAAACACTTAGTCTTATATTACTCTCAAAATTCAAGTCTCAAACCCTCATTCTGATCTCAAGATTCTCCTTTAAGCATCAAGTCTCCATCTCCAGTCCTCGTTAACTTCATCTCCAAAGTTAAGGTATGTTGGTTTCTTTCATGTGTTCCATTCACCCATGAGATCCAAGCTTCCTTTTACCTAAAATTGCATGATTTAAAGTTAATTTACTTATGGGTCTTAGTTATTACGAAATGGACTGCATATTTTGTTAGGGTGTATGAAATTGTTATCGTTTTAGCATCTTTTGAGCTATGAATCTAAGATCTATTGAAGGGTTTGATGAAGGATGTTAATTCCATTAACCTTGTTGGGGGGTTGGTACCTTGACCACTTTGATGGAGGGTTTTACGTACATTAACATTATTGGGCGATTGGTACCTTGACCACTTTGATGGAGTGTGTCAAGTCTACTAACCTTATTGAGGATTGGAACTGTGACATCTTTGATGGAGGATGTTAAGTCCATTAATCATGTTGAGGGGTTGGTACCTTGACCACTTTGATGGAGGTTGTTAAGTCCATTAACCTTGTTAAGGGATTGGTACCTCGTCCACTACCAAGGGGGTTATTCCTTGGATTATGAGTACTAGTTGCTTGGTCTATGATGATGGCCTATTCTTATCTACGTAATATGTTCTATATAAGCAAGTTTTACTTCAAGTATCATTCGTATATGTCACATTGATAGTATGCTATTTATTGCTTATGATAAAGAATTTTAATCATGCTGTCTATCTCTTGTTGCATTGCATCCTATACTTAGTACATTCAAACATACTAACGCGTATTGTATGCCTACATGATATCACAATGTAGGAGCCAAAGCTCCATTTGGCCATCCTCCTCCGCCACGTAGCTAGTAAGATTGTCTCTCAAGCTAGTTGGTGAGTCCTCCATTTCGGAGACGTTAGTCAATGTTGCTTATGCTATGTATTGATACTTTCTTTTTTATTGCTACTTTGACAATAAGGGTTAGCCCGACTACTTTATCTTGGCCCTGCTAAGTATTTATGTTTAGAGGTGTTGTTGGACAAGTTGTGTATTATGCTTGAGCTTCGACTTATCTATGATATTTAAGCATTACTCTCTCTTTTCTCTCTTTCCCTTAGCCACCATTCCCTTGTTTATGTTTCTTATGTTGTTTTGTCTTGCTTCCGCGACCAAGGATGTGTAAATTATATGCTAAGAGGTTTGTTTAGGGTTTCTTCAGGTTCCCCATTCCTCGGTCACGTCTAGGCCCTAGGCTTGGGTCGTGATAAAGATGGTATCAAAACATTAGGTAGTTAGATTCTTGGAGTCCAACACACCGCATTGATTGGGGTCTTATTCATGGTTGTGTTATGCACCACAACTATGAGTAAGAGGCTATGAAACATTTTAGGAAAGTATTCCCTTCTTCATGTTCAATGTCGTGCTATAGAGTTGAGGTGAGGTTGTTTTCCCCTAATGATTGATCTTTGATATGCTAGATAATTCCTAACACAAGAGGAAGAAGATGGGGAACAACCGACTCATGATGAGCTCCTGGATGCTCTAACCATGCTGGCCCAAGTCCCTTATGCTCCTACTTTGGCGTCTCAAGTGAGAAACTTTATGAGGATGAATCCACCGGTATTCTATGGGCCAAAGGTTGATGAGGACCCTCAAGAGTTCATTGATGAAGTCTGCAAGGTATTTACTATCACGGGAGTTAGATTAGAGGAAAAAGCAGAGTTTGCGGCTTACAAACTCAAAGGGGTAGCACAAATATGGTTTAGTAAATTGAAGGAAGAGAAGGGGTTGATAATGTGGTGCTATGGGAGGAGTTCAAGGAGGTTTTCCTTAATACGTTCTTCCCACTTGAGCTTAAGGAAGCAAAATTAGTGGAATTCATGAACTTGAAATAAGATGTTATGACTGTGAGGGAGTATGCCCTCAAGTTTAACCAATTATCTAAATATGCTCCCCACTTAGTTGCCAACCCAAGGTCTAGGATGAACAAGTTCCTGATGGGTGTCTCCGACTTAGTGAGTAGGAAGTGCCAATACACTATGTTGATTAGTGACATCGGTTTGGACCACTTGATGACCTATACCGAACAAATGAAGGAGTAAAATTTGAGGAAGAGGAGAGGTCAAGAGGCAAAGAGGGCCTATGGTGAAGGAAAGTTCGAAAGTCCCAAAGTTAGTGGTGTTATGGTACTTTCTGATAGGTGCCCATAATATGGTGGACACCATGGTGGCCAGTAATTAAAGAAAGCCAATGCTTGTTATGGTTTGGAGAGGAGGGTCACAAGATAATGGATTGTCCTCATAGGAGCACAAAGGGTAGAGGTGGTGATGTTGATCAAGGGGATGCTCCAAGACGTAATTAGCTCTATGCTCTTCAAAGAAGGCAAGGAGGGCAAGAGGTTCCCGATGATGATACTAGTATGTTGGAGGCTTTTATTGATATTGTTGTGCATGCTTTGATGGTTCCAGGGGTTACTTTTCATTTCATTGTTCCTTTTGTTGCTAGTAGGGTATGATTATTGTTGCTAGAAGGGTTTAGGGGTGGTTGATGTTCTTATTACTTAGGGTCTTGTCTTGGGATTGTGGTTGAGCTTAATTTGTAGTTTAGAGGTCTTGAGGTGGTTTGGATGCTGGCATGTGGTGTTTCAGATGGGCGTAGAACTTGTAAGAGTATGATACGATAGTTTAGGGTGGTCGATTTATTTGGAAAACTACAATGGGATAGTTAATTCTCTAAGCTTGATCTTTATTTTGGGTTTTGTCTCTAAGTGAGGATAAGGGTAGGTAATATTCCTAAGTGTCTGTTCAGACTAGGAGTGAGCATTTGAGTATTGTTGGAGTTGTTTGGTTGTGTTGCACTGGCTATGTTTATGGGTTTTAGGAATAAGGTCTTAAAATCCTACTTTGGCATGTTTCAGCTAGTCTCCAGTGTGGTGCATTGATTTAATTAGAGCTTGTGAATTATTTGGGGGTTATGTTGCATGTCCTTGGAAATGAGAGATCATTTGGTAAATATGGTAGGCATGATTTATGGGCAACAAGAAGGTGGTTAGAACTTCTTAAGGATTATGATATGAGTGTGTATTATTTTTCTCCAATGAGGTTAATGTTGTGGTCGGTTCTATAAGTAGGGTATCTATGGGTAGCCTAGCATATGTTGATGATGGTGGCATGAGATAACAACTTAGGTGGTAGAGGTTGCTTATCGTGGTGTAGCATTCTTGATGGTTCCAAATCTTCTTTAGTTAAAGAGGTCTAGATTAAACTAAACCTTTATTCCACATAATTGGCGTTGAAAGTTTTGGGTGAAGAGATGGTAGAGTCGAGGTTGTTTTCCAATGGAGAGATGGTGTTTATGGTACCAAGTGGACTAGGTGGGTTTAAGGTTGACAATTGAGTTTAGGATTGCGAGTCCTTGTAGAATGAAGAAGGAGGTTAGTGAGGTTGCTTAAATATTGGCATTACCTAGGGTTATGGTTATGGTTTGTGCAGTTTTTCATGCTTCTAAGTTGAAGGGATGTGTTGGTGAATCTAGTGCTATAGAACTCTTTAAGATTGTGGGTGATGTGGAGGATAAGTTGGCTTAGAAGAAGGTCCCGGTAGGGGTTATCGGATGGAGAGGTGGAAAGTAGATTAATAAGGATGAGGTGTTCGTCAAGTCTCTTTGGATGCATCGTGAAGGCGAAAGTGTTTTTTGGGTAGCCAGAGCGGGCACAGAGGAGCAATATCTATACCTATTTCATTCTATTTAAGCTAATTTTAACACGTCAAGTCCTTTTCTATGATTTCAAGTCTTATGTTTCAGCTCCTATGTCATGCATATGCATTTATATTTAAGTTGGCAAACTTATGATGATGTTACACTTATGTTCAAATTTTGAAAAGGGCGTTTTAAATGTAATGTTGCATTCATGTAGGGGCTTATTTGTTTATGATCACACTTGTCAAGTCACTTTCTTTTACATTCTGGGATGAATGTTCCCAAGGGGAGATATTGAAACGACCCAAAATATGCCAGAAATTGTGCCTCGGAAATGCCTGAAATCGTAATTTCCGTATATCTAAAAATCTATTTATTAAAATATGACTTCACATTCTTGTTCAGGGGGTCAAATTGAGTGGAAAATGGGTCTAACCCAAGTTTTTAAGCAACCAAATCGAATTATAATTTTCCAAGTAGGGCTGAAAACAGTGGGCTTTCCGCATTGCGACCTGTAGAATTTTCATGACATTTTTTGCAACTCCATCCAAGACTTTTAAGTCTTGGCCCTAAGTGTTCCCATTAATGAAGATACCTATACTTAGCCATACTTCATCCTCATATCGTCATCAACATTCCAAATACTAACTCAAACACATAGTCTTATATTTCTCTCAAAATTCAAGTTTCAAACCCACAAGGGGGTGTTAAGCCTTGGATTCCAAGTACTTGTTTCTTGGTCTATGACGATGATCTATTCTTATCTATGTAATATGTTCTATATAAGCATGTTTTGTTTCAAGTATCATTCATACTTGTAACATTGATAGTATGCTATTTATTTCTTATGATTATGAATTTTAATCATGTTGCCTATCTCTTGTTGCATTGCATCCTATATACTTAGTATACTCAAACGTACTAATGCATATTCTACGCTTACATGGTATCACCATCTAAGAACCGGAGCTCCATTTGGCCATCCTCCTCCTCCACGTGGCTAGTGCGATTGTCTCTCAAGCTAGTTGGTGAGTCCTCCATTTTGGGGACGTTGGTCTATGTTTCTTATGCTATGTATTGATACTTTCTTTTCTATTGATACTTTGATAATGAGGGTGAGCCTGGTTTCTTTGTCTTGGCCCCCGCTAAGATCTAAGTTTAAAGGTGTTGTTGGGCAAGTTGTGCATTATGCTTAAGGTTTGACTCATCGATGATATTTAAGTATTACTCTCTCTTTTCTATCTTTCCCTTAGCCCCTATTTCCCTTGCTTATGTTTCTTATGTTGTTTTGTCTTTCTTCCGTGACCAAGTATGTGTATGATATGCTAAGAGGCTTATTTGGGATTCCTTCGGCTTCCCCATTCCCCGGTCACGTGTAAGCCCTAAGCTTGAGTTGTGACAAAGATGGTATCAAAACACTAGGTTGTTAGATCTTTGTAGTCCAACACACCACATCGATTAGGGTCTTAGTCATGGTTGTGTTGTGCACCACAACTATGAGTACGAGGCTATGAGATATTTTAGAAAAGTATTTCCTTCTTCATGGTCAATGTCATGCTATAGAGTTGAGGTAAGTTTATTTTCCCCTAATGATTGTTCTTTCATATGCTGGATCATTCCTAACACAAGAGGAAGAAGAGCTCACTCTCCCGGTGAACAACCGACTTATGATGAGCTCCGGGATGCTCTCACCATGCTTGCAAAAGGTGGATAAGCAAGCTACCCAAGAGGCTTAAGCCCCTCATGCTCCTAATCTGGCATCTCCAGTGAGAGACTTTTATGAGGATGAATCCACTAGTATTCTATAGGCCAATGGTTGATAAGGTTCCTCAAGAGTTCATTGATTAAGTCTATAAGGTATTGGCTATCATGGGAGTTAGATCGGAGGAAAAGGCGGAGTTTGCAGCTTACCAACTCAAAGGGGTAGCAACAATATGGTTTAATAAATGGCAGGAAGAGAAGGGGGTTGATAATATGGTGCTATGGAAGGATTTCAAGGCGGCATTCCTTAATCAGTTCTTCTCACTTAAGCTTATGGAAGCTAAATTAGTGGAGCTCATGAACTTGAAACAAGGTGCTATGAGTATGAGGGAGTATGCCCTCAAGTTGAACCAACTATCTAAATATGTTCCCCACTTGGTTTCCTACCCAAGGGCTAGGATGAGCAAGTTCGTGATGGGTGTCTCTGACTTGGTGAGTGAGGAGTTCTGGTCTGCTATGTTTATTAGCGACATGGAATTAGCCCACTTGATGACCTACAATGAACAAATGAAGGAGGAAAAGTTGAGGAAGAGGAGAGGTATGGAGGCGAAGAGAGCCTGTGGTGAAGGAAAGTTCCAAAGTCCCAAAGTTAGTGGTAATATGGTACATTATAATAGGTGCCCAAAATGTGGTAGACGCCATAATGGCCAATGCTTGAAGAAAACCAATGCTTTTTATGGTTTTGGAGAGGAGGGTCACAAGATAATACAATGTCCTCAAAGTCGCAAAAATGGTAGAGGTGGTGATGTTGATCAAAGGGATGCTGCAAGACTTAATTGGTTCTATTCTCTTCAAAGAAGGCAAGGAGTGGAAGAGGTGCTCGATGATGCTACCAGTATATTAGAGGCTTTTCTTGATATTGTTATGCATGGTTTAATGGATCTTGGGATTAATTTTCCTTTCATTGTTCCTTTATTAGCTAGTAGGGTAGTGATTATGGTACTCTATTGTTGCTATAAGGGTTTAGGGGTGGTTTATGTTCTTATTACATGGGGTCTTGTCTTGAGATTTTTTGAGCTTAGTTTGTGGATTGGAGGTCTTCAGGTGATTTGGCTACTTGCATATGGTGTTTCCAATGGACATAGAACTCGTAAGGGTGTGATACGATGGTTTTGGATGGTCGATTTGTTTGGAAAACTACAATGGGATAGTTAATTCTTTAAGCTTGTTCTTTGTTTCAGGTTTTGTCTCTAAGTGAGGATGAGGGTAGGTGATATTCCTAAGTGTCTCTCCGGACTAGGGGGAGCATTTGAGAATTGTTGGAGTTATTTAGTTGTATTGCACCTATTATGTTTATGGGTTTCAGGAATAAGGTTTTAAAACCTTACTTTGGCATGTATGTGGTAGTCTCTAGTGGTGGTGCATTGATTTAATTAGAGTTTGTGAATTATTTGGGGATAGAATTACAAGTCTTGGGAAATGAGAGGTTGTTTGCTAAATATTGTAGGCGTGAGTTGTGGGAAACAAGAAGGTGGTTAGAACTCCTTAAGGGTTATGATATAAGTGTGCATTATTTTTCTCCAGTGAGGCTAATGTTTTGGTCGGAACTTTAAGTAGGGTGTCTATTGGTAGCCTAGCACATGTTGATGATGGTGGCAAGAGGTGACAACTTAGGTGGGAGAGGTTGACTATGGTGGTGTAGAATTCTTGATGGTTCGAAATCTTCTTTTGTTGAAGGGGTCTAGATTAAACTAACCCTTGATTCCGCCTTACTACGGTTGAAAGTTTTGGGTGAAGAGAGGATAGAGCGGAGGTTGTCTCCCAAGAGGGAGATGGTGGTTTATGGTAACAAGTGGACTAGGTGGGTTTAAGGTTGACAATTGAGTTTAGGATTGTGAGTCCTTGCCGAATGAAGAGGGAGGTTTGTAAGGTTGCTTAAGCATTGGCATTACCTAGGGTTATGGTTACGGTTTGTCCAGTTTTTCATGCTTCTAGTTTGAAGGGATATGTTGGTGGCTCTAGTGCTATAGAGCTCATTAAGATTGTGGGTAATGTGGAAGATAATCGGCTTACGAGAAGGTCTCTGCGGGGGTATTGGATGGAGAGTTGGAAAGTTGATTAATAATAATGTTGTGTTCGTCAAGGCCCTTTGGATGAATCGTGAAGACGAAAGTGTTTCTCGGGGAGCTGGAGAGGGCATGGAGGAGCAATATCCTTACCTCTTTCATTCTATTCAAGCTTATTATAACAGATCAAGTCCTTTTCTATGATTTCAAGTCTTATGTTTCAGCCTTTATGTCATGCACATTGCATTAATATTTAAGTTGGCAAACTTATGATGATTTTAAACTTATGCTCAGATTTTGGTCTTTTAAATGTAATGTCGCATTCATGTTGGGGTTGATTTGTTTATGATTTGTCTGGTAATCATCCTACATTTTTATCCCTATATATCATAGTGTGAGTCCTTGCTTTTTATCGTCCCTCGTGCAATGTTATTGTCAATCTCAGATAATCAGGGTGAGCTCTTAGTGTCAGGAGTCACTAATTTCAATATACTTTTATTTAGTCTAATCTTTATATTATTTGGAGATACCATATAGAATATTGTATTTACAAAAGCCTTGTACTTTTATTTTGTATATTTGATGGTTGCTTACTAATCGATAGCAGGCCTTGGAGTGGGTTCTAGCATATTATTTCTTCATTCTTCTAGTTACTGTCTTTATTTGCGCAATTTTTTTACTTATTATAATTAGCTTTTGAGAGATAATTTATTACTTATGTTTTCCGTCTATTAGTAATGCTGATATACCTGTGGGTTGTAGCAGGTGCCATCATGACTTGAGATATTAGGTCGTGATAGATTAGAATCAGAGCTCTAGGTTGAACGACATCATTGGTATGAGAGCAATGCTTAGTAGATCCCGTAGGTCAATACAGAGATGTCTTTATCCTGTCTTTAGGAGGCTATAAGGCATTCTTAGGAAATTTGTTCTTGGGTATGTATCATGTATTCTGTTTTTGATAAGTCTCTAGATTGCTTCATTGGAATCCACTCTCTCTTAGATGGACAACATGAGGATTTTGGTGGATATGATTGAAGTATCAACTCATTTGAAAAAAGTTGGGCTAGGTGGTTTCCAGATTGGAGATAGATTAGTGCTTCCTCAGTAGGGTTCATCATATGCTACAAACTATATGGTCAAATTTCTTGATTTGATGGGCATAACTCAACCTTCTTCCTCACAGAGAAAGATTTGAGCGAGGGATTTGTTCGTGGATTAACTTTACCACTAAATTTAGCATCAAAGAACTTGGTAACAATATGACCTAATTTTCCTCATGTTTTGAGTCATCAAGGAGACGTAGAGCAAGCATGTCATAAGACTTTTAGAAGTGGCTATTGGTTTTGTGAGGGTCCTTTTCCTCCTTAGCCCATTAACCCTATAGCACCACCACTAGGAATTCTTGAGATAGGTTATGGTACTTGCAGGAAATTAAGTTCATGTTTGAGTTCCAAGGTCATGCACCATGTTCACTAAGGTTATGGGATATATTTCGTTGTAGCTAGGTCTTCTTAGAAGGCCACATTTGATAGAGTTGTATGTTAAGAGTGTAGTGAGCTAGGCTGCTATATTAGAGAGAAACCTATGACTCTATAGATTTAGCGATAGGCTAGGAATGTTCAGTCCCATCTTCCCTTGATACAATTGGCTAAGGGTAGCCCCCTGGGTGTTAGAGTTGGTCCAAGGTTACCATGGCACAAAAGGTAGTTTATTGTGTTTTATATGTCAAGATTTAGACTACAAAGATTTTTGTGACTGTAAGGAAGTTGGAAACTAGTATGTGGATTGCCTTAGACGAGAGTTGATCATTTTGTCTTTGCAAGCATCTACACACCCTTGGCTAGGTTAGTTGGAGCTTGTCCAATTTGTAGAGGATTGGGCCATCGATCTTAAGAGTATCCCTAGTATGGGACCATGGTGAGTTATGCTCAGCTGAGTTAGTCTTAGATGTTAGTGGCACTGTGGATCAAAGGTAGTACTCAATTTGCTGCTACTGGTAGTTCAATATTCAAGTTCAGGTCGACCATGGCTGCTTCTATACTTCTTCATTACAATCTGAGGCTGAGGCTCTTGATATTTAGTGTATTCGTATGATATTATTAGTTTACCCTTCAATGCTTATATTTTGTAATTTTTGGTTTTCATACCCATGTGTACTTATTTGACTTATTATTTATATTATGATTATGGTGTTGGCTCTACATGGACTTGTGTGTATGTGTTTTAGTTTTGTAGTTGATATCGTTTTGTATTAGATTGACTAGATAATGTTTCCATGCTTGTAGTAGTGATTTAGTTTCCCTTTTCTGTTTCCCTTGATATAGGCATTGATGTGTTGATCCTTGGACAGGGAGATGACTAGGAAAGCTTTTCCCATTTGGTTGTATTGTGTTATTGGACCTAGTTGGCTTAGAAGGTTGCCTTAGTTATGTGTCGTTCCATTTAGTGTGTGATTAAGAGTTGGTGGCTAGTGGTGTGATACATGCCAAATAGTGTAGCCTTTCTAGCAGTTTGTGGTAGTACTACTTTATCACTTCCTCTTTTTTCCCTTAGTGCTTCTTATGACTGTAGTGTTGTAATGCGCTTGTTTAGTATTTTGAATTCACTTTTTTACGAGTTTTGGTGGTTTGTTAGGGCTAGCATGATTTTTGATGTGACTCCTTGTTAGAGCTACTTTTTTTGTGGTTGTGTTGGTAGCTGTCTAGGTTTAGTTGTATTGTGGAGCAGGTGTGGTTGTGATCCTTGGTGAATTCAAACTTTTATTTCTATTGAGGGATGGACATTTACAACTAGGCATGTTGGTTTGAAGAGTTAGGGATGGATTCTGGCTTAGCCCTATGTCCTGTTTTTCATGTGGTCAGTTGCCAATTTCATTCATTCAAATGAAGTATGTTTTGTGTTAAGTTGTATTGTGAGGTCTTACAAGGACTTAGATGGTGTTGCAAGTGTTTAGTAAGGCTAATAACAAGTAGGACATTACTAGTGGTTGGAAGATATTGGATTATGGAGCTTTAGGTAGGTATGTCAATTGATAAGGTTGGTTTGCTTCTTCTATGGTCCGTCGTGTGCTTTGTTTGGTGGTTTATGGGTGATCTTGGGTTCCTCTAGTGTTTCTATATGTTCAGTTGTTTTTGATTTAGTTGTGAGAGTTGGAATTAAAGAAAGAATTGGAGGTATTTTTGGAGTTCAAGAGTGAGCTTATGAATTTTCTTCTAATCTTGATTTTTATTTTTGTATTGTTTGATTCGCAAGGATGCCTAAGGGTTTTGTAGAGCATGCAAGCCTTGTATCCTCATCTTTTTGTGCTTTTAGACTACAAGATTCCTTGACATTCACTGATGAAAAATCTGTTAATTAATGGATATTATAATGACCCTCCAAGTCATTCCCTCAAATTTCCATTTTTTAACTATTTAGTGCTTTTTTGCAATAACCCTACGTCATTTATTACTTACTGGCCCTAAAAGTTCAATCACATGGTCATTTGTTTGGGTTTTATGCTGATTTTTATGTTTTACGGACTTTGGAGTTTAAATAGTTGACTTCAATCAAAATTCTAGGGACATTGCCTCAAAATGGATTTTTGATGGTTCCATAAGCTTTGAAAGGATCATTTTATGGTAGAATCATTGTTTGCTTGGTTTCCAAGGCTATTAGTGCGAGGTTGTTCCATTAGGTGTTTTAATCCGTTAAGCATTAAGTTTAACTTTGATCAATATTCTAAAAAATCACTCTCAGATCAGAATTTCATCAATGTGGTTAGCTCTGGAACATCAATTTTGGTCTAAAACAACCTTTCATACATGGCTCAAGTCTATTGGTCTCGTTTCGATCCCTCTTGGGGATTTTGTATTAAGATGGTGCTTGAGCATAAGACCCACTTTTTATTGAGACAACTTCTATTAAAATTTTTACTGCATTGTTGAGTCCAAAATGCCAGATTATGTGGGGTAGCATACCCTGTTTTTACACATGAGGTTCTAAATGAAAAACGAGCACCCCATCAGAGAAGTTTCTTCCATAATGGAATAGCTGGTGCATCCTCTTTTTCAATCCATAATCGTGGACCTAGTCCCTGCACTCTTAGAGAAGAACTTTGGTTGTCCTACATGTTCATAGAGTTAGTCCCCACAATCATGGAGAAGGATCTTAGTGAACCTTTCTGTTCGTGGGACTGGTATTGCCATTCCTATAGAAGTGTGAGGTTTACCCTTCATATTCACAGATCTAGTGCTCGCAGTCATAGAGAAGAACACTTGGCTATTATATTTCATTTACGATATGAACTCGAATTATTTCCCAAACTTCAAATTGCAATATCTTGAGTTCTACATCTTTGCTTGAGGTGATACAAAGTGTGTTGGGTTTGTATTTATCATGACTCAGGCCTAGGGTCTAGGAGTGACATAGCGAATGGGAACTGAGAGTTCCCAAACAAGCCTCAAATTATCCAATTTCATACCTTCGGTTCGGAGGCATTTTGAAAGTAATCAGACAGTTCTAAGAAATGGGAAAGCAGGACTCACGCTATGGGGATATCTTAGGAAAATTGATTGACATGAATTCACATAACACGCAATACATAAAGACTAAGGGGTGGATAAGCATGACTCATGCTATGAGGGCAATTTGATACTTAGGATCCTTTACATCATATCATGTTATCAAGTCACAAGACATATAATCATTAACATAACGATGTCCAATAAGTAACAAGTCATAAAATATTCTCCAATCATAACATTTAGAACATAATCGTAAAGGAGCTTACAAGATATCCAACATTGCCTCTACTTAAGACAGGTTGGGGGCCATGAAACATCCCCGGGCCACTCTCAAACTAAGTAAGATGAAATAAAGAGAACACTCTAGGTAGAAGGATTATGGGTTGTCCTTGGAATATAGGACTAACCACAATAAGCAAATTTGAGACCTGAGCTAAGCGTCGTACTGTGGATGATCAAAGTCCTCGATCCCTACATGGTCAGATCGGGTAGGTAAAAGTATGCGTTAGTACATTTAAATATACTAAGTATGCGGGATGCAATGTATGCAATTTACCATACCTGTAGTTCAATGTTAGATGACGAGGGTACATAATATATAAAGATCATATATCAAGAGAGTAACATACAATATGCAGTGAAACAATGATGCTTGGCCTAATAAAACCCTTCCCCAACAAATCTTTCAATTAATTCTTCAACTCTTTCAACTCAATCGGTACCATATGGTAGGGAGTAATAGAGATAGGTTAAGTATCCAGAAGAATATCTATGCCTAAGTCTACTGCCCTTTCGGGAGGAATACTGAGCAAGTCTTCGGGGAACACATCCGAAAATTCATTCACCACCGGAACTGACTCAAGAGAAGGTGATTCTGACTCCACATACTTGACCCTCACATTATTATAAATGCACTCCTTAGAGATCATCTTCCGAGCCTTGAGGTAGGAAATAAATGGACCCTTAATAGCGGAGTCACTACCCTTCCATTCAAGAACGGGCTCACTAGGAGGTTGGAACTTGACCTTCTGGGTTCTAAAATCTATAGAGGCATATGATGCATACCACCAATCCATCCAAAAATCACATCAAAAGCAAACATCTCATGTGCTACAAGATCACTCGGGAAAACCTTATGCAACACAGAAACAAGATAACCACATTAGACTCTATGTGCAATAACAGATTCATTCACGAGGGTATATACTGAGAAAGGATCCCTCAAAATTTCCAAAATCAAACAAAACTTAACATCCAATCGAGGAGTCAAAAATGACAAGTTTGCACCTGGGTCAAGTAATACATAAGCATCAAAATCAATGAATCTCAACGTACCAGTCACAACATTCGTAGCCTCCTCAATATCCTGACATACATAAAAAGCATAGAACTTGTTGTTCCTTGGGGAAACACCTATTAGAGCTCTTTGTGGGCTTCTCTACCTTGAGATACCTAACCTTGACCATTCTGAGGATTCTTGGGACAATCAACAACTTTGTGATTCTTATCACCACCCCCAAAACAAGCACCCAAATTCCTCCAACAAGCACCTGTGTGGGGCTTCCCACACATGCCACACAGAGGATACCCCTATCTACCACCAACTTGTGCCCTTAGAGGAGGCACACTAGATTAGCAACCCAACCACCTGAATCTTGGACCTGTTAGAAGTGACCAGAACCACTACCTCGAGAGTTGGGATCCACCATAAAAATGAGCCTTCTTAGGATCATGTACCCTCCTCTCCTAAACTTTTTCCCCTTCAATTTGCTCAGCATATAGCATGAGTCTAGAAATATCATATCCCATGTGAGCATGGCCTTACGGTATTCTTTCACAAGCAAGTCAGAGATGCATGAGATAAACTTGTGCATTTTTGCATGAGGATCATCCACAAGTGTCGTAGCATACTTGGAGAGCTTAGTGAACTTTAGGGCATAGTCCCTCACACTCATATTCCCTTGCTTGAGGTTGATAAATTCAGTCATCTTGGCTTCCCTAAGCTCAAATGAGAAGAAACAATCCAGAAGGGCAAGCTTGAACTCCTCCCAATTAACAACATTTCCACAAGCCCCTTTCCATAGACTACACTATACCACACAAGAGAAACATCCTTCAATTGATAGGAAACCAATTCATCCTTCTCCTAAGAGGTGACATGTATAACATTCAACACATTAGAGAGCTCATCAATTATCTCCTGAGCATCCTCATAAACTTTTGACCCAAAGCACTTCAAAGGACTCATCCCGGTGAAATCCTTCACTCTAGAAGCTAGAGTGGGATCCCAAGAAAGGTTAGATTGCCTAGTCTGAGTAGTCACCACCTAACCAAGCATAACAAAGGTCGTACGAAATTCACTATTAGATATAGCCTCATCCATAGGCACTTGAGGTGCTTCACCTTTATTAATCGAAGCCGGTCTGGGAGCTCTTCGTCGGCGCATCTTCTGTAATGGAGTAAGGACAACATCATGATAAAGAAACTAAATGCACGATTCATAGCATGACATAAGACATGAAGAAGTGAGAAAATTCTTAAAATTTCTTCGTAGACTCCCACTCATAGATATGGTGGACATCGAACACATGAATAAGACTCTACTTGACGCGGCATGTTGGACTCCAAGGATCATTTACAAACCTAGGGCTCTGATACTATCTCTATCATGATCCAGACCTAAGGTCTAGGAGTAACAAGGTTATTGGAAACCCAAGAATACCAAACAAGCCTCAAAGTATCCAATTTTACATCATCGGTTCGGAAGCATAATCAAAGTAAACACACAATTCTGAGAGATAGGGAAGTAGGACTTATGCTATGGGGATATATTAGGAAAAGGGATTGACATGAATTCACATAATACGTAGCATATAAAGACTAAGAGGCGGGTAAGTATGACTCAAGCTGTGAGGGCAATTCATGACTTAGGATCCTTCACATCATATCATGTAATCAAGTCACAAGATACATAATCATTAACATAATAATGTCCAATAAGTAACAAGTCCCAACATATTCTCCAATCATAACACTTAGCATATAAACGTAAAAGAGTTTATAAGATGTTCAACATTATCTCTATTTAAGATAGGTCGGGCGCCAAGACATAACCCAGGCTCACCCTCAAAATAAGTAAGATGAAATAAAGAGAACACCCTAGGATGAAGGATTGTGGGTTATCCTTGGAAGATAGGAGTCACCACAACAAGCAAACTTGGGATCTGAGCTAAGCGTCGTACGGTGGATGATCAAAGATCTCAATCCCTACATGGTGAGATCATGTAGGCAAAAACATGCGTCAGTACATTTGAATTTACTAAGTATGCAAGATATAATGCATGTGATTTACCAAACCTACACTTCAATGTTAGATGACGAGAGCATATAATACAGAAAGATCATATATCAAGAGAGTAGCATACAATGTGCCATGAAAAAATGATGCATGAAATGTAATGTTCATATATAGTTAGGATGTCAGCTTAACCAATATGAATATGACCAAGTGAGCTGTTACTTGGAATCTCGATAAAATCCCCTCATAGGTAAAGAGGTTGTCTTCTTTCCAAAGGTAAACCATACTTCACCTTACTGGAACAATACCTTTTTTGTATGAAACAACTCCCTTATTAGAACAACACTTATTTCAGATAGGATTTTCATATAGCATATCATATCATATTATACATCACCTTATGGGAACAACACCCATTTCATATGTAACAACTTTTCTTATGGTAACAACATCCATTTTAGATAGGATTCTTATAACTTATGTAAGGTACATAGTTCGTCGAAAGAGAGGGAACCCTCAATCCATCGGTGCTAAGTTGTCATCCAGAAAGAATACATATACGGCTAGATATACATGCTTTCAAAAGATATGCAAGCCTTACCAAATCACTTTAATACATTTATAGGCTTACAAGAAAAATATCATTCTTAATAATTCATACTTAGAGTCAAATGCCAAAATCATAGTTCATAGTCTCAATACTCATGCATAGAAATAGTCCATTCCTATGTATAAAATGGTGCAAGTACCAGAATTCTCAAAGAGCCATAATCAATAGACATATATGTGATGATATTCTTGTCATAACTAATATTTTGTCAAAATCATATCATAAAGCATAATTGGGTTTAACCCACTTCATAATTTCCAAAATCCAATGTTCAGGAGTGCATATACCAGTAATGATGTGAGAACAACATGGGTAATTGAGGTTCAATCTAAAATCATTAATATGAATATGAAATTAACATGTAATATAATTAAATCCACACTTAAAATCATAATATAAATTACTCATGCATAAATAAGCCTTGAAAATGGGCATGCACATTCATAATTTAAACTCAATGTAGCTAATCATATTATAGTCTAAATTAACTTAAAATTAGTAAATAAACATAAACCATATATTATTTGAATTTAAGGAACCACAATATTTAAAACTCCAATTAAAAGTAAGCTAAGAACTCATGAAATTACTTGAAAATGTTTGGGTCTCCTTGATTGGAAAGAATCAAGGGTCCAAACCCACATACCTTGACCTAATGAAGAAGTTTCAAGAGAAATTTGAAGGAGAAATGAGTTTACATTGATTTCCAAGCTTGAATTCCACAAGAGTTCTTCAGAATAGTTTTGAGAGTGTTTTTCCAATGCAAGGAGTGGATCTGAATATCACGTATAAGGGTTTGGTCATTAGGAAGACTGCAGATATAACAAGAAGTCCCAAAATGTCATTAGAATAAGTCATATTTACAAAAATTCCATTAATAAAATGGATGGAATAATTATCTGTCGTCCCTACAAGGAAGGGTTCATGGGCCATGTGACATTACAAGGTTCATGTACAATGCCAATGAAACATTACATAGAACAAAATTTCATTTAATGGAAGTCCAAAACCATAACCCAACACTTCAAAATGTTAAGTGAAAATTATCCACACAGAAGGGCCACACAGCTTGTGTGAGGCTACACAGGTTGTATAGGTACCCATATGCCTACACATAGCAAAGACAATTCACGACAAGTTACAGAATAGTGATTCCATACATACAAAAATTTTCAATTCGAAAGATGAAAAGTTGACCATACAGTCCGTGAACCATCACTCGGCTAATGAAGGTGGCTCTGAAATCATACGTAGCTCCAAAGATTGGTGTTTCAAGATCAAGGCCATCACACAACCATCCACATGATCCATGAAGTACCATATGGATCGTGTGGGGTCTATGTGTTATGTGCCTTAGCTTGAAACTCCACATCAAGGCAACAAACTCACAATTAAGGCCAAGTACCACTTCACTAGAGGCCAAATGGGATGTGTGACCTCACACGGACTGTGTAGTCTCTCTTGAGGTGAACTTCGTCAAAATTTTGTGAAAAATGAAAATCTCAAGCTCTGATGAAGTCTTCAATGTCTAGGTTATTACAGTATTGATCACTAGTATGTGTGGTAGTGTTTGAAAAAGTGTGCAAGCTATCATGTGAAGGTAATACTTGCCCAAAGGAGCTACCCTGTCCTTGTTTTTTAGCTCTGTGAAGGTTTTTTTTTTCATGAACCGATTTCCTTCATTTTCGAGCATCAAAGTATGTCCAATTTGGGACTCAAGCTCAATAACTGTTAGAACTCTTCAAATGGAGTTGATTTTTGAGTTCACATTATGACTCCCACATCCCTATTTTAGACCAATTTGGGATCTGTCTCCAAAAAATATTATTTTGGTGTTAAAACATCCATATTGACATGGGATTAATATTTTGAAAGTGTGGCAACCATTAGAGAGGATCCAAAGTTGGATAACTCTCATATGGTAGATTCAAAGTGCGTATGATTGATTTCTCGGTGGGTAGAGGTCTCCTTTCTAGACAAAGCCCTACTTGCTTTTATGTAGTATCAATTTCATGTGATTTTGGATTGTAATCACCTAGCATTTCATTTCCTCTCATCTTGTCCCATTTTCTTGATTTTTGGTAGAGCCTCAAATTAATGCAGTTCTTTGAAGACCTTAGCATAGGCTTGGGACTTTGATTCTAATGTGACTTAGAAGGAATATATTTTAGGGGTTATTAAAGTGAACATAGACTAGGTTTGATCCTTAGATACTTTGCTATTTCATTACCTTTGTAGCTTGGTGTGGCTTCTTATTGTGCTTGTTCTAGATAATGTAGTTTGAGCAAGTGCACAAGACTTTAGTGGCTTGTCATCACCATAGGTTTAACTTAATCATGTTTCATCATAGACCAGGACTTATGTTAATGGGGAAAAGCTTCGGTCCTATAGATATTTTTCACCTACTTGCTTTCAAACCATCTTTTAGTTCTTTTGTTTATTGTTGGATTGGTATGTTTGGCTAAGGTGGCATCCCTTGAGTCGTTCCTCTTGCTGTAATATTTTTGAGTCCTTGTAATTTCTTAAATTTATGTTTGGCAGTGAGTTCTTCATATTATTTAGTTATTATTATATTATTGGGCTTAAGGTCTTGTTTGAGGAATAGGTGGATCCCAGGTTTCTTCTCTCCTCCTTTGTAATGTAGAGGTAGTAATATAATTTTCTAATCTTATATACCTCTTTTGGATAGTGGTGATGGAATGCATTACATTGGTTGCTCAGTCTCACTTATGTTGTGGTATGATTCTGTTTGATGTATTGGCTTATCATTAACATGAATGAAAAGGACAATTTCATACCATTGATAAAAAATTAGTTTAAAACTAGTCTTAACGAAAGTAATACCACCTAGATCACATGATTACTTCATTTTGATACTTATGATGTGTTGAGGACATGCTCTGTTTTACTTGATACTATGGTATCATCTGAGATGACCATAGTTTCATCACCCGGCTAGCCAACATTTTGATTCCCTTTTGTATTTTATGGATGCTGTTATTCAACATCGTATGGATCCTACCTTCCTAGTTGGGATATCCTAAGTGGTATATCTATCTTTTTAATTATTGATGTTGATTACAAATGATCCTAGTGGCTCTATTGTGGAATTCCTCCATAGTGAGAGGTCTGGGCTCTAGTTGTTGGCCCACCTTGAAAAGCCTAGATTCACATATATTAGTACCATTGATGACTGCATCTTCAATGCAAGGTCGGGGATCAAGTTACCACTAATGGTCATGTATCATATCTTGCATTCATATGTGATTTGATGTTCACACTCCAATAACAAAGTGGTCGCTGCCAGCAATTAACCTAACCAAAGGTTAGGGTCGAATCCACTAGGAATATGGGGATTGACTATCGAGATCCACTACCAATCATATCAAGCATGGATTACTAAAATCTCTAAATGAGGGTGGGGGTGTATTTATAATTCAAGAATAAAAATAAAAACTAAACTAACTATGCAGAAAGACACTCCAATTTAGGGACAACTACGGAATTGTGTTACCCATGATTCATTGACTCAATTACCCTAGACAACATAACTCTAATTGAGAATTTGCATGCACGATGGTAACTTTGGTTCTTCCAGCCCACTTGTGAAGGTGAAGGTCGAATTTCTCCATAGTGCATGGTCGGCAATAATGGTGTGCCAACTAACTGTTAATCATTGTCCTAGTCAACCTCCCCTTGGTCAGGTTTGGTTAATTAGACGAGAACATATCAATCGAATCTTGTCATTTACTTCCCTTTTCATATTCATCACTACCTTGTTGGGATCGTGATAGTAGGTAGGGTTTGGTGTTGGACACCACCAAAAAATAATCAAAATGAAGAGAAATAAACAATACATGCAACACCCCAATTAAAGAAATGCACAAAGTCTAATTTATGTTAAGTAAACTACTCGTGGTTCCCACAACCCCAAGTTGTGGGTGTTTAGCTACTCATGGTTAAGGAAAAATCAACAACACTGCAGATAGAAGACATAGTTGAGAATTTTACCCAAAATAATGAAGAACAAGAACACCATAAGTTGCAAACCACAAACATGGATTAAAGGAAGATAAGTACAATGTGAGTTTTGCAATCTCCAAAAGTAGGTCTTAAAAATGAAAGATAAAAATCTACTCTAAACCATAAAAATGCTCCTAGAATATTTACAAATATCTGTGAGTGTCCAATCTCCCCCTCAAGAAAACCTAACCTTATTTATTTATACTAGTTAAAAACACCCTAACAGATAAATAAAAAGACAACTGGCAGCAAATATGTCGCACAAGTACGACTCGTAGGTCACGCTACGAGTCGTAATAGGAGTCCCGTAGTCAGCATTTGGCATTTTAGACTTGACTGTTGTTGCTTGGGATACAACTCATATGGTCCTCTCATAGTTTAGTCTTTTAGTTCTTTGTCCAAACTTTTAGCTCACTCTTTCATGCTACGATCACACCTATACGAGTCATAGTAACACCTATGACACGTACAGTGTAGAGCTGACCTCCACTTAGCAGATTCCTAATTTTTTCTCACTGTTCTTTGCTACGAGATCACCTTATGACTCATAGCTTGGGCTATGACTCACAGGCAGACTCGTATGTCCTGCACTTCAGCAAAATTTGCAGCTTTCTCTCAAAATCATGCCAACCTAGCTTTTCTGCAATAATAGCACAATAACATATAAAAAATAAAAAAAGTCACATTGAGATCTTGCAAAATCCCTTGTTTTCTGCACCAGATGTATTATAATTTGACAGCACAACAACACCTTAAATTAGAACTATTGGTTGTCCTCAAGTGATGACTCAATCGATGTAGTTAATGAGAAACACATAGTAGTTACACTAATGGCATATACATCATTTACTTTAATTTAGGTTCCTAACTCTCATTTTTGAAACTAGATTGCAAAGCTACTCAACAAACCAAAATGCAAAGATGTATCTAGCAATTCAACTATGACAAGTGAAGGAGTTTCAACCATTCACAATCACTGGGTTAGTCATATGCCAATTATGCAGTGCAAATGTTGCCATAGAAAAGAAGACCCTTTTACTTATTCAAAGAGAATTTAGAATTCAGGGACAATGCAAGCATTTATGCTCACAAAAAAGAAATTTATGCAAAATGAATAACACCATAGGCTTGCCTCTATACTCAACTTTCAAATAGGTGATATAGTGGATTTAGATAACTTTAGGACTTAATGGCGTGTAACATAGGATCATGGGGCTTTGGTATGGCATTTTAGGCAAGTAGTGACTAAAGTTATCCTTGAACCATGTTTACCAACACTTTTACCTTTATAACCCAACCATTTCACTGAATCTGCCCTTATTGTCCTATTTCAAGCTTTTCCCAGGTAGCTTATCTCTCTTTTTCAGCTGTGCCTTATTTTTGAATTCATTTTTTCTATTGACTTCAATCGAAGACACTTTTCTTTTTTTTCCTCACTCAGCTCATGACTTCTTCATTTCTTTCTTCCATTCCTAACTAACCACCTCATTTTCATTATTTTACCACAACAAAGGCCATCCTTAACTTAGGCTTTTAGTCTGTCGTGAAGCACACAATATCTATTTCCCAATTGAGGGCCACAAATTGTAGCCATCCTCAATTTAGGCTTTTAGCCTCAATAAAGGTTCACATGTTCAAGGACAGACTAGGGCTATAATCAAGGTATATCATAAAAGAAGCCCAAACTAGCTAGGTGTTAACAAAGAATAGGTACGTGAAAAGCTCAAACATTTGGAATAAGGGATCTACTGTCACATTTGATAGGTCATTTAGGTAAAAGGGAGCTCACTAAAAGAATGAAGGCCTAAGGTCATTTCCAAATCAATCACATCTCCAGTCTAATTTTAGAATAACAAGGCAAGTTCTGACTCAATACACAATGCATGAACGCTACAAAGTAAGCTCACACTCTCATGGTATCACATGCACAATCAACATAGACTCATAGGTCATGCTTCAAACATCAACTTGCCTTCTCTTTATTAAAACAAACATTCCCAGATAATCACATGCATGCTTGCAAAAATAACCAACAATCTCAAAAATTTTAATGGTACCAAATTTTCAAAACATGCAAAAAGCATTTTTCAAGATTATATATATGCCAAAAGATAGTAAATACTATATATCTACAATTTATACACTACCTAGATATGCCGGTTCAACAGAAAGTAAATATCCACGAGGAAAAAAACACAGGAAAGAAAACCTCGGGATCAAAATTTAAGGTAGTTATGGACCTTAAGCTACTTAGACTTCACCAAGATCCGTAATTGCCCATACCTCATAGAAAGAGTTATTGTCCTCAATGCACTAATTCAAGAAATAATAGAGAATATAGAGGTAAAATAAAACTTACCTTGGGTTTCCTCCTAAGTAGCACCTAATTTATTTTCGTGGCTCAACTTAGTCCACTTCGTTACTCAGATATCACCAATTTCTCAAAGCTTGCTCCTTCACAATTTTGCTTTTTCTTCCACCTTGAACTTATGAATTGGACCCGTAATTTCTATTCAAATTTCTATCATGCTCAAACAGTGGTGGTCTAAGAATGAGGGGAATGAGTACTAGATATTGCATGTTATTTGGAGTAGAAAACCCAATCAAAGCTTCTTGTAGACTTCAAAGTGCTTCAGATTTGTGCTAGCACCTAGATCACATAGTGCCCTTGCAAACTCTACGTCCTTAATTATATAGGGGATAGTGGGCATCTTCTCCATTGACTCGATGAGAAGAGTGTTGATGGATAGCTATTTTAACAAGGAGAGAGATTGCTTGACCTTGCTTTCCTTCTCCCTCTTCTTGAGTCTTTGAGGGAATGGAGGAGGAGGCCTTGGGACGGGCTTGTACTTTTTTTGGTCTTCAACTCATTCATTTACCACATCTTTGCCACACTTATCTCCTTCAACCATATCGTTATTAGCAACTATTTCCTCCATAATATCTTCTACAAAACCCAGCACAGGAGAATCAATAGTACTCCTACAACACCAACTAGTAACATCTGTACATTGCCCTTCATCTTCAGAACGTTGCAGTGTATCATTAGGCAATGTTTCGCCCTGATGCTACTTAAGTAGAGTCGATACCTGACCAAACTACTCCTGAAGTTGTTTAATAGCCACAGAATGAGACTCTATTTTTTTATTAATTTTTGCCATTTCTCATGTCATTCTACGTAGACTCTCATCCTGTGTCTCCACTTTCTTCAACCGACGATCAAACATCTTCTCAATTCTGGAGTTGCTTGTGCCTGTATCGTGATAATTTGGTGGCACATAAGGATCATTTCTGAAACCATCTCTACTACTCAACATAACATCTGACCCCCTGTTTTTCTCATAATAACCATCGTCGTTATCTTTGTAAGTGCATTCTCTTCCATAGATAATTGTGGTTTCCCTGACCTTGGCGCCAATGGTCTTGAGTGGACCACTAGACGTTAGGCTTAAAACTCCACATCTAATTAGATATAAACCAAGTTTTCTTCTCATAATATAGTTCCTCATACATGGGCACATGTGAAGGCTACTGTTGTGATCAAGGACACTCCGCAAATATCTTTTTTAATATGTTCTAGTAAGGAGAATCTAGTAATTGACATTTGAAGAAATTGACACTTGAAGTAACTACTAGTGAAAATAAGTCAAGCCCTAGCATTATTACCTGGCAAAGTGCCATAATTCTTGATCTGATATTCACTCTCCAATAAGAAAATGATCTTTGTCAGCAATTAACCTAACCAGAGGTTAGGGCCGAATCTGTAGGGAATACATGGCTTGACTATGGAGATCCACTAGCAATCATTTCAAGCATCAATTACTAAAATCTCTAAATAGAGGGGGGGGGGGGTCTTTGCAATTCAAGAATAAAAATGAAAACTAAACTAAATATGCTGGAAGATACTCAAATTTAGGGACAACTTGGGAATTGTGTTCCCGATGATTCAGTGACTCAATTAACCTAGACAATATAACTGTAATAGATAATTTGCATGCATGATGGTAACTTAGGTTCTTCCAACCCTCTTGTGAAGGTAAAGGTCGAATTTCACCATGGTGCATGGTCAGCAACTATGGTGTGCCAACTAACCATTACCCATTGTCCCAGTCAACCTCCCCTTGGTCAGATTTTGTTGATTAGACGAGAACGCATCAATTGAATCCTATCATTTACTTCCATTTCTGATTTGTCACTATCTTAGTTGGAATCATGATAGTATGCAGGGTTTAGTGTTGGCCACAACCAAACAATAGTCAAAATGAAGGAAAATAGACAAAACATGCAAAACCCCAATCAAAGAAATGCACAAAATCTGTATTATGTCAAGTTAACTACTCATGGTTCCTGTAACTCCAAGTTTTGGGTGCTTAGCCACTCATGACTAAGGAAAAATCAACAACAATGCAAATAAAAGACATAGTTGAGAGTTTTACCCAAAAAAATGAAGAATAAGAACACCATAAGTTGTAAACCATGAGCTTGGGTTAAAGGAAAACGAGTACAATGTGAATTTTACAATCCCTAAAAGTTGGTCTTAAAAATGAAAGATAAAAATCTACTCAAGACCTTGAAAATGCTCCTAGAATGTTTACAAGTATTTGTGAATGTCCAATCTCCCCAAGAAAACCTAACTTATCCATCTATACTAGTTACAAAAATACCCCAAAAATTAAATAGAAAATACAGCTGGCAACAAATACGTCGCACATGTACAACTTTTAGGTCACCTTATGAGTTGTAATCGGGGTACAATAGTCAGCATTTAGAATTTTGGACTTGACTGTTACAGCCCAATGTTATAAGTCATTGCTTGGGCTATGATTCGTATGCTCCTCTTGTAGTCTAGGCTTTCAGTTCTTGAGCCAAAATTGCTCACTGTTTCTTGCTACGATTCCACCTATACGCGTAGTAGTTAGACCTATAACTCATAGAGTGGCCTTGTAGGTCTGACCTCTACTTAGCAGATTTTTAACTTTTGCTCACTGTTCCTAGCTACGAGATCACCATATGACTCATAGCTTGGGCTACGACTCGTAGGCAGGCTCGTATGTCTTGCACTTCAGCAGAGTTTGCAACTTTCTCTCAAAATCATGTTAACCTACCTTTGCTGCAATAATAACATAAAAACACATAAAAACCATAAAAAGTTGCATTGAGATCTTGCAAAACCCCTCATTTTAGGCACTAAATGCGCTAATTTGATAGCACATTAATATGCATTACCTGTCAGGATATATTGGTTGTTGTTTGGTTCATTCAATAGTAAGGGATGTCAATATGTTTTGTTTGTAGACTTTGCCATTTGACGATGCGAGTGTATTGTTGGTGGTCGTTTTGCTTACTTTTGTAATATAACTAGCTATTGACTTGTTAGAGTTGCTTTGGGTTTAATGTAATACCCCCCTTTAGGTTGAATTAGATTAGAGACTAACCTTGTACACTCTAGTTTTGTATTGTATATGTAGGAGCTTTCATGTTTGTGTATAGTATTATGTGTATATATTTTTACATGAATCTACAATAGCTCTGTGCAGATGACTTCTAGGTTTTGAGTAGATTGTCATTGAGTTATTTGTATGTTGTTATCCTTTCTGTGATTAGTGATTCAGGACAGGTACCGTACGTTTAAGTTGGTTAACTGTAGGCAAGATCTAATAGATGCCATAATGTCCTGAAAGGTTAGGTCGTGGCAAGTTGGTATCAGAGCGTAGGGTTCATAAGTCTCATTTGCATAGAGCTACCATCTAATAGAGTCCTTCAAATTGGTGCAGAGATGTATGTGACTTATCTTCATGAGGTTACAGAATGTTTAGGAACCTCCCAACATTGTTGATTCCTTTTGTGTGATATTATCAGTGGTCCACGAATTTCTTGGAATCTAATTACTTTATTCATTTATAGATCTGCTTTGTAGAGGTTAGACTTTATCTAGGGGTAAGGCTGCACTATTAGTCTTAGATAGCGAGCAACAATTATAGCCCATCGAGCGAAAACAAGATGCCCTAGATCCTCCATAGCCGGAGGCACCAATTCCCCCTCTACCCTCAACCGCCTTTGTGGTGATACTTGAGGTGCATACAGTTATTAGCAGTTTCTACTGACTCTTAGAGCTTTAAAGTAGGGTGCAGCACCAGGAACAGTTCCTTCTGCATAGGTACTAGCAGAGTATATTGCTATAAAGGTTCCCAATGCACCGCTAAAAGGACTCTTACCTTTCCAGAACTGGCGATTGGTTTGGTATATCCTAAGGGGTTGAATCCATTGAAATATTCAAGATTAGTGTAAAATAATGTACATGACTGTTTGACAGATTGCATGGAGAGGTTGCAGGTGTTGATATTACTAGAGTCTCGAGGTGTAGCGTTTAAAGCTTACCTGCTACACGGGCCAGCAAAAATATAGTGGCAGACTTACATGGATACCTGGCCAGAATTTAAAGAGGCCTTCATGACCAGGTGTATCCCTAGGAACCTCAGGGATAGGCTTTGGGATTAGTTTGTTCGACTGGTGCAGGGCCAGATGAAGGTGATATAGTATAAGGGTAGATTCTAGGAGCACTCCAGGTATGCCACAAATATTATACTGATCAAGAAGGAGAAGATCTATTATTTTGTGTATGGATTAGGCCACAAATATGGATAAGAACATATGCATTGGTTCATTCAAGCTGATCTTATTTGGATATAATGGATCATGCCCATTCTTTGGAGCATTTATGAGGCCCAAAGGGCCAATGACATGCATACTCGACACAAGGGAGAGTTTAGTGGGTCATAATTAGGTTTTAGGGGGCTAGGTGATAGGAAATCGAGGAGATTCCAATAGAGTCTAACAAAATGCTTGTTCAAAGCATTACCATAGCCTTTTAAGGAAGGACGTCATGGATTAGGTATATAGGATGGTTCATCTTATTCTTCCAAGCGTAGATAGAGTGATAGTAACACTATTGCATTAGGGCTGATTGGGTCATTTTTATTTGTTAGTCATAGTCTAATGGATTTCGAATCATGACATATGACAGTAGGGATAGGGCTTCTCAAGATTGTTTTGAGTGTGGAGAACTAGACCATTAGCTTAGAGATAGTTCAGAGTGTAGAACAACATGTGTAACTTTACAACTCGCCTGATCATCTCCCTTGCCCTACGGTAGAGGAAGCGGCTAGGACCAGGGTGTTAGATACAACTAGTATGGAGACCATGCTGATCAGAATAGCTTTCAACAAACGACTAGAGGTGGTAGAGCTAGAGGCAGAGGAGATGACAGAGTTGGGGGCCGTTAGGGCCATTTAGATAAAACTCCAGCACGGACAAATGCTGATGCGCTGTCAAATTACAGCACATTTGATGACTAAAACATAGGATTTTACATTTTCTTCATGTGACTATTTATGGTTTTTATGTATTCTTGTGTTGTTCTTGAAGAAAATACAGGTAGGCATGATTTTGGGAGAAAATTTCGGATTTTGACAAAGTTCATGACTTACGAGCCACCCTACGAGTCATAGCCCAAGCTACGAGTCAGTGTGTGCCCTCATTGCAAGAAATAGTGTTCAAAATTAAGAATTTATGGAGTAAAGGTTAGCTATATAAGCTAACCTACGAGTCATATGTCTCACTATGACTCATAAGAGGGGGCCTCCTAGCGAGAACAGTGATGCTAAAATTTGGACCAAGAACTACAAATAAGGACTACGAGAAGACACTACCATATAACATACCACGACTCATAACAATTGATCATAGCAATCAAGTCCAAAGTGCAAAGTGCTGACCACGAAAGTCTGATTACGACTCATTGGTCACCCTACGAGTCATAATTGCGAATCGTATTTGCTGCCAGCTATATTTTCTATTTTATTTTTAGGTTCTTTTTGTAAATAGTATTAAAAGTTAATGTTAGGATTTTTGATAGAGAGACTTGATACTTTACAGATTTTTACAACTTTGAATATTCTTAGAGAGAACGTTTCTAGGGTTTAGTGTAGATTTTAGGTTTTTAATTTGAAGACTCAATTTGGGGATTTTGAAATAACTTGTACTGAACTTTCATTAATCCAAGCTTGTGGTTTCGACTTCACAGTGGTTTTATTCTTCATTTTTCTTGGGTAATCTCTAAACCACGTTTATTCCAATCATTGTTTATGAGTTTAACCTAGCCATGAATAGCCAAGCACCCATAACTTGGGATTGTGAGAACCATGTAGAGTTGACTTGAAATAAACCGAATTGTGTGCATTTCTTTGATTGAGTATTTACATGTATTATCTATTTCCTTTCATTTTGAATGTTGTTTTGTAGTGGCCAAGACCAAACCTGGCCTACTATCTCGATCTCGACAAAGGTAGTGAAGAAAAGGAAAAGGGAAGTCGGTGACAAGATTTTATTGATGTGTTCTCATCTAATCAACCAAACTTGACCATCGGGAGGATGACTGGGACAATGGATAATGGTTAGTTGGCACACCATGATTTTTGACCATGCGCCACAGTGAAATTTGACCATCACCTTCACAAGAGGGCTGGAAGAACCTAAGTTATCATCCTGCATGCAATGTTGCATTTAGGGTTTTGTTATCCAGGGTATCTGAGTTAACAAGTCATAGGGAACACAATTCCCAAGTTTTCCCTAAAATTGATTGTTTTCTCGCATTAGTAGTGTAGTATTTTAATTGTTTTTCACTTTGAAATTACAACCCCCCCCCCCCCATTTTAGTGAATATTGTTGATTGATGTTTGAAATGATTGGTAGTAAGTCAATATGGTCAACCCCATATTCCCTGTGGATTCGACCCTAACTCTTGTTAGGTTTATGCTTGATAGCGTCCACTTTACTATTGGAGCATGAACATCAAAAATTATGGTGCCATTGTCGGGGAATACATCTAGATTATTGATTCAATTTCACTATTAGTTAATTCAAGTATTAAATTCTAGATTCTCTTGTATTTTACTTTTGTGTTTCTTTTTGTTGTTTAGTTTTGTTTGTAGGGTATACTAGGTTTGTATGCCCGACATAAGGAGCCAAGGAAATCCCTTAGCCTCGATCAATTTGGAGATCCACCAAATCACAAGAAGAATGAACCAAGAGAATGAGGATATCGTGATAGATGAAGTCATTGGTCAACATGAGGAAGATGTGGATAGAGATGAGAACCCACCACAAAGGAAAAATAGGCCAAACCATAGGGCTTTAAACAAAATTGCATATGGATGGAAACAATATAGGTTGAACCGTATAGATATGGATGTTACTGGAGCTATAGTGTTTCCACCACAATTGGCAAACACTAAGTTTACTGTCTCTAGTGGTCTTCTACAAATGCTTCAAAATTGTGGTTTGTTCACAGGGCTACCTTTAGAGAATCGACACAGTCATCTCAATAATATTGTGTTTGTTTGTAAGAGTGTGATAGGTCCACAACATCTTTCAATGGATATGGTTGGTTTGAGAGTGTTCCCTCTATCTGCGACTAGGAATGTAGTAATTTGGTTGTTTGAGCTTCCATAAAGTTCGATCACAAGTTGCACCGAGCTACAGAGAGCCTTTTTAGAAAGGTATTTTCCAAGGTCCAAAAAGCTTAAGCTCAAATATCAAATAAAAAACATTGAGCAATTACCAAGTGATTCGATTACTACTACGTAGGAATGGTTTATGAAGTGCTTGAGGATGGTTCCAGACCACAAAATTGTTGATGATACCTTAGTTGAGATCTTTTATCGGACATTTGATGAGAATAGTAAAGCTTGTGCCAATATAATCATGGGAGGCATATTCCTTGATCAATCTTTTAAACTAATTGCCTACAAAATGGAATAAGTGGTAAAAATAAATACAGCATGGGGTCAAAGAGAGAGAGGTTCTATAAAAACTTTTTTGTGCGGTGAACACAAACAATGAGCAAGCCAAGTTAAATGAGGAGATTATGCAACAACTTGCTCAAGTTTTCACTAGTATGGACTTGGTGTTGAAGCCAAACCAACCAAGTGTTCATGTGGTAACTCACCAAACTCCAAAGCTGACCACATATAAATAACCCTTCTTTAAGGAAGATTCTTGTTTTGTGAGTAATAAAGAGGCGGGTTTTCGAAACAACGCCCAAGGGTCCAATACAAACTATTAGAGGCAACATTTCAGAAATCAAGGTCAAAACTATAATTGTGACCATGTGAGTAGAGATAACTGAGGTGGTTATTATGAAAGGGAAAGAGTATCGGATGTTGAATGGGCTAGAAGAGATGGTTATAAAAATGGTCCTTATGTGCCTCCACACAACCATGATGCCGGGTCTAGCACTTCTAGGATAGCGAAAATGTTTGATAAGTTGTTGAAGAGAGACGACCATCAAAATGAGACCTTGAAAGTGATGAAATCGAATATTTCAAGCATAAACCAAAAGATTAACTCTCACTCAGTGGCCATTAAACATTTAGAGCAACAATTTTGCCAAGTTTCTTCTCAATTGAACAAATGCCAAAAAGGCACTTAGTCAAGAAACACGGTTCAAAATCCAAAGAATGACAAACATTGCATGGCGGTCATGATAAGAAATGGGAAAAGCACCATAGATCCCCGAATGGCGGTGGTTGAGGATGAAGCTTGTGAGAAGGGTATTGATGACAAGGTTGATATTGGTGAAGAAGGTTTGGAGAGAAATGGGATGTGAAGTGAAGAAGTGAATGGGCAAGAAAGAGCAAAGATGATCCCAAAACCTCCTCCACCTTTTTCTCAAAGACTCAAGAAAATGGAGGATGATTCAAATACTTTCTTTCTATGTTAAAGCAATTGTCTTTTAACATCCCCCTTCCAAAAGCATTAGAGAAGATGCCCGGGTATGCTAAGTACATGACAAATTTTGTGGCGAAGAAGCGCACTTTGAGACAAGAGCTTTTACAAGAGTTCAAACAATGTAGTGACATCATGACTAAATGCCTAGTCTAAAAGAGGGAGGATCCTAGTGAATTCACTTTTCCCTGCAGCATTGGTGATGTACAATTCGCAAGGGCATTGTGTGACTTAGGATCAAGCATTGATGTGATGCTTTTTTCCATTTTCAAAATCCTTGGTATTGGTACTCCCACTCCCATAAGAATGCGGTTACTCATGAAAGGATAGAACTATCAAAAAGCTAGAAGGGATACATTTTCATGTGCTTGGCAAAGTTGATAAATTCATCTTCCACGATGATTTCGTGATCCTTGATTGTGAGGTTGATTTTTTGTGATAAGCAATATATTGGGAAGGCCATTTCTAGCCATAAAGAGAGCCATGGTGGATATGGATTCTGATCAATTTCGGTTATGGGTCAAGGATGCAGAGGTTGTTTTTGACATCTGCCAATCAAAGAAGCATCCAAATGATTTCAAGTGTAAAGTATGGACCATCGAATGATTTCTGATGAGGGATGATCTCAAAGTTGAGTCACGACGTTAAACAAGGTAATACTTGGGAGGCAACCCAAGTATCTTTCATGCTTTTGGCTTGTTTTTAAGTTTATATGGGTTGTCTGAAATGTTAGGTAGTGGATTGATTTTTTTTTGGTTTTGATTTTAAAAACATTAAATCAGTGGTGTTGTTTTAAAGATTGGTGTATTTTGACTTTCGGTATGCTGGTATGATCAAGTGCTGAAAATGTGAACAAAATAACATTAAGCAACCTCTACGACCAAGCCTATGAGCCATCGTGAACACCACGACTCGTAGTCATGCCTCATAGAGGAATACAATAATGATTTAAAGTTGGCACATACACTCCGAGCCAATCTGATGATTCGTAGGGCTCCCCATAAGTCGTAAGTGGGGCTCATAGTGCCCTTGTATGATTTCTAAATTTTTATAAGTGTTGGTTCTACTACTACACCAAGGCCTCTGAGTCGTACGAAGCCCTATGACTCGTAATTAGGATTTCGTAGCCCTGAAATACAAGATTTTAAATGTCAACTTGGTAAGAGTATATTAGGGGTCAAAATGAATTTGTCCCATATTTTCCCCATTTTAAACAATTTCTTCCACCATAAACATTCCCAAACCCTTTTTCTACTAATTCACTAAATTTTTCCATCAACCTACGGCACCTTTTGACAAGAATTCTAGATAGTCCATAAACTAGGGTTTGGCACCCCCTTTTCTCTCTTAGTTCATCTATTCATCTATCATTGCCTTAATTGGTGTGTTTCCTGATTAACTTGTGCATGCACATATTATGAACTTTTTGAATTTTTGGATGATTGTGTGTTTAGTAGTAGTATTGTGAATTTCCATGAGAAAATGATCGTCTAAATGCAAGAAGTAGGGTTGTCGATTAAAATTCTTTATTATTGTTCTAAGATAGTTAAAGTACTCTTGTTGGATTGTTGTGATGGTGGAAATCTTGCATTATCTAATGTTGCCTATGTTATAAAATGGGCATTTGATATTGGTTGATCAATCTTTTAGTTCATTTTGAGGTCGAAATTTGGTTGTTCGTGTGAGTTTGGGTTGATACTGCTAATTTGAGATACCCTTTGTATTGATTTGTTTTTTATTTCATTGAACTCCCACGATCGTGCGCTTATATGATTGTAGTGAGTTTGGAGATAGATTATTCTTTGGTAGTTCTTGAATGTTTCAGAGAAGTTGTTGGTTGTTTGTCTAGTTCTTGTTAAAATTTATGGGGAAATTGTGGTTTGAACGTTCATCACTAGGGTCATACTTGTCATAGCTACTGAATTGAATGAGAATTATTTCAAATAATGGTTGAGTGATATTTTAATTGATAATGGTTTGTGTGGTGAAGGTACAAGCAGTATAGGTGCTTGTTATTTACTGCTATTAGGCCTTCTTACAACTTGTAGGATGTTCTACTAGTCATAATGGCCTTTCATAGGGAACAACAGTAACCTATGGTTCCTTACCATTTACCATACGAGACCCACCTATGGGTCATAGTGTCCACTACGAACCATAGTGAGGGACTCATAGTTCCTGTCTTATTCTTCAAACGTATTCTAAAATTTGCTACAAGCCAAGGCTATGACTCGTAGGTCACCCTACCATTCATACCTGTGCCTCGTAGGTCACCCTACTAGTCATACTTGTGCCTCGTACCTACAAATCTACAGCTGATTCAATGAACTTTTTTTGTGTTTTCTGTCCTTTTCTTTATGATTCCAAATTTTCTAGAAATAATAGTGCTCATTTGTGGTACGAGGTGTGATTTTCAGGTACAATGCCTCCTAAGGATGAAAATGCTATTTAGGCCTTCTACAGGAAGTTGATAGATGAGACCTATACCGAACAGTCAGAGGGATCTGAAGAGATCCATAGTGTTTGGATTGACACCGAGGAAAATGTGCCTTAGACTAGAGCTTGAGCTGCATAGACACCGACGGTAGTTAGTAATTCCTCCTAGTATGATGAGGAGGGCAATAGAGATGAGTTAGGTAGCAACCCCTCACACTCGGAGGCCGATTCTATTGAGGTATCACAAAATTAGCATGATGAGGCCGATCTATCCATCAATTCCACTTTTCCTAGAAGTACAATATGGGGAATTCCAAGGATGGAATACAAGAGGGGGTTGGATCCAAAAGGACCGACAAAGCCTATCAGCCAGTTCCATAAGAAATTGAGGTTGAATGATTCTGGGCTATGTAGGGTGCCTGACCTAGAAGCAGAGGTTGATCGACATGGACTTCGGTAGCTATCAGAGAGATCAAGAAAGTATACCTCATATCTAGTTCTAGAGTTCTATGTCGTCTATGCTGCTACTTTTTTTAGTGATCTTCCCAAGGGGAGAAAAGCCATTAAGCAGCCCACATTGCGAGAAGTTTTAGTACAGCGTCAACTAGTTGATATTTTTGAGGAGACCATCAGGGGGGTTTAGTTTGGGCTAAATTACAGGTTACCATGCTCCACCGCAGAGTATAATAACAAAATCTAGGAGATGAGGAAGGCTCGATAGCAGTAGGAAGCCAATAGCTTGGGTACAGTTCTAGCCCAGACCACCGAGGAGGATAGCAAGCCCCAGGATAAGATGGATGTCAGTTCCTGAGTACCATATTTTTGCTATTTTTGGCCCCCATATTTCTCATCTCTTAATATTTTGTTGTTATTCAGACACTATTTTTACTATTTTTTGGGATACTTTTGGATGTGTTACTTTGGAAGTTTGGTTTTATTTTGGATTATTGGTTTTACTTTTGTTTTTTATTTTATCCTTTTGTGTCTCTATCTATCTATCTATCTA
>JAOTQR010000069.1:13120063-13142651 GCA_025774065.1 Solanum ossicruentum | reverse complement strand
TAAGAGCTATAAGCTTAAGTCGAGGGAGTAGAGTTCCATGAAACAGAGTACAATTGAGATGAGATGCTAAGCTTGAAGATTGTGTATAGAGTATTATGTAGTGATAGTCCCATTCACCATTAGAGTTGATAGCTTCCTTCCTGAGTTCGAAATGCTGGTTGTCGAGGTGTTCAAATGATTAGAATTGACAGCATCGTAATGTTCCATTCGTGCTTCATGGTGAAAATATCTTAAAAAGTATCTTTATTCTTGAATGGAACCGATTTGTCTACTCTAAGTGCCTTGTGTTTGTCCAGATTGGTTGAGTAAGTATTGAAAGGAGTCTGGATTGTTATTCGTGCGTGAAAATGAGAATGCTCAAGGTAATGTCCTTACCCTTAACTAAATTGAGTGTATTTTCTTAGGTTGGTTGTCTATTCTTGAGTCTAAATAGGGATTGTTGATAGAAATGGGGAGTCAATAGTTTGATTGACTGATGGGAATGTCAAGATGAATTCTGAGTCTATTCGTGCCTTGATATCCATCTTTACTCATCATTCGAGGATGAATGATCCAAAGGAGGAGATAATTTAACACTCCAATTTTTTTAAAGCTAAGATCGAGTCACCCTTCATATAATATAGGAATTTAATTGTGGATTTTTAATTAAGCATAGATTTTAAAGTCAATTTCTTAGTATGGAATAGAATTAGAGCCGATATGAGGTCATAGTTCTAACGTACGATTTTATAAAAGTTAGGTGAACCAATGACTTGTAAGTTGTAAATACATGATAGGATCAATTCCGAAGTATTTAAAGTATATTATGTGTGATTTAGACTCATAAGGGATCTTTTACATCAAGCCATGTTCAAAGAATTTCTAGCAACTAAGTTTTCGTATGAGTCGATAGAAGGGTCAACTTCAAATGACCATATCTCCTAAAGTATAATGATATAGATGACCCATAAAATATCAAATCTAAGATATACGAATTAGCTTTCCAACGCATCTAATTTTGCATTAATTGGAGTTCGGAGTAGAAAGTTCTGACCATTTTAGTGAAGTGGTGCAAAGCTGTCCGAAGGTCCACGCCTAGAGCGCATCGCGGACCCGATGCGGACCCTCACTGGATGAGTTAATGACATTTTTTCTTTAGAATTTGGGGGTACGTTTATCCTAACACCTTTGACGGTCTATTTATGGTTCCCAAAATATATAAAACATCAATTTTCATAATCAAAAATCCTCTCCGTCACTCCTAAACATAAACCCTCAAGAATCATCACGAAAATCATCAAGTTAGGATTAGCTTCCAAGATTCTTCTTCAAGGTATGTTATTCTTTATGAATTTCAATCTACCCAACCCAAGTTTCTTCATCTATTCATGAAGTTCTAATAGAATTTTAAATCATAACCTACGGTTTCAACGAAAACAAATTCAAGCATCCCAAGATAGGATTTCTGCACTCTTCTTCTTCAAGAATTATGATTCTTCATCAAGAACTCTAAAGAGTTTAAGTCAAGATTTCAAGAATCAAATATAAATTCTTTCAATTAATGTCCTTCCAAGTTTTTTTTTCACTTTAAAAGAATTGTGAGGATTGAGGATTTTCCCCAAGAAAGAGAAGAGAAGATCGCAAACTTTCCCCAGACTTCAACCAACGATTTCTCTCTCAATGTTGATTGGATTTGAATGATTCAGAAGGCTAAAGTGTATACTTTTTCGAGGAGAACACTGCGGGAGTTTCAAAAACTGATTATTGTTGCTTCGTTTGAGGTAAAATCTGCAGATTTACTGCTGCATTTTTAATATATTTCAAAAAATTAAACATGTAATTTCTTCCTTGAATTAGATCGATTAGTTAAATAGTTTTCATCACTGAATTCCTTATCACTTGGAGAACGTTTTCATAAAAAAATTTCCAGACTCCAATGATATTTTTAAGCGATAAAATTTTTGGACCGTTTACCCTTTTCACCCAAATTAATTGATCTTAGTGTCGTTAGATTTATTATGTAATTATGATGCTTATTTGAATAGATTTTGGTGAATTGGAGTGTCATAGAAAGGGAAAAGCTTCGTAATTGACGTGATTCAAGACGTTATATAAGGCAAGTGGATTTCTTAACCTTTTTTAAGTATATAGAATCTTGTACTTCTTGTGTGAGGTGTTGAGAATGATTTATATAGGCTTTGATTGAAATATTTTAAATTGGATAGTTATCCTATGGTGATAGTCGACTTGTGGAATAATGATGGAGGTATATCATATGTGAAATAGTGATTATTTGTTATTGATATCGAGGTGATACTTACTTTTAGATGTAAATGTTGTAAAGGTTGTGATGGTATTGAGATTGAGGATATTGCAAAATTTATGTTATTGGGCTACCCATTCTTGATTTTTGAGATATATGAATTTGTATGGGCTTCTTGCATATTTTATTTCCATGAACATGATTATTGTGCATTTACTATGTGATTGCTGGATGTTCCAAGAAGAGAAATGTAAAGCAGATGGGAAATGGTTTGCGGCTAGTGAAAAAGAATGAGAATTAAAGAGGTTACTATGATTCGCCGGGTCGGGTCACACGCCGTGACAGTTACGATGATTCGCTGGGTCGGGTTACACATTATGATAGTTGTGATGATTCGCTGGGTCGGGTCACACACCGTGATAGTTACTATGATTTGCTGGGATGGGTCGTGCGCCGCGACAGATGCATGGACTAGGAGTCCCCCATGGGTCCCGGGCCGTGTTACAGCGGGTGTGTATCACTAGGACAGACATGCATCATTCTATGGGGCATTACATTGCATTGAATCTCACGACATTCACCTTCATCCCATAATGCTCTGGCTTGTTATGATTATATGGAGTGCTATTGAGATTGTCTATTCATTATGTCATTGAGTTGTTTATGTCTTTACATGATTAGTTTCAGTATTGATTTGATGACACTTGATGAATTAGCGAGAACTTGATAAATTGTAGAATTTTTCCCTATGACTTGAAAGTGGGATAAACGAGAGTTATACAATTATAGGCTTTGATCATAGAATTTTTGGATGGTGTAATTGTGAAGGTTATGACTTAGGTTGTAGTTGTGGGTGGTTTGGTTAGAGTGTTGGGGGTACCAGTATCCTATACTACTTAACCTTGTGTTTATCAGTTTACTTGCTGAGTGCCTTGTGTTTGGTACTCATCCCCCTTTGCTACAACAGTTTTGTAGGTTGCGAGCCTGGATTGTCGTGATACTCTCTACTTTTCCTTATCCAAGGCTTCTTGTGGAGATTGCGAGAGGTAGATGTTTGCCATTCAAGCTGATTTCTTACTCCTATTTATGATTTTATTCTATTCTAGAGACAATGTCATTTGATACTTGTGTTTTCTTTCGAATCTGTTGTAATACATTAGAAGCTTATGCACGTGACAACTAGGTTTTGGGGGATTTTTATTAAGTTGACTCATTATCTGTAACCTTCATTTTTATTATAATTTTGCATTTTTAATGTTATAGTTAGGTTGTAGGCTTACTTGTCTTGGTGGGATAAGACGAGTGCCATCACACTTGAATTTCGGGTCGTGACACCTAACCCAAGGTTTCAATGTGGAATTAGTGGGATGACTAATCCTAGGTGCCAAAAGTGTAGGAGGGATCATAGAGGTAAATGCTTGAAGGATTTAAAATGCATGTTATAGGCATGAAAAGTTGGCTATAAGCTCGTTGATTGCCTTTATGTTCAAAACAAGAGCAAGGATGGTCATCCTCTAGGGCAAGGTGGTTATGTTGATCAAAGGGCTCAAGGTGGCCAGCAAGGGGGCCTTCCACGTCACAACCGGTGCTATGCTCTCCATGGAAGGAAAGTAGTGTATGAGGTGCCCGATGTTGTTGCCGGTATGTTAAAGGTTTTTTATTATAATTTGTATGCATTGATAGATCTGGGTGCCACTCTTTCTTTCATTGCTCTTTTTGTTGCCAATAAGCTTCATGTGTACCCCAAATTATTATGTGAACCTTATGAAGTGTATACCCCGGTTGGTGAGTCCATTGTTACTACAAGAGTTTATAGAAATTGTCCCGTGTTCATATTGCATAAGGCCTTTCCTTGTGATTTTGTTGAACTTAATATGGTGGACTTTGATATTATTCTTGGGATGGATTGGTTACGTGCATATTATCCTTCCATTGATTGTAGGACCCACAAAGTAAGATTCCAATTCCCCATTGAGCCCGTTTTTGAGTGGCAAAGTTTGCAATGTGGTGGTCAAGGATAGATTCATTTCTTTTCTTAAAGCCCAAAAATTTATTTCTAAGGGTTGCATTTATCATCTTGTGAGGGTTAGGGATGTTGACTCTAAAGTCCTTACTATTGAGGCGGTTCTGGTGGTTAATAAGTTTATTGATTTCATTCTCGATAAGCTTCTCGGTATTCCTCCCAAAAGGGAAATAGACTTTGGTATATATGTCCTCCCCGATACACAACCCGTTTCCATTCTCCCTTATCGTATGGCCTCGACGGAATTGAAGAAGTTAAAGGATCAGTTAAGGGATTTGTTGGAGAAGAGTTTCATAAGGCCTAGCAAGACACCTTGGGGTGCACCAGTGTTGTTTGTTAAGAAAAAGGATGGTTCCCTTAGAATGTGCATTGATTACCGGCAACTTCATAGGGTCACCATAAAGAACAAGTACCCTCTACTAAGGATAGATGACCTATTTGATCAACTACAAGGGCATAGTCACTTTTGTAAGATTGACCTTCGATACAGATACCACCAAGTGAGAGTGACATAGTGTGATATTCCCATGATGGCTTTTCAGACTAGGTATGGACATATTGAATTTGTGGTTATGTCTTTTGGCTTGACTAATACACCGACAATATTTTTTGATCTCATGAATAGGGTCTTTAAACCCTACCTTGATATGTTTGTGGTGGTCTTTATTGATGATATATTATTTATTCCCGGAGTGAAGAAGAACATGTGACTCATTTTAGGGTGGTGTTGCAAATCTTGAGGGATGAGAGGTTGTTTGCTAAATATAAAAAGTGTGAATTTTGGTTGAAAGAGGTTTCATTCCTAGGACATGTGGTGTCTGGTGATGTTATTAAGGTGGATCCTAAGTAGACGAGGTGATAAGAAATTCACATAGGCCCTTGACTCTAATGGATATTAGGAGTTTCTTGGGTTTGGCGGGTTACTACTGGAGATTTGTGAATAGGTCCTCTTCTATTGCTTCCCCTATGACAAACTTGACCCAAAAGAAGTCAAAATTTGTTTGGGCCGATGAATGTTAAAAGAGTTTTCAAACCTTGAAAGACAAGCTTATCTCCGCTCCTATTTTGGCTTTACTGGGAGGGTTAGAAGGGTTTGTGGTGTATTGTGAAGCTTTAAGGATTGGTTTGGGGTATGTGTTGATGCAAAATGGCAAGATTATAGCATATGCCTCTAGGCAACTTAAGGTGCACGAGAGAAATTATCCTGCTCATGATCTTAAATTGGCAGCCATAGTGTTTGGTTTGAAATTATGACGTCATTATTTATATGGGGTTCATGTTGATGTGTTTACCAACCATAAGCATCTCCAATATATGTTTACACAAAAAGATCTTAACTTGAGGCAAAAAAGGTGGTTGGAACTTCTCAAGGATTATGACATAAGTGTGCACTATCATCCCAACAAACCTAATGTTGCGGCCGATGCTCCAAGTAGAGTGTCCATGGGTAGCCTAACTCATATTGATGTTGGTAGCAAGGAAGTGACTAGAGAGGTTCACCGATTAACAAGGTTGGGGGTTAGGTTGAATGAAGTTGAAAATGGTGATGTGATGGTTGTTGATGGTTCCAAATCTTCTTTGATTGACGAAGTCAAGTCAAAACAAGACCTTGATCCCACCTTGCTAGAGTTGAAGGCCTTGGTAAAGGATGGTAAAGTGTAGGATTTCTCCCAAGGGGGACATGGTATCCCTAGGTACCGAGGAAGGTTGTGTGTGCCTAATGTTGATTAGTTGAGGGAGTTGATTTTGAAAGAGGCTTATAATTCATCCTATTCTATTTAGCCCCAATTCCACAAAGATGTCTAGAGACTTTTGAGAGGTGTATTGATGGAGATGTATGAAGAGAGATATTGCCAAGTTTGTAGCCAGATGTCATAAATGCCAACAAGTAAAAGCCGAACATCAAAGGCCGGGTAGCCTAGCCCAAGACATTGAAATTTCTACTTGGAAGTAGGAAGAGATCACATAGATTTTGTGGTTGGTTTACGCAAAACTAGGAAACACTTTCATTCTATTTGGGTTATTGCTGGCAAAGTCAGCTCACTTTCTACTGGTTAAGACAACTTATGGTGCCGAAGATTATGCCAAGTTATGTATTCATGAGTTGGTTAGATTGTATTGTAACGACCCCAACAACTGCCCGAAAATGTGCCTCAAAAGTTTCTAGAAATATTATTTCCATATATCTCAGAATTCGTTCGTGATATCAAAAATTCAACTTCATATTCTTGTTCAAAGGGTCAAATTTAGGGAAAAAAAAGCGTCTAACCCCGATTTTAGAGCGAACGATTCACAACTTCTAATTTCAAAGTGACGAATTCTAGTGAGCCTGCAACGTGCCTTAGTGTAAATCCTGTCTAGTTTTTCAAGTTCGGTCCAAGACTTTTTAGTCTTGGTCCTAAGTGTTCACACACGCGAAAATATCTATACCTAGCCTTATTTCACCCTCATATCAGCCAAGACATTTCCGAATACTCATTCAAACACTTAGTCTTATATTTCTCTCAAATTCAATTGCCAAATCCTCTCCGGATCTTAAGGTATTCAACCACGCTTCATGTTTTCATCTTTAATCTACTTCAAGGTTTCTTCAAAAGCTAAGGTATGTGAGTTTATTTCATGGGTTCCTTTCACCCGTGACGCCCAAGCTCCCTTTTACTTAAACTTGAATGATTTAAAGTTGATTTACTCAAGGGTCTTATTTATTAAGAAATTCTCTTTACACTATGTTGGGGTTTTTGAAATTGGGACTGTTATTTACTATGTTTGGAGCTATGAATCTATGGTCTATTTTAGGAATTGATGAAGGATTTTGACGTATATTGCTTGAAAGTGTTACCAAGTATCTATTTTTAAGGTTTTACATTGAATTTACTAGGATGATTTTACTCTTGAGTTGCATGGTTTTACACTAGCACTACACACCGTCTAAGTGTTTGATAAAATGTCTAGTTATGAATTCTTGAGGAATTGAAGGTCCAATGCATGTCTTATGAGTTGAATGACTTTATGATGATGATGGGAATGTTTATATGAGTTGTATTCATGAAAAAGTATGTATGGCGTTGCAAGTAGATTGTTGGGTTCCCATGGTTGTTGTGTACTTTAGAAAAGGGAGGAGGCTCTCCCTTGATGCTTGAAATGTAATGATTTGATGAGCTAGTTCTATGATTCCTACTGGAAAGGTCATGCCATAAGGTAGACTTACTAATGATTCCTACTAAAAAGATCATATCATAAGGTATGGACATCCTACTAAAAAGGTCATGCTGTAAGATAGAATGACTAATAGCTCTTACCGAAAAGACCATATCATAAGGTATGGGCACCCTACCAAAAATGCCATTTTGTATGGTAGAAATACTAATGGTTTCCATAAAAAAAAGATCATATCGTAAGGTGTGGATATTCTATTAGAAAGGCCATGCTGTGAGGTAGAATGAACCACAGCTCCTACCCAAAACATTATATCGTAAAGTATGGGACGTCTTATACTACCTATCAAAAGAGTATGTCATACGGTAGAGGTATTGGTAACATTCTCCAAAAAGGTTATATCGTAAGGTGAGTCGGGGCCACTTGGATCATTTCATGAAGGTTGGCAAGAGGGATTTGAGCATGTATTCCATATTGAGTTTACATTCCTTGATCATGATTTACAAGCACGTTTTACCTCAAATATTGATCATGCATGTCATATTGGTGCTTACCTATCCTTTGCTTATAATTATACATTTTGATTATGTTACCTATCCCTTGCTTGCAGTGCATCCTACATACTTAGTACATTCAAATATACTAACGCATACTTTATGCCTATATGATGTCACCATGTAGGAACCGGTGTAACGCTTGATCATCCTCCTCCTCCATATGGCTAGTTCAATTGTCCTTCAAGCTTGTTGGTGATCCTCTACTTTGGGGACATTTCTTATGCTCTCTTCTATGTATTAAGACTATCTTTCTTTTGGTTATACATTGACTGTGAGGGTGAGCCCGATTGGTTGTCTTGGCCCCCGTTCTTATCTATGTAGTAATGGTTTTGTTGGACATGATATGTATCTACATTATGAATGTTGACTCTCTTGTTCTTGATGTTTATGATATGGAAGTTTACTCTTATTCCAAATTCCCCTTGATTATGCTTGTCTCTTATTGTTATTTGTATTGCTTCCACGACCAAGGATGTGTAATGATATTCTATAAGGCTTTTTTGGGGTTCCTTCAGATTCCTTATTTGCCGGTCACATCTAGGTCCTACACTTGGGTTGTGACAAAGGTGGTATCAGAGTACTAGGTTGTTAGATCCTCAGAGTCCAACACCTAGCGTCGGTTAGACTCTTATTCATGGTTGTGTTACGTACCACAACTATGCGTAGGAGGCTATGAGACGTTTATGAGATGTTTCCCATCTTCATGTTCAAAGTTGTACTATAGAGTTGAAGTAAGTTTTTCCCCCTAACAATTTTTCTTTGCCATGCTAGTTGATTATTTCCAACCCAAGAGGAAGAGGAGCCTGTGCTCCCGAGGGACAACTGACTAATGGAGAGCTTTAGGAGGCTCTCACTTTACTTGCACAATTTGTGGCCAACCAAGCTAATCAAGGGGCCCAAGGCCCTCATGCTTCTACATCGACTTCTCGGGTGAGAGAATTCATGAGGCTGAGCCCACCGAGGTTCTATGGGTCAAGGGTGGATGAAGACCCATAAGAGTTTATTGATGAGGATTATAAGGTATTGGCCATCATGGGTGTTAGGTCTAAAGATAAGGCAGAGTTGGCGGCCTATCAACTCAAAAGGGTAGTACAAATATGGTACAATCAATAGAGTGAGGAGAAGGGAGCCAACAATGTGGTTCTATGGGAAGAGTTCAAAGTGGCCTTTCTTAATCGATTCTTTCCTCTTGAGCTTAGGGAGGCCAAATTGGTAGAATTCACGAATTTGATACAAGGGTCAATGATGTGAGGGAGTATGCCCTCAAGTTCAACCAACTCTCTAAATAGGCTCCTCACTTGGTTGCCGACCCAAGGACTAGGATGAACTAGTTCATAATGGGTGTCTACGACTTGGTGAATAAAGAATGCCAGTCCACTATGTTGATTAAAAATATAGATTTGTCCCACTTGATGACTTAAGCTGAGCAAATGGAGGGGGATAAGTTGAGGAAATAAGGTGTAATAAGTCCAAGAGGGCTCGATTGGATGGTGGCTCCCAAGGTCTAGAATCTGACGATGCTCCAAGCTAGAGGGTTGTTAAGAATGGGGCACAGCCAAGGGATCAAGGAGATGATGGGGTGACTGCTCCTAGATGCCCAAAATGTGGAAGGAAACATGGTGGTACATGTTGGAGGAACACGGGTGTATGCTTTGGGTGTGGTGAAATGGGCCACAAAATCCTGAAATGCCCATATGCGTAAATTAAAGGTAAAAATGGTTATATTGAGCAAGGGGATGCTCTAAGACGTAATAGGTGCTATATTCTTCAAAGAAGACAAGAAAGGGATGAATGCCTGATGATGCTACCGATAAGTTAGAGATTTTCCTTGATTATTACTATGCATGCTTTGATGGTTTCGGGGGTTGGTATTTCTTTCATTATTTATTTGTTCTATTAAGATTTTATTATGTGGGTCTATTGGTCCTAGAAAGGCTTATAAGGGTTGCTCTATGTTTTTCTTGGATAAAGTCTTGTCTTGTGATCTTGGTTGAATTTGGTTAATGGATTAGAGGTCTTGAGGTAGTTTGGCTATATGAATATCATGCTTCTGATGAGTGTAGGGCCCATGAGGTTGTAATATGATAGCTAGGGATAGACAATTGATTTGTCCACTACAATGGGCTAGTCACTTCTTTAAGATTGAATTGTGGTTCGGGTTTTTTCCAAAGTGAGGATGAGGGTAGGTGATGTCCCTCGGTGTCCTTTGAGCTAGGAGTGAATTTTTGGGTATTGGTGGAGTTTTTTGGTTGTCTTATGCACCAACTATGTTTATGGATTTCATGAATAGGGTCTTGAAACCCTACCACAATATGTTTGTGGTGGTCTCTAGTGATGGTGCATTGATTTAATTAGACCTTGTGAATAATTTGGGGGTAGTGTTGCAAGTCGTGTGGTTGAGAGGTTATTTGCTAAATATGATAGGTGTGAATGGAAGATAACAAGAAGGTGGTTGGAGTAGTTCATCGGTTGACTAAGTTGGGTGAGGATGAGAGTGGTGGTGTAGTGGCTTTAATGGTCCCGAATCTTCTATGGTTGGAAGGGTCTAGTTAAATAATGCTTTGATTTCCGTCTTGATAGAGTTAGAGGTCTTGGTGGGTGATGGTGGAATGGAGGTTATCTTCCAAGGGGGAGATGGTCGTTTTTGGTACCAAGTGGGCTATGTGTGTTTAAGGTTGGCGAATGAGTTTATGGTCGTGAGTGCTTATAGAATGTAGAGAAAGATTGGTAAGATTGCATACAGATGGGAATTGCCTATGGATATGGGTGTGGTTCGTGCGGTTCTTCATGCTTCTAGGCTGAAGGGATGTGTTGGCAATATAGTGCTATAGAACTCTTTAAGGTTATGGGTGTTGTGGAGGATAAGTTGGCTTAGGAAGAGATCCTGATGGAGGTATTGGATGGAAGGGTGGAAAAGTTGGTTGATGAGGATGTGGTGTTTGTTAAGGCCCTTTGGAAGAATCGTGAAGGCAAAAGTGTCTCTCAGGGAGTCGGAGCGGGCATGGAGAAACAATATCTATATCTCTTTCATTTCTATTCAAGTTCATGATGACATGTCAAGTCCTTTCGTGATTCCAAGCCTTATGTCAGCCCCTATATCATTTGCATGCATCCATGTTTATGTTAACAAGTTCATGATGATTTTTGACACTTATGTTGATGTTTTAAAAATCATGTTTTAACTGTATTGTTGCATTCTTGTTGGGCTTATTTGTTCATGATTACTCTTCTCATATACATTTCTTTAATATTTGGGGATGAATGTTCCCAAGGGGGAGATATCGTAACAACCCCAAAAAGTGCCCGAAATTATAATTTCTATTATCTCAAAATTCGTGCATGATATCGAAAATACGACTTCATATTCTTGTTTAGGGGGTCAAATTTCAGGGGGAAAAGGGTCTAACCCTAATTTTAGAGCGAACGATTCACAATTTTTCAAATTTCAAAATGACGAATTCCAGTGAGGTTAGCACGTTGCAGGCGTTACGCGCCTCAGTGTAAATCCTGTCCAGTTTTTCAAGTTTGGTCCAAGACTTTTAAATTTTTGACCTGAGTGTTCCCACATGTGAAAATACCTATAATTAGCCTTGTTTCACCCTCATATCACCCAAGACATTTCCCAATACTCATTCAAACAGTTAGTCTTATATTTCTCTCAAATTCAAGTGCCAAAACCCTCTCCGAATCTTAAGGAATTCAACCAAGCTTCAATTCTCCATCTCCAATCTTCTTCAAGGTTTCTTCAAAAGCTAAGCTATGTGGGTTTCTTTCATGGATTCCTTTCACCCATGATGCCCAAGCTCCCTTTTACCTAAAATTGCATGATTTAAAGTTGATTTACCCATGGGTCTTATTTATTATGAAATTCACTGCACACTACGTTGGGGTTTATGAAATTGTGTCCGTTTTACTATGTTTGGAGCTATGAATCTAAGGTCTATTATGAGAATTGATGAAGAGTTTTGATTTATATTGCTTGAGAGTGTTATGAAGTATCTATTGAAGGTTTTACATTGAGTTTACTAGCATGATTTCACTCTTGAATTGCATGGTTTTACACTAGTACTACACACCTTCTAAGTGTGTGATAAAATGTCTAGTTATGGATTCTTGAGTGAAGGTCCAATGCATGTCTTATGAGTTGAATGACTTTATGATGATAATAGGAATATTTATATGATTTGTTTTCATGAAAAAGTATTTATGATATCACAAGTAGATTGTTGGGTTCCTATGGTTGTTATGTACTTGAGAAAAGGGAGGAGGCCCTCCCTTGATGCTTGAAATATAATGGTTTGATGAGCTAGTTCTATGATTCATACTGAAAAGGTCATGCCGTAAGGCAAAATGACTAATGATTCCTACATAAAAGTTCATATCGTAAGGTATGGACATGCTACCGAAAGTTCATGCCGTAAGGTAGAATGACTAATAGCTCCTACCAAAAAGATCATATTGTAAGATATGGGCACTTTACCGAAAAGACCATGCCATAAGGTAGAAAGACTATTGGTTTCTACCAAAAAGATCATATCATAAGGTGTGGACACTCTATCGAAAAAGCCATGCCATAAGGTAGAATGAACCACGGCTCCTACCCAAAAGGTTATATCGTAAAGTAGGGGACGTCTCATACTACCTATCCAAAAGTCCATGTCGTATGGTAGGGGTACTGGTAACACTCTCCAAAAAGGTTATACCGTAAGATGAGTGGGGGCCACTTGGCTCATTTCTTGAAGGTTGGTAAGAAGCATTTGAGTATGTATTCCATATTGAGTTTACATCCTTGATCATGATTTACAAGCATGTTTTACCTTAAGCATTAATCATGCATGTCATATTGGTGTTTGCCTATCCTTTGCCTATAATTATACATTTCAATTATATTACCTATCCCTTGCTTGAATTGCATCCTACATACTTAGTACATTCAAACATACTAATGCATACTCTATGCCTACATGACGTCACCATGTAGAACTGGTGTACCATTTGATCATCCTTCTCCTCCACATGGATAGTTTGGTTGTCCTTCAGGCTTATTGGTAAGTCCTCCATTTTGGGGATGTTGCTTATGCTCTCTTTTTGTGTATTAAGACTATCTTTCTTTTCGTCATGTATTAATTATGAGGGTGAGTCCAGTTGTTCGTCTTGGCCCCCGCTCTTATCTATGTAGTAGAGGTGTTGTTGGACATGTTATGTATCTATGCTATGTGCCTTGAGTCTCTTGTTATTGATATTTATAATATGGAAGTTTACCCTTAGTCTCAATTCCCCTTAATTATGCTAATCTCTTATTGTCATTTTTAACGCTTCCACCACCAAGGATGTGTCATGATATGCTATAAGGCTCGTTTGGGGTTCCTTCGGATTTCCCATTCGCCGGTCACGTCTAGGCCCTAGGCTTGGATCGCGACATGCATGGGGTGCCCTTGTTTATGATTTTTGATCATGGTGCTCAATTCACTTCTTATTTTTGAAGGTCATTCCAACGGGATCTTGGTACTAAGGTCAAGCTTAGCATGACTTTTCATCCCCAAAGGAATGCCCAAGCCAAATTGACTATCGACACTCTTGAAGATATGCTTAGGGCTGGTGTTTTGGAGTTTAAGGATAGTCAGGCTGAACATCTTCCACTTATTGAGTTTGCCTATAATAATAGCAACCACTCTAATATTGACATGGCTCCCTTTGAGGCTCTATATGGTAGGTATTCTAGATCCCCGGTTGGGTGGTTTGATGTGGGGGAGATGGCTTTGTTAGGCTCATATTTGGTTATTGAAGCTTTGGAGATGGTGAGGCTGGTAAGGGAGAGATTGAAGACGGCTCAAAGTAGGCAAAAGTCCTACTCCTATGTGAAGAGTAGAGATCTTGAGTTTAAGGTTGGTGATTGGGTTTACTTGAAAGTCTCACTCATGAAGGGTGTTGTTCGGTTTGGCAAGAAAGGGAAATTAAGCCCAAGGTCTGTGGGTACTTTTAGAGTTTTGAGGAGAATTGGTAAAGTTGCTTATGAATTGGAGTTGCCTATGGATATGAACATGGTTCATCTAGTCTTTCATGTGTCGATGTTGAGGAAGTGTGTGGGTGACCCAAATGCTGTAGTTTCCCTTAGAGGTTGTGGAGGATAATTTGACCTATGAGGAGGTCTGGATGGTGATATTAGATAGACAAGTGAAAAGATTGAGGAACAATGATGTAACATTAGTCAAGGTCTTTTGGAGGATTTAACAAGTTGAAAGTGCCACATGGGAAGCCGAGGCGCACATGAAAAAGTGATATCCATACCTCTTCTACTTTATTCAAGCTGAAGGTAATAAGTTCAGTCCCATCTATGATTTCAAGTCCTAAGTTTCAGTCCTTATGTCATTTTTCATGCATTCATGTCATGATAACAAGTTTATAGTGATTTTTGAGATTCATGTTGAGGCTTTTTTAAAATGATATTTAAGTGCATTTGTTGCATTCATGTCAGGCTGAAAGCTTCATTTTTACTTCTCATATCAATGTTTCTTTAAAATTAGGGGATGAATTTTACCAAGGGGGAGATATTAAAATGCCCTTATGTTCTTCAAAATGCCCTATTATTGTAATTTCCATATATCTCAAAATTCGTGCGCAATTTTGAAAGTTTGACTTCATATTCTCGATAAAGGGGAAAAATTGAGTGATAAGTGTGTATAAACCAAATTTTAGAAGACCCACAACAAAAAAAATAATTTTCGCTATCTTTGGATTTCCAAAGTGCATCCGCGGCCTAGGTGCAAATTAGTGTTGGATGTTGCTCCGTGTTGCAGACTGGATGCAGACCAGTATAACATTTTTCTTTTTTTTCATATTTCATCCAAGCGCATTGGTTTCATAACCAAATGCTCATTTAAACATGAAATCTCTCATACTTAGCTATTTTTCAACTCTATAACTCACAAACCCTCTCCGAAACCTCTCCAAGACTTCATCAAATCTCTCACTCAAATTCAAGGATTTCAAGCTCAATTTTGGAACTCAAGAATCCATATCAAGCTTCAAGTTTCCCTCAACTCAACCTCAAGAAAAATCAGAGTTTGTGGTATGTGGGTCTTCATCCATGGGTCCTTTCACCCATGGAGCCCAAGCTTATGTTTTTATGAAAATTGCATGATTTCAAGTTGTATTACTTATGGGTATCTTTTATTATAAAATATGAACGTGAACTATGTTGGAATTTTATCAAGTATTGATTGATAATGCATGAATATCTATTTTAACTTACACCATGAGTTGATTTATGTCTATTGAGATTATGCATGATTTGAGGTATGAAAACTATGAACTATGATGAACTTTTGATATGGATTTCATGATACCCAAATTAGGGGTTTTACTACAATATTGGTGGGTTGATTTTCAATTGCTTTTACTCTTCTTGTTTATTCTTGTGTTGCATGATTTTGAATAAGTATCATGAACCCACCATGTGTTTGACGAAATCACATGACAAGAATCATCAAGTTGTTGATGAACTATTACATGATTTACGAGTCAAGTGACTTCACGATGATTAAAGACTTTCAAGCATGTATTTAATTCATGAAAAGTATTCATGATTTTTCAACTAACAAGTTGAGCCCTATTTCAAGATTTTTACCTCTTGTAAGCCATTCATGTTAAAGCACGGGTTTTTGTATGATTATTATTTACTTTATTTTAAAGTTAGGCTCACTAGTAAAGGTCAAGCATGTTTATGAGCTACTTAAGTCATGTTATCATGTCTCTTAAAATTTATTCATGTTATCATTAAAGTTACGATTATTTCAAGTATTCTGTGGGATTAAACTTAGCACCGATTGTGGCTTAAGATGGAGACTCTACTCAAGGTGTCTTAATATAAAGTCTGTAGTTTCTAAACTTTGTGCCACCATAGGATTATATATTGCCCTTGCTATACTAGTAAATCCATGTAGTTTCATGTTTATCATATTTGGTTTGCCTTGACAAGTAGACCACACTTCGCCGAGGGGTGTCATGCCTGGTTAGTTGTACCGAGGGGGTGTCATGCCCTAGATTCCAAGTCGTAGCTACTTGGTCTATGTCTATTAAGGTCTCCTCCCACATATGTATGCTATATTATGCAAGTTAAATGTTTTACATGCATGTGTTACTACAAACATTGATCATATATGCCATATTGAGATCATATCCATTGCTTATATGTATGCATTTTGAATATGATGACTTATATCTTTATTGCATTACACCTCGCATACTTAGTACCTTCAAATGTACTAATGCATACTCTATGTCTACATGATATCACCAGTATAAACTAGAGCTCCTTTCAATCATACTCCTCCACGTGGCCAGTTCGATTCTTGAAAAAAGCTTTCGGTGAGTCCTCCATTTATGTTATTCATATTATGTTGAGGCTTCTCTTTCATGTTAGATACTTATTATTATGAGGGTGAGCCTAGGATGTGTCTTAGCCCCCGCTCTATTCTAAAGTAGAGGTGTTGTTGGATACTGTGTTTGTATATGTTATGAGCATGACTCTTTTTATGCTTTTATGATTATCAAAGACTTCCCTTAGTCCTGTTTTCCCTTTTCATTAATTGAATCTTATTATTGTTTAATTTTTCTTTTGCAGCCAATGATATGTGCATGTTACAATCAAGAGGCAAGTTTGGGTTGTATTCAGACTTCTCATTCGCCGTGTCACATCTAGGCCCTAGGCTTGGGTCGTGACACCAACACAATGCCCTCCTTAACCATGAAGTGACACTTTTCCCAATTTAGCACCAGATGGATTTTTTTGCATCTTTGCAACATAGCATGTAGGTGCTTCAAGCAATCCTCAAATGAGTCTCCCACCATACTAAAGTCATCCATGAACACCTCAGTAGTCTCTTCTACCATGTCTGAGAAGATAGACATCATGCATCTCTAGAATGATGTTAGGCCATTACACAACCTGAATGACATCCTCTTGAATGTGAAGGTGCCCTAGGGACATGTAAATGTCATCTTGTCCTGATCCTCTGGAGCAATGGTGATATGATTATAGCCTTAATATCCATCAAGAAAGCAATACCAACCCTTTCCAGCATAGTGCCAATATCTAATCCATAAATAACATATGGAAGTGGTCTTTTTTCTATCGAAGCACTGAGTTTTCAATAATCCATGCATATCCTCCATCCTATGACTAGCCGTATCGGGATCAATGTATTGTCAACATTTGGTACCACTGTGATACATTCGTTTCTTGGAATGTACTGAACCAGACTCACCCATTCACTATTAGTAATCCAGTAGATTACTCCTGCGTCCAACCATTTGATGATCTCCTTGCATACGACTTCTTGCATAAGAGGGTTGAGGTGCCTTTGGTGCTCAATACTTGGCTTGTGGTCCATGACCAGATGGATCTTGTGTGTACATACCCTAGGAGGGATACCAATGATATTCGCAATCGTCCATCTGATAGCCTTCTTGAATTGTTTAAGCACCATGATAAAGGCTCTCACTTGCTCTTCATACAAATCTGCAACAACTATAACTAGCAAGGTTTTGTTAGCTCCTAAAAATGCATACCTTCAACTCTAACACCGATGGATCTCCTATGGAGGTCTTTATGGCCGGTGACTCCCAATTCTTCAAGTCTAGCTTTAGCTTAGTTTGGCGCCTAGAACCATAAGACACCCCTAAAGCATCCACTATCTCCTCATAATCTAGGATGAAATCACTGTCGAAATTCATCAGCACTGCTTCCAAAGTTTTAACACCTAATGTCACCTCAAGTGGTATTTCTGGTTCAGCATCATCAACAACCTCAATAATATAGGCCACTCTCAAATCATTGTCTTTCTTTACTTGCTGACAAATTTTGAACACAACCTCATCTTTTCCAAATCTAAACTTGAGTTGACCTTTCTCTAGATCGACCAAGGTGCATCTAGTGGCTAAGAAGGGCCTCCCCAAGATGATATAGAATTCAAATTCAACTTCACGCTCTAGGATGACAAAGTCTGGGGAACATTAACTTCTCAAATCTGACTAGTGAATCATATAGTATCTCCACAGGCTTCTTCGCCGTTCGATTCTCCATCAATAACTCGCATGCTCGTCGGAGTAGGGGCTCCCAATCCAAGCTTGTTATAGACCACAAGGGGCATCTGATTAATGCTGGCATCAAATCACATAGTGCTCTTGCAAACTCCACATCTCCAATGGTGCAAGGTCTGGTGAAAGGATTGGGATTTTCTCACTTCTAAACTAAGGGCCTTGTAGCAATAACACTGCAATGTTGAAGCTCTTAGGAGAGCTCCTGACTCACTATGCATTTTTTAGTAACCAGGTCCGTCAAGTAATTCGTATACCCTGTCATCTTCTCCAATACCTTAATGAGAGGGATGTTGATGGAGAGCTGTTTAAACATGGAGAGAAAGTGCTTGAACTTACCTTCCTCCACCCTCTTTTTAATTCTTTGAAGGAAGGGATGAGGAGGCCTAGGAACGGGCTTCAACTTCTATGGCGCATCAATAGCTTCGCTCACCCAATTCTTACCATGATCATGCCTTATCTCCATATTTTTGGCTGCAACCATCTCCGCTCGAACATCATCCTCATCAACTGGCATGGGAGGATCAATGGTTCTCTGGACATCCTGAGTAGTAACCTCCATACACTGCCTTTCATTCTTGGGGTTATAGACTGAGTTGTTGGGCAATATATCCCTATTATGCTAGTTACATTGAGTTGACACTTGGCCAAACTGTTGCTCTAGTTGTTTGATAGCCACAGAGTAAGACTCAATCTTCTATTTGATACTAGAAATCTCAGATTTCATGCCCTTTAGAGTCTCATCCTATGTCTCAACTTTCTTCAACAGGCGATCAAATATCTCTTAAACTCTGGAACTACTTTCACCTATGTCACAGTTATGTGGTGGCACATAGAGACCATTTCAGAAGCTTTCTCTATGACCCCAATCTGCATCTCTCTTGGACCTCTATTCCTCTCTAATATTCTCTATGGTTGACCTAGGCCTCTGTTGAAGTTTTGACCTTGGCTTCCTTGAACTTTGCACCTATAGTCCTGATTGGACCCTTGGGTGTTGGTCAGAAACCCCTCGTCTGATTAGAAACAAAACATACATCCTTAACATAATAAGGCTTATCATACATTGTTGCATGTGGAGGCTGATGGACCACTACATTGACTCACTCTTGGTTCTACTTTATCATTACCTCCATATCTGTGCGAATCTGGTAAGTTGTTGTATGATTTCTTAATTGATCTTTGCTTGCTCCGAACCAACGCTGACAGTGCACGAAATTTTAGTAGATGCTCTGTCGCTCTGCCCCCATGCATGATTAGTCTTGGCCACTTTCATCATTTGCACTGCAATCCTTTCAAATGGCTAATCCAAGAACATGCCTCCCATGATAATGTTAGCACAAGCCTGACCGTTCTCATCAAGGGCACAGTAGAAGATTTCCACCAAGGTATCATCAACTATCTTGTGGTCTGGAACACTCTTCAAACATTTGGTGAACCACTACCAAGTAGTATTGATCGAATCACACGGAAGTTGCTAAAAGTTGTTGATCTGTTCCTTTAACTTGAGCTTCTTCGATCTAGGGAAGTACCTTTCCAAAAAGTCCTTCTGCAAGTTTGCTCAACAGGTGATCAAGCTTTATAGGAGCTCAGATAGCCATGATGCTGCATTGCCTGTAAGAGACAACAGGAAGGCACAAAGTCCCTCAATATCTATAGATAGATTCTTTGTTCCCATCACACTTTTGTAGATGAATGCAACATTGTGTAGGTGGCTATGAGGATCCTTCGATGGTAAGCCCGTAAATAGCCCATTGTTCTGCAATATCTTAAGTAACCCACTTGAGACTACAAACTTTGTCAGCTCTTATTGGTGGCAACACAATAGCTCCAGTCACCTTCATAGCCATAGGATTCAGCCTGTATTGATTCCACTAGTAAGCATTGGCATTGAAATCCTGAGGTTGTGGAGCAATGTCCTCAACAAGAGGTGGGTTCTCATTATTAGCATTTTCATTGTTGTTCCTGTTTAGAGCTGCATTTGCCGCGTTGTTAGAGTTATCTTCGGCCATTCTCCTCAATGTTCTGTTAATCTCTGGGTCAAACAAAGTTAAGGGATAGCCTTGACTTCGGGTATTGGACATACACTACACTTACACCATGAAAAAAGAACAAAAACAACAAAAAAAAGTAAATATGGGAATTAAGGATTAATACCAAAATTACTACGAATTAACTAAGTCTACCCATATTTCCCCGCAATGGTACCAAACTCTTGATGTCACCCATGTTACACCTCCTTATAGAGGATAAAGCGGTCACTGATCACACCTACGTTACATCTCTCTTTTGGTAGATAAAGCGGTCATTTTTAATTATAAAACCTAACCAAAGTTAGTGTCGAAGCCCACAGAGAATACAGAGACTTTCCAAATTTATTCACTAATAAACAATTCAAGTATTAAATAACTTAATGCCCCAAAAGGGGGGGGGTTGCAATGATTGATAAGAAATTAAACTAAACTAACTAAAGCAAGAGAAAATTAATAATGGAGAACAACATGGACATTGTGTTTCCCATGATTCACCAACTCAATATCATAACCCACTTCTCAACTAGAGTATAACATGTAGGATGGTAATTTAAGTTCACCAAGCCCTTTGGTCAAAGGTGGGAGGCGAATTTCACTATATGACTTGGCTCATCTCTATAGTGTGCAATACTAACCATTATCCATAGTCTCAGTCAACCTCCCCTTGGTCTAGTTCGGTTGATTAAAACGAGAACACATCATTTAATCCTGTTAATCAATTTCTTTTTCTATTTATTACCACCTGGATCGGGAAGGTAACACTAGGCAAGTTCTAATGTTGGCCAACCTTAGAAAACATGCAAAATGAAAAGAATTGATAAATACATGTAAATACACATTCCAAGAGTTGTAAATTATCCGGGTTTATTTGGTTAGATTATTATAGTTCCCACAACCCCAAGTTGTGGATTTAACTACGCATGCTATGGGTAGAGGAAGAAATTATGAATTGAGAAAACATAATTAATCACTTACCCAATAGATTTGAAGAACACACAAATCCAAAATATATTGAGAATCACAAGATTGAAAGATACAATGAATCCACAAGTGTATTCTCCTCTCCAATATTGAGACTCAAAGTATAAAACCCTAAAAATACTCTCTAATGAAATTTTCTACGCTAATTTTCTTTCCCTTCTTCTAAACATAACCTAATTATACTATTTCTAGTATTTACAAATAAGTCCTAAATATAGAAAAACTGATCGACAACTTCTATGACATACAGTTATGGCTCGTGACTAGATTTACGAGTCCTGACTAGATTTATGAGTCATAATCGAGGTCTCATGTTTAGCTTTTTGAATCTTGGACTTCACTGCTACGAATTCTCTTTACGAGTCGCAGAATGACCTATGACTCATATGGCACACTCATGGCTTTCATCTGTATCACCTGGTCCAACACTGGAAATCTTCATGAAACCGCTCTATACAACTCGTAGAGTGATCTACGACTCGTAAAGAGGTCTCGTATAACTGAATCTGAGATCCTATCAAACACTAGAATTCTTCACGATACCCACTCTACGACTCTTAAAAATAAGGTCTCCTAAACCTTCAAAACCAGAAAAATCTGCAATTTTCCCCAAAAATCATACCAACCTGCTTTCCTGCAAAACAAAACACAAAAACACATAAAAACAGAAAATATCGCTTTGAGAACATAAAAAATCCCAAGTTTTAAGCAACAATTGTGCTATATTTTAACAACACATCAACACCTTCAACTTAAATTTGTTGCTTGTCCTCAAGTGAAGAATCAATCTACATAGATAATATAGCAACACACAGACCTCAACCTAATGACATACATCATACTTAATTCAAGCTCAAGTACCCACACCAGCTTTTCAAGGCAAGATCAAATAGTAATTTAGAAAATCAAAACACATTGATGCATGTTACAACACTAATATGACAAGCAAGGGAATATCAACAGCCCACAGTTACTGAGCAAGTCAGATGCTAACAATGCAATACAAATGCTCTCACAAAAAGAAGTCTCATTTTAACACTCAATGTTGATTTCAATTTTAGTCTTGGGACTAAGGAAAAACACTCACTCTCGCAGAAGATATTCATGCATGATTACTAATACTATAGGCTTTCCCTATACTCATGACGCAGATTTTCAACTAGCTAGACTAGGATCACTTTAGGACTTTCTAGGCTTCTAAAGTAGGCTCAAGGGACTTTGGTATGAAATTTTGGAAAAGTAATGACTATAATCCATCCTTGAACTGTGCTTTTCATCACTTTTACTTTACCAACTCAAGTATTTTCACCCAATTCTCCCTTTTTTCTCATTCAGGCTTTTCTTGGTATTTTGATTTTATTTTTTAGCGTTTGCCTTATTTTTTCACTTCATCTTGCTTTTTAAAGTCAATGTAAGGCATTTTATTCTTTTTCTTGCACCCGGTACATGATTTTCTTCTTTTTCTCCTCATTCCCAACTCACCACCTTATTTTTGTGATTT
>JAOTQR010000069.1:13108667-13119963 GCA_025774065.1 Solanum ossicruentum | reverse complement strand
ATTTAAAAACTAACCAAGAGCTACAATACTTAGAAATTTATATCACTAGAAGGAGATACTTACTTGGATTTCCCTTCCTCTTCTTCTTCTTCTCTTCTTCTTCTCTTCTTCTCAAGACCTTGCTTGTTTTTTCTTTCTAAGTGTTGAAGACCAAATGGTCTTATTTGAACAAGAGGGGATATATATAGACACCCAAGTTTGCAAAATTGCACCATAAGGGCTTCTAGTTAGTCTAGTGATCAATTAGGTCCCAAACTTTTCTATTTTAATCTAATTAAGGACTTCCGACTTCACTTAAATTTTTACCCGCCAAATTCACTTGATTCTATACTCACGTACCATAAGTTAGTTAAATTTAAAATATACCTCAATTACAATAATTTTCCCGAATGAACAATTGACCTCCATTTAGCTAATTACGGGGTCTAACACTAATAAGTGATAGTTTAAATATGAATTCACACGTTCAATAGTTTAGGTATGAAACTCAAAAGAAGATGATACTTTAGGTGTGTTTTTGACACTTACATCATTTAAAAAGGGCCAAACTTAATAATCTTTTGAATACTTAAAGGACTGAAATCAGTAAGCACGCAGTTAAGAGACTAAAATAGATAAGTGTATAGTTAAAGGACCAAACATGAGAACATTTTTGATAGCAAAAGGACTAAGAGAGTATTTGGATAAACTTGTTTTTAGATACTTTTGATTTTTAAATACTTTCCAATTTTAGAGGTATTTGGTAAAAGATACAATGTGCTTTTAATGTTACAATCCAAACTCGAGTGTGATGACACTTGTTTTAACCCACTACGATCAGTAAGAGTAAGATATTGATTAAAAGCAGATTTAAAGCGTAACTAATAATTTGAATGAACTAAATAAGTGGATAAGTAAGCCACTACTATAACACACCACGAAGACCTGGAGTCATGTGTATAAACCACTACATGGAATTGAAAGAAATACAAATTTGTACTTATTTTTCAAATAGATCAAAAGTATAACAAAGGAATTTGAGGGTCCGCTAAGGTGGTAAGTAGATACCTCGCAAGACTTCATCGGAATCTCGAACCAAGAATAGGAGAAAGATACTCAAAAGGATTCTGGCTCGCAACCTATGCAAGTGTAAAAGCAAGGAATGAATATCCAACAACACGACACTCAGTAAACAAACTACTAAACACAAAGTAAAGTGATGAAGAACACAAAAACTCTTATCACATCAACCAAACATTTATAGCTACAATCTACAAATAAATCAGCTCAACGTAACAATTTATAATTGACTTAATACATAATTTAGTAAATAATCACTAACAAGACATGTCATCAATTCCAAGTTTATTGGATAATAAAATCACTTAAAAGGGATATTTACAATTTACAACAAATATGAAAAGCGAGATAATGCAATGAAATGTCAAGTAAAATTATACATGTTTGCCCTATAATACACATTTGTTGAAACTCAAATAAAAATTCATGTGGGACTAGCAAGTCCATGTACTTAACGGCAAAGATCATGGACGATAATAAATCTGTCGAAAAAACCTTAACATCAAGCATTAGTTCAAAGAACCTTGGCACCAAATATTCGTTAGAAAAGATCTCGACGTTAAATATTCATCGAAAAAGTTATCGAAAAAGACTTGTCACTAAATATTTGACAAAAAACCTTGACATCACAATCAATGTAAATAAGCATGTTCAAACATATGGTGGATTCCATAGCAACACACAATTCACGACATAATTCCACTAATGAGTAATTATTATTAATCAATTCTTCCACGACATAATACACTTCACCAAATGTCATCAAGTAATGTTTTATTACTCTTTGTTTTTAATCTAATCAGATTAATTAATTGAACAATTCATCTCATAGTTAATTCCCCATTACTCACCATTACATTATAAGGATACAAAATTCAACATACTCAATCAAGATTTAAAAATTTATTTGTTTCAACTTAATCAAGTAACTATTTCAAAACTTAAGTCTTTTCTTTTCAACAGGTCTTTAAATTAATAAAGTCTATTCAAATATGAAATGACAATAAGAATACAAGAATAATGACACCTAATTTATAACTTTTGAAGAGCGAGTAAAAAAAAATCCAAAAATCACTTTTGAGAAAGTAGGTGTAATTTGAAAAATTAATACATAAATACATTCTCCAAAGTATTTAAAAATCAACAGTGAATATCATTCTGAAAATGAATTGAAATCAACCCATAATCATCAATTTACCAAAGTTCTTACGAAAATTCATGAAATTTGAAGTTCAAAACCAAGAAATACAAATGAAATCATGAAATAATTAGTGAAAAATGAGGATTCTAAGTTAAATCAATTACCTAATGAATTTATCGTGAAAGAATTCTTTAAAGTTACCAAGAATTATCAAAACTCAAATCTCAAAGATGAAAGATGAAGAAACCATGATTTTAGAAAAAAATTTCAATTGCCAGATAATTACTCTTTGCAATCGCGACTTGAGGCCAGTGAACGTAGAGGCCAGTACAACCAGACCCATCGTGAACGCTGAATCTCCTCCATGATCACAAAGTTCAATACCTCTAACACTCTGCAATCGTGTTGAGGCTTCGACAAACACGAAGGTCCTTACATACAAGCCTCTGTGATTGAGGTCACCAATGTAACTTCGCCAATGTGAAGGAGGAGGTATTGAGTACCAGAAATCTGCAATGCATAAAATCTCTGAAAGGACCCTCGAGATTAATTCAATATTCCATACACACAAATCATATGTGCTACCTTATTAAATTCAACACTTTGGATACAATGGAATCGTCGAAATACGAACTATAGGTCTCCCTGAAACTCATTTAGTCATAACTAAATTAACTTAAGGCTAATAAAAATCAAAACACCATCGAAACTCCCAAAAAATAAGCCAAAATACTTCGTATGCCTAAATCACCTGTTGAAAATTCAAAGGATTCATCCATAATTCATTCGAAGCATCTGAATTCTAAATGTTAATTAAAGTCTATTCTTAATCAAAAATGACTTAAACTTCCAACTTAAGGCCTCGAATCCATGAAACAACCACAGATAACCCTCCTAAATTAAATTTCATGTTCTGCAGTTGATAAATTTGACAAAATTTTATTTTGAGACTCGTAGCTCTAATTGATATAAAATATTACTTTTGAAGAACTTTAGTCGTCAAACCTCAAACTTCAGAATTTCTCAACTTTTTAATGAACTCCAAAACTTAATCTACACACCAATCAAATATGACCCAGAGCAATTATAGAGAGGGATAAAATAATTTTTAAAAATTTAAAATTTTAAAAATAACCTTTATTATTATTATATCATTCACCACTAAAAATCATATTTTTTCTCGAACATAAAGTAAAAAAGTACCTGAAACCTAAAAAAGATGGAGATATATGGCACACACACTCTCTTCCAAGTCGTCTCTCCGATTGGACGGTGCTTCCACTGTATCTTTACTGAAACAATTTCTTTGATACTGTAATTTCAGATCTACCTATCCAGAATGATAAGCTCCTCCTCGAATACCAAATTTGGACCTAACTCCTTCGAGTCAATAGATATCATATGGGACTCATACAGTACGTACTTCTGAAGCATGAAAACATAAAATAGGGAATGCACAAATGATAAGCTAAAATCTCAAAAGGACCAATAAATCTAAGACTAAGCTTACTTTTCTTTCCAAAACTGATCACAATATTCATAGATGATACTTAGAGCCAAATATAATCTCCCTCCATGAACTCCAAGGCTCAAAATTTCCAGTTGACTTTACTCTATGGACTCTGAGTTGTCAATAGTCCATCCTCAATCAAACATATCCCCACCATATCATTTTTAATCAAATTGATATCTAAAATGTTTCACCTTGACAATGTCAAACCAACCAAACAGAAATTTACACCCCTTACCGTACAACTACTCAAACAGAGCCATTTGAATGCTGAAATGGTAGTTGTTGTTATAGACAAACTCTACTAAAGGAAAATGTTGATCCCATAGAGCATCAAAATCAATCACACATGCTCGAGGTATGTCTTACGACACATGAATAGTCTGCTTTGATTGGACATCCGTCATAGTGTTAAAAGCTAAACTAATATCCAATTGAGTATCCAAACAATTCTACAAGGCTCTACAAAAATATGAAGTGAAGAGTGAACCTCGGTCAGAGATAATAGCAACTGGCACTCCAAGCAATCAGACTATTTATCTAATGTAGAGCAGAGCTAACTTCTCAACTATGTACCTCACCTTAACTAAAATGAAATGGTCATATTTCGTCAATCTATCTATAATCACCTAAATGAAATTATAACCACCTAAGTAGAAGATAAACTCACAATGAAATTCATGTTAATATCCTCCCACTTTCAAGTAAGAACGTGCATCATTTGAGATACACGACCAAGTCGTGATGCTCATATTTAACTTGTTCACAAGTCAAACATTTAGCCAAAAACCTCCATAATGTTCCTTTTCATCCTGCAACACTAATAATGCTGACTCAAATCATGGTACAACCTAGTTTCTCCTAGACGAATAGAATACCTCAAACAATGAGCCTCCTCTAGGATCAACCTAGTCAAATTCTTCACCTTAGGCATATCGTAACTCCAATCCTTAATGCAGTCTCTCAGTCTAGTACTCTTTCCTTATCTTTACCTTTCAAAACCTTGTTCTAATGATGCATAACTTTTCATCTTCAAGTTACCTTTCTTGAATTAATTCGCTCAACCAAGGAAGAATAAGCCTCCGCAATGGCAGGGCACCACCATCATGTGAAATTTGCAATCGAACAAGGTTGTTAGCTAGCTTCGAAACATCTCTAGCTAATGGTTACTCCTCAACTCAAATAAAGGCAAGACATCCCATACTAAAAGACCTCCTACTCAAGGCTTCTGTCATTAAATTGACCCCAGGTGATACAAAGTCATTTCATATTCTTTCAACAACTGAGTCCATCTCCACTATCTCAAATTCAGATCCCGCTAGCTGAAGATATACTGAAGATTTTGGTGATCGATAAAAATCTTACAGTGCACCCCATACAAGTAGAGCACCCCAACTTCAACATAATAACCGCCACTGCTAACTCTAAGTCATGAGTGGGATAGTTCTTCTCATAAGTAGTCAATTTTCTAGAAGCTTAAGCTATCATGTCTCCTTTTGCATCAACACCCCCTAATCTAACTTCAAAAGAAATATAATATACCATAAAACCAACACCCTCCTTAAGTAGAATAAGAACAAGAGATAAAGACAAAAAAGTTTTGAGCTTTTGAATACTCGACTCACACCCATTGGACCAATGGAAATCTACATTTCATCAATCTAGTCAATGGGGATACAATGGAAGAAAAATCTTGAACAAACCTCTAATAATACCCAACTAACTTTACAAAACTACAAATCATGATAGTAGAAGTAGGTCTCATCCACCCTCTGACTACATCAATCTCGATTGGATCCACCCTAATACCATCCTTGGCACCATGTATCCCAAGAATGCCACTAATTCAAGTCAAAACTCACATTTGGAGAATTTTCTCATACATTTTCTCCTTCCTCAGTCTCTGAAGCACTATCCTCAAATATCGAACATGATCAACTTTAGTCTTCAAATACATAAAGATATTATTAATGAATACAATTAGAATGAGTTCAAATATGAGCAAAACATCTCATTCATAGCTCCATAAATGCCTTGGAGGTGTTGGGCAAACCAAAGGATATCACCACGAACTCATAATGTACATAACGAGTCTAAAAAACTTCACACTCCATGTTTTGAGAAAGATTTATCATCCGAAAAGAGGAAAAATGGAGTTTTTGTCTAATGAAATGCATTGAGAAAGGGCAGATGTATAGAACCTTTCATCGAGATAGTGCTTTTTCAACTCTCTCAAAATGGAACGAATATCTTTGGTCACTTTTATTGTCAAATAGGGAATGGAAAAAAGATGTAACTCCAATTCCTTCGGAATCGGTAGTCAATCCTATTTCCGATAGGGGCAGATGGCCGGTCATAATTCAGTAAAGATTTTAATTGGTTACCGGTGAAGGCTTCCAAAGGCGACCAGCTTTAACAAACTCATAATGTCCATAACAAGTCTAAAAAACTATCTTAGGAACATCTGATGCTCTAATTGTTAGCTTATAATGATCGAATCTCAAGTCAATCTTAGAGAATAATGCTGCTCCCTAGACATGATCAAATAAAACATCAATACAGAGAAGAAGATACTTGTTCACATGATCAAATAAATCATCAACGTAGAGAAGAAGATATTTGTTCTTGAGAGTCACCTGTTCAACTATCGGTATACATTCTCATTAACCCATCTATCCTCTCCACAAATAAGACTAGCATACCCCAAGGTAACACACTAATATGAATAAAACCCCTTACTCAACAAGTCTTAAAGCCACTCCTTTAATTTCTTCAACTCAGTCGGAGGCATGCAATACAGATGGATAGAAATGGAATACAGATGGATAGAAATGGACTCAGTGCTTGACTATACATCAATCAAAAATTTAATATTTCTATCAGAAGGATCACTTAAAAGATTAGTAAGGAACACATTTGCAAACTCTTGAACCATAAGAATTGACTCCATGGGAGGTAGCTCAAATACTAGAATATTGAATGAAAGCTAGATATGACAACACCCTTTTTCAATCAATTTCTAAGCACAATGAAAGAAATAATTTTAATAGGATAAAAATTGCTAATACCCTTCCACTCAACCCTCGATGAAGCCGGCATCACTAAGGTGACAACCTTAGCATAATAGTCAAGAATAGCATGATAAGGAGAGAGTCAATACATAACTAGAATAACATCATATCAATTATCTCTAGTATGATCATGTCTATCCAAGTATCATATCCTGCCAATGAAAAAAGATAAAATTGATACGCTCGATCCACCACTATTTTAAATGAATCCAAAATGGCACAAAAATCTACTACCAAAAGAGTAGGTGTAATTTGAAAATTTGATACAGAAATAAATTATGTAAATCATTTAAAAATCAGTAGTGATAACCATTTTGGAAATGAAATTGAAATCAACCCATAGTCATCAATTACCAAAACTTCATGTTCCTGAGAAATCCAATAAAGTTTGAAGTTTAAAACCAAAAATTAGAGGTTAAAATTATGAAGTGATAAGTAGAAAATGAAGATTCTAAGTTAAAATCACTTACCTAATGTATATATCATGAAAATTCTTTTCAAAATCATCACTCAAGAGTTCTCAAAGATCATAAAAGAAAAATGAGGACGAAACCTCAATTTTAGTAAACTTCATTAACTTCCAGATAAGTACTCTCCATGATTGTGGTTTGAGGCTCCCAAATGCGAAAGCCAGTACAACAGGAGCCATCGTGAACGAGGACATCCTCTATGATCATGAAGCTCAATATCCCTAACCCTTCGCAATTGCATCAAGGCTTTCACAAACGCGAAGGTCTCCACAGACAAACCTTTTGTATCGCACTCACCATCTCTGCGAGTACAAAGAAGCAGGTGCTAGACACCAGAAATCAATAACATACAAAATCTCTGAAAGGACCCTTGGGAATGTTAGGAACTGAAAAAAATGTTAATTGCAGCAACTCATGGGAGAGTAAAGATGAAGATGAAGATCAGATGCAGATGAGAAGAAGAAGAGAGACGGTTATGGGATAGTATTTGTATTCATCTGAAAAAAAAAGAATTGTACAGATGTTTGTATATATACAAGTATTAAGCTCCATTCTATCTACTATGTGGCATTGGACACATGATCACATCTAATCTAATCTTTAACTAACTCAACTAACTCATTAATCTCAACTAATTAATTGACTAAATAATGATTAATGTGCAACTACTCTATGTTATTTACATTCCAACAGGAACCTCATATATACAAATTATATATACTATCCTATTAAATTCGACGTTTATGACTAAATAGAATTGTCAAAATACAAATTCAAGATCTCCTTGATCCAAAATCCATGAAGTCGCAACTAAACTAACTTTGGCTTAGAAGATCAAAACACCCTCGAAACTTCCAAAAATTAAGTCGAAACTCTTTCTAGGCCTAAAATCACCTCCCGAATCCAACAGAATAATAGAAAGTCTATTTCGAGCATCCGAACTCTGAATGTTAACTAAAGTCAGACCTTAATTGAAAATAACTTAAACTTCCCAATTAAGACCTGAAATCCACGAAGCAACTCTGAATCTAAAACTGACAACTCTCCCATACCAAACTTCATATTTCGGAGCTGCTGGAACTAATAGAATTTCATTCTGAGATTCGTAATTATGGTTGGTATCAAAAATCACTTTTGAACAACTTAAGCCTTCAAATCAAAGAAACTTCAAAATTTCCCAACTTTTCAATAGAACTCCAAAACCCAACCCACAAACTGATAAAAAATGATAACTTGGAGAAACGATAGCAAGGGGTAAAACAATATATTTTTTCAAAAATTCCAAAAATAATCTTCAAGGTCATTACATCTAAGCTCTTCACTTTAGATTTAAAAAGTACAAAGTAGCCAAACACCCCCTAAATTCGTTAAATATATAGCTAAGGAACTATTTTAGGCCTACTCCAATAGTTTAGGGACCATTTATGCCATTTTCTCCATTAATGACTTTCTACTAGTTTAGATCTTCCCATCTTTTTTTTCTCTTTTCGTAGAAGAGCTCATCATCTGTCTGTTTCCTTATCTAACGTAAGGCATGAATAGTTGGTTTAACTAATGATATTTTTAGTGAGGTCTACTATTGTTCCTCTTTTCCATTAACACAATTTCTTAGATACTTTATTTTAACTTAATTTATAAAATTCTCAATTTGTCTGTTTTATTTTAGATGGTTTGGCATTTGGTTCATTTCCTTGTTTAAAGTATCATTGTTCGTATGGCTGCTTCTTGTTGATAATTTGATGCCTGATTTTCTTTCGTGAGCATATTCTCCCCATTTTATTGTGAGCAACAAATGCCCTTTGAAGATCATGTATATATGAACAAATGAATTAGAGAAACAAAAATAAAATTAGAAAATTTTCTTATTGGTTAAACAAAACATCAAATGTTAAGGATCAAATTTATTACATAAAAATCGATAACAATTATTTTATTGAATTGTTATTAGTTAAGCAAATTCAAAATTGTACCAGACCGTTTCTTGTCTGTAAGGGTAGAATAGTCTTTATACATCAATGTACATAATCTACATGTCATGTATTGAATTTGTTTAAGATTTAAGCCTGTAAATAATTTTTTTTCAGGAGTAGGAATTTTGTCGACTCCATATGCACTATCATCAGGAGGGTGGTTAAGCATGATACTTCTCCTTATTATTGCATTGGCAACATTTTACACATCCTTGTTAATAAAGAGGTGCATGGATTTTGATCCAACTATAACAAGTTATCCTGCCATTGGAGAACGTGCATTTGGAACAGCAGGAAGAATATTAGTCTCGATATTTATGACTCTAGAGCTTTACTTGGTAGCAACCGGTTTTCTAATTCTTGCAGGGGACAACTTGCATAATCTGTTCCCAAATGTGAACTATGAGTTTTGGGGACTCGGAATTGGTGGGAAACAAAGCTTTGTATTGATTGTTGCTCTTATCATATTGCCAACCGTATTGTTGAAGAACATGAGCGTTCTTGCATATGTATCAGCCTCTGCAGTTTTAGCTTCTCTCGTGATTATTGGTTCGATTTTATGGGCAGCAATGTATGATGGTATTGGATTTCATAAAAGTGGAGTACTGGTGAATTGGGGAGGAATCCCTACATCTTTTAGCTTATATGCCTTTTGTTATTGTGCCCATCCTGTTTTCCCAACTCTCTACACTTCAATGAAGAAGCAGAAGCAATTCTCCAAGGTAACACATTATGTATTAGACAATCTATGTGCTTAATATTACACATTTTGCATACTATATTGTTTATGACTGATAACATTAGTTCATGAAAATATGATCCGCCCAATCCATTAAAGTTTGAGTGGATCAATCAACTCATTATTACATGCTTAGTTGCCAAATCCATTTAAGTAAGCTTGATATGCAGCTCCAACTTACTATTGAGAAATTTCGTTAAAATATGTTTTTAAAAAATATATTCTTGTTTGATATTTCTATAGAACTATAATAAAGGACAAAATTTCATAAGGTATTTAAACAAGTAATAAAACAACAAATAAAGAAATTAATACTTAGTAAAACTTGGGCTTGCTGCTATGACCCGTTTGTTATCTCATTTCAATCTAACCTATTCATTTGACACCTCTGAATTACGGACCTCTGAATGTTCTTATTGCAGGTAATGCTTCTATGCTTTTTGTTTGCTACCCTAACCTATGCATCAATTGCTGCTATGGGGTACTCCATGTTTGGCTTAGATATTGAATCACAAATCACCTTAAATCTTCCAACTGAAAATTTTAGCTCGAAATTAGCTATATACACTACACTGATCAATCCAACAGCCAAGTACGCGTTAATGATGACACCGATGATCAACAGACTCGAGGAACGTTTTCAATCTTCATTTAGCTTCATCATCAGGATCACCTTGGTAATAAGCAGTGTCATTGTGGCCTTGACTATACACTTCTTTGGATATCTCATGTCACTAGTTGGAGCATTTCTTAGTGTCACAGCTTCAATTTTGCTACCATGTTTGTGCTACTTGAAGATTTCACGCACTTACAGGAAGTTTGGATTTGAGTTGGTTATAATAGGGGTGATTGTACTAATGGGAATAATACTCTTAGTTACTGGTACATACACATCTTTATTAGAGATAATACGACGTCTTTAAACGTTGTACGTATTTTATCATTTTCATTCTTCAGTTTTTGAATTGATAAATGGAAACTGTGAACCAACACATATCTGTCAAAATTCCAAGGTAAGAAATAGGTACTAATTTACTACTACGGAGCAAATGGAGAAATATCTTGAAATAAAATATCAATAGCTAATGGCTAGACAGACAAAGAAATTAATAGGTGTTTGGACAAGCCGTAAACAATAAAACTTGCATTGAGAAAATAATAATCAACAACAATAAATATTGATTCAATCTTATTTGTTTGATTTCAAATATGAGTGTTACAATCTCTATGAATTCTTAAAATTTTCAAAATTGAATTTTTTTTAAAAAATAAATCTTAATTTTTTGGTATCGTGTGTGTGGGGGGGTGGGTAGGGGGAGGTGGAGCAAAGGGTGGG
>JAOTQR010000069.1:13090814-13108567 GCA_025774065.1 Solanum ossicruentum | reverse complement strand
CCATAATCGCGTTTTGTGATGTTTTTAATGTTGTGATGGCATTGGAAAGGGTTTATTGATGTTGTAGGTTGTTGTTGCTGTTGTTGTTGATTGATTATTTGAGGCGACTTGAATTCTCAGGGCAGCATATTATAAGGGGAGTTGCTGCCGAAATTTTTATAAAATTCGGAATAACAAGTTAGGATTTAAGACCCGATAGGTTATTAATCGTTGGCGTTATTGTGATTTGTGTAGATGTGGGATATCCGGAAGCATAAATTGGATTGGTCTTGCATTGGAGTTAGTTGAAGGAAGAAATCGAGGTGTGTAAATATTTCCTATCTCTTGGCATGAATTATTTTAGCTTAGTCAACGTCATACGTTTGAAGAATTTCTTTTCCTTCACAATTTGGGTCTAAATATAATCCATGTTCATTCTTTGCCACTCTTATGCTAAACTAATCATATCCTTAACTTTTGTGTCTCTAGAATCCATAAATAGTGTTCGTTTGACCGAAAGTTAAAATGTTTGGAAAACTATGGGTTCAATTGTTCCGAAATTACTAACGTGTACAACTTTTGATAGAAATTCTAAATCACTTAAAAATTGTTTTGAAGCCTATTCTAGTAATGTGCATGATGGAACTAAGTAAGTTCCTTTGAAATCACCTTTATGCGTAAATTTGAGAAACTTTGACAAAATTCATAAATGAATAACTTCTTGATTTCAAAAAAAATTGAATATTTTGCATATCACTAAGCTTATGGAACTAGTTTTTTGTGCATGTGATTCTCACGACTCTATTCGTGCCATTATGGTCTCATTTCCCCGGTTCCCAGGCCGGTTATTATCGTGCGTATGTATAACTATATGTATATATATTTCGAAGTAGGTTGGATAAGGCGAGTCGATTTGCCCATGGGCCGACTTTGCTTAGTTTGGAGACATAAGGAGCTGGGCTTGGGATATGTTGGCATCATGACGTGTGAGTGCTTGGCCTCTACGCCTCAGCTCACCTATCCTATGACGTGGGTGTGTGGCACCGTTGCCTCGGCTCACCTATCCTATGACGTGGGTGCGTGGCACCATCGCCTCGGCTCACCTATCCTATGACGTGGGTGCATGGAACCGTTGCCTCGGCTCACCTATCCTATGACGTGGGTGTGTGACACCGTCACCTCAGCTCACCTATACTACAGTTGGGACTTGTGTTGGAGATTGCGGGGATTTGAAATTTCTGGTGTTATGGCGCAAGTTTGGAGGTCACCATCGTTCCCGTCCGATATGCATTACTTTGATATTTTTTTTTGAATAAAGAATTATTTTGTGTTTGCATACAGGTTTGACTCACACATTTTTATTCGGATTATTGCTCTCACTTATATTTCACACTTTCTGCTTTACATATTCGGTATGTATTTCGTACTGACCCCTTTCCTTTGTGGGGGGGAGGGGGGGCTGCATTCATGCCCACAGGTATTGACGTACAAGTTAGGGAGCCACCTTTGTAGGATCTCTGTCTACCGTTGAAGTGCTCCCTTGCCTCAGGGGCAGACTTTAGGTATATACATGTACCCTTATTTTCTATATTTTGCATTTACGTATATTCGAGGGTATGACGAGGCCCTGTCCCATCCTATGATTAATTCGTATGTTTAGAGGTCTGTGGATACATGTGGGTATGGGATATTGCATGTGGTATGACTATGTATGTATGGTATATTTGTTGGGCGGTTCTACCGCAGCGGTGACCTTGTCAGCCCACATATATATGCATATATATATTTGTTGTATGCTAGGTAGCTGTTTGCAGGTGTGGTTTTTCAGTAAAACAGAGGAAACTCTGCCAAAATTTTGATAAATTCCTTAGCTAATATAATTGGAAATCCGGTTTAGTGTTTGTCTGGGTGCCCAATTGGCACTAATCACGATCCCTGGGTTGGGTCATGACAATGTCTTGGCCCTCGTCCTATTCCATGACTTAGAGGCATTGTTGGACATCATATGAAATCTATGTATAGGCTTGTAATTTGTTATTATATTTGCTTATGAAGACTATGATTATGGATACCTCTGGATGTTAATGATATGATGAGGTGTTCATGATGAGATATGGAAATGTGGAAAGTCCTAAGTCCCTTCTATCCCCATAACATAAGTCATACTTATTCGCCTCTTAGTTCTTATGTGCTATATGGTATGTGAATCCATGCAAATTCCTATCCCTATGACATCTCCATAGTGTGAGTCATACTTTTCCGTCTCTTAAAACTGTATGTTTATTGTTTAATCATGTGCTTTCAAACTGATGACGTGTATGGATGCTATGAGGCTTGTTTGGGACTCTTGAATTCCTATTCACCATGTCACTCCTAGGCCCTAGGTTGGGTCATGACAACTATAATGTTCACTGGCCAAGGATAAATGACAAACCTCCAAAATGCTCATCATCTCCACCTCAAAAACATAATGACGAATAATCCCATTTGCACATGCACAAAACAAATATGGATCATCACAGAACAACTTTCTCACATCAGATGTAAACTTACGACACTGGTGAGAACCTAAGTTCAGTGGCACAACATCACTAATAAGTAGTTTGCATAATCCACAAACCATGTTAACAAATCATGGGGTGCTTCCAATACCCTCTTATCAGTGAAAAAAATATCAATCTCCACCCCATCATTGAACTTTGCCATCGCCTCCTCCTCATGTCTTGATAGGTGGTCTGCAACTTGAAGAAGAAGTACCCATCCAATCAATCTTGGTTTTGCATCCTTCCTTTTCCTCAAATACCTCAATGCTGAGTGGTCAATATGTACAATGACTTTGGTTCCCAAAGATATGATCTGAACTTCTCGAATGCAAAGACCACTATAAATAACTCCTGCTCAGTGATAATATAGTTTTTTGTGCTTTATTTAGGGCGTTACTAGCATAGTAAATGAGATGTAGAATCTTCTCTCTATTCTATCCCAACACCATACCAAGTGCTACCCCACTTGCATCATACATAATCTCAAAGAGAGCTAAGTCCAATCTAGAGAAATTATGATAGGCACCGATATCAACCTCTACTCTAACCTCTCAAATGATTGCAGACATGCATCATCAAACACAAACTTAATATCCTTCTCAATTATCTTGCACAAGGGATGAGCAATCTTTGAAAAGTCTTTTATGAACCATCTATAGAAGCTTGTATACCCTAAGAAACTTCTCATACCTTTAACAGATATAGATGGAGGAAGTTTTTCACTAACCTCGTCTTTGTGTCAACCTCTATATCTTTGATGGACACTTAGTGTCCCAACACAGTGCCTTCTTTTACCATGAAGTGACACTTTCCCATTTCAGCACAAGATGACATTCTTCACATCTCCAAAGCACATCATGTAAATGTGTCAAGCATTCCTTGGATAAATCTCAAACCACACTAAAGTCATCCATAAACAACTTAGTAGTGTCCTCCACCATATATGAGAAGATAGATATCATGCATCTCTAGAATATAGCTGGTACATTACATAATCCAAATGACATCCTCTTGAATGTGAAGGTGCCATAAAGGCATGTAAAGGTCATCTTCTCTTAGTCCTCTGTAGTAATAGAAACTTGGTTGTAGCTCGAATAACCATCAAGAAAATAGTACAAGCCTTTACCCACCAAGTGATCTAGTATCTGGTCCTTGAACAACTTAGGGAAGTGATCTTTCCCTATCGATGCATTGAGCAAATCCTCCAACTTGTGATTGGCCTCATAAGAATAAACTCATTTCTAGAATTTGGGACCACAGTGATACCTGTCTTCTTTGGAACACATTAGACCAAACTTACCCATTCACTATCAACCATCAGATATATCACACTTATGTCTAACCACATAATGATATTTTTCTGCACAACCTCTTGCATCAATGGGTTAAGACATTTTGGTGTTCAATACTCAACTTATAATCCTTGACCAGTTGAATTTTGTGAGTGTATATGCTAGGTAGGATGCCAATGATGTTTGCAGTTGTCTAGCCAATAGCCTTTTTGAACCACTTGAGTATAGAAACAATGCTTCCACTTGTTCATTATTAAGATCTACAGCAACAATAGTACGCAAAGTATTGTTAGTACCCAAAAACACACTCCTTAGATGGGCTGGAAAAGCCTTCAATTCCAACACCAGTGTCTCCTCAATGGATAGTCGAGTAGGTGGTGACTCTCGATTTTCTAAGTCTAACTCAATCTTGAGTTGGTGCCTATGATAACCATATGCTCCAAGTGCCTTAACCATCCCATCATAGTCTAGAATGCCATCACTCTCAAAGTTCATCAATACAACCTCAAGACTTTCAGCACCCAGTCTTTCCTCAACTGGTACCTACGGTTGCACCTCATCGGTGCTCTTGATAACAAAGACACTTTCAAATTATCAGGTCTCGGCATGGATTAGAAGCCATTAAAGACAACCTCTCTGGTATCCAATCTAAACTTGAGTTGACCTAACTCCATGTCCACTAGTGCTCGTACAATGGCTAGGAAGGGTCTTCCTAAGATGGTTTGGATGTCAAAGTTAACTTCACAATCAAGTATCATGAAGTCTATGGAGAATATGAAACTCTCAGATCGGGCTAACACGTCATAGAGTATCCCCACAAACTTTTTCACAGTCTTATCTGCCATCAATATCTGCATTATAGTCAAAGTGGGGGCTTCCAAACCCAACTTCTTGAATACTACAAGAGGCATTAAGTTGATGTTGGCTCCTAAATCGCATAACGCCTTTGAAAAGTTGAAGACTCTGATGGTGCAAAGTATTATCAATGCTCTGGGAGCCTCCTTTTTCTGCACCAAGGACCTTATAGCAATAGCTCCGTAATGGTAAAGATTATGAGCAATATCTTGGCTCATGGTCCTCTTTTTGGTCACAAGATCCTTTATGAACTAAGCATATTCGGGTATTTGCTCCAATGCACCAATAAGAGGGAGATCAATAGATACTACTTCAACATGGAGATGAAGTTCTGAAACTTCCCCTGCTCTTCCTTCTTCTTGAGTCTCAGAGGGAAAGGTGGTGGAGGCCTAGGTATGGGCTTCAACTTTCTTGGTGTCACTACTTCATCGCTCACCTCATCCTTGGCCTTATTATCCCCAACTTCAACATTTCTTCTTTCCATAGTTTCCTCATGAAACTCATCATCAACCATCGGCATTGGTGAGTCAATCATCTGCTTACCACCATATGTAGTCACTGCCATGCACTGGCCATCATTCTTTGGATTCTACACTGGGTTACTCGACAATGTACCCTTTTGACATTGATTCATCTATGTAGACATCTAACTAAATTGCTGCTCTAACTGCTTGATAGCCATAGAATAAGACTCAATTTTTTGATTAATACTCGGCATGTCAGCTTTCATCCCCTTCTAGGTCTCATCTTGGGCATCAACCATTTTCAATAACTTTTCAAACATCTCCTCAATCTTCGAACTATCAATCCCAGAATCATGATTATGTGGTGGAACATACCCATCATTAATATACCCATCTCTATGACCCTAATCACCATCTTTGTCTTGTCCTCTATTTCTGTCATAGTAACCTCCTTGATAGTTCTCCCTATATGCATTTTCTATGTTATAGTTTCGACCTTTATTTCCTTGACCTTGGCACCAATAGTCCCCGGATTGGACCTTTGGTGTTGGTCCTGAAAGCCCCTATCTTAATAGTCTCAAAGCACATGTCCGTAATATAATATGGCTCCTCATACATGAGTACTCGTGGTGGCTGATGACTAACTTTATTCACTCATTCTTGACTCTTCTTCATCAGCAACCCCACATTAGTACTAATTTGCACTAACTCTTACATCATATCTTCATTAATCTTAGCCTGCTCCAGATTTACTGACTGAAAAGGAACTATTCATCATAGATTTGTCCCTTGTTCCCTATGCATGATAAGTCTTTGCCACCTTCTCCAGTCGCTTAACTACAATAGTAGAAGGGCAATCTAAGAATGAGCCTCTAGTTATGGTGTTAGCCACAACTTTGCAATTGTCATCTAAGGCCCAAGAGAAGATCTCCACTAAGGAATCATCAACAATCTTATGGTCCATCACACTTCTCAATCATTTAGTGAACCTCTCACAAGTAGCACTTATGAAATTACCAGGCAACTACTTGAATTTGTTAATCTGATCCTTCAACTTTAATTTTCTTGATTTGGGGAAATACATCTACAAAAAGGCTTTTTGTATTTTCGCCTAAGTAGTGATACAACTCTATGGAATCATACTGTCACTTTACTTGTAATAGATAATAGGAAGACATGGAGCCCAATGGCATCCATGGACAAATTCTAATGTCCCTTCATGCTCTTACAAATGAAGACAACATTCTATAGATGGCTATGTGGATCCTCTATTAGTAGACCCGAAAACGACCCTCTATGCTTCAACATTTAAAGCAACCCACTCGAGATGAAAAACTTAGTATCTTTTGGTAGAGGTGGTAACATAATTGCTCCTGTAACATCCACTATCGTTGGATTAAGTCTGTAAGGGTTTCACCCATTTCCTGTCGTTGGTTGAGCCTTTGGTGGATTCACATCCTGAAGTGGTGGTGGGTTATCGTTATTCAGATTGTGTGCAAGGTTTGCAACATTATTTGCATTGTACTGGCCCATTCTTTGTAGAGTTTTCTAGATATCTTTATCAAATGGAGTCAAAGGGGTGCCTCAACTATGAGTACTGGGCATACACTACACTTGTATGCTGAAACAAAAACAAAAATCAACAAAAATGTAAAATAATGAAAATAAGGATTAACTCACAAATCACTCTAGTTAAACCAATCTAAAAGTCGTATTCCTCAACAATAGTGCCAAAATTTGATCATGCCAAACTATACCTCCAAAATCAAGGTTTAAGTGGTTGTTGTTCAAATATAGAACCTGACAATGGTTAGGGTCATTCCCATGAGGAATAAGGTCTAAACATGGAGTAACTAGAAGTAATTAGGAAGAATTGATCCACTTATTTCCCCAAAGGTTTTTTTAGATAAAATGCAATAAATAAACCTAAACTAGAATCAACCAGCCAAGTGCAAGTGTTGTAATTCAATGGAAGAAGTAACTAGGGTATTGTGTTCCCTGTGAATTCCTAATGAAATGTAACTAAATAATCATAACCTTTTCTAGTGTATAGCATGTAGAACTGGTAAGTTAGGTTCACCTAGACCTTTGATCCATGAACTAGGCAAATTTCACCAGGAGATTTGCTCCATCGCCGAGGTGTTGCATTACTAACCCTTACCTTTTCCCAGTATAACCATCCCTTGATCTGTTCAAGTTGATTAGACGAGTGTAATCACGTCGAATTTTGTTATTTTACCTTATTTCCTATTCATTACCCCCTTGAACCAGTAGGTAAGAATTAGGCGAGGTCAAACATTTCCAACCGTTAAAAACATTCATAATAAAGAGATAGATAAAACATGCATGCAAACTTTCCAAGGATTAAGAATTCAGGTTTTTACTTTATTAGTTCTTCATGGTTCCCACAACTCTAGTTGTGGATTTAGCTACTCATGTTTGTGGTATAAGAGAAAAATCATGCTACAGACTTGCATAATTAAAAACTTACAATGATGAATTGATGAACATGAAATACAAATTTTTCACGAAAATCAATTATAGTACAAAGATAATGTCAAAAGTAGTTCACAAAAAATCTCCAACAAAAAAAGTATCAATCTCAAGTAACAACTTTTGGACATTCTAACTGCTCTCTCTGTCTAAAAAAACCTTAATAATTGTTTATATAAGTTGAAACCAAATCCTAAATGAAAGAGGAAAACTAGAATTGGAAACTCATACTAACAGAGTGACGGGCCATCGATGAAATCACAGCTCGTGACTAGCCTTCGTAGACTGCACTACTCAAAAAATTTTCTCAATATACGAACCCTCCCTACAGACCATATTTTAACTTAGGGTCCGTAAGAGGTTTCGTCTGGTATCTCTTCAGCATTTCTTCAAAATATTTGATCCTCAAGGCACGAACTAGTGCACGACCCACTACTTGACTTACGACCCGTGGGAACCTTCGTCTGGTAATAGTTCAGCACTTATGCATATTTTCTAATCTTTAAAACATGAACAGGTATACGAGCTGTCAAATGGTCTACGACCTATATGGTAACACATATATTCAACTTTTGAAAATTAGTCTTTAACTAGATCTAACCAACAAAACCCATCTATGGCTCGTGGAATGAAGCACGGGCTGTAGAAGATCGTGTAACACCTCAAAATTCTTCAATCTACATAACTTAGCCCAAAAACATCTCAATTCCTAAAATCCTAAAAAATCAGCATAAAACACGTCAAATCTACTAACATCGCTTTGAGAGCACACAAAATCCTAAGTTTAATGCATTAAAAGTGTCGTATTTTGGCGGCACATCAATCATGTTGTACTAGATATCATTATTTATTTGTAATGTGCACTGTTTTGTATATAATTATTTTTGGTAACATAAAAACGTTTAACCATCTATTTTAACTTTGATTGTGAAAACTTGGATTTTGTATGTTTTTTATTTTTTGTTGAAATACATCACAGGAAAATATGTGAATTTCAAGATTGAAAAAGTCATTTACAATGTAAGCACCAATTATGATGGGTGCAATCAAGATTACGGAAAATAACTCAATAGAATATATTTTTATGGTGTAAAATCATTATTTGTATATTTATTTTAGTGTAATTATGTAATGACCCTCTAGGTCATTTTTATATTCCTGCGACTTTCCTATTGCTTTGAGCTTCTATATGGTGACCTCGGACCTGTTGCGATATATTGAGACTGTTGCAATGGATGACAGTGGTTTTGGTTGAGAATTATGCGAGTTTGCAAGGTAGCGAGAAGCGAAGGCTACAAAAATGCGGAGCACCTTTGTGCAAAGCTTTGCAAATGCAGAGCACAATTAGCTAGCATACCAGGAGTGCGAGCCTACCTCCATGGACGCAGAGTGTTGGACCAACACCAGATATCAGTTATCTCAAATTTCTCTAATGGGGTGTCTAGAACTTGTTCAAAGCCTAATCTTCTCAAACTAACTATGAAACAATATCCAAATTGACATTTCATATCCCATGTCATAGTTTGAATTCCCATGCAAGGTCATTTTGATTGAATAAGGGTCCTACTTCCTTATTTCCTTTTCCTTAATTTCTGCTGAGGGGTCCAAAGAACATCCGAAAGCCTTAGAAACTAAATGAAAGGTCATCTTAGACCAAACTCGATGTTACAAAGCTAACTGTATTGTCAGAATTGCCATTTTGGGCATGTTTATTGTTGACTAAAGTCAACTATTGGTCTATTCTAAAGGCTGAATCGCAACACTTGGTATAAACTAACATCGAAAATCTTAGTAGTTGAATTGAACATGTTTTTAGCCTAGTTTGACCATTCTGGAGCTGATGGAACTATTGAATTCCGTTGTGAGATTGTTTATCCTAACTTTACTACTAAGCTCATTTTCCAACATCAAATAAGTCTATGATATGAAAAATTACATATCTTTCAAATGAGCAACTAGGTGATCGAGCCGTCAAGTCAGAAATAACTTGGGGTCATTATAGGTAAGCTCTAGTCAGCATGCAAAATACTCAGAAAAACAGATATAACATGAAGGGTCATTACATTATCCTTCATTATTGTTGGCTTCTCATTGGACTGGGACTCCATTTGGGGGCATCTTTCTGCAAATCATATGGATATTAGTTAGAGAGGTAAGTCTTAAGACAAACTACATGGTACGACATAGGTCATGAGAGAAGTGACGATTTTCTAAAATGCTTCAGAGCCTCATATTCATAGATGCAGCACAATTCACACCGATAAAAAAGTCTCTACTTGACGCAGTACGTTGGACTCCCTAGGATACTTCATTAACCTTGTGCTCTAATACCAAGTTTTTCATGATCCAAACTATGGCCTAGGTGTGACACGAGTAATGAGATTCTTGAATAATCGTCTAACATGTCTCTTAGCATATCATAAGCATCCATAGGTAATAAACAATAATTGTAAAATGGAAGTTATCATAGAGAGCCAAGGATCTATAGCATGAGACAACATAAAGAGTACTAGTCAACATAATACCATACATCATGTCCAAAAATACCTCTTAATACTAGATTAGGCGGGGGCTAGCTCACCCTCAAGAAAATTAAATCAAGAATAGTCTCAAAGCCTCAAAATCTAACAACAAGTAAGATAAGGTTAGGTTGTTGTCCCCGAAGTATGATGACTCACCAAAGTCTTCCAAATAGCCAACCAAATCTAGCCACGAAGAGGGAGAGAAGGATAGTCGCTTGTTCCTACATTTGAGATAATGTAGACATAAAATATATGTTAGTATATCTGAATGTACCAAGTATGTAGGCATGCAATGCAATGATAATCATGTAATGAAAAAGACTAAGTAAGTACATAAGCCAGTAAATGAGTAGTGCAAGAGAAAGTAAAGAGATATCAATATATCAATATGCCATAAGTGCAGTCATGCAAGAAAAATAATAAGACATAAATATGTGGAAAGTCACCATAACGGACAATAAGACCATACGATCTATAACATAAAATTCCAGAGTTTCCCCTACATTGGAAACAAAAGAGTCCACTTGTTAAGGTAGAATTTTACCCCAATAAGTGGGTATCATAAGCAATGTAGATTCACGATAAAAAAATATAGGCAACATAAATCCTACAGTAGCAATATATTTACCAAACTAGGAGATTGCTAATAAGGACCCTTAGTCAAGTCCCCACCTCAAAAAATTATTTGATGCTAAGTCAAATCACATGAAATACATATCATATGCAGAAAATCATACTTGTCATAATTCATAAGCTTGACATAAATCATATTTCATTGAATCATGCTCATAGTGTAGCTCATTGCCATAGTCAACTTGTGTATATTGGGATCCTAGGTCATCTTTTAGGATCCTAAGTCTCCCTTAATGATCTTAGGTCATCCTCAAGGATCTTAAATCCTTTTTTCCATAAACTTAATCAAATACATGAATATTTCATAATCATGTCATGAGTTGTAAATTAGTACAAGGCATAGGTTCACAATCATCAATTTAAAAATCATGCAATTAGATAGTTTCATGCATAATCATGTAGTTTAACATCAATCGAATGAAAATTGAAGGGACATAATTAGTCTTCATAAACCGTAAGTAGCATGTTTGAGAAATTTCATGTAGATCACGTAATTCATGCAATTTGCAATCATTCATGTATACTTGAGTATATAAATGCAGTCTATATCATAGTTTAAGTAATTGAAACTAAAATCATGAAAATCCATAAAATACTTACTTTGAACTTGACGAAAATAGGAGGATAAGTTGGACTCTATCGGTGAAAGGTAATCATGAATGAAGATTCACATACTTTGACGATGAATTAAGAGAAATTTTTCATTAATTTGTCTTGAATTTCCTTGATCATGAAAGAATTCTTTGCTTAGAAAGAAAGAGTCCTTGGAGTGTTTTTGGAGAGTGAATTTGTTATTTGAGGGTTTGAATAAGAGTGAGTGACTTTAGACAGGCTAGGGTAGCAACTGAAGTGTAATTTGATCCAAAAATCATCAAAAAATAAAATTACGAATTAGGAAAAAGATCCAAATGCCCCTACTTAAACATAAAATTTTACCTGAATGGACCCTTTCACGGGAGTTTCACCATAACACATGGTGGGCGCAACGACCAAGGTGTGGGTCATGGTGAGGAGGGTGGTTTTGTTCTGAGGAGGGTGTCATCCACGGAAACCACCACAACATGTGATGGGGACCATGGCCTATGGTGGGCAACTATGGTTAGCCCCCGTCCATGGCAACCTCCAAGAGTTCCAACACATGAGGCCTTTACAGCTCGTGGCGCCTGCACGACCTATGGTAGGCCCAATGGCTAGTGGGAACCCTGCTCTGATTTTCCAAAAATTTCACCTTTTAGGTCTTGGTTTTTTACCTTCTAACTTACGGGGCCTTGCACCCCACCCCCCACCTAGACCTTGCTTTTGTGGGATAACACTAGGTATTGTTGTCATTGAATCTTTTTTGAATTAAAAGTAGGATTAACATTTGCTAAGGTTTTAGTTTTATAGTAAGTTACAACAATCATAATATCTTAAAATAGGAAAAATTATCATTTTGATTCAAATACAAAATAGATTTAAATGTAAATATTGTCAACCTTCTCTTTTTCAATTTCAAGAACTGTACTAACAAATGCTTATTTACTTCAATTTGAAAAAGATTAAAAATAAAAATTTCTATTCTTTTAAGAAAGAGAATTTTATTGTTTATCTAAATGAAATGTAATAATAGAATTATTATGATCTTATATATATATGATCTATTTAATAAATTAAAAAGTATACATGAGCTATTCTATTCTTAATAAACTGAAATTAAGAAGAAAATTACTTTCCACTTTTTTATTACTTAAAGGAATTTTAAAAGAAAAGAAATAAGATTTTTTTAAAAAAAATAATATTTTTATTAGAAAAAAGATATATTAAAAAAAGAGGGTATATCTATTAGAAAGAGACATTTTGACCCAATTAAGTAACAATATCAGTATTTTTAGTTCAAACTATTAATGAAAAACATTTTTTTTAATTGCACATAATTTAAAAATATTATTTAATTTTTTTAACCTATTAATAAAATAATATGTTTGAATTTCATGCTTTGCTAACTCCTATGTGGCATTATTATCGAATTTTGGGTTTGATGGATTATCGAAAAGATTTTTAATTTGACATATATACACTTACATACATATTTATATATAGGAAAAAGTGAATAACTTACCCCAAATAAATCCAACCAAAGAACAAAAAACTGACCAACTAGTGGGACATTTCGAGCATCCAATATCCACTTTCGTCTATGTTGTTTAATTAAAGGCATGCATACGATAGCAAACTGTTTCCCGCAAAGTAGAATTTAGAAAAGTAGAATATATGACAATTTTATCCTTATTTTAAAAGTAGAGATTATTTTGAGTAGATTATCGATTTTTAAGAAAATATAATTCAAAGTAGAATAAAAAAATAACATAAATGAAGATAATTATGATAAATTACTACACACAATCTGATAAATTATCCTAAACAATAGTCATAGTAAGCTACATAATAATAAAAGTAAAAAAAATATCACAAATAATAAGCAAACTTAAAAAACAAAAAAACTACAAGAATAATAATACTAGTAACACTACAACTAATAGTAAAGCGGAATGAGTGAGACAATGCTCAGTAAACTAACCAACTTTCATCTTAAGTTCTCCACAAGTTCTCACTTCTTTTATATTAATCGCAATTCATTTTTTGAGAATCAAATAATATAAACCGTGACTAATAATTTTATTACAATTTTTGAATATTCAACGTACTATTTTAGAGTAGCAAATTAATAAAATATAATTAATCATTGAAAGTTATTCAATTAACTCTCCAATGTAATGTAACGACTAAAAAAAGTATATTTCTTGTTAAGAAATGCGAATAAGCAGCTCCTCGTCGACATGTTTATTTGAGCTGCCTACTTTTTCATCACTATTATATGAGACCCACATAAAAACTTGGGAGTTTATTAATTTAATATTTACAAAGCAACTTGATTGTATTTCTTTGAGAGTTTCAATTATGATTTCACAATATTAGCCCTAAAAAATATTTTTATAAGTTTCTTAATTTAATATTTCCAAAATAGCTTGATTATATTTCTTCAGATGCTTTAATTATATTTTTATAATATTATCCCTGATAAATTATTTTGCGAATAGTTCTCTATCAGCAAACCTGCTTGAGTTGTCTGCTTCTTTGCCACTATTATATGGGACCCACAAAAATAATTTGCAGATTTCTTAATTTAATATTTTCAAAATAACTTGATTATATTTCTTCGTTGCTTCTAAGTCTAATAATTAATAACTTAAAATTTTTTAAATGAATACAAAAAATCTATTGATATTAAAAAAACTAAAATAAAAAAAATATGTGTTGGACCGTGCGAATTGAAAAGCGAGAAAACAGCATCAGTTAACGTTTATTAAACAAGGCAAAAGATGAATAGATTTTTATAAGTCCACTCAATTACAATATTTTTCACATGTCAAAACTGAAACTACAAGTGGTTATTGTTGCCACGCAGATAACGAGTATATATATGGGGTCCGTCACAACTCACAGGTACCAGCATCTCCTTTTTCATCTTTCATTCTTGGAAATTAAATGGAGGCCAAATCAGAAAATGACAACTTTCTTTCCTTACCCATGCTGGCTGATGAGAAGGGAATTGGAGTCATTAACACTGGCGAAACGTCCTTTCTCAAAACAACTTTTCATGGACTCAATGCTCTATCAGGTTCTTTCTAATTTCTCCTTTTTTTCATTCACTTCTCTTTTACTACTTTTATTTTTTATTTATACATATGACAATATCTTTATTGATACCAAACGAAAAAAAAGAAAGAATTTTGCTACTTTCCAAAGGAACCCTTTGACTAATTGTGGTTTTAAACATAAAAGGAGTACTTCCTATGTTCAATTTACATGATATATACAGAATTTAAGGAAAAAATTAAATTTTTGAATATAATGATTTTTATTAAAAATATGTCAAATATACCAAAACGTGTGTTAGTCTTGTGGCTTAAACACGTTACATGAAAGGGAGGAAATATCACATGTCCTTTATTACCAGGGGGATTCCAACCAGTTGGATTATCTTTGCTGTCAATATTGGGTAGGATTTCGATGTAAATAATCATATTCAAATAGTACAAAAGCACAAATTCCAGATCAGAAAATACCTGTGAGATTTGCTCATCCATGTTTTGTGAGTATCAGGTCCAAAATATTATTTACATTACTACTCTTTTGGGTTGAAAATTTATGACCAATATTGTGTAGTGATCACTTTTAGCCTATCTTGTGCCTCGCCAAGAAGAGAATTTGTTTTTGCTATTTGAGCACAAAAACCACTTGAGAAAATTTTAAACTGTTACCAGTTCTGTACTGTAAATCATAAATTTGGCTATTTGGTTAAGCTTTTTTCCCAGTCATGAATATGTTCTTCTGATGCCTTATTTTCTCTGCAATCAACATAGTCTATCTAAAAGTAGGTTAACTTAGATCAGGAAGAAGGGAACTATGTAACTAGCTCACTATATTGAAAGGGAGGAAATATCACATGCCTTTATTACAAAACCATATCATTGAGAAGATAAAACAAAAGTTAAAAATTGAAGAACTTATGTATATATATAATGTCATGATTCTCTTGGAAATACACTGTTCCAGTTTGTTTGACTTGATTTGGAATATGAAAATCAAGCTAATTGCATAAAATTTATAATATTTTTGAAATGAGAGTACGTCCCCCCACCATCCTAAGGCCCCCCTGCACTAGTATTATTTTACACGATCTAAGAACTTATTCTTTGAACTACCGATCCTCATGTGGTACATCTCCATAAAAAAAATGGAGTAGAAACATATAATTTTGTTATACTACTTGATGAATTTTTCTGGAGACATCAACCTTAACTAATTTTTTTCCCTCAGGAGTTGGGATTCTGTCGACTCCATATGCGTTATCATCAGGAGGATGGTTAAGCATGATTCTTCTCCTTATTATTGCATCTGCAACTTTTTACACATCCATGTTAATAAAAAGATGCATGGATTTTGATCCAACTATAACAAGTTATCCAGACATTGGAGATCGTGCATTTGGAACAACAGGAAGAATATTGGTCTCAGTTTTTATGAATCTAGAGCTTTACATGGTTGCAACTGGTTTTCTTATTCTTTCTGGGGACAACTTGCATAATCTGTTCCCAAATATGAACTATGAGTTTTGGGGACTCCAATTTGGTGGCAAACAAAGTTTCCTATTAATTGTTGCTCTTGTCATATTGCCAACCGTCTTGTTAAAGAACATGAGCATTCTTGCATATGTATCAGCCTCTGCAGTATTAGCGTCTCTCGTAATTATTGGTTCTATTATCTGGGCAGCAATGTTTGATGGTATTGGATTTCATAAAAGTGGAGTACTGGTGAATTGGGGTGGAATCCCTATATCATTTAGCTTATATGCCTTCTGTTACTGTGCTCATCCTGTTTTTCCAACTCTTTACACTTCAATGAGGAACCAAAAGCAATTCTCCAAGGTAAACTACACCATCAACATAGCTATGTATTTTTCATTATCATTCCCTCTGTCTCAACCTATATGACACTTCTCATTTTTCAGAGTCAATCAGTTTAAGTCATGAAAGTCTTCAAATATTTTGAAATGAAATTTACATATAGCATTTGTAAACTATGTAAAAGCACTAAGTCACATAATTAACAATTCAAAATATTTAAAATATTTATGAAAAATTTACTGTCAAAGATAGATTTGTTTGAATTTCGAAATTCTAAAAATATCACATAAATCAAGATGAAGGGAATATGAAGAAGTATGCGACTTTAATGGATCTCATGGACGGAGCTACCCGTCACTATATATATATATATATATATATATATATATATATATATATATATATATGTTGACGCATCTTGACACAAACTGTTGTAATGCGATTTTAAGGTTGCTTGTTTGATCCTGGCCAGCGACGTAATTATATTTTCTTCACATCCCTCGGTAAAAATTCGAGTTATATCTCTGACTTGGGTAGTTCATTATTGCAGGTAATGTTGGTGTGTTTTGTGTTCTCTACCATAACCTATGCATCAATAGCAATTACGGGGTACTTAATGTTCGGGTCGGATCTCCAATCACAAATTACGTTGAACCTTCAAACAGAGAAATTTAGCTCAAAATTGGCAATATACACTGCCTTGATCAATCCAATAGCCAAGTATGCATTAATGATGACACCAATTATCAACAGATTCGAGGAACATTTGCAGTCATATTGTGCCAAAAATTCATTTAGCTACGTGAGCAGGACTATATTAGTAATAAGCAGTGTCATTGTGGCCTTGACTATACCCTTTTTTGGGTATCTAATGTCACTAGTTGGAGCATTTCTTAGTGTCACAACTTCTATTTTGGTGCCATGTTTGTGCTATTTGAAGATTTCAGGCACTCACAGGAACATTGAATTTGAATTCCTCATAATAGGTTTTGTAATGCTAATGGGGATCATAGCCTTAGTTACCGGTACATATACATCCATGGCAGAAATACTACACCTTATGTAATTGTGTATTTTTTAAAAAAAATTATGTAATTGTGTATTTTACTTTTTTTTTTTTTTGAAGTTCTAAATTTTTCAATAGTAGTTATGAAAAGAAATTTGTATTTTTTGCAATAATATAGTACTCTCCGGTTATTTGGTACGATGTATAAGAACAATGCGAAATTGAGAGTACTAGTAATGTATGTATTAGTTATACTTACATTAATTATTAAAACAATTCTTATATACTGTTTGATTTGATATATTAGAAATAACATATGTTTTTTTTAATTTACAAAGATATTCTTTACAAATGAGATAATGGGTGTGTTTGGTATAGAGGAAAATATTTTCGATGGAAAATGTTTTCGTGAAAAATGTTTTACAGGAAAATGAGTTGATTTCTAACTCATTTTCTCATGTTTGGTTGGTGAGTGAAATATATTTTCTAAAAATATTTCTTATTGTTTGGTTAATGAAT
>JAOTQR010000069.1:13065377-13085812 GCA_025774065.1 Solanum ossicruentum | reverse complement strand
GGGACTCCATTTCCTTGCATCCCCTTGGGTTGAGGCAACCCAACTCCTCCTTGAGTCAGCCAGTTCCTGGAAAGAGAAGCCGTCGTACATGGGCATACACAATAGTGCAAGGATAAGGTTCAAAATGGCAACATGGATTTCAAACAAGATAAAGGCTCACATCAAATCTCTTCTTATGTTATTTTCTGGTATTATGCTTGTTTGAATGCCAACATTATATTATTGGTTTCAATCTAATTAGATTCCCCAATGATGTCAATACCATTTATGCTATTTTATTTAATTTTTCTTTTATTCTGAAAATGTGTTTTGCATTTAAAAAACTAAAAAATATATAGAAAAAAAGAGAAATTAACAAAAATATGGGTTTATCATTTTAATTCAATTTTCAATCTTAGTTAATTTTTCAAATTGAGTCAAATATTTTTAGTTCAAGTTCAGTCAAAAATCTTTCAAGTTTAATCAATTTCAAAATAAGTTGATCTTTTTTAAGTCAAAGTTAGTCAAATCATTTAATCGTCGGATAACCGCATTTAGCGGTCATTTCGAGTGCGTAAAACCTTCTCGAAGTGGAAATATGAACCCGAACCTGTTCTTTGGATTTTAAAAGATTTTTCTGTTAGGTCTTTTAAAATATTTAATGGTTTCCTAATTATCCGTAAAATTAGGTGGCGATTCTATTTTTCTTTTTAAAATTTCAAAAATTGATTTTCTCTTAATAAATCGAGTTTTAAATTGATTTTTAATTTTCTTTTCAAAAAGCCATTTTTCGGCATAACAGAGATCTTTCCACTTTTAGTTATATATGGTATATGATATGATGTGATATGATATATTTAATATAATAATAAATAAAAAGAAAAAAAATAATTGAGATTCTTTTTGAATAATTATATCCTTTAAAAATTTGTAAAAGGATTATCTTAACAAGAATCAACGACATATTTTGTCTGAGAAAAAACTTCATGAATAATCCTCTATTCTTCTCTCAATCTCTCAAGTTCCTGTGAAAGAATTTTAGAAGATTCTTCCCAAAAAGCAAGAACAAACTTTTGTAAGAGAAACACAATTATAGAATTTGACTATTTTGATTTAGTTGATATTTCATAAACATATGATCATATTTTTGGACAAGTAAAACTAATGTAATAATTTTGTAAATTATGTGTTTGATTAAATTCTTCCATTTAAATACTTTTAGATAATAAATTGGTCTTTGGACTGCAATTCAATTATAAAACGAACATCTTCTATTACTGATTCTCATATTTTTATCATATCTCAAAATCATCACATTTTTATTTTTTTCGTTATTTAAAAATAATTTTATGTTTCTTTATGCCTGAGTAATGTTTTTATTACAAAATTTATAGGAAAATAAATTGCATGTGTGATCAATGTACTCTAAGAAATTATGATTATTTATTATTCAAAAAGTTAAGATGTTAAAATTAATTTGCATCTCATAATAACTTTTATATCATTACATTGTTTATACTCATGTTAAAAATTTTATAATCATATTTTGAATTATTTAAATAATTCCAGGGTTGGAGGTGAGATTTTCTAGAAAGTTGGTTAAATTTTGGTGACTATTATTGTCGTCCACATAAAATTCCAGTAGGACAATCCAACATGGATCGTCCACGTGTCGCAAGTGTCAACCTAGCACAACTCCATATACAAGAGCTCTGTTAATTTGTAAGAAAAAAATGGTAGCATCCATGGCAGCAAAATCACCATTTTTACACTGCACATCATCTTCTTGGGAATTTGGATCCAATTTCAGTAGTGGGTTTCCAATAAAGGGTCTTAATTTTCAGTTAAAAAGCAGAAGAATTAGAGCTGTCAATAGTTTTTGTTTGGTAGCATCTGGTAGAAATTCTGAACAGAGCAGTGTGTCTGGCGTTAATGGGGACAGATTTTACATCAACTTCACTGGATTTCCTTTCCCTCTTGGCCCTTTTCTCAATAGGCAAACCATTAGAACTGAGGTAACCATCTCTCATTATTCAATTGTAACTTGTTGCTTTGGTATCATTTTTTATTGTCATAATATATAGACATCTAGGATGCAAATTTTCATGTAGGACGTATACATTTTAAAGTTGTCTAGTGAAGGGCATTATTGTTAGTTACAGGCAAATTTATGTATTAGTATTCCTTGTGGGTTCCCAGGAAATAGCCCTAGTAAGATCTATGTACATTTGTGGATTATGTTGTTGTTTGAGAATAGAATTAGGCAAATAGAAGTTTGTTCTTTACGACAGTTGAAGCTTCTAGATGAACTTGTCATATGCTTATTAGAGTAGGCGGTAGAGGTTCTTGGATCAAATCTAACCACCATTACTGTCAAAAAAAAAAAGAACTTTCACGTGCTTGACTAATCACATGGCGGTGACACTTGAACTCAGGAGTATGTTGAATTTATATGACCGCCATATTAAAAGTTTAAGTTATGTTACGTTAAATGTGCAACAAAGAGGATGGTAAATAAGTCTTGAACTTATTTAATTAAACATTATCTATGAGTGAGAAACTTTAATATCCAGAAGTTAGGATAAAAGGTAATTCAATTTTCCATGGGGTAACGTATATACATATGTTGGACTTCGGAATCTTACTCAGTAGAGAGAGAGCTCCTTTTTTTTGCTACTAACACTATTATATCATTAGTATCTCAGGCTGTGAAAGACACCATATGGTTATTTGAGCAAGAGCAAGCACTGGGATTTAGCAGTGTTTCTACAAACATACGAATGGCCATCATCAAACTTAAATCTGGTGAATTATGGGTTCATGCTCCAATTGCTCCAACCAAGGAGTGTATTCAGGTAGTCAGTCATTGAAAGCTATCCTGTTTACATTAAATAATATTGGATCCATTTGGATTTCCTACATATTTTCTCAGTATATAAATGAGCTTAGATGGGGCAACGGAGTCAGTGTACCCGACGCCAATTTGCTTGGGGTTGAGGCATAGTTATTGTTGTATTTCAAGGATTAAAATGATTAGATATCTTTCTTTTAGTGTTGCCTTTGTCCTGCTATTGATAACATTTGACTGTATTCATGTGCTTATTCTTAAATTATTGATGTTTACTAGTGTGTTTCGACTTTTGCAGCTCCTGAAAGAGTTAGGATATCCTGTGAAATATATTGTCCTACCTACATTTGCATATGAGCACAAAATATTTGTTGGACCATTTTCCAGGAAGTTCCCAAAGGCTCAAGTATGGGTGGCACCAAGGCAATGGAGCTGGCCTTTAAACCTGCCTCTTGAGTTTTTCGGGATTTTCCGTGCAAAAACACTGAAAGATGCGGATATGTCAACACCATGGGCAGATGATATTGAGCAGAAGGTTTTGAGCTCTCCTGAAGTTGGTATGTAATAATAGATTCTGCTCTAGTTTATTCATGTATAATCACTGAATTGTTTTGCTATCCTTGAATGGTGCAGTTGTACCTCGTGTTTAAAATCTGATAACAGTTCCCTATTGGTTCTTTAGGAATTGGGCCATATGTTGAGGTGGCATTCTATCATAAAAAGTCGAGGACGCTGCTGGTTACAGATGCCGTGATATTCGTTCCAAGTACACCACCTGAGTGCATTAGTAAGGAATCCTTATTAGCATCTGCGAAAAATGGTTTGGCTGTTAAATTACTTAGTAAAGGAAAAGAAGTTCCTGAAGAACCTGTTGTTGACAACAAAATCAATCGACAAAAAGGTTAGTCATCTAAATGATAACCCAGAAGCTTAATAACCATTGGTTCGCGATCCTAAATTTGTTTTTCAGGATGGGAGAGGATGGTTCTTCAGATTCTATTTCTAGGTCCATCAAACCTTCTGGAGCCAAACGCTAGCTTCGCTCAGATGTCACAAAAGCTAATTGTTTCACCAATTGTAAAAACATTGGTTTTTAGTAAAGTTCCGGAGAAGGTAAGTCACCTATCACTTTCTTCCATTTTGCATAGCTACTTTATTCATTCCATATTGTATGTCTGGTCATGGAGTTTAAGAAAAAACGAAAGATTTTCATCACCTACCAACATACCATTAGAACTTGTATTCTTTAAATATGCCCATCTTTATGGTTAGAAAAGCATGTTATTTATGGTAAAATGGATATTTTAAAGTTAAATAATTTTCAAATATAGAAAACGAAAGAGTGTCATGTAATAGGATAGTGGGAGTATTACAGAGTATCGTGGTTTGTCAAGCAAGCAATGTGCTAATATTGGGATGAACCAAACACTCATAAGCCAAGAAATCACTCTCCTTTTGCTATTGCAAAACTATCCTTCAGTTTACTAGGTGTAATCACTAGTCAGGATGGTACATTATCGGATTGGTGATGAGACTTCGATGGAAACACTTGGTGAAAAAAGTGAGATCCAGATGTTTAGATTAACCTTGTATAAGAATTAAAGAAAAGGGCAGCGAGCGCACATCGTCTCTATCATGCACATACTTGTTGAGCATATTAACAGAAAACCTAGGATCAAAATTTAACGATGGCTGCATGCTCAATGCAACTGTTTAAAAGCAGCGTATACAGTAGTTTATGGAAGACCCTTTTCTTGTTAGGAAAGTCTCATTGATTTTGATTGTCTCTGTCATTTATTCTGAAAAATCTTGTCTATTCCTTCAAAACATCAGGTTAGAGACTGGATTGACAGTATAGTTGGAGATTGGAAATTCCAGAGAATTATCCCTGCTCATTTTGCTGCTCCAATAAAAGCAAGCAGGTCGGATTTGCTAGCAGCCTTTGCGTTTCTTGATGATCTTTTGGGTGAGCGCTATGTGACTCGGCCTTCTCTCTCGCTTCTCTTCACTTCACTCTTAGGAAAGGCTGCTAGCTATTTTCCTCCAGATGACATGAGGACCCTATCATCCCTGGATCAGTTCTTAGTGTCTGTTGGAGCAGTGAAGAAAACAGTCTCAGGTCGCAAGAGATGACAGAAAATGTGATTTACAAGTGTATACTTATTACTAGTACTGAAAATCAAATGCTTTAGCAAGGATTTTACACAGAAATTGTAAACATAGTTCAATAGTAATCAAGAGAGTTTGTCTTGATTGTGTGTACCATATTTATATATTGAGCTCTGAACTTGAGGCCACAGCTTTTTGAGGTAATATTTATAATTACAAGACGCATAAGCTTAAAATTGCATGACTACATAATACGTTATATCTTCTGAAACAGTTTTTGCAGTTTAATTGCCCAAGAGAAGCAAGGTAGAGCAGATGAGCTTCACTGCAGCTCAAATATTCTGCTGGTTATCATCTTTATCTCCTGTTTCATCTTCGAAGTCCAAGCCTACAATCCGCATCTTGCCAATGTTAACTGCAAGAATGGGCAGATAAGATCAGGAGGTTAGAATGAAATTACCACCATTTATCAGTAAACATACAACTTAGCATATAAAACAACATCAGGGCATGGTTAATTGTCTGCGTCGCCTTTAGATTGTGGAAAGATGGCGTTAAGTAGTGGTCTCGTTGTAATCTGGTCAAATTCACATATGAGTACAAAGACAGTTGCCTATATGAATGAAATCTCTTGATTCTTAATCAAGACAAACACTGCAAAATCTTCATCTCTACTTAAGTAGTCACGGGATTTAATACTGAAGGCCTTGATTAACCAGTATTTAAGAGGCAGTGATAAGTAAATGTGTCAGTAGACGCCAAAGGATCACAAAGAGCTGCAGAAAGATGGAAATATAAGTCGAGCACGGAATTATTTTTATGATATCAAGAAAAGAATAACTGTGACTTTAAGAGTTGTTTATCAGTTGAATACCTCTTCCATTCTTATGGTGGTCAGACTCTTCAAAAATACTGTCAGGTATGTACTGGATCCAGTAGAGGCTATTTGTTTTTGGAGGATCTGTGACATGAGTACAGTAGCATCTTTGGAGAGTCCAAGCAACAGAAATACCTCATAAGAAGACCCAAACTTTCAGATCATAATACTACGAAGTGGTGCAAATAACAGTGTGTTTTCCAGGTTAGATGTTTAATTGAGGTAAACATTTGAAAAGCCTCCTTCCCTCCTTTGTGTTCCACTTATCTGGAAATAAGAAGTGCATTTGGTACAATTTGAACATCAACAGAGAGACATTACCGAAGTCAGGAAACCTGGTACTCTAATTTGTTTGATATTCAGACAAGATAATTAGACAAAGCTAACACCATTATTAGCAACATATTACTATCATAAAGAGAAATCTTCGGAAATTGTAAAATGATGGCAACAGGGTAACTTTACCAACTGCATCTGTCCCAGCTAATTTGGGCATGAATTTGTTGATGTGGTCCTCAGCTTCTTTACCTGCTTTCAGTGTCTCACACTCGAAAGAAACAAGAATCTTGTGCTTCTGATCCTTCTTGTCAAGCATATTGACAACATCATCCTCCCATCTTGTGGCAAAGAAATACCAACCAATTAGGAAAGTGTAACATAGAGAAGCCTTCAACTCGTATAAACAGCCTTTTGCCATATGTTTGACAATAATTTTTGAGTACATAAATATGCTTCTTCAGATTAAAGCAAGAAAGAAGTTCAATTTGTTTCATGACAGAGAAATCCTAGAAGAATACATGTCAAGAAGACCTCATAATCATGTCATATAAGTATGCTACTAGTAAACCGTTTAGATTAAAGCAAGAACTTCCATTTAGTAATTTAAGGCTACTCACCCATGAGCATGGTCAACATTCTGAATCGTGGCAGCATCATGTCCTCTGCACTCTACTATAACATCCCTTTCTCTTTTTCTCTGGGATATGCCACAATTGATTACAAGAAATAAGAAAGATCAAACTCTCTAAGCAAACAGATGTTCAATAAACGTTATTATCTATTGAAGAAAATTGGAATAGAGAAGAAATGTGAACTAACTACTCTTATAAGTTGAGTGAACAAAAACGATTAATGGCTCTTACATTGAAGTCAATAATTGTAAGCTTCAACAAGCGGTAGTCCTCACCCCTACTGCATTCCCTTTCGCAAACCATCTCTTCCAACAAAATGAAAAAACTTACAACCCTAAATAAGGATAAAAAGCACATTTCTCCCGAAAAATTGAGTAATTTACCAGTGCCATGGATGCCATAGCAGATAGAATGAGGAAGATGAATGAAGTGACCGGAGATAGACCCGTTTTCTATGAGTGCGATTGAACCAATCCCCTCCATAACCTTTCCTTCCATTTCTTCTTCACCTGACAGTATCAAAAGTTGTTTTTACATTACCAAAAACATCTGCTTATGCAAACATTATTAAACATCTTACCCATTATTGCTGCTGCTGCAATTGCGACAAGTGCAGGTAGACGGAGCAGTGTAACAAGGTTGTTCGTGGCTCTGGGACCAAATAATAGTTGCCCATATTTATAGCCCAAACAAACACAGCATAGCCCAATTAATCTTATCTTATAGGAAAAATTAAGGTCACCTTATACAAATTCCATACTTTTTGGAGCTAATTTTAATTAATATCATCTTTTTTAAAAATTATTAAAAATTTCCTTCTTTTTGATACAAAAAATAAAATCAATTACACATGTCGAAAATGTAGTAGCATTAAGGGATTTTAATTATGATACATGGAGAAGTAGGAATTATAATTTGTATCAATAAGTGTTGCAGTTTTGTATCGTTTAAGGAATTTTTGTAATTTTTTAAAAGAATAGGGATTATATGAAATTATATAAATATAAGTTGTGTATTTCTGTAATTAGAATAAAAATAATAAGCCAATACTCGTTTAAAGTAAACTATTTACATTCATATACCTTTTTATATTTATGTTCCCTACTTAATTAAAAGTAATATCTTCAACTTCGTCTACTATTGAAATTCATGCATTGGCATCCTGCTGATGTCAACACTAACTTATATGATACCAACAGGGTATCATGTACAAATGGAGTATCATAGAGTAGGGTATCAATATAGTAACAAAGTATTATAGAAAAAATCGATTGAGTATCAATAAACCGGCAGAGTATCATAGAAAATGGGGAGGGCTTTTTGTGATACTCTATCGATATCATATCTTAATTATCTTAAAAGAAAAAAGTTCAGCCCTATATGATACTAATAGGATATCATTATATTGACCGAGAATCACATAGGATATCGACAGGGTATCAGATACAGATAAAGTATCACGGACGATTAAGCTTAGTACTGTATGATACTGATATGGTATCAACATGTCAATAGAGTATCACAAAGAATAAATCTTCTACTAATTTAGAGCTTAATAATTTTTTTCAAATTTTGTCTTGCTTATTTCTTAAAAAGACCCAATCTTGATATTGATGGGGCATCAATATACGATGGAGTATCACAGAGGATTAAACTCACTCGTATATGATACCATTATAGAGTCATATACCGACAGAGTATCACAAATAATATAATTTCTACTAATTTAGAATTAAATAAATAAAAATTGCGACTTTAATAGTTTTTCTCTTAATTGTTTCTTATTTATTTCTTAAAAAAAGTTCAATCTTATATGACATCAATGGAGTATCAATATACCGATTGTCATTTACTATGCCTTATCCACAATCCATAAAGGTGTTTACGAACTATAGACAGTACCCATAAAACTTGCACCAACTCAATTCTAATTTTTTATTCTTATTCCAACTTTTCAACTTCCGAGGTATTACATATAATAATGCACACCTCCACTACCTCATCATTAATCTCTCACAACTCCATATTCCTTCTCACATTCTCAAAGGTTAATACCATTTTTATGATATTCTTTAATGTTCCTCAATTTAACCATATAAATGAACGCCTTGAAAATTATGTTGTACACACTTGAAGACTTTAGAAGCACTCGAAAGAAATATGAATTTCTACACTTTCTTCTCCCTATCTCTTTATTTGCTTTATTTATATATCTTGTAGGAATGTGAAGATTACACAAATATGATATTCTTCTTGCAAGATAATAACAAAAGATGAACGATATAAATAATAGTACAATGTAGGTCAATATGACACAGAGAATGTTAATTAATTAAGAAGGGAATTGAGCTACCTTGAAAGTGTCTTTAATTTTCTATTGTGACGGAAAATATGAAATTAATAATTTTTTTTATGTATAGTGTCTTAGCTATTGTTTAAGGTTTGAAATTTGTGATGGAGAAAAGATGAGTCTATGTAATATTTTTATGTGTAATTATTTACTAAAATCTTTATTTATTAATTAATATTAGTATAATCTTACAAAATCATGGGATACATGACCAAATCTACACATTTCGAGAAATTAGTTATTATTAAGATAGATGGATAAATTACAACTAAAGTCCTACAATAGGCATTAATAAGTTGCATACCAATATAGTAACTAGCTTGGTATTCAATGATGAGAAGTAACTAGCCTAGTATACAACAACGAGAATAAATCGAGTGCAATTTTATAAACGACATTTAGAGAGGATAATATGTACATAGTCTTATTCCTATTTTTATATTCTATTTTTATAAGGTGGAGAGACTGATTTTGATTGACCCTCGTAAATTTTCTTTTTTCATCTGACTTGGGATTGGCAATGTAATTGAATTCGCTATATAATACTACTTATATATAAGCAACTAGTTGAGAAGCTTCTGGTCGTGCTGCTTGCTTAAGTATCCAATTGTCATGTTGTTTCTTCTTATTTATTATGTGGGGCCAATAAAAAGTATTTTACGACCTTTTTAATTTAATATTTTCAAGACAACTTCGTATAACGTATCGGCTTCAATAATATTTCTTTAGTTGCTCCACTTATAATTTTATAATAATTTTTTAAATATATATAAAAAATCAATCGATATCACATAAATTGAGATTAAAAAATAATTTATATTGGCGGCTTGCTTGAGCAATTTTCGGTGAGCCAATAAAAAATAATTTATGAATTTTTTAATTTAATCTTTTTAAGGCAGCTGTGCATTGACATGTTTGCTTCAATGACTTCCTACTATTTCTTTAAATGCTTCAATTATAATTTTACAATATCTTCTAAAATATATAGGAAAAATCTATGGACTAAAAAATAATTTGGGCTTTCGCACCTAGGTTAATATGCAACATGGGATGAAAAAAATGACACATTGACAAATGTATGCCACCATCAAAAGTAATTTTTGTAGGGAAAAGTAACCACTATATATATTGAGCATGAATTATGAATTATGAATTACGGTAAGCATGTATTGCGGCTGTTTTTCCTCCAATTTTGGGGTTGTCCAAGGAACATTCCCATTCATCATAATCATCATAGTTATACTAGGAATCCACTTTCTCTATATCTCTCTCTCCTCCTCAACCTGAAATGGACTTTATCAACTTCTCTTCTTGGCCTCCATAATATAAAAAACAGATATTCCAAATTCCATTGTATTGGTCCAAGAACCTAAGTTTATTTACAAGTTTCTTGGGCCAATTTGGTTAATTATACCTGCAAAACCAAATTGCTTTGGATCTTCATGTTCGATTTGAATGGTACTTCCTCTTCAATTTTGGTGTTTCCTAATTGTTTCAATATAATGGTCACTGAAAATGTTCATACCACGAGGGGGTGATTTTTGTATCCAGGTGTTCAACCATTAATATATTTATATTTTACCCTATATGGCTCCGCCCCTCTAAAATAATAATTCAAATTGAGTGGAATCACGATTGTGTGGTATTTTGCCCAGAAGATGGATATGGTGTTAGGATTTCATGTTATTTGTGACATGTAATTACTTGCACGTGAAAATTGTGTGAAGTACAACGTATCTGCTTGTGTTAATGTGAGCTATGTACACGTCAGATCCTCTAAAAATAGTTATGTGGGAATACTTTGGTCCAACAGAAAAAGTTGACCATATTGAAATGAGATAGTTTAGTTGAAATTTGATTCATACTTGTTTGAAAAGGTATCTTAAATTTTTTTGTTTATTACTCTTATACAGGTGCTGCACAGGGATTAAACTTAGAACAAAAGAAATGGGACTAAGATTGTCGAAACAAGGGTTTAAGAACCCTGATACTATGATTATCAATGATCTGCACCATAGTCTGATAAATTATCTGTCAACAAGTTTTTGTATACGTAACTTAGTGTCAAAACAAAGAAGGCGAATGCTTGTTGGTGGATATGATCTTGACATGACATATATATCAGACCGAATTTTAGCGATGTCATTTCCAGCAGAACATGTGCGAGCAGTTTATCGCAACCCTTTGTGGCAGGTTAAGTCTGTATTGGATATGAGACATGCTGGACACTATAAGGTTAGAACATAATGAGGCGTGCATTTCAAGCAAATGATGATTTTTAAGAAACCTTACTTTAGTGTTTCCTCTCGATCACTTTGCTTGTAGGTGTATAACTTATGTATAGAGCAAGCTTATGATACCTCACATTTTCATGGCCGTGTGGAAAGGTATCCGATTGATGACAATCATGTCCCTTCTCTAGAAATGATCAAGGAATTCTGTGAAGATGTGTACTTATGGCTCTCAAGTGACTCCAAGAATATTGCTGTTATACACTGCATGGTTCGTATCCTAGCATCCTTTGCACAACATTTCTTCTCCGAAACTCCAAATCTTGGTTCCGCCACTCATTATATGTTGTGGCTAGTTGTGACATTTAGATCAGCTCTAAATTTTAAATGCATCTGTTAATTTCTTTCATTTAGAAGAAGAGAAGATAGAAATCAGTTGCTCTTATGCTGTAATTTACTTCTTTTTTTTTTTGACATCTCTAGGCAGGAAAAGGCCGAACAGGGTTAATGGTTTGTTCTTACCTAGTGTACACTGGCATGTCAGCTGAGGAGTCTCTGCGAGTGTATGCAGAGAAACGAACAACTAACAATGAAGGAGTAAGTTATATCAATCCTCTAATTAGAATTGTTGGCAATGTAACAGAGGAGCCTGACATATAAGAATGATTTCCATCATATGTTAACAACATTTAGATTGTTGGTATTTTACAGGTATCGATTCCAAGCCAACGAAGGTATGTTAGGTATTTGGAGCAGGTACTTTCTTTTACAAAGGGTGTTCCTCGTGGTCCTCCAACTGTCATGTTGCCTAAGCCATGCAAGAGAGAGCTGCGTCGCATTAGATTATATGACACTATAAACGTTGAATCCATCTTCTTTGTTCTATCTGAATTGCAAAGAGTAAGCAATCTAACTTGAATAAAATTTGTCCTAGTACTTATTTTCACTATTATGGACGGTTATCCTAGCTATCATTTTAAGTAATAAGAACTCAAATGATATTTGGATGGATAAAAGAATAAAGTTGAAAGAGAGTTCAAACAACAAGATTTCTGAATTTCTTTTTTTAATGTGTTTGTTTCTGTTCTCTGCTTTTTCATTGCAATGGATAGTTTATTCACTCCTATGCGCGCAATTTCAAACAGGTTCCAGGAGAGAAATATTGTCCACCTGCAGAAGTCTCAAAAAGTAGCTGCAGACGAATTAAGAATGGTATTGAGAGAACTTATAGCCCTCAATACGTTTATTCATTTGTTGAGGAAAATGAAGATGAGATGAAACAAGAAAAGAAGGTACCTCGTCTGGTAGTCCAAATGGACACAGAACGTTCCATGCTTTATCAGAAAACCTGTCTAGATCATTTCTACGACAAACCAGTGCAAGTATGTACGGTTACTCTATTTCTCTTTTTATTCCTAGGTTACACATGCCATTAAACACTCTGCTGTAGTTAGGAAGAAACCTTTCTGTTGGCAAACTGAGTGAGAGTTAAAAAATGCAACTAGCTAGATCACTTTTTCGTAATTACTGATGGTCATAAGATACTCCTTTTTCTCATGAAATTATAATAAGTCTTCCAAGTTTTAAGTGAAATTTTTTTCGCACAGACAACTTTCACAAAATTCATTAAAAAATTCAAATTTCAATTTTTTTTTGTAATTTTTTGTCTATCAGAATAACTTTTGATCATTACATTTAATAATTTCAGCCACCATCAGTAGTATTATATGTTAATCAAACTAATATTTCAAACTCCATATCTGTTTCAAATAAATGGGATGCAGGAAGTACATGTTTCTTACTTTCCTCCCTCGATTATATACTGTAATGTAAGCTTTATCTATGAACAGATCTGTGGAGATGTACGCATCATTTTCTATGAAAAGCTCATAGGAGGACGTCTTTTCTATGCTTGCTTCAATACTGCTTTTATTCAGAATGATCTGCTGCAGGTATGCACGTCGATCTTTCTCTCCTGGATAAGATATTATGTCAATATGCTGTTAAAAATAAGAAAATGAAGTATGGAGCCACTTATATACGTAGATTTTAGACACCTAACAGGCTATCTTCCTTTGTGATCTTTCTATTTAACACGTAGTCAGAATAGTCCCTCTGCTGCATGCAGATTTTCACATCAAATGGTCCCTCATCGATTACTTAATGAAAAATTTAGCATGCTAGATGAGGGGTACTGGAAATTTTCATGTGATGTATTTAACAACAAATTTGGCATGCTAGATGAGGGGTACTGGAAATTTTCACTTGATATATTTAACAACAAATTTGTCATGCTAGATGTGTACACCAAAAAAGAAGAAACAAAGAATCAGAAACCATCTGCTCTTTAGACAAAGTGTTACTAGTTACCATAGTGTCATATTTGCATATTAATGTTTTATAATTCTGGCAAATTTGCAGTTTTCGATAGGGGAGCTTGATAAAGTTGGAAAAAAAGCAAGGTCCATTGCTGGTTCTTCGTTCTGCTTGGAGTTGTTCTTTGGTCCAGCGAATGGCAATTGTTTGCCAAGGCCTCCATTGCACAATGATGATTGTTAATTTCACTTATAACAAGGTGACTTGGTTATATCAATCATCTCTTATAATATGTATAACAACTCATCGTGTTGTCTTACCATCTATTTTTCAGGGACGGAAGGCCAGGAAAATTCAATAGTTTTGCATGTAGAATCAAGCGAGCAGTTTTAAGAACTAATGTTTTATCTTAAAACTTGCATGCACATCCTAGAATCTAATGGAAGAAAAGAATCATAGAATTTGAAAAGTATCTAGGCTTTTTGATTGCATCTAGTGTTAGAAATGGAGGGCCAAATTGTATTCTCTGTTTGATGATCCATACAATAATCAACTTAAAGATTGGAGTTTTCTAATTCCTCTATCCCAAAGGATTTAACTCACAATGTGAATAAATTGAGGGGGGAGGAGACATTTTGGTAATTCCTATTGTGATTGAAAATTTTGAATAATTACTTATCTCATTACTCAAAGAATAATGAAAATAAGCTAAGTAGATACTTAAATCCCTCGAAATCATCTATACGCAATAATATGAAGAACAACTTGATTTATCCCATCATAGTTTTATTGGTATACAATATATCGATCCAGCTTTAGTTAAAAGATGATGTATCAACATAATCTCACAAGTAGATGGTGACTTAACTCCTTTGAATCGAGATACAACACTTCTCTTCTTCCTCCTTCATATACTAGGTTCCCCCCAAACAAAGACACAATAATATGTAATTGATCTTCTATCAATTTTTTGGATCTAGCTCGGTAAGCATCTACGATATAGTCAACACGAGTATGACTATGATTGTTATAAATTATGCCAAGTTCTTTCAAGTAACACAAAATCTATTTCAAAGCTTCCAATATTTGACCATAAATGCAAATATAAATTGAATAATAACATTTATTGCAAAATCACTATCAGAACAAGTCACTGTAAGGTATTTCAATTAATCTTTTATACTTCTACGAATCATCAAAATAGAGCATCATCATCTTTCATAAGATGAATAGGGAACCATAAGAGTACTGCAAAGTTTCGCTGTCAACTTTTCAGTATGTACAAGCAAGTAAAGAACATACTTTCAGATTATCTAAGACAAAAATATTCTTTTTATGCTTCTATTTAATTATACTCCCAAAAGGATTTTAATTGGTATAGGTCCTTCTTATCAAAATCTTGTTGGGTCCTACGCAACGGAGCGAGCAATAAAATTACGAGGAATCAATAAAACAAACTGGACAATAATATGAAAAATGGAAAAATAATGACACCAAATATTTTACGTGGTTCACCCAACACTTTTTGGGCTACGTCCACAAATCAACACTTCTATTATATTTCTTATACTATTACAAATAGTAGGTACAAACGTACAATTTCTTCTACTATTACAAATAGTAGACTCTCAGAGAAAAGTACCAAAAATAGTGGACACACTATTTCTTTTAAGAAATAATATTTCCTAAGCACACACTCTATTTTTTCTCACAGACTATTTTATTTTATAGTATATGATATACCTCACAGAAGAAAAATTCTCACTTTCTCTCTGTGGTTCTCTGTATTTTTCTCTCTTTTTTGGATGAAGGAGCTAAAGTGTTCCTTTATATAGAAGAGTAGCCTGCAATAAGCAGGCTACTTGTTTTGACATTTCAAAATAATTAGGAGAAAGACAAGTTGGTGACAATTGGCCACCACTTTTTGACCAAAGAAAAGCATGCCAAATTTGAAACAATTTGGTTGCCAATCTTGAATGAATGCGGACCCTCTATTTGGAGGGACCCACTTAACAAATCTAGTATGTAGAAAAGACTTAAGAGATTCTCCACAATTAGTTCTATCATGCCTCGAGAGGATACACTAAGCGTGTTGGCACTCAGAGACTATTGTTAGTCCCTAAATGAACTTCTTGGCCTCATCACATTTATTCAATTACAACAACCTAACAATCGAAGACATCAACAGTCAAAAATAACTCCGTGGGAATAATAACCTAATGATTGTTGATGTTTTCCACTGCTAAATTGTGATTGTGATAAGGCCAAGTGGTTCGCTTGGGAACTAGAAATAGCTTCTGAGTACCGGCCACGCCAAGGATACCCTCACGGGGCGTGACAAGTTCAAGTTATGACAACACAAAAGGATATTCTAGTCCAATCAAGATTAATTGATACCATTCGCATTCATAGTTTCCACAATTCATGCTTTGTTACCAATCAATGCATCTAAACATTCAAGTTTAAGAGATAATATCCGGGGTCTATGTAGTAATGATGTCATTATTTTTCCATTTTTTATATTATTGTGCCATATTTATTTTTGTGTTACTCCTTCATTTTACAATTCATAAGAAGAGAAGAAAAAGAGAGAAATATGTTGACTTTTGACTCGAGAGATTCTACATCAAGTTACCTGATTACATTTGCAGGGGGAGCTATGGCATGACAGTCGAAATCACAAATCTACATCAAGTTACCTGATTACATTTGCAGGGGGAGCCATCGCATGACAGTCAAAATTACAAAAGTATATAGCCCTTCATTTGTCGGGAGGGGGAGAATTGTTAAGTGGGTCCCTCCAAATAGAGGGCCCACATTCATTCAAGAGTAGCAACCAAGTTGTTTCAAATTTGGCGTGCTTTTCTATGGTCAAAAAGGGGTGGCCAATTTCCACCAACTTGTCTTTCTCCTAATTCTTTTGAAATGTCAAAATAAGTAGCCTGCTTATTGCATAAAGGAGCACTTTAGCTCCTTCATCCAAAAAAGAGAGAAAAATACAGAGAGCCACAGAGAGAAAGTAACAATTTTTCTTTTGTGAGATATATCATAGACTATAAAATAAAATAATCTGTGAGGAAAAATAGAGTGTGTGCTTAGAAAATATTTTTTCCTAAAAGAAATAGTGTGTCCACTATTTTTGGTATTTTTCTCTGAGAGCCTACTATTTATAATAGAAGAAATTATACACTTGTACCTACTATTTGTAATAGTAGAAGAAATACAATAGAAGTGTTGATTTGTGGACGTAGCCCAAAAAGTGTAGGGTGAACCAGGTTAAATATTTGGACAATTCATTTATTTAAGAAATTAAATCATGAGAACTATCAATCATTTAATAGCACGTAGAATATTTTAAGATTTTGGGGAAAACCTCAAGAAAACATTATGGAAGGGTAAATTATTCACAATTCAATTAATCCAATTTATGGGGTGCATGGAAGAACTCTTTCCATATTTTAGGTAGCGTTACATACCTGGAAGAGCAAAACTTCTTGAAGAAACCTCTAGTCTGAACTTGAAGATGAAGAACCCTAGCTTCTTCTTTGGGAGAATTTTGAACGTAGAAATTTAATGCTTTCATGGGTGTATGCGTTAATGGATTGAATTGTAGGATAGGCTTGGAAAGTTAATTAACAGTAAAAGATAAAAAATATCCTTCTGAGAAAGTTAAATAATCATCAAAAATGAACAAAATGACCTTTTAATGAGTTTTATCGGGAAAATCAATAGTCTAGAGGTCCCGTAGCCGAATCATTCAATAGTACGCCAAATGGGACCTTGATACCGCCTTTTTGATAGTTTCTGAAGTTTCTTGGAGCCATTTGACGGTCAAATCGGCTAATCGTGGAATGCTTTTAGCGGTCAAATTAACCATTGTCAAATTTCATAGCTCAAACATATTTAAATAAAATGGGTCATAACCTTTTACTCTGAACTCTGAATAAGAATAAATTAGATATATTAAAAATTCAATTCAAAGATCTTTAATTTGAGAGGTTACGGATCACCTAACCCATTGTGTGCTAAGAGATAAGGCCATTTGAAGTTGACCATTCTATGAACTCATATCGAAATTTATCCGATGGAAATGTTTTGAATTTAACTTGACTTTGGATGTCCCTTATGACCTCAAACCACATCCGACACAGTTCAATTACATAGAAAAGGACCTTAATATAAATTCACAATTTTGAAGTTATTGGATCACCTAAGTTCACAGAGCCTCACATCAAAACTCAATTGGCAAGAAAGGTTTCATCTCATCTTTGAGTTAAGAAATTTTTATGACCTTTATGCATCTCAAATCTTATCCCTGTAAGACCCCACTTGTGGGGTAGGGGAGAAGTAGGGAGCAAGCATGGAAAAATTTAAAAACTGCTCAGGACTACAAGAGGGTCTATGACTTGTAAAGTCTTCTACGAGTCGTAGAGGGTCCTATAGTATATTCCAGAGAAGTAGAGCCTCTGAAGTTTGGATAAAGGCCATCAGACGAAACCCCATTTACAACTCGTAAAGCGATCTATGAGTCGTAGAAAGGGTCTCAAATCCCAGCAGCTCAATCTCAAGGACTCTTGGCCTATGAAGAGTCTTCTACGACACGTAGAGTGCCTTACAAGTCGTACACGGGGTCTCGTGGACCCTTCCGGCCAGGATTTTAATAGGGGTAAACTTGACCTTTACTCTTTTTTATAAGTCCAAGCTATGTCGTTTTGAACCCATCTATATCCCTTATAAATCCATATAACCCTAATACACCTCATTTTTCCTTATTCCAAAAACCCTAAGTCTCTAAAACCTCTCTAGACCTCTCCAAAAACATTATCAGAACCCCCTCATTCAAATTCAAGGATCTCAAGAACAACTGTGGATTTCAAGAACTGAACTCAAGCTTCAAGTCTCCTTCAAGTTTACTCCAAGAAATTCTAAGTTTAGGTATGTGGGTCTCCATCCATGAGTCCTTTCACCCATGTAGCCCAACCTTCTCATTTTATGAAAAATTGCATGATTTCAAATTGTATTACTTGTGGGTATATCTTATTATGAATTATGAACATAAATTATGTCGGGTTTTATCAAGTATTGATCGATTATACATAAATGTTTATTTTAATCTCATACTATGAGTTGATTTATATCTATTGAAGTTATGCATGACGTGAACTATGAAAACTATGAACTATTGTGAATTTTGAGATGAAATTCAAGATACCCAAAATGGGGGTTTTACTACAATATTGGTAGGTTGATTTTGAATGACTTTGAAATGAATTGATTTTACTCCATCTTGTTTATACCCTTGAGTGGCATGATTTTGAACAAGTGTCATGAACCCACGTATTTGATTAAATTACATGACAAAAATTCCTATGTTGTTGACGAACTATTGCATGATTTACAAGTCTAGTGATTTCATGATATTTATGAGCTTTCAAGCATATATTAAATTCATGAAAAGTATCTATTGATTTTACAAGTGACAAATTGAGCTCTATTTCAAGATTTTATCCTCTTGTGAGTTGTTCATGTCAAGTTGAGGGATCAAGTATGATTAATATTTTATTCTCATGTTCAAGTTAAGCTCACTAGTAGAGGTCAAGTATATTAATGAGCTACTCATGCCATGATTCATGTCTCTTACAAGTTGTGCATGTTATGATTAAAGTTATGATAATTTTAAGTATTCCGACGGATTAGACATAGCACCTATTGAGGCTTAAAGTGGGGGCTCAACTCAAGGGGTCCTTATATAAAGTCTTTAGTCTCTAAACTATATGCCACCATAGGATTATATTATTTCCCTAAATAGGCCTTGGTAGTGGATCCATCTAGTTCATTTTATCATGTTTGGTTTACCTTGGCAAGTAGACCATACCTTATCCAGGGAGTGTCATGCCTCGTATACCTTACCGAGGGGATATCATGCCTCGGATTCCAAGTAGTAGCACGCTTGGTCTATGTCGGTTAAGGTCTCCTCCCACGTATGTATGATATATTATGCAAGCTAAATGTTTTGCATGCATATTTTATTACAAGAATTGATCATGCATATCATATATAGATTATATCCCTTGCCTATATGTATGCATTTTGAATATTATGGATTATGCCTTTTTTGCATTGCACCCCGCATACTTAGTATATTCCAAGTACTAACACATACTCTATGCCTACATGATATTACCATGTAGGGACCGAAGCTCCTATAGATCATCCTTAGCCACGTGGCTAGTTCAGTTCTTGAAGAAAGCTTTTGGTAAGTCCTCAACTCCAAGGACAATATCTATTTTATTCATGCTATCTTGAGGCTTGTTCCTTATGTTGGTTACTTATATCGTGAGGGTGAACCCGGGAAGTGTCTTGGCCCCCGCTCCGTTCTTAAGTCGAGGTGCTATTGGATTCTATGTTTGTATATGAGTATGAGTTTGACTCTTCATATGTTTTTATGGTGATGAAAAACTTCCCTTAGTTCCGCTTTCCTTTTTATAATTGACTCTTGTTATTGTCTTGTTTCATTTCTGCAACCAAGGATGTGCACATGATATGCTAAGAGGCTTGCTTGGGATGTCTTCGGAATTCCCATTTGTCATGTTACGTCTAGGCCATAGGCTTGGATCGTGACAATCCCCCCTATAAAATAGTCTTTAGTACCTATATGCAAGGTTATAATCACTTGGTATGATCCTATATGCATAAGAGAAAGGCTCAGATCTTAACTTAGTGTTAGACCCCGTACTCTCGTTAAATTAAGGATAAAAATTAAAGTGAAGTCGGAAGTCCTTAATTGGATTAAAATAGAAAAGTTTGGGACCTA
>JAOTQR010000069.1:12971121-13065277 GCA_025774065.1 Solanum ossicruentum | reverse complement strand
AACTTTTCCACCCTTTCGTCCAATTCCTCCATCGGGACCTACTCCTAAGCCAACTTATCCTCCACATCACCCACAATCTCAAAGAGTTCTATAGAACTAGAGTCACCAACATATCCCTTCCACCTAGAAGCATGTCAAACCAGACAAACCATACTCCTGTCCATAGGGCATTCCCAAACTTATTCAACCTTACCAACCTCCCTCTACACTCTATAAGGACTCACAATCCTTAACTCAATTTTCAACCTTAAACACACCTAACCCACGTGGTACCATAACCACCATCTCCCTTCTCTATCATCTTCTTACCCTCACTAGAGACAAAATCCGAACCAAGGATCAAGCTTAGAGAACTGACTATCCCATTATAGTTGTCCAAACAAATCAACCGTCTATTAACAAATCTTACTAGTAACAAAGGGATATCAAAAGAAATACCAACTCCCGAAACTATCAAAGAATGCACAATAAAATCTAGGAAAATTTCTAACTTACCAGAAGTATCATCGGACACCTCATCCCTTCCTTGCCTTCTTTGAAGAGCATAGAAACAATTTTTCCTAGGAACATCCCCTTGACCATCTCAACCTTCGATTTTAGCATGGGGACAATCAGTAAACCAGTGACCCATTTCACCACATCGAAAGCAAGTAGTAGAGTTCCTCCAATACGGTCCACCATGGTTTTTCCTACATGTAAGGCACTTGGGCTTGGGCCCTCTATTATTACCACCTTGGCATCTTTGGTTATCATTAGTAATCCTTCTGTTAAGAGCATTGGAAGACCCTTGGCCTTGATGGAACCAACCATCCTTGGAACCCTTAAACTTATCATCAATACGGGCCCTCTTGGCCTCTCTACTCCTCCTCTTCCTCAACTTCTTCTCTTCCTTTTGTTTGGCATAGGTCATCAAACGGGGCAAGTCCATGTCACCAATCAACATAGCAGACTAACATTCTTCACTCACTAAGTTTGACACCCCCATCACAAACTTGTCCATTCTAGATCTTGGGTCGGCAACCAAGTAAGGAGCAAACTTTGAACGTTGGTTGAACTTAAGGGCATACTCCCTCACACTTATTGACCCTTGTCTCAAATTCAGGAATTCAACCAATTTAGGTTCTCTAAGCTCAAGAGACAAGAACCAATTATGCAAAGCCAATTTGAACTCTTCCTAAAGCACCACGTAGCCAACTCCCTTATCGTCCTTCCATTGGTTGTACCATATTTGTGCTACTCCTTTGAGTTGGTAGGTGCCAACTCCGCTTTTTCTTCCGGCCTCACACCCATAGTAGCCAATATCTTGTAGACCTTATCATTGAACTCTTAAGGGTCCTCATTAACCTTTAACCCATAGAATTCTGGCCGATTCATTCTTATGAAGTCTCTCACCCATGAAGCCGGAGCATGAAGGTCTTAGGTACCTTGATTGTCTTGTTAGCCACAACTTTTGCAAGCAAGGTGAGAGCATCTCGAAGCTTCCCATGTTTCGGTTGCTCCTCTAGAGTGTAGACCCATTTTCCCCTTGTGTTTGGCATGATCAACTAGCATAGAAAAGAACATTCATTAGGGGGGTAAACTTACTCCAACTCTATGGCATGACTTACAACATGAAGAAGGGTAACATTTGCTAAAACATCTTATAGCCATCTACTCATAGTTGTGGTGCACAACACAACCATGAATAAGACTCTAATCGACGAGGTGTGTTGGATTCCGAGGATTTTTCAACCTAGTTCTCTGATATCATCTTTGTCACGACCTAATCCTAGGGACTAGACATGACCGATAAATGAGGAACCCACATAAACCCAAAATAGGACTCATAGTATATCATTACACATCCTTGGTTGAGGAAGCAATGCAGAACAATGTAAGAAACATAAATATGGGGAATTGGGACTATAGGAGATACTCATATTTAAATAGCTTGAATATCATAAGTACGTCAAAGCTCAAGTATAATACATACTTGCCCAACAACACTTCTAACATAGGACCTAACGGGGGCGAAGACAAGCAACTGGGCTCAACCTCATAGTAAAAGTATACCAAAAAGAAGGATAGTATTTAATACATATCTTTAGAACATAGATATTGCCCTCGCACATGAGGACTCACCAACTAGCTTGAATGGATACCACTAGCCACATGGAGGAAGATGATTACCAAATGGAGCTTTGGTTCCTACATGGTGATATCATATTAGCATCGAGGATGCATTAGTATATTTGAACGTACTAAGTATGTGGGATGCAATGCAACAAAGAATAAACATCATAATCAAAATGCACAATGATAACCAATAGATAGCATAATATCAATATGACATGTATAACCAACTCTTAAGTAAGTTATGCTTTGCAAATAGTTCATCTTACATAAATCATAATATAAATATGTAAAGAAGCCTCAACTGACATAACATAAGTCCTTTTGGAGCCACCTTCCTTATGGGAGCCTGTCCCCTTTTGGACTAAGTGACCTTCTTTATGGGATCCCGTCCCTTTTCAGATTAAGTGGCCCTCCTAATGGGTGCCCATTCCTTTTCGGATTAAGTGATATTCCTTACGAGAGCCCGTCCCTTTTCAGATTTAGTGTCCTTCCTTACGGGAGCCCATCCCTCTTCGGATCAAGTGACCTTCCTTATGGGAGCTCGTCCCTTTTCAGATTAAGCGTTTCATGGAACTAGCTCATCAAACCATTACACTTCAATCATTATTTCATCATCATAACTTCATTCAGCTCATAAGGCATGCATTGGACCTTCGATTCCCCAAGAAACTATAACCGGACATTTTATCAAACACCTTGGGGTGTAATGGGGGTAAAAGAGCATGCAATTTAGAGATGAAATTATGCAAGTAAATTCATTGTAAAACCATGAATCGATACCTTGCAACACCCTCAAGAAATATACATTAAAACCCCTCGTCAAGTCTTACAATAGATCCAAGATTTATAGCTCAAAGCATGGCAAAATAGTCACAACTTTACATAGCTTTTACATAGTTCATAGACATGTTCTTACTAGCAAATGCATTTGTAAAAGTCAACTTTAAACATGCAATATTAATCAAAGAGGGTTTAGGCACCATGGGTGGAAGGATCCAATGGTTCAACACCACATACCTTAGGTCTAGAGTTGCTTGGAATTGAGATTGGGAAGAATGGAGGCTTGGAAATGATCTTTGAATCCAATCTTGTTCTTAGGTCTCCTTGAAATTAAATTGGAGCTTGATGAAGACTCTTGAGAGGATTTGAGAGTGTGATTGAGATGAGAGTAATTGAATTGTGTCCTTAAGATTAGAGTTTAGGTCTTCTAGGAAGTTCAAAATAGCCTCCGAATATTTTGGTCTTACGTTAGTTTTGATATCCTTTTGGAATATGAACAAAGAAGAGAAGATAGGTTCATTACATTCATAAAAAAATATATGAGAATTTACCTTAAGTAATTAAGTAATTGAGCGTGAGAGCCAAATGAAGCGAAAGATTCATGTTTGGTTCGGGTAAAAAATCAAAAAGGGTCATTAGGACAATTAGCATTTATGAAAGTACCATTAGTGAACGGATGGGAAAAATGGCAAAGTGACTTCTCACTGGAGACTTCACTATCCGTGTGGCACTCCACGGAGTGCCCGTCTGAAGTGCCTTAGTGGAAAAAATTTAAGTTGGTAAACTTGGAAAAATTGATGTCTCATCACTTTGACGGCCACTTTCACGGACCATGTAGTGTTACACGGACCGTGTACTGGTCCAAACCACATCATTTAGACAAGAAAATGTTGTTGACCACCACACGCTCAGATGACACGGCCCGTACCCCTTCACACGAGCCGTACAAGACCACACTACCCGTATGGGTGGCCGTGGGGCTTCACTTCTTGGGAAGGTCTCAGGAAAACTTTCATAACTCCTTCATCCAATGTCGGAATGAGGTTAAAGAAAGTGTGTTGCAAAGCTACCGCAGAGGCTTTCATTTGACATGTCGTCGGCCACCCTGTTCCAAATATGCTAAGAGTTATGCTGGTTTATAGTTGACCCTTGTATGAAACATTACCCAAAACTCAACTTGGAGGAAAGTCTTGAACTCGTTTAGGTATTTGGTGTCTCCCATGAATCAATTACACACCAAATCTCACCAAATGATTCTTGAAACATGGATATACAAAAGCATAAAGTTAAGGGGTGTCACACTTCATGAGGATGAACCCACCGGACTTCTTTGGGTCTAAGGTGGATGAGGACCCCCAAGAATTTATGGATGAGGTGTACAAAGTATTGACTATTATGGCTATTAGATTGGAAGAGAAGATGGAGTGACAGCTTACCAACTCAAGGAGGTGGAACAAATATGGTTCACTCAATGGAAGGAGGAGAAGGGAACAATAATGTTGTACTATAGGAGGAGTTTAAGGTGGTTTTTCTTAATTGATTTTTCCCTCTTTAGCTTAGGGAGGCCAAGATAGTGGAGTTCATGAACTTGAAACAAGGTTCTATGAGTGTGTGGGAGTATTCCCTCAAGTTCAACCAACTTTCTAAATATGCTCCCCATTTGGTGGCCGATCCAAGGTCTCGGATGAACAAGTTCATGATGGGTGTATCCAGTTTGGTGACTAATGAATACCAGTCCATAATGTTGATAAGTGACATGGATTTCTTCGGCCTAATGACATATGCCAAATAATTGGAGGAGGAAACGATGAGGAAGAGAAGGGATAGAGAGGCCAAGAGAGCCCATTTTTGAAGGAAAGTTCCAAAGTCCCAAAGATAGAGGTGATGTTATATGTCCAACATGTGGTAAGGTTCATAGAGGCCCATGTTTGAAGGACACCAATGCTTGTTTCCATTGCGATGAAGAGGGGCATAAGAGGAAAGATTGTCCTCGTAAGCAATGCAAGGGTGGAGATGTTCGTCCTCAAGGTAGTGCCCAAGGCACAATCAGTTCTATGTTCTTCAAGGGAGGTAAGGGTTTGACGAAATGCCTGATGTTGCTATCGATATGTTGAGGTTTCTTTTGATTTTTTTGTGCATGTTTGATGGCTCTGGTGGTCCCTATTCCTCTCATTATTTCTTTTGCCATTAGTAAGATTCTTGTGTGTCCTGAATGGTTATGTGAGTCTATTATTGCTGGAAAGGTTTAGGGGTTGCCCCATGTTCTTATTGCATAGAGTCTTGTCTTGTGATCTTGGTTGAACTTAGCTTGATGGGTTGGATGTCTTGGGGTGGTTTGTCTACTTGCATAGCATGCTTCGAATGAGTGTAGAATCAGTAAGGTTGTGGTATGATTGTTAAGGATAGTCAATATATTTGGTCAACTACAATGGGTTAGTCACTTCTGTAAGATAGATCTTCTGTTCGGGTTTTGTCCCCAAGTGGGGATGATGGTAAGTGATATCCCTAAGTGTCTTTTCAGAGTAAGAGTGAGCATTTTGAGTATTGGTGGAGTTGCTTGGTTGACTTATACACTGGCTATGTTTATGGGTTTCATGAGTAGGGTCTTTAAGCCCTACTTTGACATGTTTGAGGTGGCCTCTAGTGGATGAGAGGTTGTTTGGTAAATATGATAGGTGTGAGTTAAGGATGACAAGAAAGTAGCTAGAATGTTGTGGTCTAGCACATGTTGATAATGGTGGCAAGGAGGTGACTAGAGAGGTCCATTGGTTGGTTAGACTAGGGGTTAGATTGGAGGAAGTTTAGGATAGTGGTGTAGTATTCTTGATGGTTTCAAATCTTCTTCAGTTGAAGAGGTCTAGATTAAGCAAGGCCTTGATTCCTCCTTATTAGAGTTAGAAATTTTGGGTGGAAGGGTAGTAGAGTGGAGGTTGTCTCCCAAGGAGGAGATGGTGGTTTACAGTACCAAGTGGACTATGTGTATTAAAGGTTGAAAAATGAGTTTATGGTTGTGAGTCCTTATAGAGTGTAGAGGAATATTGGTAAGGTTGCACATGAATGGGAATTGCCTATGGATATGGTTCTTCCGGATCTTCATGCTTCTAGGTTGAGGGCGTGTTGGTGACTCTAGTGATATAGAACTCTTTGAGGTTGTAGGCATTGTGGAGGATAAGTTTACTTAGGAAAAATCCCCGGAGAGGTATTGGATGGAAGGGTGGAAAAGTTGATTAATAAGGATGTAGAGTTCATCAAAGCCTTTTTTTGGAGAATCATCAAGTTGAAAGTGTTCCTCGGGGAGCCGGAGCGGCTATGAAGAAGCAATATCCATATCTCTTTCATTTTCTTCAAGCTTATGATGACACGCCAAGTCCCTTTTATGATTCCAAGTCTTATGTTTTAGCCCTTATATCATTTGCATGCATTCATATTATGTTGATAAGTTCATGATGATTTTAACACTTGTGTTGCAATCTTGAAAATGGTATTTAAACGCATTGTTGCATTCTTATTGGGGATGATTTCTTCATAATTACTCTTCTTATGTATGTTTCTTTGATATTTGGGGACGAATGTTCCCAAGGGGGAGATATTGAAATGCCCCACAATTGCCTAGGAATGCCTCCGTAATCGTAATTCCCTTATATCTCAAATCGGGGATATTTATACATCCTTCTATGTAGCTCGGAAAGACCCTATGATGTATTTTTTTTAGTATCTTAAAATCCATACAAAATTTCACAAATTTTACTTCATATTCTTGTTCAGAGGGCAACATTGTTTAGGAGAATGAGTACCTACAAGGTATACTTCATCCATGCCATGAAAGTAATTTTTTGATGAAACTTCGCAAAGGTAGTGGGCTGTCAACGACCAGTCTGCGATGCGGACCAGTTCAAAAAATTCCAAAATTTGCTCTTTTTACTCCAGGTCAATCAGGTAATAACCCTATACCTATATACATGAAAATCCCTCATTGTTAAGCCGTTTTGAGCCTTAAAAACCAACCAAAAACCTTTCAAATTCCTCTCTAATCTTCATCAAATTCTTCATCCATTCTCAAGGATTCTAAGAAGTCTTATTGGAATTCAATGAAACCATGTTTTGTCCTAAGTCCTTCTTAACATTCAAGTGTCTCAATCTCTTTTCGGATCTTAGGATTTCATTCAAGCTTCAAGTCTCCATTTCAAATCTTCTTCAAAAAAATCTCCAAAGTAAAGGTATGTGAGTTTCAACAATTGGATCCTTTCACCCATGGTTCCCAAGCTTACTTTTATCTAAAATTGCATAATTTAAAGTTGATTTACTCATGGGTCTTACTTATAATGAATTTCACTACACACTATGTTGGAATTTCATGAAATTGTAATTGTTTTAGCATGTTTTGATGAAACTAAGATCTATTGTGAGATTTGATGAATGGTTTTAATGTATGTTGTTTGAGGGTATTACCAAGTATCTATTGATCGTTTTACACTAAATTTTCTAGCATGATTCCACTCTTGAATTGCATGGTCTTACACTAGCACTACACATCCACCAAGTGTTTGATAAAATGTTCGGATTATGTATGTTGAGTTGTTGAAGGCCTAATGTATGGCATATGAGTTCAATAACCTTATGATGATGAATTGTGTTCCCCATGATTTGTTGACTCAATTACCCTAGACAACATAACTCTAATTAGGAATTCGTATGTAGGACGATAACTTAGGTTCTTCCAGAGCTCTTGTGAAGGTGAAGGATGAATTTTACCATGGCACTTGGTCGGCAACTATGGTGTGCCAACTAACCGTTACCCATTTTCCCAGTTGTCAACCTCCCATTGGTCATGTTTGGTTGATTAGACAAGAACACATCAATTGAATCCTGTCATCTACTTCCTTTTTCCTATTTGTCACTACCTTTGTCAAGATTGTGATAGTAGGTGGGGTTTGGTCTGGCCACCACCAAACAACAATCAGAGTGAAGGGGAATAAACAATATATGCAAAAACCCCATCAAAGAAATGCACAAAATCTAAGTTGTTTCAAGTCAACTACTCATGGTTCCCATAACCCCAAGTTGTTGATGCTGAGCTACTCATGGCAATGACAATTAATATGAGAGACATAGTTGAGAGACTACCAAAAACAATGAAGAACAAAAAAACCTTCGAGTTGAAAACCACAAGCTTGGATTAAAGGAAGATGAATAAAATGTTATTTTCAATCCCCCCAAAATGGGTCTTCAAATTATCTATTTTAAGCTTATACTATGAGTTGATATTTATCTATTGATACTATGCATGTTTTGAGCTACGAAACTACAGGTCTGTTAGGATGCCTCGTGATGATGGATTTCAAGGTACCATACATGATGGTCTTACTATATGTTGGAGGGTTGATTTGCATTAAGTTTACTCATCTTATTTCTCTCTTGAATTGCATTATTTTGAACTAGTATCATGAACTCACCATGTGTTTGATAAATTATCAAGTCAAGAATTCTCATATTATTGATGACCTATTTCATGATTTACAAGTCAAGTGACTATATGATGATTAAGGGTTTTCAAGTATGTATTGAATTCATGAAATTTATCTATGATTTTACAAGTATCAAGTTAATGCCTATTTCAAGATTTTTACTTCTCATTAGCCATTCATGTTAATGCAAGTGTATGAATTGAATTCATGTATGATTATGATCTACTCTCATGTTCAAGTTAGGCTCACTACTAGAGGTCAAGCATGTTTCAAGAGCTACTCATGTCATGTTTCCATGTTTCTTACAAGTTATATAAGTTAAGATTATTTCAAGTATTCCGTGGGATTTGACTTAGCACCGATCGAGGCTTAAGGTGGGGGCTCGACTCAAGGGGTCCTTATATAAAGTCTTTTATCTCTAAACTATGTTCCACCATAGAATTATGATTATTACCCTTTCTACACTACTAGATCTATCTAGTCATGTTATCATATTTGGTTTGCCTTGGCAAGTCGACCGCACCTAGCCGGGGGGTGTCATGCCCGTCCACCTTACCGAGGGGGTGTCATGCCTTAGATTCCAAGTTGTAGCTACTTGGTGTATGTTGGTTGAGGTCGCTTTTACCATACATGTATGCTATATATATTGTGCAAGATGAATGATTTACAAGCATGTTTAATTATGAGCATTGATCATGCATGCAATATTGAAATTATATGTCTATTGCTTATGATTATGCATTTTGACTATATTGGCATATGTCTTGTTGCATTGTATCCTGCATACTTAGTTCATTCAAATATAATAACGCATACTCTATGCCTACATAACATCACCATATTGGGACCGACACACCTTTTGATCATCCTCCATGTTGCTAGTTGATATTTCAGAGATAAGCTTTGGTGAGTCCTCAAGTTCAAGGATACTATCTACATTACTCTTGCTATTTTGAGACTTCTTTATGTTGAACAGTTGTTAATATGAGGGTGGGGACAGATAATTTCTTGGCCCCCGCTACATTCCATGTTAGAGGTGTTGTTGGATATTATGCTGTACTTACGCTATGAGCTAGACTCTTTATGCTTTTATGAATATCAAGATTTCCCTTAGTCCCGCTTCTCTTTTTATTATATCTCTTGTTGTTGTTTACTTTGCTTCCGTGACCAAGGATGTGTGGTTGATATGTTAAGAGGCTTGTGTGTTAATAACTTATAGTATGATTGAATTAACATTTATTCAGTTGTTTGCAGACATTCTTATAATTCTCTCTAGAGTCTAATATGAAATTGACATATAGTAATTTGGATAATGAGTTAGTTACTTTTTATGAACTTATGTATGATTTCTTAACAATCATAATCCTCTCATGTGTTTCTCTAAATCTCTTACCTCCATTCTTCTATTCCTTCTTAACTCAAAGCATTTGTAGTAAAACATATACACGTGGAACTTAAGATATATTGTAGTCTTATTTGTATATTCTTTTGTTCTCTTTCCTTGATTCATTTTCTTACACATGTTCTGCTAGTGGATTTTCAACAGATAAGTCTTCATGAACTTGTGAAAGAGCAAGACCTAGCTAATATGGAAAAGATATGTTTTGTTTAGTTTGCCCAAAGAACTTTTTATAGTTTTATGTTTATTCCATAACAAATTGAGGGCTATTGGTTTGTCAACTACAATTACTCAATGTGTAAATATGATTTTGTGCGAATGCTTCCAAGTTCATTATACCATCAATGTTATAAGCTGAGTAGATATTCTATTGACTAAGTTTAAAAATTCTATCGACTAGGTGTTAGCTAGTACAACTGAAGTTGTAAATTCAATTGGTTGTGATAAAATCTTCAATACTAAAAACACCGTAAAAGGAGACCTAAAAAAAAGACCTCATGAGGTCGATATCCGCATTAATAATTTTTATAATCTTTTTTAGCAAAGAGACCTCATGAGGTCTCTTTTTCTTTAGTCAAATTCAATCAAGACTTTGACTAAAAAATGCGACCGCACGAGGTCGCTCTTTGTTAAAATAAAAAATAATAATTTATTATTAAAATTTCATGAAGCGTCCTTTTTAAAAGTTAAATTTAGGCAATGATCTTTTAAAATAAGAAACCTCGTCAGGTCTCTTATGTATAGTAAAATAAAAAATAAAAAACTAATTCTTGAAATAAAGTTAAAAATTAAAAATAAAAATTAGTGATTATTAAGATGAAAAAAATAGCTAAAGTTAAAATTTGTCTCTTTCTCCTTTCCTGTGAGAGAAAATAGCTAAAGTTAAAATTGGTCTCTTTCTCCTTTCCCATCATCGCTCATTGCTGGTAAAAAACCCTTGCCCTTGCTGCAGTAGTCCCCATTGAAATTCATCCGTGTCTCCACCACCTTTCCTTCTGCTACCTCGCCTCCCGCCTCGACTCTTTTACATAACAGTGAGTGATTTCTCCATTTTGTTTTTGTTTTTGATGCAATTTCATTCTTGACACTTTTTTGTCTTTTGTTTATTGGAGTTCATACATCTTTGCTGCTGCTATTGCTATCACCGCAGATTAATGTAGAACAAAACTAACTGGAATAGAATGAATATTTATGAGGAATGTGTCATGACCCAAGCGATGGACATAGACGTGACACGATGAATAGGGAACACGAAGGGACCCCAAACAAGCTTCTTAGTATATCATTCACACATTCTTGGTCGCGAAAGCAAATAAACATCAACAAGTGATATAATTAAAAGGAAAACGGGACTAAGGGAAGTCTTTAATAGTCACAAAAGCATAAATGAGTCAAGCTAATATCATAAATACATCATAGTATCCAACAACACCTCTAATTTAGAATGGAGCGGGGCCCAAGACACTTCCCTGACTCACCCTCATAATAATAAGTTTTCAACATAAGAAGGAGTCTCAACATAACATGAAGTAAGTAGATATTATCCTCAGGATTGAGGACTCACCAAAGCTTTCTCCAAGAATCGAATTAGCCATGTGGAGGAGGATGATCAAAAGGAGCTCCAGTTCCTACATGGTAATATCATGTAGGCATAGAGTATGCGTTAGTACGTCTGAATGTACTAAATATGCGAGATGCAATGCAACAAAGAATTAAGCCAATATATTCAAAATGTATAATCATAAGCAATGGATATATAATCTCAACATGGCATGCATGATCAATGCTTGTAATAAAACATGCTTGTAAAACATTCAATACATAGTACATAATATATGTGCGGGAAGAGACCTTAATCGACATAGACCAAGCGAGCTGCTACTTGAAATCCAAGGCATGTCACCCCCTTGGTAAGGTAATCGAGGCATGTCACCCCATTGACAAGGTGATTAAGGCATGTCAACCCCTCGACAAGGTGTGGTCTACTTTCTAAGGTAAACTATACATGATAATATGAATAATCTGAGGCATGTCACCCTCCTGTGAAGGTGATCGAGGCATGTCACCCCTCGACAAGGTGTGGTGTAACTAGATAGAATCACTAGAAACCATAAAAGAGATATTATATAATCTTATGTGGCACATAGTTTAGTGGCTAAAGACTTTCTATAATGACCCATTGAGTCGAGCCCCTATATTAAGCCTCAATCGGTGCTAAGTCTAATCCCCCAGAATACTTGATATTTTCATAACTTGAAAAACTTGTAGAAAACATGATAACATGATATGAGTAGATCATAAACATGTTTGACCTCTGTTAGTGAGCCTAACTTGAACATGAGAGTAGATAATAATAATAATAATAATACATGGTCCCTTACTTTAACATGAATGGCTTACAAGAGGTAAATTCTTGAAATAGGGCTCAACTTGATACTTGCAACATCATAGATACTTTTCATGAAAGCAATACATGCTTTAAAGCCCTTATTCATCATGAAGTCACTTGACTTGTAAATCATTTAATCGATCATCAATAACTTGAGAATTGTTTTCATGTCATTTTATCAAACATATGGTAGGTTCATGATACTTATTCAAAATCATGCAATTCAAGAGTGAAATAGTATGAGTAAACTCAATGCAAATTAACCCACCAACATGCAGTAAAACTATCATATAGGGCACGTACCTTGAAATCAATTAGCAAAAGCTCATGATCGTTCATAGTTTCATAGCTCAAAACATGCAGAGTCTCAATAGACAAAAGCAATTCATGGAACAAGCTTGAAATAGACATTTGATGTGCTGTCAAAATACAACACATTTGGCACCAAAAACAAGGGATTTTGTGAGTTCTTAATGCGACTTTTTATGGTTTTTATGTGGCTTTATCTTGTTATTTTAGAAAAGATATATTGGCATGATTCAACGAGAAAATGCAGATTTTGCTAAAGTTCAGGACATACGAGTCATCCAACCAGTCATAGCCCAAGCTACGAGTCTTAAGGTGCTCTTGTATCAAGAAATAATGAGCAAAATTAGGAATCTGCAATGTGGAGTTCAGCCCTATGAGGCTGCTCTACGACTTGCATCAGTGGGATCGTAGCAAGAAACAGTGAGCTAAAAGTTTGGACCAAGAACTAAAGGCCTAGACTATGAGAGGAGCATACGAGCCGTAGCCCAAACAACGACTCGTAACAGTGGGTTGTAGCAGTCAAGTCCAAAATGCCACGTGCTAACTATGAGACACCGATTATGACTCGTAAGTCACCCTACAAGTCTTGTATGACATATCTGCTGCAAGCTGTCTTCTATATTTAATTTTTACGGTGTTTTTATAACTAGTAAAAATAGATAATGTTAGGTTTTCTTTAGGTGATTGGACATTCAGAGAAAATTGTAAATTTTCTAAGAGCATTTTTAGGGATTAGAGTAGATTTTTATCTTTCAATTTGAAGACCCACTTTTGGGGGATTGAAAACCCACATTGTACTTATTTGTCATTAATCGAAGCTTGTCGTTTTCAACTTGAAGGTGTTCTTGTTTTTCATTATTTTCGGTAAACTCTTAACTATGTCTCTCTTATTCATTGTTGTTGATTTTGCCTTAGCCATGAGTAGCTAACCACCCCCAACTTGGTGTTGTGAAAACCATGAATAGTTGACTTGAAATAACCTAGACTTTGTACATGTATTTTATTAGGGGTTTGCATGTATTGTTTATTTCCCTTCATTTTAATTGATGTTTGGTGGTGGCCAACACCAAACCCCACCTACTATCACGATCCTGACCAAGGTAGTGACGAATAGGAAAAGGGAAGTAAATGACAGGATTTGATTGATGTGTTCTCGTCTAATCAACCAAACCTGACCAAGGGGATGTTGACTGGGACAATGGGTAACAGTTAGTTGGCACACGATTGTTGCCGACTACACACCATGGTGAAATTTGTCCTTTACCTAAGAGAGGGATGGAAGAACCTAAGTTATCATCCTGCATACGAATTTTAAATTAGAGTTGTGTTGTCTAGGGTAATTGAGTCAACGAATCATGGGAAACACAATTCCCAAGTTGTCCCTAAATTTGAGTGTCTTCCGGCATCGTTAGTTTAGTTTTTATTTTTGTTCTTGAATTACAATGAAGCCCCCATATTTAGAGATATTAGTAATCGATGCTTGAAATGATTAGTATTGGATCCCTATAGTTAAGCCCTGCATTCCCTATGGATTCGAACCTAAACTCTAATTAGGGTAATTACTGATAGCAACCACTTTCTTATTGGAGCGTGAATGTCATAAAAAATTATGGCAATGTTGACAGGGAATATAGCTGGGTTCGCGACTTGATTTCACTATTAGATAGTTCAAGTATTGATTTCTGGATTCTCTTATATTTTTCTTTTATTTTTGTTTGTGTTTTCTTTTGTTTCTTTCTAGGGCATCTAAAAAAAAGAGATTTGCGGAGTGTCCCTGATCACAACATTAGCCTTCACATACACCCATGTACAGGGTGCTATATTATGAGGAGACACTTTGTTTTTCAACTGATTAAATGTGGGGTTTTCAGCCCAATGTCCAATGGTCCAATCAAGACCATGGGCGCCAAAGTCAATGAAATGGCAATTGGACCTATGGAAGAGAATATGCTTATAAAGATAGCCAGGGTGGTTACTATTAGAAAAACAGGGGGCTAGATGTCAAGTGGAATAGTAGAGATGGTTTCAAAAATGATCCTTATGTGCCACCACACCATCATGATGCTAACACAAGCAACTCCAGAATTGAGGAGATGTTTGATCGCCTGTAGAAGAAGGCTGAGGCATGGGATTAGACTCTGCATAGAATGAGATCAGAAATTGCAAACATTAATAAAAAAATAGAGTCTCATTCTATGGCTATTAAATAGCTTCAACAATAGTTTGGTCAGGTATCGACTCTACTTAAGCAACACAGAGTGGTACATTGCCTAGTGAAACAGTGCAAAGTTCTGAGGATGAAGGGCAATGTACGAAGGTTACTAGTGGGTATGGTAAGAGTACTATTGATCTTCTTGTGTTGGTTTTTGTAAAAAGATATTCATGATGAAATAGTTACAGATAAGGATGTCGTTGAAGGAGATGAGTACGGCAAAGATATGGTAAATGAATCAGTTGAAGAGCCAAAAAAGTACAAGCCCATCCCTAGGCCTCCTCCTCCTTTCCCTCAGAGACTCAAGAAGAGGGAGGAGGAAAGCAAAGTTAAGCACTCTCTCTCCATGTTAATACAGCTACCCGTCAGGACTCTTCTCATCGAGTCAGTGGAGAAGATGGCCACCATACCCTGTAAAATTAGTGATGTCAAATTCACAAGGGCACTATATGATCTAGGTGCTAGCATAAATCTGAAGCCCGTTGCGGTCTACAAGAAGCTTAAATTGGGAGCCTCTACTCAAAATATCAGGTAATATATAGTAGTTGTTCCACTCATTTTTATACTAACACCCTTTGAGCATGATAGAGAATTAGAAAATAAGTCAGGGGTCCAATTCATAAGTTCAAGGTGGAAGAAAAAGCAAAATTGTGGAGGAGCAAGGTTTGAGAAATTGGTGAAGTTTGAGTAACCAAGCAATCTAAGTCATGCTGCGACAATAAATCAAGCGCTGCTTTGGATGCAACCCAAGGTATGTTTTATTATACCCCTATATTCTCTATTGTTGCTTGATTTGATGCATTGAGGACAATGCACAACATTTTTCGATGGGTTGAGGGAAATTATAGATCTTGGTGAAGTCTAAGTATCATAGGGTCCATAACTACCCTAAATTTTTGATCCCAAGGTTTTCTTGCCGTGTTTCTTTTTCATTATGGATGAATTTACATTCTGTTGAACAGGCATGCTTAGGTAGTATAGATAATTTCTAGATATATAGTAGTATTATATTTTGGCATATATATAAATGCTTTTTGAATATTTGAAAATTCGGTACCCTCAAAATTCTTGAGATTGTTGGTTATTTTTGCAATAATGCACATGATTATCTTGTAATATTTGTTCTGATAATGAGAAGGAAAGTTGACGCTTGAAGCATGACCTGTGAGTCTATATTTGATTGTGTATGCAATGCCATGACGTGTGAGCTTATTTTGCCACATTCATGTATTATGTATGGACTCAGAACTTACCTTGTTACTCTAAGATTGGACTGGTGATGTGGTTGATTAGGAAAAGATCTTAGGCCATTGTTCTTTTAATGAACTCACTTTTACCTAAATGACCTACAAAATGTGATAGTTTATCCCTTGTTCCAATTGTTTGAGCCTTTCAAGTACCTATTCTTCCTGGACAGCTAGCTAGCCTAGCTGTGTTTTATGAAATACCTTGATTTTGGCCCTGGTCTATCCTTAAACATGTGAACCTTGATTGAGTCTAAAAGCATAAGTTGAGGGTAGCTATGAATAGTGGCCTTGGTTTGGGGAACAAATATTGTGTGCTTCACCTTAGGCTAAAAGCTTAAGTTGAGGGTGGCCTTTATTATGGTAAAGTAATGAAAATAAGGGGTTAGCTGGGAAAGAAAGAAAGAAATGAAGAAATCATGTGTTGGTTGAGAAAAAGAAAAGAAAAGTTGCCTTCGATTGATGATAATAGCAAAAATGAGTTTAAAAATAAGGCACAACTGAAAAAATAGAAAAAGAAAGTACTCGAGAAAAACTTGAAAAAGGAGAATAAGGGCGTATTCAATGAAAATGATTGAGTTATGGAGGTAAGAGTGTTGAAAAAAAACATGGTTCAAGGATAGCTTTTAGTCACTACTTACCTAAAATGCCATAAAAAGCCCCATGAGCCCATGTTTCAAGCCATTAAGTCCTAAAGTGATCCGAAACCACTTTGTCACCAATCCAAAAGTTGAGTATACAGGCAAGCCTATAGTGTTAGTCATTTTACATGAATTTCATTTGTGAGAGTAAAGATGTTTGCACAATCTTTAAATTCTGAAAGCTTTTTGAGTGAGTAAGAGGAACTTCTTTTCTGTGAGGGAATTTGCACTGCATTTTTGGCATATGACCAACCTAGTAATTGTGGATGGTTGATACTCCTTTGCTTGTCATAGTTGGATTGCCAGATACATCTTTGTGTTTTGGTTTGCTTAGTAGCTTTGCAATATGACTTTGAAAATGAAAGTCGGGTACCTGAATTAGATTAAATGAAGTATATGCCATTAGAGTAACTACTATGTGTTTCTCATTGTCTACTTAGATTGAGTCGTCGCTTAAGGATACGCAACAATTCTAAGTTGAGGGTGTTGATGTGCTGTCAAAATACAACACATTTGGCGCCTAAAATAAGGAATTTTGCGAGTTCTTAATGCGACCTTTTATTGTTTTTATATGTTTTCATATTTTTATTACAGAAAAGATAGGTTGGCATGATTTTGGGTTAAAATTGCAGATTTTGCTGAAGTGCAAGACATACGAGCTATCCTACAAGTCGTAGCCTAAGCTACGAGTTATAAGGTACTCCTGTAGCAAGAAAAAGTGAGCCGAATTAGGAATCTACTAAGTGGAGATCAGCCCTACGAGGCCACTCTACGAGTTGTAGGTCACACTACGACTCGTATCGATGGGATTGTAGTAAGAAACAGTGAGCTAAAAGTTTGGACCAGGAACTCTAGTCCTAGACTAGGAAGGAGCATATGAGTCGTAGCCCAAACATCAACTCATAAAAGTGGGTTGTAACAGTCAAGTCCAAAATGCCAAGTGCTGGCTACGAGACCCCAATTACCACTCGTAAGTCACCCTAGAGTCGTACTTGTGTGCCGTATCTGCTGCCAACTTTCTTTTCTATTTAATTTTTAGGGTGTTTTTGTAACTAGTATAAACAGATAATGTTAGGTTTTCTTTAGGGGGATTGGACATTCAGAGATACTTGTAAATATTCTAAGAGTATTTTTAGGGTTTAGAGTAGATTTTTATCTTTCAATTTAAAGACCCAGTTTTGGGGATTGAAAACCACATTGTACTCATTTGCCATTAACAGAAACTTGTGGTTTTCAACTTGAATATGTTCTTAATTTTCATTGTTTTAGGTAAACTCTCAACTATGTCTCTCTTATTCATTGTATTTGATATATCCTTAGCCATGAGTAGTTAAGCACCCACAACTTGGGGTTGTGGGAACCATGAGTAGTTGACTAGAAATAACCTAGACTTTGTACATATCTTAGATTGGGGTTTTGAATGTATTGTTTATTTTCGTTCATTTTAATTAATGTTTGGTGGTGGCCAACACCAAACCTTGTCTACTATCACGATCCTGACCAAGGCAATGTTGAATAGGAAAAAGAAAGTAAATGACAGGATTTGATTGATGTCTTCTCCTCTAATCAACCAAACCTGAGCAAGGGGAGGTTGAATGGGACAATGGGTAACAGTTAGTTTGCACACCATGGTTGTTGACCACGAGCCATGGTGAAATTCGACCTTCACCTTCACAAAAAGGCTGGAAGAACCTAAGTTACCGTCCTGCATATGAATTCTAAATTAGAGTCATGTCATCTAGGGTAATTGAGTCAATGAATAATGGAGAACACAATTCCCAAGTTGTCCCTAAATTTCAGTGTCTTCTCGCATCGTTGGTTTAGTTTTTATTTTTGTTCTTGAATTACAATGAACCCCCCTCCCCTCGATTTAGAGATTTTAGTAATCGATTCTTGAAATGATTGGTAGTGGATCTCTATAGTCAAGCCCCATATTTCCTGTGGATTCAGCCCTAACCTCTGGTTAGGTTAGTTGCTGACAATTACCGCTTTCTTATTGGAGCGTGAACATAATCAACATTCATGCATATTCAATCAATACTTGTTAAAACCCCAACATGATTTATGCTCATATTTCATAATAAGATATACCCATATGTAATACAACTTGGAAATATATAATTTTCATAGAAAGATAAGGTTGGGTTCCATGGGTGAAAGGAACCATGGATGAAGACCCACATACCTTAAACCTTGAATTCCTTGAGGTGAACTTGAAGTAAACTTAGAGATTGAAATGAGTCCTTGAGTCCCAAAATTGAGCTTGAAATCCGTAGATTTGAATGAGAGAATTGATAGTCTTAGAGAGGGTTTTGTGAGTTATAGAGTTGAAAAATGGCTAAGTATGAGTGATTTCACGTTTAAGTCGGCATGGAGCTATGACCCCAGTGCCCTTGGGAGAAACAAGAAAGCTAAGGAAAATAATACACTGGTTCTCACCCTTGCCGTGATGCGGACCAGACGCGGAGCCACATTTACACTAGTCCATGCCCAGGCGTGTCATGGCCTGGGCGCGGACAGACATTGGATTATGAAAAATTATCAAGAAATACTTTTCACTATGGCTCTTCTAAAATCGGGGTTATACCTATCTCCCACTTAATTTTGCAACCCTGATCGAGAATATGAAGTTGGCGAATAAAGATGCTCTCATTTGGTTGGCGCATAAAGATGCTCTCATCAAGACTTCCATTAAGGAAAGCTATCTTGACGTCCATTTACCAAATCACATAATCATAATGAGTAGAAATAGATAAGAGACTTATAATAGACTTAAGCATGACTACTGGCAAAAGAGTTTCTTTATAATCAATCCCTTCTTTTTGAGTATATCCTTTTGCAACAAGTCTAGCTTTGTAAGTTTGTACTTTTCCATCTACTCCTCTCTTCTTCTTATAGATCCACTTGTATCCAATGGGTTTGACTCCATCTGCAGGTGGTTCTACAAGATTCCAGACTTTATTGGAGTACATGGACTCCATTTTTGATTTCACAGCAATGATCTATTTTTCTGCATCTTTATTTGGTAGTGCTTCATCGTAATTCAAGGGTTAGATATTCAGCTCTTCAGGGATTCTATCAAAATACTCTCCCAAGAGTGCATATCGAAGTGGTTTTCTTATCACTCTCCCACTACGACTAGCCACTACATGTATAGGGGCAGATGCAGAGAGAGTTGCATTATTATGATCTTGTGGTTGAACCACATCATTTGTAGGATCTTGAGTCTCTATGTTATCCTCAGCACCTTACGGTGTGGAGATATCAACAACTTCTTCCTCTAATGCAATTTGGTTAGTGCTACTTCCACTGCCTTATGGTAATGGATTTTCAGGAATTTGTACTTGTGGAATTATAGTCTATTAACATCACTCCCACTACTAGAATGTAATGGTATGTTATATCTAACATCTGGGGTTTGAATTTGGCTTTCATTATATTCAGTAGATTGATTTGTTATCTCTTTGCTTAATTCCCGTAAAACTAATTTACTTCTGGGAACATGGTTTGTTAGAAAATCCTTTTCAAGAAACTTAGCATTGGCACTTACTATAACTTTCTTTTCTTTAGGATTATAAAACAGACCACCTTTCGTTCCTATAGGGTACCCAATAAAAACACATACTTCTATTCTAGGTTCCAAATTTTCTGTCTACCCTTTCAGCACATGTACTAGACATCCCCAAATCCGAATGTGTTTCAAACTAGGTTTACGCCATGTCCACAATTCAATGGGTGTCATAGGTATAGATTTAGAAGGAACTAAGTTCAGAATATAATTTGCAGTTTCTAATGCATATCCCCAAAACGAATAAAGCAAATCAGAGTAAATCATCATAGATCTGACCATTTCTAAAAGAGTTCTGTTTCTTCTTTCTGCTACACCATTTTGTTGTGGCTTGTAGGTGCAGATATTTGAGATGTAATTTCTTGTTCTGATAAGTAAATAGTGACCTCATGGAGAGATATTTGCCACCACGATCAGATCGTAGTGACTTGATATATTTTCCATGTCGCTTCTCCATTTCTACATTAAATTCTTTGAATTTCTCAAAACATTCAGACTTATGGCATAGTAAATAAATACATCTATATTTTGAGTAGTCATCAATGAAATTCACAAAATACTCATATCCACCTCTCGCTTGTATGCTTATTGGGCCACACAAATCAGAATGAATTAACTCTAATTTATCATTGGCTGTATTTCCTTTTGAGGGGAAAGGTCTCTTAGTCATTTTTCCTTCTAAATTAGTGCCTCCACTTTTAATGAACCTAAAGGTTCATCTTGAACCAACCTTGAAATGCTATCTAGATTTATATATATAGATGCAAGTGCCATAAATAAGTCTCATTAAATTCAGAAGAACACTTTCTTTTACTTGAAATGTTAACATTATTCAGTTCTTTAGTTTGTTGCAGTTCTGGAGAGACATTAATAATATAAAGACCATCAATTAATGAACCCATAGAGATAAAATGTTTATTACAACTAATAACATAACCATTATCAAAAAAATCAACATCATAACCATTTCTCAAAACTTTAGAAACTGAAATCAAATTTCTTCTAACAACATGTGCATATAATGCGTCTTTTAAAATTAAAACTCTACTACTACCAAAAGAAATGCTAAGACTTCCTAATGCTAAAGCTGGAGTCATTGAGCCATCTACTTGAAAAACACTAACTTTGCCTCTAATCAGCTTGTGCATTTCTCAAAATCCCAGCAAAGTAGTGCAAATATAATCAGTGGCTCCTGAATCTACACACCAGGAAGTGGTAGAAACAATCGCTAAACATGTTTCAACTACAAGTGAAAGTGAGTTACTTGAGTTCTTCTTCTTGGCTAAGAGAACTGGACACTGCGCCTTCCAATGACATGCCATCTTGCAATGAAAACACTTTCCCTTAGGCTTTTTCATGCCTCCAGTTGAAGGTGCAACTGCCTTAACTTTTTGAGCCTTTTTCTTCTTCTGTCCACCTTTCTATTTAGAAGTAGAACCTTTCTCAACATGTAGTGCCATAGAGGGTACCTACTTTCTAATAATTGTCTCTGCCACCTGCAACTCATTCAATAATAGCACCAAAGATAAACTCATCTTACTCATATTATAGTCCAGGCGAAATTGTTGAAAACTGTGGCAAAGATTGCAATATCATCTCAACTTGAGATTCATTATTGGTTTCAGCCCCTAAGACCTCTAATTCATTCAGAAGACTTATTATCTTCAGAACATGGTCTCTAATAGAAGTACCTTCAACCATCTTAGTGTTCATGAGGTCTCTCATGGTATTCTACTTAGCTGCCTAATTCTGGTCCCCAAACATTTGTTTGAGATTCTCCAAAATCTCAAAAGCAGAGGCCATGGATTGAGTTTGATGTTGCAATACATTTGACATTGAAGCCAAAATATAACACCGCGCTATCTCATCAGCTTTTTGCCATATTTGATAGGTGAGCTTTTCCTCATCACTAGACTCTTGATCATGTTTTAATGGACACTCTTCATGAAGTACAAGTTTATACTCTTCAACAGTTAAAACAACATCGAGATTTCTTTTCCAGTCAACATAATTAGGACCTTCAAGTTTATTTTGACTCAAAATAGTGGCAATGGGGTTTAAATGATACATGTTGAATCTGAGATTGAAAAAGTTACAATAGATCAATATACAGTCATATAAACATTGAATAATTAAATTCAAACTCATTAGACACACACACACACACATATTCATGCATCTTGAATAGCCAATCATTGGGATTGGAGAACTACTCATACAATACACATATGCAATGACTGATTATTCACTCCATAAGCTTGAATAGGCCTAACTCAGTTGGAAAGTTGACTATTAGTTTAAGTCAAGTGAAAATCCCTAGTTACACTGATCCAATCATTTACTCAGTTTGAGAGAGTTAATACAAATTATCAAACTAGCAATTAAATACGTAATGACTTGTATTAAATTCATCCGTTAGGGAGGAAGGTCTAAGCCAGCACATAAATTTAATACTTCATTACTATTTAATTTTGATAATTATAGAGAAGGAAGTGAAAATTACAAGAAGCCCTAGTTACATTGATCCAATCATATATTACTCAGTTTAGGAGAGTTAACACAGATTATCAAACTAGCGATTAAATACGTAATGACTTGTATTAAATTCATCTGTTAGGGAGGAAGGTCTAAGCCGGCACATAAACTTAATACTTCATTACTATTTAATTTTGATAATTAGAATAATTATCATGTAAATTTACACAAAAATTTCCAGAAAGCACACAATGATTTCCTATAATTTATGTCTATTCATTTTTTTAATTAGACACTAGAATACAAGGAACTTAGCATGCAGAACATGTGGAAAAAATAAATTTTTAAAATTTACAAGTTGTCACCACAGTTTGATACTAAGAATTTTGGGCCATTTGTTCGTTGATATATGAACCAAATTAAATTCTTCTTTTCTTAAAAAAAAATCACTGTAGCAATAGAGGTACTACCTCCACTATACATGTGAACAAGAAAATATTTCTATTTTTGTCACCATTAATTAATGAAAATTCACAACTAAATATGTACATTCATAGATGACCAAAATTAAAAGAACCAGTGCTCTACATGCTGTCATCATGCCGTCACTGTTCTCTTTCTCTTACAGTACGCGATTAAAATTATTTATGCACAATTCATTGTCATGAGTATTGACAATTTAAGACTTTCACATACATATTTATGTTTAATTTATAAAGATGTAAGTAAGATTCCTGATACCAATTATTAGAAATTAGTATACAGCGGAAGCAATCTCAGGATCTTATAGCTTATATGAACAATAGATAATAATTACAAACACGTATTTGGATACACAACTGAAGAGGTTGAGGAACAAGGATGTTGCTTCCATTAAGGTCCTTTCGAGGAATCAACAAGTCGAAAGTGGTACATGGGAGGTCAAAGCAGACATGAAAAACTATTGTCCTTACCTCTTCTATCCTACTCAATCCGAAGGTACTAATTTTAAGTCTTCTATATGATTTCAGGTCTCATGTTCAAGCCCTTAAGTCAGTGCATGCATTCATGTTTATATTGACAAAATTCATGGAGATTTTACAACATTGTTGAGATTTTAAAAACGATTTGTTGAGTGTGTTGATGCATTCTTGTTGGGGAAGATCTCTTTCTGATTACTCTTCTCATGTACGTCTCTTTCATATTCAGGGATGAATGTGCCCGAAAATGTGCCTTGGAAGTGCCTAGAATTGTAATTTTCCATATATCTCAAAATTTATGCTTGATATCGAAAATCTGACTCATATTCTTGTTTAAGAGGTAAAATTGAGTGAGGGATAGGTCTACCCCTAATTTAAGAGCAACCATAGAAAAATTTGAAAATCGCAAAAATGCGATGTTGAGTGTGCTTCCGTGCCCCTGGCGCAATGTGCCAAGGGTGCGCGACAGTGTTATTTTTGCCTAGTTTTGTTGAGTCGGTCCAAGGCCTTTGGGTCTTTGGCCTAAGTGTTCCCATGCATAAAAATACCTATACTTAGTGATATTTCAACCTCATATCACACAAGACATTCCCCATACTCTCTCAAATACAGACAATATTTCATCTCCAAATTTAAAGTCCCAAAACTCATCCTAATCTTAAGGTTCTCATTCAATCATGCTTCAAGTCTCCCTCTCCAATCTTCTTCGAGGTTCCTTTCACCCATGATGACCAAGTTTTTGTTTATCAAAAATTGCATGGTTTAAAGTTGATTTACTCACGGGACTTATTCATTATGAATTTGATTGCACACTACGTTGGGGTTTCAAGAAATTATGATTGTTTTAGCATGTTTTGAGCTATGAATCTAAGATCTATCATGATATTTGATGAAGGATTTTGATATACATTGTTTGAGGGTATAGCCAAGTATCTATTTAAGTTCTACCCTGAATTTTATAGCACGATTCCACTCTATAATTGCATGGTTTTCCACTACAATGGTACACCCATCAAGTGTTCTGTAAAATGCCCGGTTATGATTTCTTGAGGAATTGAAGGTCCAATGCATGTCTTATGAGTTGAACGACTTTATGATGATAAATGGAATGTATGTATATGCTATTCTCCTATTAGTGTTGGAAGGTGACCATGCCCTACTAGGGGGTTATGCACTGGGTAACCGGGTTGAGAGGATTGTACTTCAATCACCATGAGTGGTAAGTTGTGACTATCCACTAACCATGTCAAGGGGTTTGTACCTCAATCACCATGGGTAGTAAGGTGCGACGACCCACTAACCAATGAAGGGGATTGTATCTTGATAACCAATTGAGGGGTTTGTACCTGAATCACCATGGGTGGTAGGGTGAGACGATCCACCAATCACTTGATGATGGTTTCTTCTTACACATGTATTATGTTCTATATTAGCATATTTTACTTAAGCATTGATCATATATGCCATACTGCTAGTATGCTATCTATTGTTCAACATTATGCATTTTTACTATGATGCCTACCTCTTCTTGCATTGCATCCTACATACTTAGTACATTCAAATGTACTAACACATACTCCATGCCTACATGATGTTACCATGTAGGAACTGGAGCCCTACTTGATCCTCCTACTCCATGTGGCTAGTACGATTGTCTCTAAAGCTAGTTGGTGAGTCCTCCATTCCAAGGACGAAGTCTATGATTTTATTTTATGTATTAGGACTCTTCAATTGATGTATGCTTATGACTAACAGGGGTAAGCCTGGTTGTTTGTCTTGGTCCCCTGCTCCAATATATGCAATAGAGGTATTGTTGGAAACTTATGTTTTATTCATGCTATACTCTATTGAGCTTGCTATGTTATCATGATATGAAGAATGTTTCGTAGTCCCTTATTCCCTTTTTACTACTCTCATTGTGGTTACTTAATTGTTTCCGCAAGCAAGGATGTGTAATGATGTGCTAAGAGGCTTGCTTGGGGTCCCTTTGGGTTCCCATGCTCCATATCATGTCAAGGCCCTAGCCTTGTATCGTGACAAGAAGCATGATCTGCGCATCTTTTGTCTATAATGTATGGCATGCAATGAGAGTGTGAGCTTATTTTGCTAGATTCATGTATCTTGTGCTAATTTAGAATTAGCCGTGTTACTCTAAGTTAGATTGTAGATTGAATGGATTAGGAAAGAATCTCAGGCCATTATTCAGAAATAGTCCACTTTAGCCTTAAAATAACCAACAAAATGATGATATATATCTTGTTCAAAATATTTGAGCCTTATATGTACCAATTCTTTCTTATCACCTAATTAACCTAGCCTTATCTAGTGAAACATCCTGAAATTAGCCCTGGTCTGTCGTTGAGCATTGTGAACTTGGACAAAGGAAAAAAGTCTAAGTTGAGGGTGGCTGCTAAAAGTGCCCCTTGTTCGGAGGGTAGATATTGTGCGGTTCAATACAACCTAAAAGCCTAAGTTGAGGGTGGCTGGTGTAAGGGTAAAAGCAAAAAAATAAGGAGTGAGTTAGGAATGAGGAGAAAAAGAAACAAAATCATGTACTGGGTGCAAAAAAATAAAAGATGCCTTAGATTGAGCTAAAAAGAAAAATGTAGTGTAAAAACAAGGCAAAAAGCTAAATTAAATGACCCTAAAAAGTTCCCAAAAATGTGCCTCGAAATGCCTAGAAGTTTAAATTTCATATATCTCAAAATCCATGTGCGACATCAAAAATTCGACTTCATATTCTTTTTCAGGGGGTCAAAATTAGGGTATAGAAGGGTCTAACCCCGATTTAAGATCAATCGTAGCAAAATTTGAAAATTAAAAAAATGCGATTTCCAAAGACGATCCGTGCCCCTGGTGCAACGCACCAGGGGCACCCTTCTATACATTTTGGTGTCCAGTTTTTCTATCTCAATCCAAGACTTTTGGATCTTGGTCTTAAGTGCTCCCAAACGTGTTTTTACCTATACTTAGTCATATTTCACCCTCATATCATCCTAAACATTCCCCAATATCCTCTCAAACATTAGCCATATTTTTCACTCCCCAATTCAAGTCTCAAAACCCTCATCTAGAACTAACGATTTCCTTCAAGCTTCAAGCCTCCATTTGAAATCTTCATCAAGAGCTTCGTCAAAGCTAAGGTATGTATCTTTTAGCCATTGTCTCCTTCCACCCATGGTACCCTAAGCTCCGTTTTACTCTATTTGCATGATTTAAAGTTGATTTTGTGATTGGGTTTACTAGCATGATCATGTCTATGAACTATGTTTAAGCTATGTAAAGTTATAAGGGTTTTGCTATGTTTTGAGCTATAAATCTTAGATCTATTGTAAGATTTAATGAGGAGCTTTGATGTATAATACTTGAGGATGTTGTAAGGTATTGATTGATGGTTTTACAATGGATTTCTTGCATGATTTCATCTCTAAATTGCATGGTTTTGTACCCTCATTACACATCTTCTAAGTGTTTGATAAAATATCCGTATGTGGTTTCTTGAGCAATTGAAAGTCCAAAGCATGCGATACGATATGAATGATGTTATGATGCTGAAATGAGCCTATGTATATGATAAATTCTATATAAAGTATTGCATTATACCATGCCCAATTTGGGGGGACCAAGAACTCGGATAACCTAGATGGGGGATCATACTCATCAACCTAGTGAGGGGTTTGTACTTCACCACCAGGGTGATGGGGTGGTATTATCATCAACCAAGATGGGGGTTTGTACTCATCAACCTAGTGAGGGTTTGTATCTCACTACCTAAATGATAAGGTGGCAACATCACCAATGTACCAAGGGTCTGTACTTTGGAAAGCTAGATTGGTCTCTTCTACATATATGATATCCTATATGAACATGAGTTACTCAAGCATGTTTTACTTATGCATTGATCATACATGCCATATTGTTATATTATGCCTATTGCCTATTGTTATGCGTTTTGATTATGATGCCTTTCTCTTGTTGCATTGCATCCTAAATACACATACATTCTAACGTACTAATGCATTCTCTTGCCTACATGATATCACCATGTAGGAACCGAAGCCCAAGTTGATCACCCTCCTCCTCCATGTGCCTAGTTTTGTACTACTCAAGCTAGTTGGTGAGTCCTCCACTTTGGGGACCTTAGTCTATGTTGCTCTTATTATGTAATGAGATATTCTTCTTTTTATTGTCTATTTTGACTATGAGGATGAGCCAGTTGCTTTGTCTTGGCCCCTTCTCTTGTCTATGTATTACGGGTTCTTGTTGGACATATTATGTACCTATGATATTGGTTTGACTCTTGTCTCTTGATTATGATATTATGCAAGCCTTCCCTTTAGCCCCTTTTCCCCTATTCTTACTCTTTATTTATTTTATATGCTTTTGTGACCAATGATATGCAATGATAAGTTAAGAGGCTTGTTTGAGGTTCCTTCGGGTTCCTCATTCGCCGTGTCACATCTAGGCCCAAGGCTTGGTCGTGATAAACTTGGTGTCAGAGCACTAGGTTGATAAATCCTCACACTCTAGCACACCGCATCGATTAGAGTCTTATTCATGGTTGTGAAGCGCACTATGACTATGAATAGGAGGCTATGAGACGTTTTAGGAAATGTTTCCCTTCTTCATGTTCTAAGTCGTGCTATAGAGTTGTTGTAAGTTTTTCCTAGTTATTGTTCTTTGCTATGATAGATCATGCCTAACACTTAAGCAGGAAGGGCCCAAACTCTTGAGGAGTAACCTACCAATGGTGAGCTCCGGGATGCTCTCACTATGCTTGCCCAAGTTGTGGCCAACCAAGTCAATCAAGGGGCCCAAGCCCCTCATGTTACTATTCAGGAGATAGGGTAAGGGACTTCACGGAGCTGAATCCTCCAATGTTCTATGGGTCAAAGGTGGATGAAGATCCACAAGAGTTTATTGATGAGGTCTATAAGATCCTGAATATCATGGGTGTTGGGCCGAATGAAAAGGTAGAGTTGGCAACATATTAACTCAAACAGGTAGCCAAATATGGAATGATCAATGGAAGAGGGAGAAGGGAATTGGTAATATGGTGCTTTGGGAGGAGTTCAAATTGGCTTTCCTTAATCGATTTTTCCCTCTTGAGCTTAGGGAAGCTATGTTGGTAGAGTTCATTAACATGAAGAAAGGTGCTATGAGTGTGAGGGAGTATGCCCTCAAGTTTAATCAACTTTGAAAGAATGCTCCTCTTTTGGTGGTCTATCCTAGATCTAGGATGACTAAGTTTGTGAAGGGGGTCTTCGACTTAGTAAGTGAAGAATGCTGCTCTACCATACTTATTGTTGACATGGACTTGTCTCAGTTGATGACATATGCTGAGTAAATGGACGAGGAGAAATTGAGGAAGAGAAGGGGGCATGAGGCCAAGAGGGCTCGTCTTGGGGGTAAATTCCAAAGGGGTGGCCAGTTCCATCAAGTCCAAGGGTCTTGTCATGCTACTAATAGGGGGTTTTCAAATGTCTTCCCTAGGCCTCAAGGTGTTGGCGTTGTGGATCCCATTGATGTGTGCCCTATATGTGGGAAAAGTCATAGGGGCCCATGTTTGAAGGGTTCTAATGCATATTTAGATTGTGGGGAGCTTAGTCACAAAAGGGTGGATTGTCCAATAAATCATTGCAAGGGCCAGGGTGCAAATACGGTTCCATTGGGTAGAGGTGGTCCTCATGGTGGTGCCCCAACGCACAATCAATTTTATGCACTACATGGGAGGCAAGGTGAAACGACCCCAAAAGCGTCCAAAAACGTGCCTCAGAGTGCCTGAAATTTTTGATTTCCTTATATCTAAAAATCCATTTGTTATTTTGCAAATCTAACTTCATATTCTTGTTCAGGGGGTCAAATTACGGTGTCAAGGGTATAACCTGGATTTTAAAGTGAAGAAATTGATTAATGAAATTTCACATGGTATAATTTCCAGAGAACTTTCCGCGTTGTGGATTAATTGGAGTTTTTGAGTGGCCTTCGCGATGCAGATATGTGTATCTAGGCACTGTCTTTTCTTAGCCTGCTCAATATTTTTCTAAGTGTTGGTCCCAAGTTTCCCAAGTATGTTTTCACTTATACTTAGAATTCTTTTACTCCTATATCACTCTAAACATTTCCCAAAACGCATTCCCACACTTAGTCTTATTTTACTCTTAAAAACCAAGTCCCAAAACTCTCATCTGGATTTAAGGATTCTCTTCAAGCTTCAAGTCTCCATTGTCAACCTTCACCAAGAACTTCTCCAAAGCTAAGGTATGTGGTGTTGAACCATCGGGTCCTTTCACCCATGGTTCCTAAACCCTCTTTTACTTAATAATGCATGATTTAATGTTGATTTTACATGTGAGTCTTGAATATTGAGAAATTTACTACACAGTTATTTTAATACATGAAAGTATGGTTGTTTAAGCATGTTTTGAGCTTCAAATCTTGGATCTAATGTTGGAATTGATGAGGGGTTTTGATGTGTATGTCTTGGGGGGTTTTGCAAGGTGTTGATTAAAGGTTTTACCACTAATTTTCCTGCATGATTTCATATCTAAATTTCGTGCTCTCTTACCCCCATTACACACCCCCAAGGTGTTTGATAAAATGTTCGATTATGGTTTCTTGAGGAATTGAAGGTCCAAAGCATGAGATATGATATGTATGATCTTATGATGATGAAATAAGTTTATGTACATGTTTATTTCTTTATGAAATATTGCATTAGAGCCTATGATGAATCCTATATAAAGTGTTGCATAGACCATGCCTTATCTGAGGGGGAAAAGAGCCCGGATAACAATGCGAGTGGTTTATACTTCGTCATCATGGATGTTTGGGGTGTAACCATCATCAACCATGCGAGGGGTTTATACCTTGTCACCATGGAGTTTTGGGGTGTGACCATCATCAACCATGTGAGGGGTTTATACATCATCAACATGGATGGCGGGGTACGACCACCATCAACTATGTGAGGGGTTTATACTTCATCGCCATGGATGGCAGGCTGTGACTACCATCAACCATCAAGGGGTTTATACCTTGGATAGCTTGCTTAGTCTCATTCTTCACATATGATATTCTATATGAGCATGATATACTTAAGCATGATTTATATATGCATTGATCATACATACCATCTTGCTATAATATGCCTATTGTCTATCGTTTTTGCACTTTGGATTATTATGCCTATCTCTTGTTGCATTGTATCCCACATACTTAGTATATTTAAACATACTAAAGCATACACTTTCCTATATGATATCAACATGTAGGGACCAGTGCCTGAGTTAATCCTCCTCCTCCTCCATATGGTTAGATGGTGCTACTTCAAGATTATGGTGAGACTGCTATTTCGGGGAATTTGGTTATGTTTTTCCCTATAATCTATCTATTAAGACACTACATTATGTTATATTTGACTATGAGTGTGATCTCGATTACCTTGTCTTGGCCCCCAATCTTTCAATGTTCTAGAGGTGTATGTTAGACAAGGTGTGTACTATGTATGAGCTTGACTCTTGACTTTTGACTTCAATGTTTAAGCAAGTTTCCCTTAGTCCCCTTGCCTTACTTTAATTGAATATGTTTTTTTATGCTTCCATAACCAAAATATGTGACGATATATTAAGAGGCTTGTTTGGGGTACCTTCGGGTTCCCCATTCGCCGTGTCATGTTTAGGCCCTAGGCTTGGGTCATGAAAAAATTTGTATTAGAGCACTAGGTTGATAGATCCTCATACTCCAACATATCGCGTCGGTTAGACTCCTATTCATGGTTGAGAAGCGCGTCATACTATGAATGTGAGGCTATGAGGCGTTTCAGAAAATGTTTCCCTTCTTCATGTCCTAAGTCGTGCTATAGAGTTGTGATAATTATTTCCCCTAATGATTGTTCTTTGCGCTAGATCGTGCCGAATACTAGAGGTAGGCGGGCCCAAACTCCCAAGGAGCAACCTACCAATGGTGAGCTCGGGGATGTCCTTACTATGCTTGCCCAAATGGTGGCATATCAAGTTCAACAAGGGGCCCAAGCCCCTCATGCTACTACCCTGGGAGCTAGGGTAAGGGATTTCATGTGGATGAATCCTCCTGTTTTCCATGGGCCAAAGGTGGATGGGGATCCATAAGAGTTTATTGTTGAAATCTACAAAATCTTGTCGATCATGGGTGTTGGGCCATATGAGAAGGCAGAGTTGACAGCATACCAGCTCAAGGGGGTTTCCCAAATTTAGTTTGATCATTTGAAAGGTGAGAAAGGTAATGGTTATGTAGTACTTTGGGAGGAATTCAAATTGGCCTTCCTAAATTGGTTCTTCCCTCTTGAGCTTAGGGAAGCAGAGTTGGTTGAGTTTATCAACTTAAAGCAAGGTGGTATGAGTGTGAGGGAGTATGCCCTCAAATTTAATCAACTCTCTAAGTATTCTCCTAACTTCGTGGCCGATTCTAGGTCAAGGATGAACAAGTTTGTTATGGGGGTCTCTGATTTGGTATGTGAAGAGTGCCAGTCCGCAATGCTTATTTGTGACATGTACTTATCTCGGTTGATGACATATGCTGAGCAAATGAAAGAAGAGAAGCTGAGGAAGAGAAGGGACCGTAAGGCCAAGAGAACCCGATTTGAAGGCATGTTTCCTAAGGGTGCTAGATTTCAAAGCTAAAAGCCTCCGCATGCTACTAATAAGGGGTTTGCCAATGACTTCCCTAGGCCTCAAGGTCTTGTTGGTGTGACTCCTAATAATGTGTGTCCTAGATGTGGAGGGAGTCATAAGGGCCCATGCTTGAAGGGTTCCAATACATGCTTTAAATGTGGGGAGCTTGGCCACAAGAAAGTAGATTGTCCAAGAAACCGTGATAAGGATTGGGGTGAAAATGCGGTACTAGTGGGTAGAGGTGGTCCTCAAGGTGGTTCCCTAAGGCACAATCATTTTTATGCTCTACATGGGAGGCAAGGGGTTGGTGAGGTCCCGGATGTTGTTACTGGTATGTTGAATATTTTTGATCTTGATGTATATGCTTTGATTGATCTGGGTGCCACACTTTCCTTTGTTACCCCCTTTGTTGCTAAAATGTTCCACGTTGAGTCGAAGTTATTACACGGGTCATATGAAATATTTACTCCTATTGGTGCATCTATTGTTGCTAGGCGGGTGTATAGAAACTATTTGGTTTGCATCTTGCATAAAATCCTACCTTGTGATCATGTTGAATTAGATATGGTTGGATTTGATATTATTCTTAGGATAGATTGGTTGCATGCATACTATGATTTTATTGATTATAGAACCCGTAGGGTCAAGTTTCAATTTCCAAATGAAACGTCCTTGAGTGGGAAAGTCATGATGTAATAATGAGGGGTAGGTTCATTTCATGCATTAAAGGCCATAGGTTGATTTCCAAGGAGTGTTTGTATCATCTTGTGAGAGTCAAAGATGTGAAGTCCAAAGTCCCTTCCATTGAGTCGGTTCCAGTTGTGAATGAGTTTCTTGATGACTTTCCAAATGACCTTCTCGGTATTCCTCCCGAAAAGGAGATAGATTTTAGTATAGATCTCTTTCCTGACACCCAACCTATCTCCATTTGGCCCTGGTGGAGTTGAGGGAGTTAAAGGAGCAGTTGAAGGATTTTTTGGAGAAGTTGTTTATTAGACCTAGCCAACCCCCTTGGGATGCACCAGTGTTGTTTGTAAAGAAGAAAGATGGGTCACTAACTATCGGCAACTCAATAGGGTCACTATAAAGGATATATATCCTCTTCCAAGCATTAATGAATTATTTGACCAATTGCAATGGGCTACCTTTTTCTCTAAGGTTGATCTTCGATCCATTTACCATCAATTGACGGTGAGGGAGTGTGATATTACCAAGACGGCCTTTCAAACTAGATATGTGCATTATGAATTTGTGGTGATCTCCTTTCGATTGATAAGTGCACTGGCCATCTTCAAGGACTTAATGAATGGGTTGACAAGTAGTGTAATTGGAGTTTTCGCGTCACCTCCGCGACACGGAGATGAGTATCTGTGCGTTGTTTTGTTTTAGCTTGCTCAATATTTTCTAAGTGTTAGGCCTGAATTTCCCAAGCATATTTTCACTTATACTTAGAATTATTTTACTCTTATATCACTCTAAACATTTCCCAAAACCCATTCCTACACTTAGTATTATTTTACTCACAAAAAGCAAGCCCCAAAATCCTAACTGGATTTAAGGATTCTCTTCAAGCTTCAACTCTCCATTGTCAACCTTCTCCAAGAACTTCTCCAAAGCTAAGGTATATGGTGTTGAACTATTGGGTCCTTTCACCCATGGTACCTAAACCCTCTTTTACTTAATAATGCATGATCTAAAGTTGATTTTACATATGGGTCTTGAATAGTGAGAAATTTACTACACAACAATTTTAATACATGAAAGTATGGTTCAAGCATGCTTTGAGCTTCAAATCTTGGATCTAATGTTAGAATTGATGAGGGGTTTGGATATGAATGTCTTGGGGATATTGCAAGGTGTTGATTAAAGGTTTTACCACTGATTTTCTTGTATGATTTCATCTCTAAATTGCATGCTATTTTATCCCCATTACACACCCCTAAGATGTTTGATAAAATGTCCGGTTATGGTTTCTTGAGGAATTGAAGGTCCAAGGCATGAGATAATAATATGAATGATGTTATGATGATGAAATGAGCTGATGTATATGTTTATTCCAATATGAGATATTGCATTAGAGCCCATGATTAATCCTATATAAGTTGTTGCATAGACCATGCCCGATTCGAGGAGAAAAGAGTCTGGGTACCATGCGAGGGGTTTATACTTCGTCACCATGGTTGTTTAGGGTGTGACCATTATCAACCATGCGAGGGGTTTATACCTCGTCATCGTGGATGTTTTGGATGTGACTATCATCAACCATATGAGGGATTTATACCTTGTCACCATGGATGGCGGGGTGCGACCACCATCAACCATGAGAGGGGTTTATACTTCGTCACTATGGATGGTGGGGTGCGACCACCATCAACCACCAAGGGGTTTATACCTTGGATAGCTTGCTTGGTCTCATTCTTCACATATGATATTCTATATATGTACGATATACTTACGTATGATTTACATATGTATTGATCATACATGCCATCTTGCTACAATATGCCTATTGTCTATTGTTTTTGCATTTTGGATTATGATTCCTATCACTTGTTGTATTGCATCCCACATACTTAGTACATTCAAACATAGTAACAAATACTCTTACCTACATGATATTACCATGTAGGGATCAGTGCCCGAGTTGATCATCCTCCTCTTCCACGTGGTTAGATAGTGCTACTCCAAGCTTGTGGTGAGTCCTCCATTTTGGGGACTTTTGTTATGTCTTTACCCTATTATCTATGTATTGAGACACTATGTTATGTTATATTTGACTATGAGGGTGAGCTCGGTTACCTTGTCTTGTCCCCAATCTTTCTATGTTTTAGAAGTAATGTTGGACAAGGTGCGTACTATGTATGAGCTTGACTCTTGACTTTTGACTTCGGTATTTGAGCAAGCTTCCCTTAGTACCCTTGCCTTTACTTTAATTGAAATTTTTTTAATGCTTCCGCAACGAAGGATGTGTGAAGATTTATTAAGAGGCTTGTTTGGGGTACCTTCGGGTTCCCCATTTGCTGTGTCACATCTAGGCCCTAGACTGGGGTCGTGACACAACGGGTTAGTGAGATTCCCGATGTTGTTAAAGGTATGTTGAAATTCTCTGGTCTTGATGTGTATGCTTTGATTGATCTGGATGCCACTCTTTCTTTTGTTACCCCTGTTGTTGCTAAAAAGTTCCATGTTGACCCCGAGTTGTTGCATGAGTCATATGAGGTGTCTATTGCTATTGGTGCCTCTATTGTTACTTGGAATGCTTATAGTTGTTTTCCTATTTGCATTTTGCATAAGTTGTTTCCTTGTAATCTTGTTGAATAAGACATGGTAGATTTTGATGTCATTCTTGGGATGGATAGGTTACATGCCTACTATGCTTCAATTGATTGTAGAACATATAGGGTGAAGTTTCAATTCCTTAATGAACCCATCCTTGAGTGGGAGAGTCAAGATGTGGTGGTCAAGGGTAGATTCATTTCTTGCATTAAAGCATATAAGTTGATCGCTAAGGGGTATCTTTACCATTTAGTGAGTGTTAAAGGTGTGGATTCTAAAGTCCCTTCCATAGAGTCAGTTCTTGCTATAAATGAGTTTCATGATGTCTTTCCAAATGACCTTCCCGGTGTTCCTCATGATCTACTATCAAAATACAACACATCTGGTGTGTGAAATAAGCAATTTTGTGAGTTATTAAAGCAACTTTTTAGTGTTTTGATCTATTTTAATGTTAATCTTGCAGAAAAGTTAAGTTGGTATGATTTTAAAGAAATTTTGCAGATTTTGCCGAAGTATAGGCCTTACGAGCCAACCTATGAGTCATACCTCAAGCTATGAGTTGTAGGGTTTTATCGTAGTAGGAATCAGAGACAAAAAATCAAAAATTTGGAAAGTAAATATCACTCCAACAAGGACATCCTATGAGTCATAAGACACACTACGACTCATATATGTGGACTTGTAGCAAGAATCAGAGAGCCAAAATGTTGGACCAAAAACTGAAGACCAAGACTATGAGACAAACATACAAGTCATAGCCTAAGAAATGACTCATACATAGGGGTCGTACTAGTTTTGTCCAAGATACAAAGAACTTGATACGAGACCCCAACTACGACTCATAGGTCATCATATGAGTCGTAACTGTGAGGCTTATCAGCTGCTACTTGTCTTTTCTATGTAAATTCTAGGGTTATTTTATAAATACCATATATAGCTTAAGTTCGATTTTTTAGAGGGAGTGCGACCAATGGACAATCTAACATTACATTTTGGCTCTTCTCGTAGTTTTTAAGGGTAGTTTCTTGTTCTTTATTGGAAAGCCCATTTTGAGGCTTGCAAATGTTACCTTGAACTCATTGTTGATCAATCAAGCTTGTGGGTTTGCAACTTATGGTGCCTATTCTCTTCATTGTTCTTGGTAAATCTTTCAACTATGTTTATCATGTGCATTTTTGTGTGTTTTGCTTTAGCTATGAGTCACTAAGTACCCACGACTTGGGGTTATGGGAATTGTGGGTAGTTGACTTGAAATAACTTAGGTTTCTTATGTTTCTTTGGTTGGGGTTTTTCATGTATTATCTATTTCCCTTCATTATTATTTTTATTTGGTGGTGGCCAACACTGAACCCCGCTTACTATGATGATCTCGAACAAGGTAGTGACAAATAGGAAAAGGGAAGTAGGTGATATAATTCGATTGTTGTGTTCTCATATAAGCAACCAAACCTGACCAAGGGGAGGTTGACTGGGTCTATTGGTAACGGTTAGTTAGCACGCTATGTTGGCCGACTAAGCGCCACAGTAAAATTCGACCTTCACCTTCACAAGAGGGCTGGAAGAGCCTTAATTACCATCCTGCATGCAAATCACCTAGTTATGTTATCTAGGGTAATCGAGTCTACGAACCATTGGGAATACATTCTCGAGTTATCCCCAAAATTGAGTATTTCCTCACATTATAGTTAGTGTTTATTTTATTTTTGTTATTGAATCACAAACCCTCCCCCCCTCCCATTTAGAGATTGTAGTCATAAATACTAGAAATGATTAGAAGTGTTGTCTTGTAGTTAAGCCCTGTATTCCCTGTGGATTCGACCCTAACCTTGGTTCAGTTAATATCTGACAACAATCGCTTTCTTGTTGAAGAATGAATATCATCAAAAATCATGGTGCCGTTGCGGGTAATACGGCTAGGTTTTGACTTGATTTCACTATTAGGTAGTTCTAGTGTTGATTTTCCGTGTCTCTTGTACTTTATTTTTTGTTGTTTGATTTTATTTGCAGGGTATACTAGGTTGTATGCCGAACATGAGAAGCCAAGGCAATCCCTTAGCTCCACTACATTTGGAGATCCATCAACTACCAAGAAGAATGGTTCAAGTGAATAAGGATACTGAGGTTGAAGAGAATATGCACACGAATGAGGATATGGATAGAGAGGAGAATCCACCACAAAAGGGTAACAAGCGACAACTCAGGGACTTCAATGAGAATGCTTATGGATGGAATCAATATCTATTGAACCCTATGGTTATAGATGTTACCGATGCTACAGTGCTACCTCCTTTACTAGCAGGTACAAAGTTCACAGTATCAAGTGGATTTCTCCAAATGTGCCAATACCATAGTTTGTTCATAGGGCTACCTTCGGAGGATCCCCATCGTCATCTTCATAATGTTGTATTTTTTTAACAAAAGTGTCATGGTGACACAAAACCTTTTTCCTGATGTTGTGGGTTTTAGAGTGTTTCCACTATCATTGACTAGTAATGAAGCTGTATGGTCGTCGGAGCTTCCTCCGAGTACGATCACAAGTTGGGCCGAACATCAGAGAGTGTTCCTTGAAAGGTATTTCCCAAGATACAAGAAGTTGAAGCTCAAGGACCAAATAAACAACTTTGAGCAATTACCGGGTGACTCTATTAGCATAACATGGGAAAGGTTAACCAAATGCTTGAGGATGGTCCCTTATCATCAGATTGTGGATAATGCCTTAGTTGAAATTTTTTATCGGGCACTTGATGAAAGTAGTCAAGCTTGCGCCGACATAATCATGGGAGGCATGTTCCTAGACCAATCTTTCGCATTGATAGCCAGAAGGATGGAGCAAGTGGTCAAAACAAATAGAGCATGGGGCCAATGAGAGTGGGGTGTGATGAAACCTTTTTGTGAAGTTAATACCAATAATGAGCAAGCAAAGGTAAATGAAGAGATCATAGAGCAACTTGCTCAACTTCGTACAAGTCTGGACTTGGTCTTAAAGCAAAACCAAGAAAGCATCCATGTAATCACTCACCAACCTCCAAAGGCTCCCATCTATGATGATCCATTATTTGATGAGGATGAATGTTTTGTAAGCAACCAAGCAGCGGGTTTTCAGAACAATCCCTAAGGGTCTAATTCGGACTATTAGAGGCAAGGTTCTAGGAATCAGGGTCGGAACTTTAATCGTGATGGGATGTATAGAGACAACTGGGGTGGATATAATGAGAGAGAGAGAGAGAGATTGCGATGCAGATTAGAAGAGAAGAGAGGGATATAGGAATGGTCCTTATGTGCCACCACAAAATCGTGATGCCGACTCAAGTAACTCCAGGATCGAAGATATGTTCAAAAAATTGTTGAAATGAGCCGACCATAAAGATGAGACATCAAAGGGAATGGAAGTAGATATCTCAAGTGTTAATCAAAATGTAGAGTCTCACACGAAGGAAATAAAGCCACTTGAGCAACAATAAGGGCAAGTGTCTTCACAATTGAACCAATACCAAAAGGGCACCGTACTAAGCAATACGATTTAAAATCCTAAAATTGAAGTGCATTGCATGGCGGTGATCACTAGGAGTGCCAAGAGCACAATAGATCCCCCTATGTCGGTTATTATGGATGAAGTTGCAGAAAAGGATCTTGGTGGTGAAGTTACAGGTGAAGGAGAAAGTCTTGAAATTGTCGGGAGGCAAAGAGAAGAGCTGAGGGAGCATGACAAATCGAAATCTATCCCAAAACCCCCTCCTCCTTTACCTCAAAGGCTTAAGATGAAGGAAGAGGAGGGAAAGTTCAAACACTTCCTTTCGATGTGGAAGCAACTATCCATCAACATTCCCCTTTAGAAGCTTTGGAGAAAATTCCCAGGTATGGCAAATATATGAAGGATTTGGTCACCAAGAAATGCACTTTTATCAAAGAGTTCTAACAAGAACTCCAACAATATAGTGCGATTATGACTAAATGCCTTACTCAAAAGTGAGAAAACCCCGGTGCATTCACCATCCCTTGTACCATTGGTGATGTCGAGTTCGAAAGCGCATTGTGTGACTTCCAAGCAAGCATCAATCTAATGCCTCTTGCGGTATTCAAAAAGCTTGGCCTTGGTACTCGTGCCCCAGTAAGAATGAGGTTGCTTATGGAGGATTGAACCATTAAGAAGCCAGAGGGAATCCTTTTGGATGTGCTTGTTAAAGTTGATTAATTCATCTTTCTGGCAGATTTTGTTATCCTCGACTGCGAAGTTGATTTTGAGGTGACAATCATTTTGGGGAGATCATAAGACCATATCTGGCCACTGGGAAAGCCCTAGTGGATATGGATTTAGGTCAGCTACGGTGCAGGGTTAATGATGCAGAAGTTGTGTTCGATATTCGCCAATCCATGAAACACCCAAATGAGTGCAAAAGTGAGGTGTGGACCCTCGATGATAGTTGATGAAAGAAGATGACCAAGTCAAGCCACGACATTAAATAAGGTGCTTCTTGGGAGGCAACCCAAGCATTATTGATAAGTGTTGGTTTATTTTTAAGTGTTTTAGGTTGTTGAGATTTTTTGGTAGAAGTTCTGAGTTTGTTTTTATGATTGAAAGACGTTGATGCAGTTGTAATATCTTGAGAATTGTTGTGTTTTGAGATTTGGTCTGCAAGTGAGAATTGAAGAACTAAAGATCATAAAAATGACACTTGGAGCAGCCTCTACGATTATTCCTACGAGTCGTAGTACGCACTATGACTTGTAGTCATGCATCGTAGAGGGAAATAACGAGTATTAGAAGTTGGCACATATACTACAAGCCAAGCTTATGACTCATAGTCTAAGCTACGTGTCATAAGTAGGGTTCGTAGTGCCCAGGTATGATTTCTAAACTTCTATAAGTGTTGGGTCTACTAGAGACCAGGACTTACGAGTTGTAAGACAACCTATGACTCATAGTTGGGGTCTCGTAGCCCCGATCTATAAATTTTTTAATCACCACCCCAATTTAGTTTAGACAGGGGTCAAAATAAAATTTGACTTTCAAATTCATTTCATACAACCCTAAGGCGAAGGAAAATGTCATCCCACACTCACACCATTTTTCTGATAAAAATCCTGACTACCTACGTCATTTTCCAGTAAAGATTTTGGCAAAGGCACTATTCTACGGTTTTCGGCATGGTTTTTGATTTCTTGAACTTCGGTTTACTTCTCCAATCAATCGATAAGCTCTGTGGTTTAATTTTGAAATCTTTTATTGTGTGTTTATATGTTTGACTTGCTTAATCATGTTTAACCATGCCATATAGTGATTGTTGGACTAGACTTGTAATCTAGGGTCTTTGGACTTTGAATAGTTGATTTGTGAGCCTAATTGTGTTGGAACTCTTGAATGGGTGATGATAAATATGAAAATTTATAATTCATGGGATGTATGGTGTGATTGTTGCCCATGCATAGTCTGAATGGTTGTCGGAGTTAAAATTTATACTTTAACTTATGGGACTTTATTGAAATAGTTTGAATGGAAATTGCATCCCTAGGGAACGTTTATAGATGTCAAGAATGAGTTTTGAATGTATATTGCCTTAAGTGTTGTTCATATTCTATTGAACTGTGTTTAGTTTCCAGGACATAATGTTGTTATGAACTCCTGATGTTATTGAAGTACTTGATTATGTACCACAGAGTAGATTTTGTTATTATGTGCCAAGGTTGTTGGACTTTGTGCTTGATTTGTGCTTGTTGTGGGAAAATTTTAGGCACCACTGATGCCTTCTGTTTCCTATTACGAAGTCCTCATACGAGTAGTAAGGGTCCTCCGTAGCTAGAAACATTCATATGTGCTTCCTTCAAGTTTCTCATACGAGGCTCACATATGACTTATAACGCCTGCTACAACTCGTAGTGAGGGTCTCGTAAGCTTACATGAGTTCTAAAATATGTTTTTGAAAATGGTTACGAGCCCAGACTATGACTTGTAGGTTACCCTACGAATCATAACTATATCTCATAGATGGGATCAGAAAGCATTTTTTGAAGGCATACTAGTTTTACAAGGGTAGTTTATGACTCATAGGTCACCCTACAAGTTGTAACTGCACTCGTACCTACAAACCTATAGTTGTATCAATGCATACTTTTTAGTTGTATTTGTTTCTTCTTCTTTGTTTTATGTTTCAGTAGACCAAATATCTTTAACTTACATGTTGCTTTGTGGTTTGTTTGCAGATAAAATACTTCCAAAAGACAAATGGGCAATTCAAGGTCTACAATGGGAGTTGCGGGATGAATCCTATGAAACCGAGCAATCCGAGCGCTTTATGGAAGTCCACAGTGTAAGGATAGATCTGTAGGCCAATAGACCTCAGACTCGGGCACTTGCAGCACAATTACCCATGAAAATTTAGTTGTTCCTCCTAGTCTAAAGAGGAGGAACAACAGGGCAATAAGGATGGGTCAGATAGTAGCTTGCCACAAATGACCCCCTAACACTTAGGTTCAGAGTCAAAGTAAGAAAGCACTTCTTAGTAGGAGGAGGTTCAGTCCCAACCCCCAGCAGATTGCAGATAGTGCATCCCTGGGATGAAGGAAATATACGATCAAGGGTTGGAGCCTAAGGGGCAAGGGAAGTCGGTCAGCCAATTTCATGAGGAGTCTCAGTTGAATGCCTTAAGTTTAGATAGAGTGCTCGAATTGGATGTTGGGTTACATAAGCACGGGCTAGGGTGGATCACACTGCAGCTAGGCAAATATGCCCCTTATGTAGTCCATGAGTTCTATTTTGTGTATCTTGCTACACTCCGCTGGGGATTGCCGAAGAACAAAAGACCAATTGAGTAGCCAAGGGCTATGGGTGGTGATAATTCGGGGGAAGAAAGTTGATATCTCGGAGGAGACGATCCGATGAGTGAAGTTTGGGCCTACTTATATAGTTCCTCAGTCTACCACAATGTACGATAGCCGTATTGAGAAAATGAGGAAAATGGTGACTAGGAAGGACATCAGGGCTAGGACAGAGTTGCTACGGTGGATAGCTAGTCAAATCTACGAGGAGGGCATCGAGCTGACGTGGATCACAAACCACGCGGATCCTATGGTAAAGGCACACCTTTCATTCAATGCCAAGTTTTGGTGGTCCACTATCCGTTGGTGTATTAGGCCAACCTTCACAGATAATATGATCTCCTTCGATAGAGCTGTACTATTGGCCATAATTCTAGTTAGGTATGCTATAGATTGGGCCCAAATCATTTCAGAGTAGATTCACGAGGCTGTAGCTCGGACGAGCACCTCACTGCCATTTCTAGTTTTGATTCATCGACTATATAAAGTAGTAGGTGCTTCTTTTGACCCTCAATGGGACCATCATGTGGAGGCAACACACACTATAGATCCCACGAGCATGTCCCTCAACTATGCCAGAGCCATTCCCGATAAAGCCTTAGCTTTTAGGTTTACCTTCAACTAATACCAGCACTACTCCATCTACAGTATACCAATGCTAGTGGTTGAGATCGCGTCTACACCATCCTCTAGCACTCCAGCACCAGCAACATCTTCCTTACAGGTTTACCCTCTTTTCTCTACTGTTGTATTTCAGGCTTTATTGCATAGGGTAGCTGTAGCAGAGGGTAGGATCTGTGAGCTATCAGCAAGGGTCCAGCCATAGACTGATGAGACTGTTCGGGACTCTGAGGAGAGGATAAAGGCATTTTCCAGAGATTTGGTTGATGAGAGAGTTCGAGCAGTGGATGCTAGGGTTGATGCGTTTGAGACTCGGGTCCATAAGAGGCTTGAGGGAGCTAGGCCTTCCGATGGTAGCACAATTATCGAGGAGTTGGCAAATTCAAGGCTAACTTATACAGATGTTGACAGTCCCTGTTCCGGCCACAGAGGGAGCATCGGTAGGAGATGAGGCATTTGATTGGTTCACTAACTGCTTAGACACCCGAGGGGAGAGGCCATTCGAGTATGTTGACCCATAGCTGACCCCAAAAAAGATGAGACAAGTGAAAGAGCCTATACCCAATGAGGTGGTGCAGGAGTCGCTTTGTTGGCGGCTATTCAGAGAGAGAGAGAGAGAGAGAGCACAACATACCCCACCTGGAGAGAGTACATCTGGCACTGCAGCAGAGGAGGAGAGACATCCCCAGGATCCCGCAGTCTAGTCAGAGACCAGTGCTTGATGCACCATGGTGTTTTATTATTTTGACCCCAGTGCTCATTTCATCATTATTGGATACTTTGTTCTCTTTTCAGACAATCTTTATATTATTTTAGTTTTGGTTGTGTTTAAATATGTTTATGTTGGATGTTCTTTTTACTTCTACTTTGGATGTTTATTTTTGGTCTTCAATGGATGTAGCTATATATTTCTATGTTATCGTATTTTGTTTTTGTTCTTGTTTTTACTTTAAGGATAAAGTATCATCTTTTGGCGGGGTGAAGGAAGTTATGGATTAAGGTGAAGTCTGAGTAGACTCAAGTCTATAACTTCCCCTATTTTTTATCGCAAGATTTTCTTGAGGTGTTTCTTTTTCCTTGTGGATGTTTAATATTGTGGAGAACCTGCATGTTTAAGTAGTATAGATAATTTGTAAATGCATAGTAATAGTATCTGTTCGCATATATATGATTCTTAACTATTCAAAACTTTTGACTATAAAATTGGGTACCCTCAAATTTTTTGAGGTTGTGATTATTGATGCATTCATAGATTTTTTAGTGTAATGCAATGCTTGTTTTGATATTGTGAAGGTAAGCTGAGACTGAATGCATGAACTGTGAGTCTATACTTGATTGTGGTTGCAAATGTCATGTGTGTTATGAGTGTATTTTGCTGCATTCATGCATCCTATATGGGCTCAGAACATGCCTTGTTACTCTAAATTGGTTTGGGTAATGTGGTGGAGATGGAAAGGATCTTAGGCCCTTGTACTTTGAGTGAAACCACTTTTAGCCTAAATTACCCACCAAGTAAGTGAGTGAATCCCTTGTCCCAAATTTTTGAGCTTCTCATGCTCTCATTCTTTCTTGATACTCTGTTGACTTAACCTTATTTAATGAAATACTTTGATATTGGCCTTCGTCCATCCTTGAACATGTGAACCTTGATTGAGGCCAAAGGCCTAAGTTGAGGGTGGCTGTAGTTGGTGGCCCTTGTTTGAGGCATAGATATTGTGCAGTTTACCTAAGGCAAAAAGCCTAAGTTGAGGGTGGCCATTATTGTGGTAAAATAATAATAATAAGGTAGTTAGCTGGGAAATCAAGAAAGAAATGAAAAGGCATGAACCAAGCGAAGAAAAAGAAGAAAGTGCCTTAAATTGAGAAAAAGTAGCAAAATTGAGTTTGAAATCAAGGTACAACTGAATAAGAGAAAGAAAGCACATGATAAATGTTTAAAACAGGAGAATAAGGGTGGATTGATTTAAAAGGGTTGGATTATGAAAGCAAAAAAGTGTTGGTAAACATAGTTCAAGGATAGCTTTAGTCACTATTTGCCCAAAGTACCTTACCAAAGTACCCTAGACCTATGTTACAAGCCTATAAGTCCTAAAGTGATCCAACTCCATTTTATCACCAAGCCGGTAGATGAGTATAGAGGCAAGCATATGGTGTTAGTCAGTATGCTTGAATTTCAATTATGAGAGTGAGAATGCTTCCTCAGTCCTTGAAATCTAAATGCTTTTGAGTAAGTATAAGGGACTTCTTTCAAGTGAGAAAATTTACACTATATGAGTAGCATATGACTATGCCAGCGATTGTGAATGGTTGATGCTCTTTAGCTTGTCATAGTTGGATTGTCAGGTATCTCATTATGTTCTCGTTTACTCAATAATTTTACAATCCTTTTTTGAAAATAGTAGTTGGGTATCTGAATCAGAGGAGTTGACATATATGCCATTAGTATAGTTTCTATGTATTTCTCTTTGTCTGTACAGATTGAGTCATCGCTTGAGGACAAGCAACAATTCTACGTTGAGGGTGTTGATGTGTTATCAAAATACAACACATCTGGTGCCTGAAATAAGGAATTTTGTGAGTTTTTAAAGTGACCTTTTAGTGTTTTGATGTATTTTTGTATTAATCTTACAGAAAAGTTAGGTTGGCGTGATTTTGAAGAAAAGTTGCAGATTTTGTTGAAGTATAGGCCTTACGAGCCAACCTATGAGTCGTAGGGTGGTATGGTAGCAGGAATCAGAGACCAAAAATCAGAAATCTACCAAGTAAAGGTCACTCCTATTAGGACATCCTATGAGTCGTAAGACACATTATGACTAGTATAAGTGGACTCGTAGCAAGAATTAGAGAGCAAAGATATTGGACCAAAATCTGAAGACAAAGACAAAGAGACAAACATACAAGTTGTAGCCCAAGAAATGACTCAAACCTATGGGTTGTACCATTTAAGTCCAAGATGCCAAGAACCTGATACGAGACCCCGACTACGACTCGTAAGTCATCCTAAGAGTCATAATAGCGAGCCTAATCAGCTGCCATCTGTCTTTTCTATGTAAATTCTAAGGTTATTTTGTAAATACTATATATAGCTTAAGTTAGGTTTTTGAGAGGGAGTTCAACCAGTAGACAATCTACCATTACATTTTGACTCTTCTCTTAGTTTTTTAGGGTAGTCTATTGTTCTCTATTGGAAAACCCATTTTAGAGGTTACAAATCTTACCTTTTCTCATTGTTGATCAATCAAGCTTGTGAGTTTGCAACTTGTAGTTCCTATTCTCTTTATTGTTATGGGTAAAACTCTCAACCATGTCTATCATATGCATTTTTGTATTTTTCTTTAGCCATGAGTAGCTAAGCACCCACAACTTTGGATTGTGGGAACCATGGGTAGTTGACTTAAATTAACCTAAGTTTCTTGCATTTCTATGATTGGGGTTTTGCATGTATTATCTATTTCCCTTCATTTTTATTGTTGTTTGGTGGTGGCCAACACCGAACCCGCGTACTATCATGATCCCTACCAAGGTAGTGACGAATAGGAAAAGGGAAGTAGATGATAAAATTTGATTGATGTGTTCATGTCTATTCAACCAAATCTTACCAAGGGGAGGTTGACTGGGACTATAGGCAACTGTTAGTTGGAACGCCGTGGTGGCCGACCAAGCGCTATGGTGAAATTCTACATTCACCTTCACAAGAGGGCTGGAAGAACCTAAGTTACCATCTTGCATGTAAATCACCAATTATAATGTTATCTTGGATAATCGAGTTGACGAACCATGGGGAACACAATTCTCAAGTTATCCGCAAAATTGAGTATTTCCTCGCATTGTAGTTAGCGGTTATTTTATTTTATTTTTGAATCACAACCCCCTCCCCCCTATTTACAGATTGATCTCATAAATACTAGAAATAATTAGTAGTAAAGTCTTGTAGTCAAGCCCTGTATTCCCTGTGAATTCAACCCTAACCTTGGTTAGGTTAATTGTTGACAAAGACCGCTTTCTTAGTGGAGTGTGAACATCATCCCCTTCCGAAAGGGAAATAGATTTTGGTATAGCTCTCCTCCCCGATACTCAACCTATCTCCATTCCCCTTTATCGTATGGCGCCGGCGGAGTTGAAAGAGTTAAAAGCCTAATTGAGGGATTTGTTGGAGAAGGAGTTTATTAGGCCTAGCCAATCACCTTGGAGTACTCCGGTGTTGTTTGTGAAGAAGAAGGATAGGTCACATAGAATGCACATTGACTACCGGTGACTCAATAGGGTCACCATAAAGAATAGATATCCTCTTCCAAGAAATGATGATTTGTTTGACCACTTGCAAGGGGCTAGCATCTTCTCTAAGATTGATCTTTAGTCCGGGTATTATCAAGTGAGGGTGAGGGATTGCGATATTCTCAAGATGGCCTTCCCGACTGATTTAGGTTTTATGAGTTTGTTGTGATGTCTTTTGGGTTGACCAATTCACTAGCCATCTTCATGGACCTTATGAATAGGGTCTTCAAACCCTACCTTAATTCCTTTGTTGTGGTCTTTCTTGATGATATCTTGATATATTCGCATATTAGGAAGGAGCATATGGTCATTTGGGGGTTGTGTTGCAAAGATTGAGGGAGGAGAAATTGTATGCAAAATATGAAAAGTGTTAGTTTTGGTTGAAGGAGGCTACATTCTTGGGTCATGTAGTGTTAAGGGACGGTATTAAAGTGGATCCTAAGAATACCGATGTGATTAGGAAATGGCCTAGACCATTGACCCTGTTGAATATTAGAATTTTCTTGGGCCTTGTGGGTTTCTATAAAAGGTATGTGAATGGGTTCTTCTCCATTGCTTCTCCTATGACAAAATTGACTCAAAAGAAAGTTAAGTTTGTGTGGACCGATAAGTGTGAGAGGAACTTCCAAACATTGAAAGAAAAGCTTGTGTCAGCACCAATGTTATCACTACCGGATGGGCTTGACAGATTTGTGGTGTCATGTTATGCTTCCTGAGTTGTTTTGTATTGTGTGTTGATGCAAAATGGTAAGGTCATAGCTTATGCTTCTAGACAACTAAAGGTACAAGAAAGGAACTACCTTACCCTTGATCTAGAGATAGCCTTCGTTGTGTTTGCATTAAAGATTTGGCACTACTACTTTTATGGGGTGCATATTGATATGTTCAACGATCACAAGAGCGTCCAATATGTCTTCACCAAAAGCATCTCAACTTGAGGCAAAGGAGATTGCTAGAACTTCTTAAGGACTATGACATGAATGTGCATTACCATCCCAGTAAGTCAAATGTTGTGGCGGATGCTTTGAGTCGGGTTTCGATGGGTAGCCTAGCTCATATTGATGGTGGTGATAGGGAGATGGCTAGGGAGGTGCACTGATCGGCTAGATTGGGGTTAGGTTGGAAAATGTTGGTGATGATGGTGTTGTTGTTGTTGATGGGTCTAAGTTTTCATTGGATGATGAGGTGATAGTAAAACAAGATGTTGACTCCTCCTTGCATAAATTGAAGGCCTTGGTGAAAGAGGGCAAAGTTGACGTTTTCTCCCAAGGGGGAAATGGTGTCCTTAGGTACCAAGGTAGGTTGTGTGTGACTTGTGTTGGTGGTTTAATGGAGAAAGTCTTTGATGAGGCCCATAACTATTCTTATTCTATCCACCCCGGTTCCACCAAAATGTATAGAGATTTGAGGGATGTTTATTGGTGAGGAGGCATGAAATGGGACATTGACAAATTCGTTTTCGGTAGCTATAGTTGTCAACAAGTCAAAAACAAACATCAAAGGTTGGGTGGCGTAACCCATGACATAGAGATTCTCACTTGGAAGTGGGAGGTGATTAATATGGATTTTGTGGTTAGGTTGCCTAAGACTAGAAAAGGTTTTGATTCCACTTGGGTTGTGATTGATAGGATGACAAAATCGGCTCACTTTCTACTGGTTAAAACACCATATGAGGCCGAAGCGTATGCAAGGTTTTCAATCCATGAGTTAGTGAGGTTGCATGGCGTTCCTCTGTACATCATATCAGATCATGGTGCACAATTCCCTTCGCACTTTTTGAGGTCTTTTCAAAGGGGTCTTGGTACAAAAGTTCATCTTAGTACGACCTTTCACCTCAAATAGATGCCCAAGTCGAAAAAACCATTAAAACACTTAAGGATTTGCTTAGGACTTGTGTATTGGAGCTTAAGGGTAGTTGGAATGACCATCTTCCATTGATTGAGTTTGCCTACAAGTAGCTATCACTCTAGCATCGATATGGCTCCTTTTGAGGCTCTTTATAGGAGACGTTGTAGATCACTGGTTACTGGTTTGAGGTTGGAGAGGTTGCTTTGTATGGACCAGATCTGGTCATGGATGCTCTTGAGAAGGTTAGAATTATTCGGGAGAGATTCAAGGCGGCCCAAAGTTTTATCCCGATGTGAGGAGAAGAAACCTTGAATTCAAAGTGGGTGATTAGATTTATTTGAAAGTTTCTCCAATGAATGGTGTGGTCCATTTTGGTAAAAAAGGTAAGTTGAGTCCAAGATATGTTGGTCCTTATGAGGTGATAAAGAGGGTTGGCAGGGTAGCTTATGAGTTGAAGTGCCTAGACAAATAATTTGGTATATCCAATGTTCCACCTCTCTATGTTGAGAAAATTTATTGGTGATCCTAATGTTATTTTGTCTCTCGGTGTTGTGGGCGTTGTTGAGGATAACATGACTTATGAGGAGACTCTAATTCATATTTAGGATAGGCAAGTGAAGAGATTGAGGAACAAGGAAGTTGCATTCATTAAGGTCCTTTGGAGAAACCAACAAGTCGAAAGTGCTACATGGGAGGCCGAAGCGGACATGCAAAAGATGTATCCTTAACTTTTCCACTCCACTCAAGCCTAAGGTACTAACTTTAAGTCCCCTAATATGATTTCAAGTCTTACATTTCAGCCTCTATGTCATTCATATGCATTCATGTTTAAGTTGACAAATTTATGATGATTTTATACTTATGTTTAGTTTTGAAAATGGTGTTTAAATGTAATATTTCATTCTTGTTGGGGCTATTTTGTTCATGATAACTCTTGTCTTGTGCATCTCCTTTACATTTGGTGATTAATGTTCCAAGGGGATGATATTGAAGGACCCCATAAAGTACCCAAAAATATCCTCGGAACACCCAAAATTTTAAATTTCACATATCTCAAAGTCCGTGTGCAATATCAAAAGTCCAACTTTATATTCTTGTTCAAGGGTCAAAATTAGTTGTGAAAGCATCTAACTCTGATTTAAGAGCAATCATAGAAAAATTTGAAAATGGCAAAAATGCGATTTCTAGAGAAGATCCGCGCCCCTGGCGCGCTTCTATACATTTTTGTGTCCAGTTTTTCTATGTCGGTCCAAGACTTTGGATCTTGGGCCTAAGTATTTCCAAACTTGTTTTTATCTATACTTAGTCATGTTTCACCCTCATATTACCCTAAACATTCCTCAATATCCTGTCAAACATTTAACCATATTTTTCACTCCCAAATTCAATTCGCAAAATCCTCATCTGGAACTAAGAATTTCCTTCAAGTTTCAAGCCTCCATTTTTAATCTTCATCAAGAGCTTCCTCAAAGCTAAGGTATGTAGGTTTTAACCATTGATTCCTTCCACCCATGGTGCCCTAATCTCGTTTTTACCCAATTTGCATGATTTAAAGTTATTTTTACAATTGGTTTACTAGCATGTTCATGTCTATGAACTATGTTTAAACTATAAATTTGTGATTTTTTTCTATGTTTTGAGCTATAAATCTTGGATCTATAGTAAGATTGATGAGGGGCTTTGATGTATAATGCTTGAGGGTGTTGCAAGGTGTTTATTGATACTTTTACAATGGATTTTCTTGCATGACATCTCTAAATTTCATGGTTTTGTACCCTTATTACACACCCTCTAAGTGTTTGATAAAATGTCTGGATGTGGTTTCTTGAGGAACTGAACATCCAAAGCATGAGATATGATATGAATGATGTGAAATGAGCCTACTAATAAGATGAATTCTAAATAAAGTGTTGCATTATACCATGGCCAATCTGGGGGGGACCAAGATACTAGATAACCTATATTGGGGTTTGTACTCATCAACCTAATGAAGGGTTTGTACTTCACCACCAGGGTGATAGGGTGGCATCATCGTCAACCTAGATGGGGGTTTGTACTCATCTACCTAGTGAAGGGTTTGTACCTCACCACCTCATTGATAGGTTGGCAACATCACCAATCTACCAAGGGTTTCTAGTTTGGAAAGCTAGATTGGTCACTTCTACAGATATGATTTCCTACATGAGCATGAGTTACTTAAGAATGTTTTACTTATGCACTGATCATACATGCCATATTGTTGCATTATGCCTATTGACTATTGTTATGCATTTTAACTATGATGCCTATCTCTTATTGCATTACATCCTACATACTTAGTACATTCAAATGTACTAACACATACTCTTTCCTACATAATATCACTGTGTAGGAATCAAAGCCCAAGTTGATCATCCTCCTCCTCTTCTTGGCTAGTTTGGTACTACTCAAGCTAGTTGGTGATCTTCTACTTCGGGGACCTTAGTCTATGTTTCTCTTATTATGTAATGAGACATTCTTCTTTATTGTCTATTTTGACTATGATGGTGAGCCAGATGCTTTTTCTTGGCCCCTACTCTTTTCTATGCATTGGAGGTGCTTGTTAGAGATATTATGTGCCTATGATATGAGTTTGACTCTTCTCTCTTGATTATGATGTTATGCAATCCTTCAGTTAGCCCCTTTGCCCCTCTTCTTACTATTTATGTATTTTATATGCTTCTGCAACCAATGATGTGCAACGATAAGATAAGAAACTTGTTTGAGGTTCCTGCGGTCATCCAGGGCCTAGGATTGGGTCATGACACTGAAAAATGAGAAGAAAGCATCCGGAAAAGCTTGAATAAAGGAAAGGGAAGAATAAGGTGAAAATGAGAAAGTTGGTGAGGGAAACATTTAGAAAAACACAGTTTCAAGGATGACATTTAGTAACTATTTTCCTAAAATATCATACCAAAGCTCCCTGAGCCTATGTTGCAAGCCTAGAAAGTCCTAAAGTGATCCTAGTCAGTTAGTTGAAGGTATGACTCATGAGTATAGGTCCAAGCCTATGGTATTAGTCATTATGCATGAATATCTTTTGTGAGAGTGAGTGTTATTGCACAGTCCCATGGTTAAATTTGAAATCATCATTACATGTTTGACATTGCACTTCTTTCTTTGAGGGCACTTGTGTTGCACTATTAGCATTTGACTTGTTCAGTGATTATGGACAGTTGATATTTCCTTTCTTGTCATAGTTATGTTGTTTCATGCACCACTTTGCTAAATAGATATCTGATCATGTTTTGGAAAGCTTTTGTGGGTATCTGAGTTTGAGATGTATATCATGTATGCCAGTAAGTTGAGGTCTGTGTGTTACTGTTTTGTGTATATAGATTGAGTTGTTGCTTGAGGACAAGCAATAATTGTAAGTTGAGGTGTCGTGCTATCAAAAATACAACATATTTGATGCTTAAAAAGTAGGATTTTGTGGGTTCTCAATGCGATATTTGTAGTTTTTATGTGTTTTTGTGTTTAGTTTTGTAGGATTACTTATTGGCTATGAATATGGGCGAAATTGTAGAAGATTTTTCGTTTTTAATGATTTAGGAGACCCTCTATGGATCATAGAGTATTCTATGAGAAATAAAGCTGGACACGTGTCAAATTCAAGTGAGGGATGATATCTGAAGCTAAATTCTACGAGACAGATGTATGAGACCTATAGAGCGTTCTACGAGTCGTATAGCTAGATTTCGTGAAGATTTCTAGTGAACGATAATTCAATGTAGTTGAAGCCTACGAACAAGAAATACGAGTCGTCAATCTGTTTACGTTTCATAAAGTGAAGTTTTAGAATAGAAGTCCAAGATCCCATGAGCAGATTGCGAGATCTCGATTACGACTCGTTGAAGAAGTACGAGATTGCGGAGCAATTTTCCAAGTTTGTTAAGGACATAATTGTAATTACTATAAATAGTATTTTTAGGTTATTTTTCAAGGGAGCTATAACATTCATTGTAACTAATGTTAGAATACAATACTTAGAGAGAAAATTGAGAGAATACACTTGTGAATTAATTTGATCTTCAATCTTGTGAATCTCAATCAATTTTGGATTTTCTTGATTCTCAAGTCAATTAGGTCAGTCTTTAATTAGGTTATCTTAATTCATAATTTTTTCATATACCCATAGCAGGAGTAGCTAAATTCACAACTAGTATTGTGGTAACCATGAAGGTCTAACAAAGTAAACCCACATAATATGCAATTCTTTGAATGAGTATGTGCATGTATTAATCAATTCTCTTTGTTTTGCATGTTTTCTAATAGTGACAAACATTATATCCCATCTAGAGTTAACGACTGGACTAAGGAAGTAATGACTAGGAAACAAGATTGATTAAATTGATTTGATGATGTGTTCTCATCTTGTCAACCAAATTGGGCCAAGGGGAGGTTGTACTGGGACTTATAGATAATGGTTAGTAATGCACACTATAGAGATGGGCTATGCGGATAGTGAAATTCACCTCTCACCTTTGAACAAAGGGCTTGGTGAAATTAATTACCGTCCTGCATGTTATATTCTAAACATTTATTCTTTTATTCGATGATACTGAGTTAGGGAGTCATGGGGAACACAATATACTAGTTACTCTCTATTATTGATTTTCTTCTGAAATATTTTATTTTACATTCTTATTAATTATTGCAAAACCCCCCTTTTGGGAATTGAGTTGGTTAACTATTTGAATTGCTTATTTGTGAATTCTCATTAGTTTACTATTCCCTATGGGTTCGACCCAAACATTGGTTAGGTTTTATATTTTGATAGCGACCGCTTTATCCTCTAAAATAGTGGTGCAACTTGGGTGACATCAAAGAGTTCATAAGTTTCAAGCAAGGGCACAAGACTATGAGAGAGTATTCTCTCAAGGTCACAAACCCTCAAAGTATACTCTATTTATGGTATCAGATCCAAGGGCTAGGATAATTAAATTCATATTTGTTATCTCGGACATGGTCTCTATGTAATATAAAACAACTATTCTCATCAAAAAGATGTATATCTCTTTCTTAATAACTTATGGGAACATATCGAAGTTGAGAAAATGAGCAAAAGGTCTAGGGAATTTTGTAACAACCCCAAAAAGAGCCCCAAAACGTGCCTCGGAATGCCCAGAATTTTAATTTCCTTATATCTCAAAATCCTTTTGTGATTTCAAAAATTTGACTTCGAATTCCTTTTCATGGGGTCCAAATTAGATGAAAAGGGTCTAACCTCGATTTAAGGGCGAGAGAATAGCAATTATAATTTTTGAAGGAATGATTTCCAGTGAGTTGTTCGCGATGGCCCCATGATGTGTCGTGGCCGCACTTTAGTACTAATCCCTCCTCGCTTCCTCTCCATGATGCGGAGATGTTTTTTTCGCGTAAGAGTTTTTCCTGTGCGGCTCAAAATATTCTAAGTTTTGGGCCCAAGTTTCCAAAACGTGTTTTTATCTATACTTAGTCAAATTTCATCCTTAAATCATCCTCAACATTTTCCAATACTCCCCGAAACATTTAGCCATATTTTCACTCCAAATCCTAAAGACTCAAAACCCTTATCCGGATTTAAGGATTCTCTTCAAGCTTCAAGTCTCCATTGTCAACCTTTACCAAGTTCATCCAAAAGCTAAGGCATGTGGTGTGGAACCATTGAGTCCTTCCACCTATGGTGCCTAAACCCTCTTTTACTTAATAATGCATGATTTAAATTTGATTTTACATGTGGATCTTGTGTATTGAGAAATTTAGTGCACACTGATTTTAGTTCATGAAAGAATGGTTGTTTTAACATATTTTGAGCTCTAAATCTTGGATAAAATGTTGGGTCTGATGTGGTGTTTTGATGTGAATGTCTTTGGGGTGTTGCAAGGTATTGATTGATGATTTTACAACAAATTTTCTTGCATGATTTCATCTCTAAATTGCATGGTATTTTACCCCCATTTCACACTCTTAAAGTGTTTGATAAAATGTCCGGATGTGGTTTCTTGAGGAAATGAAGGTCCAAAGTATGAGATATGATATGAATGATGTTATGATAATGAAATGAGCTTATATATGATTATTCCTATATGAAGTGCTGCACTAGAGCATATGATAAATCCTATATTAAGTGATACGTTAAACCATACCTAATCAGGGGGGACAAGAGCCCGGGTAAGCTATCAAGGAGTTAGTACCTTGGCAACCGAGGTGGGGGTTAGTACTCTCCAACCATGTGAGGGGTTCATACTTCACCACCCGAATGATTGGTCTGAACGTCATTAACCATGTGAGGGGTGTGTACCTTACCACCTAGTGTGATGGGGTGTGACCATCGCCATCTTAGCCCAACACAAGGTTGGATAGCTTGGTTGGTCTCATCTTCACATATGATATCCAATACGAGCATAAGTTACTTAAGCTTGTTTTATTTATACATTGATCATACATGTCACATTTCTATGTTATTCCTATTGCCTATCCTTATGCATTTTGGCTTATGATGCTTATCTCTTATTGCATTACATCACACATACTTAGTACATTCAAATGTACTAACGTATACTGTTGCCTACATGATATCACCATGTAGGAACCGGTGCCCAAGTTGATCATCCTCCTCCACGTGGCTAGTCGGTGCTATCCCAAGCTTGTTGGTGAGTTCTCCATTTTGAGGACCTTAGTCTATGATTACTACTGTCTATGTATTGAGACACATTCTTTGTTCTATTTTGACTATGAGGGTGAGCCCGGTTGCTTGTCTTGGCCCCCGCTAAGTTTTATGTTAGAGATGTTGTTGGACAAAAATATGTATATGCTTGTGCTTTGACTCTCTTATTATATCCAAGATATTTAAATATAATTATCGCTCCCTTAGTACCAATTCCCCTTATTCATGTTTCTTATGATGTTTTATATTGCTTCAGTGACTAAGGATGTGTAATGATACGCTATGAGGCTTGTTTGGGGTTTCTTCGGGTTCCCTATTCACTGGTCACATCTAGGCCCTATGCTTGAGTCGTGACAAATCTAAGAGAGGTAGAGTGGAAGTCAGTGGATTTTCCTACTAAAAAGGTGGTATCCATTGTAAATTCCAAGATTACAACAATAACAACAACATAGCCAGTAAAATCCCACAAGTGGGGTCTAGGGAGGGTAGAATGTACGCAAACCTTATCACTACCATAGAAGTAGAGAGGCTGTTGCCTGGGAACCCTCATCTCAAAATCCGTAAGAAGAAAGAACTAGATATGATAGAAAGGAAAGGAAGGGAACAGAAAGAGAGGCTAATAATGAATAACACATGGCAGTATGTAAATAAGATAAAACCAACACATAATATGATAGACAATGCGAACACATGACAAAAAACACCTAAACCTACCATCAGCCTACTAGTCTAATTTGCGACCTCCACTTCTTTCTATCTAAGGTCATGTCCTCAGTAAGATCAAGTTCTGGCATATTATGTCTAATCACCTCCCCCTAGTACTTCTTCGGTCTACCTCTACCCCTACGTGTATCTCTCTAAACCAACCTCTCACACCTCCGAACAGGAGCATCGGTACTCCTTCTCTGCACATGTCCAAACCATCGTAGTCTCGCTTCCCTCAACTTTTCAGCCACCGGGCCCATCTCTAGCTTCTCTCAACTGGTCTCATTCTTAACCTAATTAACTTTTGGTGTAATCACACATCCATCTCAGCATCCTCATCTCTGTGACATGCATCTTTTGAACATGTGCCTTTTTAATAGGCTAACACTCCACTCTATACAGCAACGACGGTCTAACCATCACTCTGTAAAACTTACCTTTAAGTTTAGGTGGTATCTTCTTGTCATAAAAAAAGGACTCCAAGGTCATCTAGTACTCCTCCTTCCAAGTTCAACAAAGATAAAGGGTCCAACCCAAAGCCTCAAAACTGTACCGGTACACAAGCTTATCAAAATTGTGCAAAGTATGGAAAGCTTCATAAGGGTGAATGTTTAGCTGGCCAAGATTATTGTTACAATTGTTATAGGCCCATCCATTTTGCAAGGGATTGTAAGAGTCGAAATCCAAAGCTCATGTCCATGATGGATAAGTACAAGGTTCTCCAAAAACTAATAGATTCTATGCTCTTCAAGGTTGTTAAGAGGTGGAAGAAGCCCCAAATATGGTTATCGATAAGTTGAAAGTTTGTGATTTTCATGCTTATGCACTTTTAGATCCAGGGGAAAATTTATCTTTTGTCACACCATTTACGGCAAATAGGTTTCATGCATGTCCCAAAACACTTATTGAACCTTTTAAAGTTTGCACTCCTATTGGTGAGTCCATTTTGCAAAAAAAGTCTATAGTTGTTATCTCATGTCCATCATGCAAAACGTTATTCTTAGTGATTTGGGAGATCTTTTTATGGTTGATTTTTGTGTAATACTTGGGATGAGTTTTTCGCATGCATCTTATGCCTCCATAAATTATCTAACTATATTGCTAAGTTCTAAGTTCCAAATTAGCCAATGGAAGGGTGTTAATTTCTTATGTAAAGGTTGGTTCATTTTCTATCTCAAATCTAGAAAATTGATTTCCAAGGGGTATATTTACCATTTGGTAAGGGTTAGGGATATCACATCCAAAAGTCCATCTCTTGAGTTAGTTCCTGAAGAGTGTATAATTTACTCTCATTTCTTACTCTTTTCTTATGGTTTTGTGTTTTCAATTTTATATTTTGAGGCTAATTATGTTTTGAATGTTGTATATTTCATCTACATATGGTGCAAATAGAGTTTTGTTGAGAATAATTGAAATTGGAACTTTATAGGAGCAAAAAGGAGCTGATTTGAATAAAGTTGTACGTGGCATCACTTGTACTCCACGAACACGACATTTAGGCTAATGGGGTAGTGGAATATAATGAAGCATATAGGTGGAGTACAAGGAAGATTACTATCTATGATCACAAACTACTTGGGCACGAATGCGGAGGTTTAATGAAAGTTGACCTCCACGATCACATTCAAAGCTATGCAAATGCAGAGTACTAATGAGGCAAGCATCAGGGCAATTATGAAATTTCACTATTCTATTCCCAAAAGTATATACACGCACTTCCAGTTTTCGTTCTTGAGACTTTTTATTTCTTTATCAGTGTTCATAAACAATAGAGAGAATAAACACATCTTAGATTAGATTTTGAGTTTTGGTAAAGATTTAGAGAATGTTCTCTACAACTTCTTAAGTGGATTGAAGAGTGTTAGCTTTGTTTGTATTTATCTTTCACTTATTCTTTCATTCCTTATTCTTCAATTCATGTATTGTAAATTTAATGAGTATTGGATGTTAATTTTATTAGGGGCATTGATCGATTCTTTTGCTTTCATGCTTAGTTGATTATGTGTTGAGTGCCTTCTTTAGACTCAACGGCTAATGTTTTAGGAGTTTTGCTCAGTAATTGCTCAAGCCAGGTGTCTCTTTGAGTGAGGCGGTAAAAAGCTCTTGTGAAACGCCATTATTGTTGTAATCGAATTGACGGTTACAACCAGACTTGCCTACCCATAAAGTTAATTTTATTCTTTGTGTGATGTACCGATTGATCTTTGATTGATTTCCATATTCCCTATCCTTGCTCTCTTGATTGATTAATCCTCACCCTATTTCCCTTAGGAGTATTTTCCCGATTACTCTCCCCCGAATTTGTTAGAACTTGTTTGTATTTGCTTGTTGGATTGAAACAAGTAGCTCATAATCCATAGTTGATTCAATCGCCCTCATACTGTTCCTTGTGGGATTTAACCCCAACTTGTTTGTTCGGTTAATATGCTAATCATGATTGTCACTACTTCGACTTAAGTATTAGGTTTGAGTATCATCAAAATTGGTACCATTGCTGGGGAACAATTAGTATATTGAGTTGACTTAGGACCTATAGTTTACTAATTTTAGTTTGATTAGTGAATACTTGTTTTTGAGTTAATGTTTTAAGGATAATTGTGATGAACTCTTTCTTGATGGATGTGAGCCCTATGTCTATGTTCCTTATATTCAATGCGGAGGACATCATGTGAGCAATTCGACATTTAGGGTATGAAAGGAGAAGTTGGTTTTGTAAGTCAAGATCAGCTTATAGACTTTTTCTAAGCATTGTCAATGAAGGCGTTTGGTTGGAGATGACAAGGTGGAGGTTTTCTCTCAAGTGGGAGATAGTGCAATCATATCCCATCTCAATTGGGCATGTATATTTCTAGGCTTTCACAGTTTTGGTTTGTATATTCATAATTATACCATGAGCGCTTTAGCGCGTCCTCAAGATATGTTTTCAGATACCGCTATACAATTACAACCTATTTTTGCTCAATGGATACAAAACACCCATGCTTTAGCACCTTGTGCAACGGCTCCTGGTGCAACAACAAACACCAGTTTAACTTGAGGGGGTGGTGATTTAGTGGCAGTGGGTGGCAAGGGGGCTTTCTTGCCTATTCCATGAGGAACTGCTAATTTCTTGGTACATCACATTCATGCATTTACGATTCATGTGACGGTATTGATACTCTTGAAAGGTGTTCTATTTGCTCACAGTTCTTATTTGATACCAGATAAAGAAAATCTTGGTTTTCATTTTCCTTGTGATGGACCTGGAAGAGGGGGTACATGTTATGTATCGGCTTGGGACCATGTCTTCTTAGGACTATTCTAGATATACAGTTCCATTTCGGTAGTCATATTTCATTTTAGTTGGAAAATGCAGTCAGATGTTTAGGGCAGTGTAAGTGATCAAGTGGTAGTAACTCATACCACGGGAGGAAACTTTGCGCAGAGTTCTATCACTATTAATGGGTGGCTCTACAATTTCTTATGGTCACAAGCATCCCAGGTAATTCAGTTGTATGGTTCTTCATTATCTGCATATGGCCTTTTTTTTAGGTGCTTATTTTGTCTGGGCTTTTAGTTTAATGTTTCTGTTCAGCGGACATGGTTATTGGCAAGAACTTATTGAATCCATTGTTTGGGCTAATAATAAATTAAAAGTTGCTCCTGCTACTCAGCCGAGAGCCTTGAGCATTATACAAGGACATGCTGTAAGAGTAACCCATTACCTTCTGGGTGGAATTGCCACAACATAGGCATTCTTCTTAGCAAGAATTATTGCAGTAGGATAATGTCTAGGAGGATTTGGAAAGCATTATGACATTACGATTTCCAACATTTAGCCAAGGCTTAGCTCAGGACCCTACTACTTATAGTATTTGGTTTGGTATTGCTAACGCACATGACTTCGAGAGTCATGATGATATTACTAAGAAACGTCTTTCTCAGAATATTGTTGCTTCTCACTTCGGTCAATTAGCAATAATTTTTTTGTGGACTTCTGAAAATCTGTTTCATGTAGCTTGGTGAGTCGTGGGTATAAGACCCTTTACATGTAAGACCTATTGCTCATGCAATTTGGGATCCTCATTTTGGTCAACTGGCCGTGGAAGCTTTTACTCGAGGGGGTGCTCTTGGCCAAGTGAATATCGCTTATTCTATTGTTTATTAGTGGTGGTATATAATCGGTTTATGCACTAATGAAGATCTTTATACTAGCGCTCTTTTTTTATTATTTCTTTCTGCCAGATCCTTACCAGTAGGTTGGTTACACCTACAACCAAAATGGAAACTGAGCGTTTCCTGGTTCAAAAATGCCGAATCTTATCTGAATCATCATTTGTTAGGACTCTTTGGCGTAAGTTCCTTGGCTTGGACAGGGCATTTAGTTCATGTTTCTATTCCTGCATCCAAAGGGGAGTACATTCGGTAGAATAATTCCTTAGATGTCTTACCGCACTCCCAAGGGTTAGGCCCACTTTTTCCAGGTCAATGGAATCTTTATGCTCAAAAAACCAATTCAAGTAGTCATTTATTTGGTACCGCCCAAGGGGAGGGAATGGCCATTCTAACTCTTCTTGGGGGATTCTACTCACGAACACAAAGTTTATGGTTGACTGATATTGCTCATAACCATTTAGCTATTGCATTTATTTTTCTTGTTGCTGGTCATATGTATAGAACCAATTTTGGGATTGGGCACAGTATGAAAGATCTTTTAGATGCACATATTCCTCCGGGGGGACGATTAGGGCATAGACATAAGGGTCTTTATGATGCAATCAATAATTCGCTTTATTTTCAATTAGGCCTTGATCTAGCTTCTTTAGGGGTTATTACTTCTTTGGTAGCTCAACAATGTACTCTTTACCTACTTATGCATTCATAGCACAAGACTTTACTACTCAAGCTGCATTATATACCCACCACCAATATATCACAGGAGTCATCATGACAGGAGCTTTTGCTCTTGGAGTTATATTTTTCATTAGAGATTACAATCCGGAGCAAATTGAAGATAATGTATTGGCAAGCATCTTAGATCATTAAGAAGCTATCATATCTCATTTAAGTTGGGCCAACCTCTTTCTGGGATTCCATACCCTGGGACTTTATGTTCATAATGATGTCATTCTTGCCTTTGGCACACCAGAGAAGCAAATCTTGCTTGAACGTATATTTACTTAATGGATACAATATACTCATGGTAAAACTTCATGTAGGTTTGATTTACTTTTATCTTCAACGAGTGGCTCAGCATTCAATGCAGGTCGAAGTATCTTTTTGCCGGGTTGGTTAAATGCTGTTAATGAAAATAGTAATTTATTATTCTTAGCAATAGGTCCTGGAGACTTTTTGGTTCATCATGCTATTGCCCTTGGTTTACATACAACTACATTGATCTTAGTAGAAGGTGCTTTAGATGCACGTGGTTCCAAGTTAATGGCAGATAAAAAGGATTTTGGTTATAGTTTTTCGTGCGATGGCCCAGGACAAGGTGGTACTTGTGATATTTCGGCATAGGATGTGTTTTATTTGGCAGCTTTTTGGATGTTAAATACTATTGGATGGATTAGGGAGCCAATCATGCATAAGTGGAAGCTGTTCATTCTAACTACCTTTAAAATCAAAAACACAAGCACTAAGAATATGCTCAAGAGTTTGGATAGTCCTCTTGGATTGACCATCTGTTTGATTGTGAAAAGTCATGCTAAGATTTACCTTGGTACCAAGACCTCTTTTGAAGGACCTCCAAAAGTAGAAGTGAAATGAGCACCATAATCCAAAATGATATATAAGGGCACCCCAAGTTAACCAACTCATGTATATACAACTTGGCATAATCTTCGGCACCATAAGTGGTTTTGATTGGTACAAAGTGAGCAGACTTTGTAATTCTATCCACAACAACCCAAATAGAGTCAAAGTATTATCTAGTTTTAGGCAACCCAACCACACAATCCTTGTTGATCTCTTCCCACTTCCAAGTAGGAATCCTTAAGTCATGGGCTGGGCCACCCCGCCTTTGATGTTCGACTTTTAGTTGTTGGCAATTGTGACATCGGCATATGAAGTTGGTAATGTCTCTTTTCATACCACCCTACCAATACATCTCCTTCAAATATCTATACATCTTTGTAGAGCCAGGGTGAATAGAATAGGATGAGTTATCGTCCTCGTTCAAGATCAAATCCCTTAAGTTATCAACATTAGTCACACACAACGTACACTAGTACCTAAGGGCACTATCTCCCCCTTAGGAGAAAACATCCACCTTACCATCTTTCACTAAGGCCTTCAACTCTAACAAAGTGGGGTCAAGATCTTGTTTTCACTTTACTTACTTAATAAAAGAATATTTAGAACCATCAACAACCACTACACTACCAGTCACAACTTCGTCCAACCTAACTCCCAATCTAACCAATCGGTGAACCTCTCTAGCCACCTCTTTACCACCATCATCAATATGAGTTATACTAGCCATGGACTATCTACTTAGAGTATCAACAACAATATTAGCTTTGGCAGGATTATAATACACACTCACATAATAATCTTTAAGGAGATCTAACCACCTTCTTTGTCTCAAGTTAAGACTTTTTGGGTGAACACATATTGGGAGACTCTTGTGGTCGGTGAATACATTATAACGAACTCAATACAAGTAGTGATACCAAATTTTTAAAGCAAACACCACAGTCACCAATTCAAGATAAAAGGTGGGATAATTCTTCTCATGTACCTTAAGTTGTCTATAGGAATATGCTATCACCTTGCCATTTTGCATCGAAACACACCCAAAACAAATTCTTGAAGCATCACAATATATTACAAACCCTTCCAACCCTTCCGGTAGAGCAATGATAGGAGCGGAGACAAGCTTATCTTTCAAGGTTTGGAAACTCCATTCACATTCATCGATCCACACGAATTTTACCTTCTTTTGGGTCAACTTAGACATAGAAGAAACAATAGAAGAAAAACCATTCACAAACCTCTGGTAATAACCTACCAAGCCCAAGAAACTCCTAATATCCAATGGAGTCAAGGGTGTCATGACCTAGTGGCCTAGATGTGACACGGCGAATGGGAAACCCAAAGGGACCCAAAATAAGCCTCTTAGCATATCATTAAACCTCTTTGGTCACGGAATCCATTATACAACAACAATATATAAAAGGAGGGGAATATGGAGATAAGGGACTTCTTTGATACCATAGAAACATAACACGCTAATAGTATAGCATAAACATATGATAAGGTTCCAACAACATCTCTAATACATAGATAGGAGAGGAGGGAAAGAAACCTCTGGGCTTACCCTCATAATCATACATTTCCAATCTAAGAAGAGTGAATACATATGATAAATCAAGTGAAGTATGTCCTTGGAGTTGAGGACGCACCGACTTGCTTTGAAAGAAATTGTACTAGCCATGTGAAGGAGGATGATGATCAAGTAAGGCCCTAGTTCCTACATGGTAACATCATGTAGGCATAGATTATGCGTTAGTATGTTAGAATGTACTAAGTATGTATAATACAATGCAACAAGAGATAGGTAACATAGGCAAAATGCAATATTATAAGCAATGAATAGCATATAACAATATGACATTTATGAATGATGTTTGAAGTAAAACATATTTATATAGAACATATTACATATGTAAGAAGAGACCAAAATGATTGATTGTCACACCCTACAATCCATGGTGATTGAGGTATCAACCCCTCAATTGGTTGATGGTTGTCTCACCCTACCATCCATGGTTACTGAATTATGAACCCCTCAATTGGTTGATGGTTGTATCACCCTACCACCCATTGTGATTGAGGTATCATCCCCTCAATTGGTTGATGGCTGTCTCACCCTACTATCCATAGTGATTGAAACATCACCTCCTCATCTTGGCATGTTCAACTTACAATACTCTAAGTACTTTTCATGGAAACAACTCATATAAACATTCCTTTCATCCTCATAAAGTTACTTAAATCATAAGTCATGTAATGGATCATCAGTGAATGAAGAATCCAAAACCGAACATTTTATCAAACACTTTGTGGGTATGTAATACTAGTGTAAGATTATGCAATTCAAGATTGAAATCATGCAAGAAAACTCAATGTAAAACTACCCACCAAAACTTTGCAATACCCTCATGCAAGATACATCTAAACCCTCCATTAAAACCCATAATGGATCATAGATTCATAGCTCAAAACATGCTTATATAGTCGCATGTTCATAAAAGCCCAACGTAGTTTCTAGGAAAATTCATAATGAGTAATACCTATAAGTAAATCAACATAGAAACATGCATTATAGGTAAAAAGGATAGCTAGGCACCATGGGTGAAAGGACCCAATGATTGAACCTACATCCCTTAACTTTGGAGATTTCCTTGAAGAAGATTTGAATGGAGACTTGAAGCTTGGGTGAACCTTAGACCTGGAAAGAGATTGGGACATTTGAATTTTGAGTGAAATGTTTGTCTTCGTGTTTGAGATAGTATTGGGGAATGTTTTGAATGATATGCGGTTGAAAAATGACTAAGTATAGGTACTTTTATGCATAGGAAGACTTAGGCCCAAGACCCCAATGCTTGACATCAAGATAAAAAAACAACTAGCAACAAAATATACTACTCTGTGACGGCTCCACGTCGCGGAGCGAACGCGCAGGCCTACTGTTTTGCACTAACTTGGGAAAATCAAAATTTTCTTTGGTTGCTCTAAAATCGGGGTTGGACACATTTTCACTCAGTTTTTTCCCTAGATCAAGAATATGAAGTTGGAATGTCGATATCACGCATGGATTTTGGGATATATGAAAATTACGATTATGTGCACTTTCGAGGTACATTTTCAGGCACTTTTTGGGATCATTTCAAAGGGTCTAGGCCAATGTCTAATCACCACTATGTTCTTAGGATCCACCTTAATGCCATCAGTTGGCACCACATGCCCTAGAAAAGTAACCTCTTTCAACAAAATTCACATTTTTCATATAGCCTTTCCTCACTCAAGATTTGCCACACCACCCTAAAGTGTTTCACATATTCGTCCTCACTCTGGGAAAAAATCACAAAATCATCAATAAAGACCATAAAAAACATGTCAAGTTAGGTTTTAAAGACCCTATTCATGAGAACAATAAGTATAGCCAGTCCATTATTCAACCCAAAGGATATAACCACAAACTCAAAGTGCCCATACCTAGTTTGGAAACCCATCTTGGGAATATCATACTCCCTTACCTTCACTTGGCGATATCCATACCATCGATCAATCATAGAAAAGTGATTATCCCCTTGTAGTTGATAAAAAAGCTCATCAATTTTATAGAGTACACTTGTTCTTTATGGTAACCCTAATATGTAGTCGGTAATCAATGCACATTCCAAGAGAACTATCCATTTTTCTTCACAAATAATGCTAGTGCACCCCAAGGTGACCTATTAGTCCTTATGAAACTCTTCTCCAAAAAATCTTTCAATTGATCCTTAATTCCTTGGTTTTTAACCATTGGGTCCTTTCATCCATGGTGCCCAACCTTCATTTTTATAAAATTTGCATGTTTTCCAATTCATATTACTTATTATGGATTATGATTACAAATTATGTTGAGATTTTATGAAATGTTGATTGGAAACACATGTCTACCTATTTCAAGCATATACTATGAGATGGTTGTCCACTATGACTATACGTTTTTTGGTCTATGAAACTATGATCTATGATAAGGTTTGATGATGGATTTCAAGGTATCTTACATGAGGGTTTGCCTGTGTTTTCGTCGGTAGATTTACCTTATGTTTTCTCATATGATTTAACTCTTGAATTGCATGATTTTGAACTAGCATTACATACCCACCAAGTGTTTGATAAAACGGCTTGTTAAGGATTCTTGAGTTATTGATGATCTATTGCATGACTTGTGAATCAAGTGACTTTATGATGATAAAGGGGAAGGTATGTATGTACTGAATTCATAAGAAGTATTTATAGTGTTGTAAGTTGACCACACCTTGTTAGGAGGTGACATGCCTAACCACTTGTGAGGGGGTGACATGCCTTGACCACCTTGTCGGGAGGTGACATGTTCATACTATCACGTTAAGGGGTATGCACCTTAAACACCTTGTCGGGGGGTGACATGCCCATATAACCATATGAGGAATATGTACCTTGCCACTTTGTTAGGGGCTGACATGCCCGTACTTCCACGTTGAGGGGTAGATACCTCAATAACATTCCAAGGGAGTGACATGCCTTGGATTCCAAGTAATAGTTTGCTTGGCCTATGATGGTCCCTTCCTACACATATAAATGTTCTATACAAGTATGTTTTACTTCAAGCATTGGTCATGCATTCCATATTGTTATTGTACGTATCCATTTCTTGTGCTTATACATTTTGATTATATTCCCTATCACTTGTTGCAGTGCATCTTACATACTTAGTACATTCAAATGTACTAACAGACACTCTATGCCTACATGATGTTACTATGTAGAAACTGGAGCTCTTCACGATCATCCTCCATGTGGATAGTTTTGATGTATTGAATATAAGATTTTGGTGAGTCCTCAAGTTCGGTGACACTAGGTTCGCACTCTTGCTTTTGTTATCTCTTTATGATAAACTTTGATACTATAAGGGTGAGCCCCAAAAGTGTCTTGGCCCCTGCCCAATCTATGCAGGAGGTGTTGTTGGAACCAGTAATGTAATTATGCCATGATCTTGACTCATGAATGTTTTATGGTTATCAAAGACTTTCCTTTGTCCCTTTATCCTTATTTATGTATATTATTGTAGTTTGCTTCCCCAACTGAGGATGTGTGATTGATATACTAGGAGGCTTGTTGTGGGTTCCTTCAGATTCTCCATTCGCTGTGTCATTTCTAGGCCCTAGACTTAGGTTGTGACAAACTTTGTATTAGAGCACTAGGTTATTAATGATCCTAGGAATCTAATATACCTCGCTGATTAGAGTCTTATTCATTGTTGTGAAGTGCACCACGACTATGACTAATAGGCTATGGGGTATTTTAGAAAATGTTTCCCTTCTTCATGATCTATGTCATGCTATAGAGGTTAAATTAAGGTTCTCCTATAATGAACATTCTTTTCTTTTCTAGATTATGCTGATCCCAAGAGGAAGAAGAACTTGTACACCTGAGGAGCAACTGACTCCTTCTGCTCCTCAAGCTTCTCAATATGGAGGAGTTACTCATGAAGAGTTCTAGGATTCTATTACCATGTTGGCTCATTCTATGGCCAAACAAATCAACCAAGAGGCCCAAGCCCATCATACTTCTATTCCGGCCTTAAAGTTGAGGAACTTTACTAGAATGTACCTACCACAATTCCATGGAGGTCCAAGGTGGATGAGGATCTACAAGAATTCATTGATGAGGTACATAAGGTGTTATCCATTATGGGAGTTAACTCATAGGAGAAAGTGGAGTTGGCAGCCTACCAACTAAAAGGGGTGGCTCAAATTTGATTCACCTAATGAAAGGTGGAGACAAGAATTAACAATGTCATCCTCTAGAAAGAGTTCAAGGCAGTATTTCTCAACCAGTTCTTCCCTCTTGAGCTAAGGGAGGCCAAAATAATGGAATTTATGAATCTAAAACAAGGGTCTATGAGTGTGAGGGAGTATGCCCTAAAGTTTAGTCAACTCTCCAATTATGCTCCATAATTTGTGGCCGAGCCATAGTCTAGGATGAACAAGTTTGTGTCGGATGTGTCTGACTTGGTTAATAAGAAATATCAAACTACCATAGGATGAACAAGTTTGTGTCGGGTGTGTCTGACTTGGTTAATAAGAAATATCAAACTACCATGTTGGTATGTGATATGGATTTGTTCATCCTCAAGAAATATGCAAAACAATTAGAGTAAGAAAAGCTTAGAAAAAGGAGAAGTGGTGAGGCCAAGAGGGCCTATTTTGAAGGTAGATTCCAAAGTCCTAAAGGTGGTCTATTTCATCAAAGCCAAGGATCTTCCAATGCTCATAATAGAAGGTTTGCTAATAACAACCCAAGGGTCCAAGGTAGTAGTGGTGTGGTGCTTAATACTATGTGCCAAAGATGTGATAAAGGCCATAATAACCCATGTTTGAAGGACACTAATGCTTGCTATGGTTGTGGTGAAGTGGGTTATAAGGTGATTGATTATCCTCGTAATCTCAACGAGGATAGAGATGGTCATCCACAAGGCCATGGTGCAAATGTAAGTCCTAAGGGGAGAGGAGGGCAACAAGGAGTAGACCCAAGGCAACACTAATTCTATACTCTCTAAGGAAGACAAGGGGTGCATGAGGTGCCCGATGTCGTCACCGATATGTTAAAGGTTTTTGATTTTGATGTTTATGCTTTGATAGACCTAGGTGCCACTCTTTCTTTTATTATTCCTTTTGTTGCCAAAAAGCTCCGTCTTAAACCCTAATTGTTATGTGAGCCTTATGATTTGTCTAATCCCCTTGGTGCATCCATTGTTGTTAGAAGGGTCTATAAAAATTCTCCTATTTTTATATTGCTTAAAAATCATGCCTTGTTATTTTGTTGAATTAGATATGCTAGATTTTGATGTCATTCTTGGGATGGATAGGTTGCATGCATATTATGTTTCTATTGATTGTAGAACCAATAGGGTCAAATTCCAATTCCCTAATGAACCATCCTTGAGTAGGTGAGTCATGATGTGGTGGTCAAGGGTAGATTCATTTCTTGTATTAAAGCCTAAAAATTGATTTCTAAGGGGTGTCTCTATCATCTTGTGAGAGATAGGGATGTTGAGTCCAAAGTCCTTTCCATTTAGGCAGTTCCGGTGGTTATTGAATTCCTTGATGTGTTTCCTGATGCACTTACTAGTGTTCATCCCAAAAGGGAAATAGATTTCGGCATAGACTTCCTTCCTGATACTCAAGCCATTTCTATTTCCCCTTATTTTATGGCCCTGACGAAGTTAAAGGAGTTGAAAGAATAATTGAGAGATTTTTTGAAGAGGGGTTTTATAAGGCCTAAATCACCTTGGGGTGCACCGTTTTTTTGTGAAGAAGAAGGATGGTACTCTTAGAATGTGCATTGACTACCAGCAACTTAATAAGTTTACCAAAATGAATAAGTGCCCTCTACTAAGGATTGATGATATTTTTGTCCAACTTCAAGGGGCTAGTCACCTCTCGAAGATTGATCTCTGATCCGGGTATCACTAAGTGAAAGTGAGGGATTGCGACATACCCAATACGGCCTTCTGGAATAGGTATGGGCACTATGAGTTTGTGGTGATGTCCTTGGGGTTGACTAATGAATTGACTATATTCATGTATCTTATGGATAGGGTCTTTAAACCCTACCTTGAGTTGATTGTGGTAGTTTTTATTAATGATTTCTTGATTTGTTCCCACAGTGATGATGAACATGTGGATCACTTGAGGGTGGTGTTGAAAATCTTGATGGAGGAGAGGTTGTATGCAAAGTATGAAAAATGTGAGTTTTGGTTGAAAGAGGTTTCTTTCCTAGGTCATATGGTGTCGGGTGATGGCATTAAGGTGGATCCTAAAAAGACGGAGGTGATTAGAAATTAGCCTAGACCTTTGACTCTATCAGACATTAGAAGTTTCTAGGGTTTGGCAGGTTATTACCAGATATTTCTAAATAGTTTCTCTTCTATTGCTTCTCCTATGACTAGGCTGACCCAAAAGAAGGCAAAATTTGTATGGACCGATGAGCTGAGAAGAGTTTCCAAACCTTGAAAGATAAGCTTATCTCTGCTCCTATCTTGACTCTTCCAGAAGGGTTGGAAGATTTGTTGTGCATTGTGATGCCTTAAGAATTAGTTTGCGTTGTGTTTTGATGCAAAATTGTAAGATAATAGCATATGCCTCTAGACAACTTAAGGTGCATGAAAAGAATTATCCTATCCATGATCTAGAATTGGCCACTATGATATTTGCTTTGAGATTGGCATCATTACTTGTATGGGGTTCATGTTGATATGTTCAGCAATGAAAAGAGTCTCCAATATATGTTCACCCAAAAAATCTTAACTTGAGATAAATAAAGTGGTGAAAGCTCTTTAAAGATTATGATATGAGTGTGCTTTATCACCCCAGTAAAGCTAATATTATGGATGATGCTCTAATTAGGGTGTCTATGGGTACTCTAGCTCATGTTCATGATAATGTCAAAGAGGTGGCTAGAAAGGTTCATTAGTTGGCTAAATTAAGGGTTGGGTTGGAAGAAGTGGATAATGGTGGTATAGTGGTTGTTGATGGTTCTAAATCTTCATTGATTGAGGAGGTAAAGGCAAAACAAGATCTTGACCCCGCCTTGCACGAGTTGAAGGCCTTTGTGAGAGCAGGCAAAATGGAGGTTTTCTTTAAAGGGGGAGATGGTGTCCTTAGGTACCAAGGTAGATTGTGTGTGCCTAGTGTTGATGGCTTGAGAAAGAAGAGTCTAGATGTGGCTCATAATTCTACCTATTCTATTCATTCGGTTCTATAAAGATGAATAAAGATTTTATGGAGGTGTATTAATGGGCTGGCATGAAGAAAGACATTGCCTAATTCATATCCGGATGTCATAATTGCCAACAAATAAAAGTTGAACATCAAAAGACCAGTGGCCTAGCTGAAGATATTGAGATTCCTACTTGGAAGTGGGAGAAAGTCAATATGGATTTTGTGGTTGGGTTGCGCAAGACTAGAAAGCATTTTGATTCTATTTGGATTGTGGTTGATAGAATGACAAAGTTGGCTCATTTCCTACAGGTCAAAACTACTTATGGTGCTGAAGATTATGCCAAATTATATTTTCATGAGTTGGTTAGATTGCATTGGGTGCCTTTGTCTATCATATCGGATCATGGTGTTCAATTCATTTCTCACTTTTGGAGGTCCTTCCAAAGAGTTCATGGTACCAAGGTTAAGCTTAGGACAACCTTTCACCCTTAAACGGATGGCCATGCTGAGAGAACTATGAAAACTCTTGATGATATGCTTAGACATTGTGTTTTGGAGTTTAAGGTTAGTTGGGATGATCCTCATCCACTCTTTGAGTTTGCTTACAATAGTTATCATTCAAGCATTGATATGGATCCTTTTGAGGCTCTCTACGTTAGACGTTGTAGATCCCCGGTTGGATAGTTTGAGGTGAAGGGTTTGGCGGTTGTTCATGTTCTTATTTCATAGGGCCTTGTATTGTGATTTTGGTTAGACCTAGTTTGTTAGATTTTAGGTATTGAGGTGGTGTGGCTACTTGCATAGCATGCTTCCAATAAGTATAGGACCAGTAAGGTTGTAATATTGATGGCTAGGGTGGATGATTTATTTGGTCAACGACAATGGGTTAGACACTTCTTTAAGCTTGATCTTTGGTTCGGGTTTTGTCCCCAAATGATGATGAGGACAGGTGATACCCCTAAGAGTTTTTCGAATTAGTAGTGAGCATATTGAGTATAGTTGGAGTTGTTTGGTTGACTTGTGCACTGGCTAGGTTTATGGGTTTCATTAATAAGGTCTTAAAACCCTATCTTAACATGTTTGTGGTGGTCTCTAGTGTTGGAACATTGATTTATTTAGAGCTTGTGAACCATTTGTGGCTAGTGTTGCAAGTCTTGGGGGACGAGGTTGTTTGTTAAATATGATAGGTGAAAATAGAGGATAACAAGAAGGTGGTTAGAACTCCTTAGGGATTATGGTGCGAGTGTGCATTATTTTTCTGATAAGGCTAATGTTGTAGTCAGTGCTCTAAGTAGCCTAGCGTGTGTTGATGATAGTGGCAAATAGGTGACTTTAGAGGTCCATCGTTAGGCTAGATTATGGGTTAGGTTGGAGGATGTTAAGCATGGTGGTGTAGTATTCTATATGTTGTTAAGAAAGGCCTTCCCAAGATAATAGGGACTTCAAAATCAACTTCACAATCAAGGATCACAAAGTCTGTAGGGAATACAAACTTCTCAACTTTGACCAACACATCATATAGAATCACCACAGGATTCTTCATCGTGCAATTGCCATCAACAATTGCATGCTAATTGGAGTAGAGGCTCCCAATCCAAGATTCTTGTAGACCACCATTGGAATCAAATTTATGCTGGCACCTATATCACATAGTTCCCTTGTGAACTCCACATCTACGATGGTGCAGGGAATGGTGAAAGCACCTCAATCTTCTTGCTACTGAACCAAGTACCTCATAGCAATAGCACTGCAACATTGAAGCTCTTGGGAGAGCTCCTGACTCACAGTGTGCTTTTAGTGACCAAGTCCTTCATGTACATGACATACCCTGGCATCTTCTCCAATGCCCTAATGAGAGGGATGTTGATGGAGAGCTGCTTTAGCATGGAGAGAAAGTGCTAGAATTTCCTTTCCTCCACCCTTTTTCTGATTCGTTGAGGAAGGGAGGAGGAGGCCTAGGAATGGGCTTTAACCTCTGTGGCATGTTAGAAGCTTCACTCACCCCATCCTTTCCACTATCATTTCCTTTGCCTGTAACCTTGGCCCCAACCATCTCCTCTCGAACATCTTTAACATCAACCGACATGGGAGTATCAATGGTGCTTTTTCCTCCCCGAGTAGTAACTGCCATACACTGCCCTTCATTTTTAGGATTTTGCACTATGTTGCTAGGTAGCATACCCCTCTAATATTGATTTAGTTGAGTCGACACTTGACCAAATTATTATTCCAACTGTTTGATAGCCACAGAATAAGACTCTGTTTTCTGATTAATACTTGAAATCTCTGATTCCATGCCCCTTAAATTCTCATCCTTTGTCTCAGGTTTCTTCAACTGGTGACTAAACATCTCTTCAATTCTTGAACTATTTGCACCTGCACCATGGTTGTGCGGTGGCACATAAGGATCATTTCTGCATCCCTCTCTCTGGACCTTTGTTCCTGTTATAGTAACCTCCGTGGTTGTCCCTATATTCTCTATCTCTACCAAAGTTCCGACCTTGATTTCCTTGACCTTGGCACCATTAGTCCTGATTAGACCCTTGGACATTGGTCCGAAAACCCCACTTCTAAGCAGCAACCAAATGTATGTCCTTATCATAGGTGCACGTGCAGTTTGATGAAGCACACCATTTACTCTCTTTTGGCTCTCCTTCATCATCACCTCCACACCTGTGAGAATTTGATCAAGCTATTGCATGATCTCTTCATTAATTCTGGCTTACTCTGGACCCACACAGACAATACATGAACTTTTAGTGGATTCTCTATCTGATTACCCCCATGCGCTATTAGTCTTCACCACTCTTTCCTTTCACTCTGTGATCCTTGCAAATGGTTGATCTAAAAACATGCCCCCCATGATAGTGTCAGCACAGGCCTGACTATTCTCATCAAGGGCATGGTAGAAGATCTCCACCAAGGGGTCATCAACTATCGTGTGGTCATGGACACTCCACAAACATTTGGTGAATCGCTCCCAAGTAGTTCTAATTGAATCACTAAAAAGTTTGTCGAACATGTTGATTTGGTCCTTCGACTTAAGCTTCTTCGATCAAGGGAAGTACCTCTCCAAAAAGGCCTTCTGCAATTATGGCCAACTGGTGATCGAACTCTGCGGGAGCTCAGATAGCCATAATGTTGTATAGCTTGTAAGAGACAACGGGAAGAGATGAAGTCCCACTGCATCCATAAAAAGATTTTTCGTTTCATCACACTTTTTATAGAAAAATTCTACATACTGTATGTGGCTAAGAGGATCCTTCGACAATAAGCCCACAAATAGCCCATGGTTCTGCATTATCTGAAGTAACCCACTCGAGACTATGTGAAACGCCCCACAATGTGCTTCAGAATGTCCCAAAATCATAATTTCTATATATCTCAAAACTGTGTGTGATTCCAAAAATCTTTCATATTCTCGATAAGTGGAAAAATTGAATGAAAAATGGGTATAACTTGGATTTTAGAAGACCCATAGCAAAAAATAATTTTCATTAATTTTTGATTTCTAGTGGCTTCTGCACCTACGGCGTGACACGCCATTGCATAATTTCAAGTCTGTGTCTGGTCTGCGACATGCCAGGGGTGCAAACTAGTGTTTTTCTATTTCACCAAATGGCATTGGGATCATAACCCCATGCCCACTTAAGCACGAAATCACCCATACTTAGCTATTTTTCAACTCTATAACTCACAAAACCCTCTCTCAAAACACTCTAAGATTCTATCAATTCTCTTATTCAAATCTAAGAAATTCAAGATCAACTTTGGGACCCAAGGATACACCTCAAGGTCTAAGACTACATCAAGTTCACCTCAAAGAATTCAAGGCTTAAGGTATGTGGGTCTTCATCCATGAATCCTTTCACCCATGGAGCTGAACCTTTCCTTTTCATGAAAATTGTATATTTTTAAGTTATATTACCAATAAGTATCACTTATTTTGGATTATGAACATAAATAGTGTTGGGGTTTTATCAAGTATGGATTGATATGCATGCATGTCTATTTCAAGTTTATTAAACAAATTGATTATGTCAATTGAGACTATGCATCTTTTGAGCTATGTATGAATTATCATGAGCTTTTGTAATGGATTTCAAGATAACGTACATGAGGGTGTTACTACCATGTTGGTGGTTGATTTGCATTAAATTTACTCATCTTATATTACTATCAAATTACATGATTTTGAACAAGCATCATAAACCCACCATGTTTTTGATAAAATGACATGACAAGAGTTCTCAAGTTATTGATGATCTGTTACATGATTTATAAGTCAAGAGACTATATGATGACTAAGGGATTTCAAACATGTATTGAATTTATGAAAAGCATCTATGATGTTACAAGTATCAAGTTAAACTCTATTTAAATCTTCTTACCTCTTGTAAGTTGTTTCATGCTACAACAAGGGTTCATGTATTATTATTATTATTCTCATGTTCAAGTTCGGCTCACCATCAGAGGTCAACATATTTAAGAGCTACTCACGCCATGTTCTTATAAGCTATTCATGTTATGATTAAAGTATGATTATTTTGAGTATTCTGTGGGATTAAACTTAGCACCAATGGATGGGATGTCGGCATTCAATTGTCTATACTCTTTTCTTCAAACTATATGTCAACATAGGATTATACTATACTCTTGCTATTCTAGTGGATACATGTAGTGCACTTTACCATGAAATCTTTTCTGAAATGGGTCATGTTCCCATAAGGAGGGCTACTTCATACTAAATCGGTTATGTTCACGTAAGGTGAAGTATGTTTTACCTTGGTAAGTAGACCACCTCTTTAACGATGATGAGTAATCATCGGGATTCCAAGTTATAGATCGCTTGGTCTTACTCATGTCGATTACTGTCTCTTCCCACATATGTATGGTATATTATGCAAGTTGATTGATTTACAAGCATTTCTCATTACAAGCATTGATCATGCATGTCATATTGAGATTATGTATATCTACTTCTCATGACTATGCATTTTGAATATATTGGACGTCTTATTACATTGCATCCCCCATACTTAGTACATTCCAATGTTCTAAACAATACTCTATAACTACATGATATTACCATGTAGTGACTGGAACACCATTTGATCATCTTCTATGTGGCTAGTTTGGTACTTCAGAGAAAAGTGTTGGTGACTCCTTAAGTTAGAGGACACTATCTATGTTACTCTTGCTATTTTGAGACTTCATTATGTTGAACACTTATTATTATGATGGTGAGCCCATAAAGTGTCATCGCCCTCGCTTCATTCCAAGTTAGAGGTGTTGTTTGATGCTATGATGTACTTATGCTATGAACCTGACTATTTTATGCTCTTGTGAACATCAAAACTTCTCATAGTCCCACTTCTCTTTTATTTTATCTCTTATTGTTGTTTATTTTACTTTCGCTCATAAGGATGTGAGTTGGATATGCTAATAGGCTTGTTTGGGGTCCCTTTGGGTTCCCAATCGTCATGTCACGTCTAGCCCCTAGGCTTGGGTCATGACAAACATGGTATTAGAGCACTAGGTTGTTAATGCTCCTTAGAAAGCCAACACCCAAGGTCAATTAGTGTCTTATTCATTTTCACGACACAAGCCTAGGGCCTAGACGTGACCGATGAATGGGGACCCCGAAGGAACCCCAAACAAGCCTCTTAGATAATATACACACATCCTTGGTCATGTAAGCAAGACAAAAAACATAAGAAACATAAACAAGGAAAATCGGGACTATGGGCAAGAGTTAAACACTTGAATAATATAAATGAGTCAAGCTCAAGCACAATACATAACTTGTCTAGCAACACCTCTAGACATATAACTTAGCGGGGGCCAAGACAAGCAACAGAGGTGAGTCATCATTGTCATAAGTATTCCAAAATATAAAAGATGTAGTCTAAATATAAGCATCAAAGAAGAAAGATATTGTCCCCCGGACATGAGGACTCACTAAAAGCTAACTTGAACAATCCGTCTAGCCACGAGGAGAATCAATAGGAGCTCCAGTTTCTACATAGTAGTATCATATAGGTATAGAGTATGCGTTAGTAATTTGAATGTACTAAGTATGTGGGATGCAATGCAACAAGAGATAGACATCATAATCGAAATGCATAATTAAGAGCAATAGTTAGCATAATATCAATATGGCATGTATGACCAATGCTTAAGTAAATCATGCTTTGAAAATCATTCATCTTACATAGATCATAATATATAAGTGTAGAAAGAAACCTCAACTGACATAACATAGGACCTTTTTGTAGAAACAACCTTCCTTACGGGAGCTAATCCCCTTTCGGAGTGAATTTTATGAGTAACTTTACCTTACAGGTGCCTATCCCTTTTCGAATTAAGTGACCTTCCTTATGGGATCCCATCTCCTTTTTGATTAAGTGACCTTCCTTACAGGAGCCTGTCCCTTTTCGGATTAAGTGACTTCCTTAAAGGAGCCCGTCGCTTTTTGGATTAAGTGGCTTTCCATACGGTAGCCCATCCCTTTTCGGATTAAGTGACCTTCCTTACGGGAGCTCGTCCCTTTTTAGATTAAGTGACCTTTCTTACAGGAGCCCTTCCCTTTTAGGATGAAGTGGCCTTCCTTACGGGAGCCCGACCCTTTTCGGATTAAGTGACCTTCCTTATGGGAGTCTGTCCATTTTTGGATTAAGCATTTCATAGAACTAGCTCATCAAACCATTACATTTCAATCATCAAGAAAGAACTCTGCATTTTCCCAAGAATATAACAAGTATAAGAACCTAACAATCTACTTGCAAGAACATAGGTAATTTCTCATGAAACAACTCATATAAACATTTCTATCATCATCATAAAGTCATTCAACTCATAAGACATACATTGGACCTTCAATTCTCAAGTAACCATAACCGGATATTTTATCAAACACTTGGCGGGTGTGTAGTACTAGAATAAAACCATGCAAGTCAAGAGTAAAGTCATGTAAGAAAAGTTGAAGTAAAACAATCCACCAATACTTAATAATACCATCTTGCAAAATACATTGAAAACCCTCATCAAATATGAAGAGAGATCATAGTTTTAAAACATGCATAATCATAATAGGTAAATCATGTCATGGTATTGGCTTAAAAATGAGTAATCATGTCTTTTCAACCAAACTTGCATAACAGCCCAATATATTATATGATCATAATCTCTAATGAATAATACCTATAAGGTGTGTGGGTTTCATTCATGAGTACCTTTCACCCTGCACATATAAGTTCTACGAAAATGGACATAACTTCTTCATACGATCTCTAAATAAGGTGAAACCAAGTGCTTTGAAAAACTAATTCAAAGAGATTTGATTTGGTAGGTCGTGGGCCGTAATGTTCTTTTTATGCTAAGAGATATGCCCCTTGAGGATCAACATCCCAGTGGTGCATGTCGAATATGGAGGTTCGTAATGCTTTATGGCTATTGACCAATGTTGTAACCACTCAACTCAATCAACAAGTGGGTGCCCTCGAGATTTCAGAGGAAAAAAGGAGGGAGAGGAAGGCTAGGAGGGTCCGATTTGATGGTGCCTCATCTTCCACTAGTCTACCCGTTCCCATGTGCAAGAAGAATAGGATCCCTTTTTCCACTTGTCCAGGGTGTGGCAAGAACTATCAAGAATGGTGTTTAGTGGGCACCGAAGGTTTTTTCAAGTGTGGCAGTGTTAGGCATAAGATGAGAGATTGCCCGGTGGCCTCAAGGGAATGGAGAAGTAGGGATCAATTTAAACGTAGGATTCCTTATGCTATGCTCGGTGGCAAGGACAGGGCGACCCATCCCAAGTGCCCTAAATGTTGGAGAAATCATAGTGGCACATGTTGAACATGGGTGCATGCTTTGGGTGTGGCATGATGGACCATAAGGTTGTTGATTGTCCATATGCTCAAAGGAAGGGAAATGGTGTTTTTGTTCAAGCTTCTCCTACGTGGAACAAGTGTGGAAGGTACCATGTGGGAAATTTTTTGGCCGGTTAGAGTGCATGTTTCGAGTGTGTCGTAAAGGATATCAAGTTGATACATTGTCGATGGTGTAAAAGATATTTTAAGGGATGACCATCGACGATCTCATCCATACCACTCTAGGGGTCACTAGACTTGGCTTGGCACTTTAGGATATGTTAAAGATCCTTTTTTATGAAGTGTATGCATTGATAGATCCAGGTGCCACTTTTTCTTTCATAACCCCTTTTGTTCCCCAAAAGCTTCCTGTGAGTCCCAAATTGTTGTGTGAACCCATGAAGTGTCTAACCCTGTTGGCGAGTGTACTATTGCTAAAATAGTCTAGAGAACTCGTCCCTTGTTCATTTGCATAAAGTCTTGCCTTCTGATTTTGTTGAATTAGATATGGTGGATTTTGATATCATTGTTGGGATGGATTTTGGTTTCATGCATATTATGCTTTCATTGATTATAGAAACCAAATGGTTAAATTCAAATTCCCTAATGAGCCGATATTTGATGGGATAGTCGTAATGTGGTGGTCAATGATAGATTCATTTCTTGTCTTAAATCTCAAAGGTTGATTTCTAAGGGTTGCCTTTATCATTTCTTGAGGGTTAGGGATGTTGAGTCCAAATTCCTTCCTATTGAGTTGGTTCGGTGGTCAAAGAGTTTCTTGATATCTTTCTCAATGAGCATCCCTGTGTTCCTCAAAAAATGGAAATGGACTTTGGTATATACCTCCACCTCGATACTCAAACCATTCTCATTCCCCCATAACGTATGGCCCTAGCAAAATTGAAGGAGTTGAAGGATCAATTTGGATATTTGTTGGAGAAGGGTTTCATAAGGCCTAGTAAGTCACCTTGGGGTGCATTAGTGTTATTTGGGAAGAAAAAGGATGGTTCTCTTAGAATGTGCATTGATACCGGTAGCTTAATATGGTTAACATAAAGAAAAAGTGTCCTCTACCAAGGACTGATAGCCTTTTTAATGAACTACAAGGGGCTAGTCTCTTTTCTTCGATTGATCTTTGATTCATATACCACCATGTGAAGGTGAGGGAGTGTGATATTCCCAAGATTACTTTTTGGACTGGGTATGGGCATTTTGAGATTTTGGTTATGTTCTTTGGGTTCACTAATGTACCAACTATATTAATAGATCTCATGAATAGGGTCTTTAAACCCTACCTTCACATGTTTGTGGTGGATTTTATTGATGATACATTGATTTATTCCCAAAGTGAGGAAGAACATATGAATCACATGAGGGTGGTGTTTCAAATCTTGAGGAAAAGAAGGTGGTTAGAGCTCCTTAAAGATTATGATATGAGTGTGCATTATCATCTCGATAAAGCTAATGTTACGGTCGATGCTCTAAGTAGAGTTTCCATGGGTAGTCTAGCTCATATTGATGATGCTGGAAAAGAGGTGGCTAGAGAAGTTCATCGGTTGGCTAGAATGGGGGTTAGGTTGGATAAAGTTGAAAATGTTGGTGTCTTGGTTGTTGATGCTTCTAAATCTTCTGCGATTGAGGAAGTGAAGTCAAAACAATATCTTGACCCCGCCTTGGTGGAGTTGAAGACTACGGTGAAGCATGGTAAAGTGGTGCTTTTCATTCAATGGGGAAGATAGTTCCCTTAGGTACCAAGGAATGTTATGTATGCCTAATGTTGATGACTTAAGGGAGATGATTTTGAAGGAGGATCATAATTCATGTCATTCTATTTACCCCGATTCCACAAATATGTATAAAGACTTGAGGGAGGTGTATTGGTGGGGTGGTAAAAAAAAGGATATCGCCAAGTTCGTATCTAGATGTCACATTTGCCAACAAGTGAAAGACGAACATCAAAGGTTGGGTGGCCTTGCTTATGACACAAAAATTTCTCTTTGGAAGTGGGAAGAGATCAACATGAATTTTGTGGTTCGGTTGCCTAAAACTAGAAAACATTTTGACTCTATTTGGGTTGTTGTGGATGGGATGACAAAGTCGGATAACTTTCTACCAGTCAAAACCACTTATGGTGCAAAAGATTATACCAAGTTGTATATGCATGAGTTTGTTAGATTGCATGGTGTGTCCTTTTCCGTCATTTTGGATTATGGTGCTTAATTTACTTCTCACCTTTGGAAGTCCTTATAAAGAGGTCTTGGTACAAAGGTTAAGCCTAGCAAGGCTTTTGATCCACACACGGATGGCAAAGCTGAAAGGAATATTCAAACGCTTGATGATATGGTTAGAGCATGTGTTTCGGAGTTTAAGGATAGTCGGGATGAACATCTTCCACTTATTGAGTTTCCTTACAACAATAGCTGCAACGCAAGCATTGGTATGGCTACCTTTGAAGCTTTATATGGTAGGCTTGTAGATCCCCGATTGGGTAGTTTAAAGTGAGGGAGATGGCTGTGTTAGGTCCATATTTTGTCATGGAGACCTTGGAGAATGTGAGGTTGATAAGAGAGAGATTGAAAACAGCCAAAGTAGACAAAAATCCTACTCCAATGTGAGGAGAAGAGATCTTGAGTTTAAGATTGGTGATTGGGTTTACTTGAAAGTCTCACCCAAGATGGGTATGGTCCGTTTTCGCAAGAAAGGGAAATTGAGACCAAGGTTTGTAGGTCCTTATAGAGTTTTGAGGATAGTTGGTAAGGTTGCATATGAGTTGGAGTTGCCTATGAAGATGAATATGGTTCATCTTGACTTCCATGTGTCCATGCTGAGAAAGTATGTAGGTGATCCAAGTGCTATAGTGCCCTTGGGTGTTGTGGTGTTGTAGAAGATAATTTGACCTATGAGGAGTTCTCGGTGGATATTTTTGATAGACAAGTAAAGAGGTTGAGAAACAAAGATTATCTTCCGTTAAGGTCTTTTGGGGAATCAACGAGTCGAAAGTGCCACATGGTAGCCGAGGTGGACATGAAAAGGTGATACCCATATCTCTTCCACTCTACTAAAGTTGAAGGTACTACTTTAGGTTCCCAATGTGATTTAAAGTCTTAAGTTTCACCCCTTATGTCATTTTCCATGCATTCGTGTTTATGGTAACAAGTTTATGATGACTTTTTACATTTATGTTGAGATTTATCCATTTGTTGCATTCATTTTGGGATGAAATATTCAGAAGTACTTCTCTTATGCATGTTTTTTTTACATTCGAGTATGAATGTTCCCAAGGGGAAGATATTGAAATGCCCACAATGTGCTTTCGAATGCTTCATCATCGTAATTTCCATATATCTCAAAATATGTGCATGATCTCAAAAATTTGACTTCATGTTCTCTATCATGGGGCAAAATTGAGTGGGAATGGGGTATAACCCAGATTTTAGAAGTACCATTGTTAAAAATAATTTTCGCTAATTTTCAATTTCCAGTGGTTGTCTGCGCCAAGGGCGCAACGCGCCTGGTGCAAGCCACTGTGTATTCTCAATTCTGTGTTTGGTCTGCGACGCGCCAAGGGCATGTACCCGTGTATTATTTTCCTTAGTTTTTCTATTTCAACTAATGACATTGTGTTCATAACCGCATGCCCACTTATGAGTGAAATCACCCATACTTAGCCATTTTTTAACTCTATAACTCAAAAACTCTCTCTGAAACCCTCTAAGACTCTGTCAATTCTCTCATTCAAATCTAAGAAATTCAATCTCACTTTGGGACTCAAGTATTCACCTAAAACTCTAAGACCACTTCAAGTTCACATCAAAGAATTCAAGGCTTAAGGTACGTGGGTCTTCATCCATGGCTCATTTCACCCATGGAGACCAACCTTTTTGTTTCATGAAAAGTGCATGTTTTCAAGTTATGTTACCCATGGGTATCTCTTATTTTAGATAATGAACATAAATCATGTTAGAGTTTTATCAAGTATTGGTTGATCATGCATGCATATCTATTTCAAGTTTATTCCGTGAATTATTTATGTCTATTGAGACTATGCATATTCTGAGCTATGAAACAATGAATTATCATGAGCTTTTGTAATGGATTTCATGGTACCATACATGAGGGTTTTACTACCATTTTGGTGGGTTGATTTGCATTGTATTTACACATCTTATTTCACTTTCTAATTGCATGATTTTTAACAAGCATCATAAACTCACCATGTGTTTGATAAAATGACATGACAAGAATTCTCAAGTTATTGATGATCTATTATAAGATTTACAAATCAAGTGACTATATGATGACTAAGGGCTTTCAAGCTTGTATTGAATTCATGAAAAGCATCTATGATTTTACAAGTATCAAGTTAAGCCCTATTTCAATATTTTTATCTCATGTGAGCCGTTTCATGCTAAAGCAAGGGTTCATGTATTCTTATTATTATTACTCTCATGTTCAAGTTATGCTCACCATTAGAGGTCAACATGTTTAAGTGCTACTCATGTCATGTTCCTGAAAGCTATTCATGTTATGATTAAAGTATGGTTATTTCAAGTATTGCATGGGATTTGACATAGCACCGACGGATGGGATGTTGGCGTGGACTATCTTCAAGGGTCCATACTCCTTTCCTCACACTATGTGCCAACATATGATTACACTTTACCCTTGCTATTCTAGTTCATCCATCTAGTGCACTTATCATGAAATCATTTCCGAAATGGATCATGTTCCCATAAGGAGGGTTACTTCATACGAAATGGGTCATATTCCCGTAAGGTGAAGTATGGCTACCTTGGCAAGTCGACCATATCTTTACCAATAAGGGGTAATTATCAGGATTCTAAGTTGTAGCTCATTAGGTCTTACGCATGTCAGTTACCTTCCCACATATATATGGTATATTATGCAAGTTGATATATTTACAAGCCCATCTCATTTCAAGCATTGATTATGCATGCCATATTGAGATTATGTACATCTATTGCTCATAACTATGCATTTTTAATATATTGGCTTATGTCTTGTTGAATTGCATTCCGCATACTTAGTACATTCAAACATACTAACGCATACTCTATTCCTACATGATATTACCATGTAATGCTTGGAGCACCTTTTGATTATCCTCCACATGGCTAGTTCGGTACTTCGGAGAAAGCCATTGGTGAGTCCTCCAGTTCGAGGACACTATCTATGTTACTCTTACTATTTTGAGACTTCATTATGCTGAACACTTATTATTATGAGGGTGAGCCCGGAAAGTGTCTTGGCCCCCCCTCCATTCCATGTTAGAGGTGTTGTTGGATGCTATGATGTATTATAGTATGAGCTTGACTCTTTTATGCTTTTATGAATATCAACACTTCCCTTAGTCCCGTTTCCCTTTTATTTTATCTTTTATTGTTGTTTATTTTGGTTTCACGGCCAAGGATGTGTGATTGATATGCTAAGAGGCTTATTTAGGGTCCCTTTGGGTTCCCATTCACTGTGTCACGTCTAGGCCATAGGCTTGGGTCATGATAATGTGAACTTTGTGCCTGCCAGTAGTGGTTACAATATAATAGCTCCAGTTATCTCCATAGCCATAGGATTAACCTATACTGATTCTACTGGTAAGCTTTGGCATTGAAATTTTGAGGCTGTCGAGCATTATCCTTCAGAGAAGGTTGGTTCTCATTCTCAACTTCCTCATTGTTATTCCTATTCAGAGTTGCATTAGCCGCATTATTTGCACTGTCTTGGGCAATTCTTCTTAACATTCTATGGGTCTCTAGATCAAATGGAGTTAAGGGATTACCTTGACTACGAATGTTGGGCATATACTACACCTAGACCTTGAAAAAAGAAAAAACACACCAAACAAAAGTAAAATAAGGGAACTATGGATAAACAGTCGAATTACTAATGAGTTCACTATTTCTAGTCGTATTCCCTAACAATGGCATAAAAAAATCTTGATGTCGCCCAAGTTACACCTCCTTTTTAGAGGACAAAGCAGTCATTGTCAAGATATATAACCTAACAAAGGTTAGGGTCAAACCTACAGGGAATACGTAAACTCATGAAAAAAATTGCAAACCGAATAGCTAACTAACTTAATTCCCCAAAAGAGGGGGGAGGGGCATGTTTGCAATAATCAATAAAAAAGTAAAACTAACTATTATGATTGAAAAGTAAATATGGAGAGACTAAGGAATACTCAGTATCACTGGATAACCTAATTCTTTTCTAGTATATGGCATGCAAAGACGGTAATTTATACTCACCAAGCCCTTTGGACAAAGGTGAGAGGTAAATTTCACTATGTGACTTGGCTCATCTCCATTGTGTGCATTACTAACTATTTCGTATTAGTTCTAGTACAAACTCCCCTTGGCCCAGTTTGGTTGATTAGATGAAAACACATCAATCAAATCCTATTAATTAATCACTTGGTCTATTCATTACTATCGTGGTCCAATCAGTAACACTAGGCGGGTTCTAATGTTGGCCACCACTAGAAAACATGCAAAGTGAAGATAGTTAATTAATACACTCCTCAAAAGCAAATAATCAACTAGTGGTGCAGGAAATATCATCTTTGGTAGTGTAACTGGGACCATAAGTGATGATGTAATGTTAGCCCTACACTTCTCAATCTCTGACTAGACAACTGACAAATCTGAAGGCTAAGCCTCCGCTAACCTCTTCTAAACCAGCTCTTCAATGGCATCGATGCGAGCGTCTACTCTAGAAACATTATCTTGAACCGTACAAATAGAGAATGCTTGGCTCCACTCCTCTGAGTCTGCAATGTTTTACCGGACCCATGGCCTAGGCTACTAAATAATCTAAGACAACTAGGCCTCAGCAGTTGATGACCGTTGTGCCATGGCGTAAATAAAAGTGGTAGACACATAGACCATGGCTGTTGTAGAAGGCTATGAAATGAAGCCTCTGGTGTAGGAGCAGCTGTAGTAGGACCCTTCTCAATATCAACTGACTCAGGGTACCGAGGTCTCTCCTTAATAGTACCAGCAACAGTAGTAGTGATGGCAATCATCGAACCCTTAGGTGGTGGCTCTAGGACAAATACAACTGGATTAGGAGAAGGTTGTGTAGTCTGAAGTTCCACCGATTCTTATCAGCCTTTATCAGGCTGGGCTCTAAGGTATGTTGAGCCTCAATTAGCTGGTCCAGCTGATTCAAGATCTCCACCTGTGACTCCATACAGAGTGTGTAGATCAAAACCAAAAATGGGATAGAGGTGGCCCTCTTTATTGCTGACTCATGTACTTACTCTGCTACGAGTTGGGCCCAATCAATGTCGTAGCCAGCCACGATACTGACAACCAATACTGCATGCTCTGGTGTAAGTATGTTATCTAGCAAAGTCGTCCAGATGCGTGATCTAACAATGGCCTACCAAAACTTGGTGGGGAAGGAGAGTGAAGCCTTTACTATCGGCTCTGTGTGGGTGGTGACCCAAGTAGGTTCTGGACCGTGCTTTGCAATATAATCGACCACCCAACTCAAAAGTGAGTTCCACTATCCAGATCCTTCATAATCAATGAGTACTTGGCCTGCCCCAACCTACGAACAAATGCTGTTGTGGACCTGGAGACACAGTACACTGGACCAAAAACATACGACAGATCGTCTCCTCAGATATGTCAACCCACAGACCTCTCACTCGTATCTTTGTCAATCTAGGTTTTGTGAGAGGGATTTTCTCCTTGGGAAGACTATGCTGAATCGTGCAATAATTGAACACTTACACAATAGAATTAAGAACAAACAATTTAACTTCAATAAGAATCACAAGCTTCAAGATCAAATTAAATCACAAGTGTTCTCAAATACTCCCCAATATGATCGTATAATTTTCTCTCTCAAAATATTGAATGCTTGGTGAAAACTTATAAAATATAACATGAAAAACCATTTTATAATAATTAAAATTCTAGTCCTAGACAAAATAAGAGAACTGGTCGGCAGCCCATACAAAACATACTTTACAACATGTATTGACTTCTACATCCCATAATCGGGGTCTCGTACTCATCTACTGAAATTTTGGACTTCAGCTCTATGATACCCCTCTATGACTCGTATGTGATCTACGACCCATAAAAAGGGTTTCATCTGATGACATTCCTAAAACTCATTTGCATGTGCATAGAATGTACTTTAAAAAGTAGCCCTTTACTGGAAATCTTCATGAAGCCTCCCTATGACTCGTAGAACGATCTACCACCTGTGAGCGTCTCGTATCACAATAAAAATTATCCACTTATACAATTTTCTCCAAAATCATGTCCAACCTATAATCCTGCAAATATAAACACAAAAACACATAAAACCAACTAATATCACATTGAAAACACACAAAATTCAAATATTTAAGCATCAAAAGTTTTGTATTTATATAGCACTTCAATAGGTACAAGTCATCAACACCTATGTCTGCCCCTTACAAAGTGCTCCTCTTAAATAGGGTGCGAATCCCCAAGACTATCCTAGACAATTGGTGTCTCCTCATAGATAGCCCGCGAAGCTCATACGATAAATCTACACTTTGTGTCAGGGTGACTTTCCCATCTCTATTCTGCTAATGGCTCAGTAGTAACACAACTTATATCACCGATCATATGGCTCCTTTAGAAAGGCAACTACAATTGTTCTCAGAGCATGGGGTGTTTCTCTAGGCACTAACAAGTAGCACAAGTACATAACAAATAAAAGTGATATTGTCACGATCCAAGCCTAGGGCCTAGACGTGACAGGCGAATGGGGAACCTGAAGGAACCCCAAATAAGCCTCATAGCATATCACTATACATCCTTGGTCTCGGAAATAATACAAAGCAAAATAAGAAATATGAACAATAGGGAATTGGGACTAAGAGAGAGAGAGAGAGAGGGAGAGAGAGAGAGAGTTTAATACTTAAATAACATAGATGAGTTCAATCATAATACACAAATTGTCCAACAACACCTCCAAACATAGATACTTAGAGGGGCTAAGACAAAGAAATTAGCCTCACACTCATGGTCATAAGTATATAATGAAAGAGAGTCTTAGTACATAACATAAAAGAAAAGTCATTGTCCCCGAAATGGAGGACTCACTAAAGGCCTACTTGAACAATTAGTCTAGCCACGAGAAGAATCAATACGAGCTCCGATTCCTATATGGTGATATCATGTAGGCATAAAGTATGCATTAGAACATTTGACTGTACTATGTAAGTAGGATACAATGCAAACAAGAATTAAGCATCATAATCAAAATGCATAACAATAGGCAACAGGCATAATATAACAATATGACATGTATGATCAATGCATAAGTACAACATGCTTAATTAACTCATGCTCTTATATGATATCATATGTGTAGAAGAGACCAAGCTAGATTTCCAAATGTATAACCCTTTGGTATGTTAGTGATGATGCCACTCCATCACTTAGGTGCATGAGTATGAAACTCCATCTAGGTTGGTGATAATGCTACCTCTTCACCATGGTGGAGAAGTACAAACCCTTCCCTAGATTGATAAGTACAAACAAATCTAGGTTAATGATGATGTCTACCCATCATCAGGTGGAGAAGTATAAACCTTTCCTTAGTTTGATGAGTACAAACCCGCATCTAGGTTATCCGAGTTCTTTGTCCTCTCGGATTGGGCATGGTTTAATGCAACACTGAATATAATTTATCATATACTTAAGCTCATTTCATCATCATATAGTCAATCATATCAAATCTCATGCTTTAGACCTTCAATTCCTTAAGAAACCACATTCGGACATTTTATCAAACACTTAGAGGGTTGAATTGGTAGTATAAGACCATGAAATATAGAGATGAAATCATACAAGAAAATCTATTATAAAACCATCAATCAACAACTTGTAACACACTCAAGAAACATACATCAAAACCTCTTCTAGAAACATACAATAGATCAATGATTTATAGCTCAAAACATGACAAAATAGTCACAACTTTACATAGCTTTAACATATGTGTAGTGAATTTCATAATTAGCAAGACCCATTTGTAAATCAACTTTAAATCATGCAATTTGAGTAACAAGAGGATTGGGTATCATGAGTGAAAAGAACCCATGAAACAAACCCATATACCTTAGCTTTTGAGATCCCTTGAAAGAGATTGGCGATGGAGTCTTGAAACTTAAATGAAATCCTTAAGATTGGTCTTGACTTTTAGTACTTGAATTTAGGGTGAAATGAGTCTAAGTGTTTGAGTGAGTATTGGGAAGTGTTTTGGATGATATGAGGGTAAAATAAGGCTAAGTATAGGTATTTTCAAGTATGGAAACCCTTAGGCTGAAGACTTGAAAGTCTTGGACTGAAGTAAAGAAAAAAAAAAAAACAGGACCAAAATAACTCCGCAACACGGATTACTCACTAGAATTTGCATCTCTGCACAAACAAGTTCCACGAAAACGGGCATAAATTCTTCATCCAAAAACTGAATGAGATGAATCCAAGTGCTTTGGAAAGCTAATTCAAAGAGCTTTAATTTGTTAAGATCTAGGACACCCAATTCTTTGTGTGCTAAGAGATATGCCCCTTTAAAGTTGACCTTCCTAACTCGTGTTTTAACTATTTTTGGATTTTGATACGGTTGCTCTAAAATTCGGGTTAGACTCATTCCCTGTCAATTTGACCCCATGGAAAAGAATATGAAATCAGATTTTTTAAAACAATGAACAGAGTTTAAGATATATATAAATTACAATTCCGGGCACATCTGAGGCACAATTTCGCGCACTTTTTGGGGTCGTTTCAATAACTCTCCCACTTGGGAACATTTGTCCCCAAATGTCAAAGAAACATACATGAGAAGAGTGACCATGAACAAATCAGTCCAAACAAGAATTCAACATTATATTTAAAACACCATTTTCAAAATCTCAACATAAGGGTAAAATCATCATAAACTTGCTAACTTAAACAAGAATGCATATGAATGACATGAGGATTGAAATATAAGACTTGGAATCATAGAATGGACTTGACATCTTATCATAAGTTGGAATAGAATGAGTTAGATACAAATATTGCTTCTCCATGCCCGCACAGCTTCTCGAGAGACACATGCGAATAGATGACTCTTCCAAAGTGCCTTGACGATCTCCACATCATTTTGAATCAATTTCTCCATTCATCTATCCAACACCTCCACCGGGACCTTCTCCTAAGCCAACTTATCTCCATCTTACTCACAACTTCAATGAGTTCTATAGCACAAGAGTAAGTAACATATCCCATCAACATAGAAGCATGACAAACTAGATAAACCATACCCCTACCATAGACAATTCCCAAACATAGGCAACCTTACCAACATCCCTTTACACTCTATAAGGCCTCACAATCCTCAACTCAATTGCCAATTTTAAATGCACCTAACTCACTTGTACCAGAACCACCATCTCCTCCTTGGGATACGACCTCCACTTTATCATTCTCTCACCCAAAACATCCAACTCCAATAAGGCAGAATCAAGGCCTTGCCTAACCTAGACCTCTTAACCCAAAAAGATTTGGTACCATCAAGAAAGCTACACCACCATGCTCAACTTTCATCAACCTAACATCTAATCTAACCATCCAATTGACCCCATTAGTCTTCTTTTTGCCACCTTCATCAACACATGCCAGGCTACCTAGAGCACCGACTGCAACATTAGCCTTACTGAGGAAAAATAATGCACACTTATATCATAATCCTTAAAGAACTCTAACCACCTCCTTTTTATCTCCTATTCTCACATATCATGTTTAGCAACAATCTCTCATCCTCCAAGACTTGCAACACTACCCCAAAATGATTCACAAGCCCTAAACAAATCAATACGTCGTCACTAGAGACCACCACAAATGTTTCATGGTAGGGTTTTAAGATCCTATTTAAGAAACCCACAACCACTACCGGTAAATAAGCCGACCAAATAACTCCACCAACATTCAAAATGATCATTCCTAGTTCAAAAGGACACTTAGGGATATCACCTACCCTCCTCCACACTTAGGAACAACACCTGAACCTCAAATCAACCACAGAGAAGTGACTAACCCATTGTAATTTTCCAAATAGATAAACCATCCTCAAACATCATGTTACAACCTTATGGTTTCTATACTCATTGGAAGAATGCTATACAAGCAGCCAAACTATCTCAAGACGTCCAACTTATCAAGCTAGGGTCAAAAAAGATCACACATAAGACTCTATGCAACAAGAACATGGGACAACACTTATACACCCCTACGAGCAACAATAGACTCATGCAAACATCTAGGACACACATAAGAATCCTACGAGGATAAAGAATAACCCAAGAGATAGCAACCCCCGGACCTATCAAATCACCCTACTCAAAATGTCGGTCACAACATTGGCATTATTTAAGTTCAACTAAGTCATAGAACAAGTAATAGAAAATACCTATTCTTAATCTCTGGTACTAGCCCGCTATGCCCAAGAAGCTCCTAAATTCTGATGGGTTTAAAGTTCTAGGCCAATCTTTAATCATATTTGTGTTATTGTGGTCCACCTTACTATCAACCGACACAACACAACCTAGGAAGGAAACCCCTTACAACCAAAATTCCCATTTCTCCTATTTAGCATCCAACCTTCTTCCTTAAACATTGTAGTACTACCTTCAAAAGACTCATATGCACTACCTCATTACGGAACACAAACCATCATATCATCACCATAACCGTCATAAGCCTATTAGAGCAGGGACTAATAGATCTTATTCATGAGACTTACAGGCATAGCCGGTGTGCTAGTCAAACCAAAGAACAACCCCCCTAATTTGAAATATCGAAAAGGGACATTCATGGCATCATCTACGCCCAACAACTTAGTTTTAACACCTCCAATTTTCACAAGATAATAAATGCAACCCCTTAGAGACCAATTGTACTTTATGACAAGAAATGGACCTACCTCAATTGCTACCATTTGACAACCTCCCACTCAAGAATGGGCTCATTAGGAATTCGGGATCTGGCTTTATGGGTTCTACCACACATGAAGACACAACATGCATGCAATTATTCCATCCCTATAAAGACATCATAATTCACCATACTAACTTCAACAAGCCCTAAGAAAGAGCTAATGTAACACAACCCCAGATCAACACCTATAAACCTTCTAGCAACAATATACCCAACAAAAGGATAGACACCAAAGATCCACATAACAACTTGGGCACACAAGAAGAGTTACTAACAACCAAAAAGAATAGAGAAGAAATGACAGCACACCAGGCCTAAGAATGCATGTAAAAGAAAGACAAGAAAACTTCAACTTACCGGTAATGGCATCGGGCACTTCACCCCCTCTTTGGTCCACTTAATCAACATGACCACCTTGGTCCAAAGGTCGACCACCATTACATTTCCCTCGAATGTATGGATAATCCACTAGCTAGTGACCCACTTTATAATATCCATAACAAGCATTGGTCTTCCTTACCACCCTCTCATTACCTCTTTTACTTTTATTGCATTTACGAGGGCAATCCTTAACATTATGACCCATCTCCCCACAACCATAACAAGCATTAGTACCTCTCAAGCATGGGCCATCATGGCCTCTACCATATTTTATGCATCTAGCATAAGGTACTACACCACTACCACCCCTAAACTTGAGACTTTGGAACTTACCTATATTACAAGATCTCATGGCCTCATTATTTCTCCTCTCACCACTTGATGTCTCTGGAGCACCCACATGTTGATCGAGGTAAGTTGCTAATTTTATCGCTGCTTTGGCCACTTTCCATAGAGCATTGGAAATCTCTGTGTTTATCATAGCACCATCCTAAGTAACTTGAGACATATCCTAAAATGTAGAGGTTAGGGGTTAGCAATAATCCCTAAGGAACCTAAGTCTATCGTACGACATGGATCATGAAGAAGTGGAACATTTCTTAAAACGTCTCATAGCCTCTTACTCATAGTTTTGTGGTGCACAACACAACCATGAATAAGAATCTAATCGACATAGTGTGTTGGACTTAAAGAATCTATCAACCTACATCTCTGATACCATCTTTGTCATGACCCAAGCCTAGGCTCTAGACGTGACTAACGAATGGGGAACCCGAAGAAACCCTAAACAAGCCTCATAGCAAAGCACTACACATCCTTGGTTGCGGAAGAAATATAAAACAACATAAAAAATGAACAAGGGGAATTGAGACTAAGGGAGAGACTTTAATGCTTAAATAACATAAATGAGTCAAAGCTCAAACATAATGCAAAACTTGTCCAATAATACCTCTAAACATAGATACGTAGTGGCGGCCAAGACAAAGAAATCGAGTTCACCCTCATGGTCATAAGTATATAATAAATGAAAGAGAGTCTTAGTACATAACATAAGAAAATAATGATTGTCCCCAGAATGGAGGACTCACCAAAGGCTAACTTGAATAATCTGTCTAGCCACGATAAGAATCAATAGGAGCTCCATTTCCTACAGGGTGACATCATGTATGCACAAAGTATGTGTTAGTACATTTGAATGTACTAAGTATGTATGATTCAATGCAAACAAGGCTTAATCATCATAATCAAAATGCATAACAACAGGCAGTAGGCATAATATAAAAATATGGTATGTATGATCAATGTATAAGTAACACATGATTAAGTAACTCATGCTCATATAGGATATCATATGTGTAGAAGAGACCAAGCTAGATTTTCAAATGTAAAACCTTTTGGTAGGTTAGTGATGATGCCATCCCAATCACTTAGGTGGATGAGTACGAACCCACATCTAGGTTGGTGATAATGCTGCCCCATCACCATGGTGGAGAAGTAAAAACCCTTCCCTTTGTTGATGAGTACAAACTCCTATCTAGGTTAGTGATGATATCTACCTATCACCTGGTAGAGAAGTTCAAACCTTTCCCTAGGTTGATGAGTACAAACCCCCATCTAGGTTATCTGGGTTCTTAGTCCCCCCGGAATTGGGCATGGTCTAATGTAATACATTATATAGAATTTATCATATACATAAGCTCATTTCATCATTATATAGTCAATCATGTCATATCTCATGCTTTTGACATTCAACTCCTCAAGAAACCATATCTGGACATTTTATCAAACACTTAGAGGGTGTGAATTGGTAGTATAATACCATGAAATATAGAGATGAAATCATTTAAGAAAATCCATTATAAAACCATCAATTGAGACCTTGCGACACCCTTAAGCAATATACATCAAAACACCTTCTCAAATCTTACAATATATCAAAGATTTATAGCTCAAAACATAGCAAAACAGTGACAACTTTACATAACTTTAACATAGTGTGCAGTGAATTTCATAATAAGCAAGACCCATTTGTAAATCAACTTTAAAT